>CM036883.1:7793127-8996320 GCA_020796165.1 Pantala flavescens
ATTTGTAACCAGCGATAGAGATTAAATATATTGGTGAGTAGATATAAGTTGATTAATGAGGTGTCTTAAAATTTCAAATGCCTGATAAAACATCATGTACCTTTCAGCACCTGTGGAAAAGGAGAATGCATCTTCTGCTGCAGTATGGCAATGACTGAATTAGATCCTCATCTAAACCTCCTGTTATGCAAGTCAAATTCAAGTATGATATGTTTAAACCATAAATATTACTGATTATTTCTTAAAAATATAGACTCAAACCCATAATGCATCAACCCCTTCTGACTTTATATACATTACAGGTTTAACATCAAGAAATGTGGAAGAAAAAAAATTGAGGAGAAGGAAGGAATCCTGGTGTTTGAGGTATTGCGTAGAATTTATCCCAATGAAATTGTTGAACATATACTGTAAGTAGGCATAACATTATATTCTTTTAAGCGATTAGTTTAAGAATCAAGTAGAATACTTGATTCTGCCTTGATAAGGACTGTTGATACTTTATGCAGATAAAAGTACTTTTAAACTTTATTCCAGGAAATAAGTAGATTCTCAATGTATTTCCTAGCACATTCAGCAGAGGAGGCTAAAGCTCCAACCCAACTAGAATTTCCCAAGGATTCAAATGGATGTGGTATGAAAAAATTACATTGAGATCTCTGATGTTATTCCTAACAAACAGAGAATACAATAAAAACTTTGATATTTCATTTATTATTTTTCATGCTCACCATTCCTGTGGTGCAGAGGACATCCTATTTTTAACCAGCAATAGAAATTAAATATATTGGTGAGTAGATATAAGTGGATTAATGATGTTTCCTATATTTTCTATTATCTGATATAACATCATGTACCTTTCAGCACCTGTGGAAAAGGAGAATGCATCTGCTGCTGCAGTATGGCAATGAATGAAATAGATCCTCATCAATTCCTGCAGTTTGTGTGTCCAATTAAGTTGGATTTGCTTAAGAATCAATATTACTGATTATTTCCAAAAAATATAACCACACCCATAATGCATCAATCCCTTCTGACTTTATATGCTTTACAGGATTAATGGTATTAAATTTGGAAGATAAAATAAATATAGGAGCGAAGGAAAGGAATGCTGGAATTTTATGAATTGTGAAGAATACATCCCAAGGAAATTGTGGAACATTTTCTCTAAGTAGGCAAAGCTTGAATGACTTTTAATCAATTAGATTTTGAATGAAGTAAAATACTTGATTCTGCCTTGATAAGGACTGTTGAAACTTCATGCAGGGATAAGTACATTTAAATTATTTTTCAGGAAATAAGTAGTTCCTCATTGCATTTCCTGGAACATCCAGCAGAGGAGACTTAAGCTGCCAAACAAATAGAGTTTCATAAGGATTCAAATCGAATAGGTATGAAAAAATTCCCCTTAGATCTCTGATGTCATTCCTAACAAACAGAGAATTCAATGAAATATTTGATAATTCATTTATTATTTTTCATGTTAACCATTCCTGTGGTGCAGAGGACATCCTTTTTGTAACCAGCGATAGAGATTAAATATATTGTTGAATAGATATAAGTGGATTAATGAGGTGTCTTATAATTTCAAATGTCTGATAAAACATCATGTACCTTTCAGCACCTGTGGAAAAGGAGAATGCATCTGCTTCTGCAGTATGGCAATGACAGAAATAGATCCTCATCAAAACCTCCTGTTATGCAAGTCAAATTCAAGTATGATATGTTTAAACCATCAATACTACTGATTATTTCTTAAAAATATTGACTCAAACCCATAATGCATCAACCCCTTCTGACTTTATATACATTACAGGTTTTACATCAAGAAATGTGGAAGAAAAAAAATTTAGGAGAAGGAAGGAACCCTGGTCTTTGAGGTATTGTGTAGAATTTATCCCAATGAAATTGTGGAACATATACTTTAAGTAGGCATAACATTATATTCTTTTAAGCGATTAGTTTAAGAATCAAGTAGAATACTTGATTCTGCCTTGATAAGGACTGTTGATACTTTATGCAGATAAACGTACATTTAAACTTTATTCCAGGAAATATGTAGATTCTCAATGTATTTCCTGGCACATTCGGCAGAGGAGGCTAAAGCTGCCAACCAACTAGAGTTTTCAAAGGATTCAAATGGATGGTGTATGAAATAATTCCTTTATGATTTCTGATATTATTCCTCAGAACAATAATATGTGCACAGTTGTTTAAATAATATGATATTTTTCTTGATTAATCATTCCTCTGGTGCTGACGACATCCAATTTCTGACCAGGGATAGAGATTAAAGATCTTGGTGAGTAGATTTCAGTGGATTAATGAGGTGTCTTATAATTTCAAATGTCTGATAAAACCTGTACCTTTCAGCACCTGTGGAAAAGGAGAATGCATCTGCTGCTGCAGTATGGCAATGACTGAAATAGATCCTCATTAAACCTCCTGTTATGCAACTCAAATTCAAGTATGATATGTTTAAACCATCAATATTACTGATTATTTCTTAAAAATATAGACTCAAACCCATAATGCATCATTCCCTTCTGACTTTATATGCATTATAGGTTTTACATCAAGAAATGTGGACGAAAAAATTGAGGAGAAGGAAGGAACACTGGTGTTTGAGGTATTGCATAGAATTTATCCCAATGAAATTGTTGAACATATACTGTAAGTAGGCATAACATTATATTCTTTTGAGTGATTAGTTTAAGAATGAAGCAGAATACTTGATTCTTCCTTGATAACGACTGTTGATACTTTATGCAGATAAAAGTACATTTAAACTTTATTCCAGGAAATAAGTAGATTCTCAATGTATTTCCTGGCACTTTCAGCAGAGGAGGCTAAAGCTGCCAACAAACTAGAGATTCCAAAGGATTCAAATGGATGTGGTATGAAATAATTCCTTTATGATTTCTGATATTAATCCTCATAACATTAATATGTGCACAGTTGTTTAAATAAATGTTATTTTTCTTGATTAATCATTCCTCTGGTGCTGACGACATCCAATTTCTGACCAGGGATAGAGATTAAAGATCTTGGTGAGTAGATTTCAGTGGATTAAGCATGTGTCTTATATTTACAATTGTCTGATATAACATCATGTACCTTGCAGATCCTATCGAAAAGGAGAATGCATCTGCTTCTGCAGTATGGCAATGAATAAATTGGTCCTCATCAATTCCTGCAGTTTGTGAGTCCAATTCTAGTAGGATTTACTTAACCATCAATATTACTAATTATTTCTTAAAAATATAACCTCAAACCCATAATGCATCATTCCCTTCTGACTTTATATGCATTATAGGTTTTACATCAAGAAATGTGGACGAAAAAAAATTGAGGAGAAGGAAGGAACACTGGTGTTTGAGGTATTGCATAGAATTTATCCCAATGAAATTGTTGAACATATACTGTAAGTAGGCATAACATTATATTCTTTTAAGCGATTAGTTTAAGAATGAAGTAGAATACTTGATTCTGCCTTGATAAGGACTGTTGATACTTTATGCAGATAAAAGTACTTTTAAACTTTATTCCAGGAAATAAGTAGATTCTCAATGTATTTACTGGCACATTCAGCAGAGGAGGCTAAAGCTGCAACCCAACTAGAGTGTTCCAAGGATTCAAATGGATGTGGTATGAAAAAATTACATTGAGATCTCTGATGTTATTCCTAACAAACAGAGAATACAATAAACACTTTGATATTTCATGTATTATTTTTCATGCTCACCATTCCTGTGGTGCAGAGGACATCCTATTTTTAACCAGCGATAGAGATTAAATATATTGGTGAGTAGATATAAGTGGATTAATGATGTTTCCTATATTTTCTATTATCTGATATAACATCATGTACCTTTCAGCACCTGTGGAAAAGGAGAATGCATCTGCTGCTGCAGTATGGCAATTAATGAAATAGATCCTCATCAATTCCTGCAGTTTGTGTGTCCAATTAGGTAGGATTTGCTTAAGAATCAATATTACTGATTATTTCCAAAAAATATAACCACACCCATAATGCATCAATCCTTTCTGACTTTATATGCTTTACAGGATTAATGGTATTAAATTTGGAAGATAAAATAAATATAGGAGCGAAGGAAAGGAATGCTGGAATTTTATGAATTGTGAAGAATACATCCCAAGGAAATTATGGAACATTTTCTCTAAGTAGTCAAAGCTTGAATGACTTTTGATCAATTAGATTTTGAATGAAGTAAAATACTTGATTCTGCCTTGATAAGGACTGTTGATACTTTATGCAGATAAAAGTACTTTTAAACTTTATTCCAGGAAATAAGTAGATTCTCAATGTATTTCCTGGCACATTCAGCAGAGGAGGCTAAAGCTGCAACCCAACTAGAGTTTCCCAAGGATTCAAATGGATGTGGTATGAAAAAATTACATTGAGATCTCTGATGTTATTCCTAACAAACAGAGAATACAATAAACACTTTGATATTTCATTTATTATTTTTCATGCTCACCATTCCTGTGGTGCAGAGGACATCGTATTTTTAACCAGCAATAGAAATTAAATATATTGGTGAGTAGATATAAGTGGATTAATGATGTTTCCTATATTTTCTATTATCTGATATAACATCATGTACCTTTCAGCACCTGTGGAAAAGGAGAATGCATCTGCTGCTGCAGTATGGCAATGACTGAAATAGATCCTCATCTAAACCTCCTGTTATGCAAGTAAAATTCAAGTATGATATGTTTAAACCATCAATATTTCTGATTATTTCCAAAAAATATAACCACACCCATAATGCATCAATCCCTTCTGACTTTATATGCTTTACAGGATTAATGGTATTAAATTTGGAAGATAAAATAAATATAGGAGCGAAGGAAAGGAATGCTGGAATTTTATGAATTGTGAATAATACATCCCAAGGAAATTGTGGAACATTTTCTCAAAGTAGGCAAAGCTTGAATAACTTTTAATCAATTAGATAATGAATGAAGTAAAATACTTGATTGTGCTTTGATAAGGACTGTTGATACTTCTTGCAGAGATAAGTACATTTAAATTATTTTTCAGGAAATAAGTAGTTCCTCATTGTATTTCCTGGAACATACAGCAGAGGAGACTTAAGCTGCCAAACAAATAGAGTTTCCAAAGGATTCAAATCGAATAGGTATGAAAAAATTCCCCTTAGATCTCTAATGTCATTCCTAACAAACAGAGAATACAATAAACAATTTGATATTTCATTGATTATTTTTCATGTTAACCATTCCTGTGGTGCAGAGGGCATCCTATTTTTAACCAGCAATAGAGATTAAATATATTGGTGAGTATATATAAGTGGATTAATGATGTTTCCTATATTTTCTATTATCTGATATAACATCATGTACCTTGCAGCACCTATGGAAAAGGAGAATGCATCTGCTGCTGCAGTATGGCAATGACTGAAATAGATCCTCATCTAAACCTCCTGTTATGCAAGTCAATTTCAAGTATGATATGTTTAAACCATCAATATTACTGATTATATCTTAAAAATATAGACTCAAACCCATAATGCATCAACCCCTTCTGACTTTATATACATAACAGGTTTTACATCAAGAAATGTGGAAGAAAAAAAATTGAGGAGAAGGAAGGAACACTGGTGTTTGAGGTATTGCATAGAATTTATCCCAATGAAATTGTTGAACATATACTGTAAGTAGGCATAACATTATATTCTTTTGAGTGATTAGTTTAAGAATGAAGCAGAATACTTGATTCTGCCTTGATAACGACTGTTGATACTTTATGCAGATAAAAGTACATTTAAACTTTATTCCAGGAAATAAGTAGATTCTCAATGTATTTCCTGGCACATGCAGCAGAAGAGGCTAAAGCTGCAACCCAACTAGAGTATCCCAAGGATTCAAATGGATGTGGTATGAAAAAATTATATTGAGATCTCCGATGATATTCCTAACAAACAGAGAATACAATAAAAATTTGATATTTCATTGATTATTTGTCATGTTATCCATTCCTGTGGTGCAGAGGGCATCCTATTTTTAACCAGCAATAGAGATTAAATATATTGGTGAGTATATATAAGTGGATTAATGATGTTTCCTATATTTTCTATTATCTGATATAACATCATGTACCTTGCAGCACCTATGGAAAAGGAGAATGCATCTGCTGCTGCAGTATGGCAATGAATGAAATAGATCCTCATCAATTCCTGCAGTTTGTGTGTCCAAATAGGTAGGATTTGCTTAAGAATCAATATTACTGATTATTACCAAAAAATATAACCACACCCATAATGCATCAATCCCTTCTGACTTTATATGCTTTACAGGATTGATGGTATTAAATTTGGAAGATAAAATAAATATAGGAGCGAAGGAGAGGAATGCTGGAATTTTATGAATTGTGAAGAATACAACCCAAGGAAATTGTGGAACATTTTCTCTAAGTAGTCAAAGCTTGAATGACTTTTGATCAATTAGATTATGAATGAAGTAAAATACTTGATTCTGCCTTGATAAGGACTGTTGATACTTTATGCAGATAAAAGTACATTTAAACTTTATTCCAGGAAATAAGTAGATTCTCATTGTATTTCCTGGAACATTCAGCAGAGGAGGCTAAAGCTGCCAACCAATTAGAGTTTTCAAAGGATTCAAATGGATGTGGTATGAAATAATTCCTTTATGATTTCTGATATTATTCCTCAGAACAATAATATGTGCACAGTTGTTTAAATAATATAATATTTTTCTTGATTAATCATTCCTCTGGTGCAGATGACTTCCAATTTCTGACCAGGGATAGAGTTTAAAGATCTTGGTGAGTAGATTTCGGTGGATTAAGCATGTGTCTTATATTTTCAATTGTCTGATATAACATCATGTACCTTTCAGCACCTGTGGAAAAGGAGAATGCATCTGCTTCTGTAGTATGGGAATGAATAAATTGGTCCTCATCAATTCCTGCAGTTTTTGTGTCCAATTAGGTAGGATTTGCTTAAGAATCAATATTACTGATTATTTCCAAAAAATATAGACTCAAACCCATAATGCATCAATCCCTTCTGACTTTATATGCTTAACAGGATTAATGGAATAAAATTTGGAAGATAAAATAAATAAAGGAGCGTAGGAGAGGAATGCTGGAATTTTATGAATTGTGAAGAATACAACCCAAGGAAATTGTGGAACATTTTCTCTAAGTAGTCAAAGCTTGAATGACTTTTGATCAATTAGATTATGAATGAAGTAAAATACTTGATTCTGCCTTGATAAGGACTGTTGATACTTCTTGCAGAGATAAGTACATTTAAATTATTTTTCAGGAAATAAGTAGTTCCTCATTGCATTACCTGGAACATACAGCAGAGGAGACTTAAGCTGCCAAACAAATAGAGTTTCCAAAGGATTCAAATCGAATAGGTATGAAAAAATTCCATTTAGATCTCTGATGTTATTCCTAATAAACAGAGAATTCAGTGAACTATTTGATAATTCATTGATTATTTTTCATGTTAACCATTCCTGTGGTGCAGTGGGCATCCTATTTTTAACCAGCGATAGAGATTAATTATATTGGTGAGTAGATATAATTGGATTAATGATGTTTCCTATATTTTCTATTATCTGATATAACATCATGTACCTTGCAGCACCTATGGAAAAGGAGAATGCATCTGCTTCTGCAGTATGGGAATGAATAAATTGGTCCTCATCAATTCCTGCAGTTTTTGTGTCCAATTAGGTAGGATTTGCTTAAGAATCAATATTACTGATTATTTCCAAAAAATATAGACTCAAACCCATAATGCATCAACCCCTTCTGACTTTATATACATTACAGGTTTCACATCAAGAAATGTGGACGAAAAAAAATTGAGGAGAAGGAAGGAACACTGGTGTTTGAGGTATTGCATAGAATTTATCCCAATGAAATTGTTGAACATATACTGTAAGTAGGCATAACATTATATTCTTTTAAGCGATTAGATTAAGAATGAAGCAGAATACTTGATTCTGCCTTGATAAGGACTGTTGATACTTTATGCAGATAAAAGTACATTTAAACTTTATTCCAGGAAAAAAGGAGATTCTCAATGTATTTCCTGGCACATTCAGCAGAGGAGGCTAAAGCTGCCAACCAACTAGTTTCCAAAGGATTCAAATCGAATAGGTATGAAAAAATTCCATTTAGATCTCTGATGTTATTCCTAATAAACAGAGAATTCAGTGAACTATTTGATAATTCATTGATTATTTTTCATGTTAACCATTCCTGTGGTGCAGTGGGCATCCTATTTTTAACCAGCGATAGAGATTAATTATATTGGTGAGTAGATATAAGTGGATTAATGATGTTTCCTATATTTTCTATTATCTGATATAACATCATGTACCTTGCAGCACCTATGGAAAAGGAGAATGCATCTGCTGCTGCAGTATGGCAATGAATGAAATAGATCTTCAACAATTCCTGCAGTTTGTGTGTCCAATTAGGTAGGATTTGCTTAAGAATCAATATAACTGATTATTTCCAAAAAATATAGACTCAAACCCATAATGCATCAATCCCTTCTGACTTTATATGCTTTACAGGATTAATGGTATTAAATTTGGAAGATAAAATAAATATAGGAGCGAAGGAGAGGAATGCTGGAATTTTATGAATTGTGAAGAATACAACCCAAGGAAATTGTGGAACATTTTCTCTAAGTAGGCAAAGCTAGAATGACTTTTAATCAATAAGATTATGAATGAAGTAAAATACTTGATTCTGCCTTGATAAGGACTGTTGATACTTCTTGCAGAGATAAGTACATTTAAATTATTTTTCAGGAAATAAGTAGTTCCTCATTGCATTACCTGGAACATACAGCAGAGGAGACTTAAGCTGCCAAACAAATAGAGTTTCCAAAGGATTCAAATCGAATAGGTATGAAAAAATTCCCCTTAGATCTCTGATGTCATTCCTAAAAAACAGAGAATTCAATGAACTATTTGATAATTCATTTATTATTTTTCATGTTAACCATTCCTGTGGTGCAGAGGGCATCCTATTTTTAACCAGCAATATAGATTAAATATATTGGTGAGTAGATATAAGTGGATTAATGATGTTTCCTATATTTTCTATTATCTGATATAACATCACGTACCTTGCAGCACCTATGGAAAAAGAGAATGCATCTGCTGCTGCAGTATGGCAATGAATGAAATAGATCTTCAACAATTCCTGCAGTTTGTGTGTCCAATTAGGTAGGATTTGCTTAAGAATCAATATAACTGATTATTTCCAAAAAATATAGACTCAAACCCATAATGCATCAATCCCTTCTGACTTTATATGCTTTACAGGATTAATGGTATTAAATTTGGAAGATAAAATAAATATAGGAGCGAAGGAGAGGAATGCTGGAATTTTATGAATTGTGAAGAATACAACCCAAGGAAATTGTGGAACATTTTCTCTAAGTAGTCAAAGCTTGAATGACTTTTAATCAATTAGATTTTGATGAAACATAAAATACTTGATTCTGCCTTGATAAGGACTGTTGATACTTCTTGCAGAGATAAGTACATATAAATTATTTTTCAGCTGCCAACCAACTAGTTTCCAAAGGATTCAAATGGATGTGGTATGAAATAATTCCTTTATGATTTCTGATATTATTCCCTCAGAACAATAATATGTGCACAGTTGTTTAAATAATACGATATTTTTCTTTATTATTCATTCCTGTGGTGCAGAGGACATCCTATTTGTAACCAGCAATAGAGATTAAATATATTGGTGAGTAGATATAAGTGGATTAATGATGTTTCCTATATTTTCTATTATCTGATATAACATCATGTACCTTGCAGCACCTATGGAAAAGGAGAATGCATCTGCTGCTGCAGTATGGCAATGAATGAAATAGATCCTCATCAATTCCTGCAGTTTGTGTGTCCAATTAGGTAGGATTTGCTTAAGAATCAATATTACTGATTATTTCCAAAAAATATAACCACACCCATAATGCATCAATCCCTTCTGACTTTATATGCTTTACAGGATTAATGCTATTAAATTTGGAAGATAAAATAAATATAGGAGCGAAGGAGAGGAATGCTGGAATTTTATGAATTGTGAAGAATACAACTCAAGGAAATTGTGGAACATTTTCTCTAAGTAGTCAAAGCTTGAATGACTTTTGATCAATTAGATTATGAATGAAGTAAAATACTTGATTCTGCCTTGATAAGGACTGTTGATACTTTATGCAGATAAAAGTACATTTAAACTTTATTCCAGGAAATAAGTAGATTCTCATTGTATTTCCTGGAACATTCAGCAGAGGAGGCTAAAGCTGCAACCCAACTAGAGTTTCCCAAGGATTCAAATGGATGTGGTATGAAAAAATTCCATTTAGATCTCTGATGTTATTCCTAATAAACAGAGAATACAATAAACAATTTGATATTTCATTGATTATTTTTCATGTTAACCATTCCTGTGGTGCAGAGGGCATCCGATTTTTAACCAGCAATAGAGATTAAATATATTGGTGAGTAGATATAAGTGGATTAATGAGGTGTCTTATAATTTCAAATGTCTGATAAACAGCATGTACCTTTCAGCACCTGTGGAAAAGGAGAATGCATCTGCTGCTGCAGTATGGCAATGACTGAAATAGATCCTCATCTAAACCTCCTGTTATGCAAGTCAAATTCAAGTATGATATGTTTAAACCATCAATATTACTAATTAGTTCTTAAAAATACAGACTCAAACCCATAATGCATCAACCCCTTCTGACTTTATATACATTACAGGTTTTACATCAAGAAATGTGGAAGAAAAAAAATTGATGAGAAGGAAGGAACCCTGGTGTTTGAGGTATTGCGTAGAATTTATCCTAATGAAATTCTTAGACATATACTGTAAGTAGGCATAACATAATATTCTTTTAAGCGATTAGTTTAAGAATGAAGCAGAATACTTGATTCTGCCTTGATAAGGACTGTTGATACTTTATGCAGATAAAAGTACATTTAAACTTTATTCCAGGAAAAAAGGAGATTCTAAAGGTATTTCCTGGCACATTCAGCAGAGGAGGCTAAAGCTGCCAACCAACTAGTTTCCAAAGGATTCAAATCGAATAGGTATGAAAAAATTCCATTTAGATCTCTGATGTTATTCCTAATAAACAGAGAATTCAGTGAACTATTTGATAATTCATTGATTATTTTTCATGTTAACCATTCCTGTGGTGCAGTGGGCATCCTATTTTTAACCAGCGATAGAGATTAATTATATTGGTGAGTAGATATAAGTGGATTAATGATGTTTCCTATATTTTCTATTATCTGATATAACATCATGTACCTTGCAGCACCTATGGAAAAGGAGAATGCATCTGCTGCTGCAGTATGGCAATGAATGAAATAGATCTTCAACAATTCCTGCAGTTTGTGTGTCCAATTAGGTAGGATTTGCTTAAGAATCAATATAACTGATTATTTCCAAAAAATATAGACTCAAACCCATAATGCATCAATCCCTTCTGACTTTATATGCTTTACAGGATTAATGGAATAAAATTTGGAAGATAAAATAAATAAAGGAGCATAGGAGAGGAATGCTGGAATTTTATGAATTGTGAAGAATACAACCCAAGGAAATTGTGGAACATTTTCTCTAAGTAGTCAAAGCTTGAATGACTTTTGATCAATTAGATTATGAATGAAGTAAAATACTTGATTCTGCCTTGATAAGGACTGTTGATACTTCTTGCAGAGATAAGTACATTTAAATTATTTTTCAGGAAATAAGTAGTTCCTCATTGCATTACCTGGAACATACAGCAGAGGAGACTTAAGCTGCCAAACAAATAGAGTTTCCAAAGGATTCAAATCGAATAGGTATGAAAAAATTCCCCTTAGATCTCTGATGTCATTCCTAAAAAACAGAGAATTCAATGAACTATTTGATAATTCATTTATTATTTTTCATGTTAACCATTCCTGTGGTGCAGAGGACATCCTATTTGTAACCAGCGATAGAGATTAAATATATTGGTGAGTAGATATAAGTGGATTAATGATGTTTCCTATATTTTCTATTATCTGATATAACATCACGTACCTTGCAGCACCTATGGAAAAAGAGAATGCATCTGCTGCTGCAGTATGGCAATGAATGAAATAGATCTTCAACAATTCCTGCAGTTTGTGTGTCCAATTAGGTAGGATTTGCTTAAGAATCAATATAACTGATTATTTCCAAAAAATATAGACTCAAACCCATAATGCATCAAACCCTTCTGACTTTATATGCTTTACAGGATTAATGGTATTAAATTTGGAAGATAAAATAAATATAGGAGCGAAGGAGAGGAATGCTGGAATTTTATGAATTGTGAAGAATACAACCCAAGGAAATTGTGGAACATTTTCTCTAAGTAGTCAAAGCTTGAATGACTTTTAATCAATTAGATTTTGATGAAACATAAAATACTTGATTCTGCCTTGATAAGGACTGTTGATACTTCTTGCAGAGATAAGTACATATAAATTATTTTTCAGCTGCCAACCAACTAGTTTCCAAAGGATTCAAATGGATGTGGTATGAAATAATTCCTTTATGATTTCTGATATTATTCCCTCAGAACAATAATATGTGCACAGTTGTTTAAATAATATGATATTTTTCTTTATTATTCATTCCTGTGGTGCAGAGGACATCCTATTTGTAACCAGCAATAGAGATTAAATATATTGGTGAGTAGATATAAGTGGATTAATGATGTTTCCTATATTTTCTATTATCTGATATAACATCATGTACCTTGCAGCACCTATGGAAAAGGAGAATGCATCTGCTGCTGCCATATGGCAATGAATGAAATAGATCCTCATCAATTCCTGCAGTTTGTGTGTCCAATTAGGTAGGATTTGCTTAAGAATCAATATTACTGATTATTTCCAAAAAATATAACCACACCCATAATGCATCAATCCCTTCTGACTTTATATGCTTTACAGGATTAATGCTATTAAATTTGGAAGATAAAATAAATATAGGAGCGAAGGAGAGGAATGCTGGAATTCCTCTCCTTCGCTCCTGATCCTCATCAATTCCTGCAGTTTGTGTGTCCAATTAGGTAGGATTTGCTTAAGAATCAATATTACTGATTATTTCCAAAAAATATAGACTCAAACCCATAATGCATCAATCCCTTCTGACTTTATATGCTTTACAGGATTAATGGAATAAAATTTGGAAGATAAAATAAATATAGGAGCGAAGGAGAGGAATGCTGGAATTTTATGAATTGTGAAGAATACAACTCAAGGAAATTGTGGAACATTTTCTCTAAGTAGGCAAAGCTTGAATGACTTTTAATCAATAAGATTATGAATGAAGTAAAATACTTTATTTGGCCTTGATAAGGACTGTTGATACTTCTTGCAGAGATAAGTACATTTAAATTATTTTTCAGGAAATAAGTAGTTCCTCATTGCATTACCTGGAACATACAGCAGAGGAGACTTAAGCTGCCAAACAAATAGAGTTTCCAAAGGATTCAAATCGAATAGGTATGAAAAAATTCCCCTTAGATCTCTGATGTCATTCCTAAAAAACAGAGAATTCAATGAACTATTTGATAATTCATTTATTATTTTTCATGTTAACCATTCCTGTGGTGCAGAGGACATCCTATTTGTAACCAGCGATAGAGATTAAATATATTGGTGAGTAGATATAAGTTGATTAATGAGGTGTCTTATAATTTCAAATGTCTGATAAACAGCATGTACCTTTCAGCACCTGTGGAAAAGGAGAATGCATCAGCTGCTGCAGTATGGCAATGACTGAATTAGATCCTCATCTAAACCTCCTGTTATGCAAGTCAAATTCTAGTATGATATGTTTAAACCATCAATATTACTGATTATTTCTTAAAAATATAGACTCAAACCCATAATGCATCAACCCCTTCTGACTTTATATACATTACAGGTTTTACATCAAGAAATGTGGAAGAAAAAAATTTGAGGAGAAGGAAGGAATCCTGGTGTTTGAGGTATTGCGTAGAATTTTTCCCAATGAAATTGTGGAACATATACTGTAAGTAGGCATTACATTATATTCTTTTAAGCGATTAGTTTAAGAATGAAGCAGAATAATTGATTCTGCTTTGATTAGGACTGTTGATACTTTATGCAGATAAAAGTACATTTAAACTTTATTCCAGGAAATAAGTAGATTCTAAATGTATTTCCTGGCACATTCAGCAGAAAAGGCTAAAGCTGCAACCCAACTAGAGTTTCCCAAGGATTCAAATGGATGTGGTATGAAAAAATTACATTGAGATCTCTGTTGTTATTCCTAACAAACAGAGAATACAATAAACAATTTGGTATTTCATTGATTATTTTTCACGTTAACCATTCCTATGGTGCAGAGGGCATCCTATTTGTAACCAGCGATAGAGATTAAATATATTGGTGAGTAGATATAAGTGGATTAATGATGTTTCCTATATTTTCTATTATCTGATATAACATCATGTACCTTGCAACACCTGTGGAAAAGGAGAATGCATCTGCTGCTGCAGTATGGCAATGAATGAAATAGATCCTCATCAATTCCTGCAGTTTGTGTGTCCAATTAGGTAGGATTTGCTTAAGAATCAATATTACTGATTATTTCCAAAAAATATAACCACACCCATAATCCATCAATCCCTTCTGACTTTATATGCTTTACAGGATTAATGCTATTAAATTTGGAAGATAAAATAAATATAGGAGCGAAGGAGAGGAATGCTGGAATTTTATGAATTGTGAAGAATACATCCCAAGGAAATTGTGGGACATTTTCTCTAAGTAGGCAAAGCTTGAATGACTTTTAATCAATAAGATTTATATGAAATATAAAATACTTGATTCTGCCTTGATAAGGACTGTTGATACTTAATGCAGATATAAGTACATTTAAATTATTTTTCAGGAAATAAGTAGATCCTCATTGTATTTCCTGGAACATCCAGCAGAGGAGACTTAAGCTGCCAAACAAATAGAGTTTCCAAAGGATTCAAATCGAATAGGTATGAAAAAATTCCCCTTAGATCTCTGATGTTATTCCTAACAAACAGAGAATTCAATGAACTATTTGATAAGTTCATTTATTATTTTTCATGTTAACCATTCCTGTGGTGCAGAGGACATCCTATTTGTAACCAGCGATAGAGATTAAATATATTGGTGAGTAGATATAAGTTGATTAATGAGGTGTCTTATAATTTCAAATGTCTGATAAAACATCATGTACCTTTCAGAACCTGTGGAAAAGAAGAATGCATCTGCTGCTGCAGTATGGCAATGACTGAAATAGATCCTCATCTAAACCTCCTGTTATGCAAGTCAAATTCAAGTATGATATGTTTAAACCATCAATATTACTGATTATTTCCAAAAAATATAGACTCAAACCCATAATGCATCAACCCTTTCTGACTTTATATACATTACAGGTTTTACATCAAGAAATGTGAAAGAAAAGAAATTGAGGAGAAGGAAGGAATCCTGGTGTTTGAGGTATTGCGCAGAATTTCTCCCAATGAAATTGTTGAACATATACTGTAAGTAGGCATTACATTATATTCTTTTCAGCGATTAGTTTAAGAATGAATCAGAATACTTGATTCTGCCTTGATAAAGACTGTTGATACTTTATGCAGATAAAAGTACATTTAAACTTTATTCCAGGAAATATGTAGATTCTCAATGTATTTCCTGGCACATTCAGCAGAGGAGGCTAAAGCTGCCAACCAACTACAGTTTCCAAAGGATTCCAATGGATGTGGTATGAAATTATTCCTTTATGATTTCTGATATTATTCTTCAGAACAATAATATGTGCACAGTTGTTTAAATAATATGATATTTTTCTTGATTAATCATTCCTCTGGCACTGACGGCATCCAATTTCTGACCAGGGATAGAGATTAAAGATCTTGGTGAGTAGATTTCAGTGGATTAAGCATGTGTCTTATATTTTCAATTGTCTGATATAACATCATGTACCTTGCAGCACCTATGGAAAAGGTGAATGCATCTGCTTCTGCAGTATGGGAATGAATAAATAGATCCTCATCAATTCCTGCAGTTTTTGTGTCCAATTAGGTAGGATTTGCTTAAGAATCAATATTACTGATTATTTCCAAAAAATATAGACTCAAACCCATAATGCATCAATCCCTTCTGACTTTATATGCTTTACAGGATTAATGGAATAAAATTTGGAAGATAAAATATATAAAGGAGCGAAGGAGAGGAATGCTGGAATTTTATGAATTGTGAAGAATACAACCCAAGGAAATTGTGGAACATTTTCTCTAAGTAGGCAAAGCTTGAATGACTTTTAATCAATAAGATTATGAATGAAGTAAAATACTTTATTTGGCCTTGATAAGGACTGTTGATACTTCTTGCAGAGATAAGTACATTTAAATTATTTTTCAGGAAATAAGTAGTTCCTCATTGCATTACCTGGAACATACAGCAGAGGAGACTTAAGCTGCCAAACAAATAGAGTTTACAAAGGATTCAAATCGAATAGGTATGAAAAAATTCCCCTTAGATCTCTGATGTCATTCCCAAAAAAACAGAGAATTCAATGAACTATTTGATAATTCATTTATTATTTTTCATGTTAACCATTCCTGTGGTGCAGAGGACATCCTATTTGTAACCAGCGATAGAGATTAAATTTATTGGTGAATAGATATAAGTTAAGTATAGAGGACTCTTATAATTTGAAATGTCTGATAAAACATCATGTACCTTTCAGCACCTGTGGAAAAGGAGAATGCATCAGCTGCTGCAGTATGGCAATGACTGAATTAGATCCTCATCTAAACCTCCTGTTATGCAAGTCAAATTCTAGTATGATATGTTTAAACCATCAATATTACTGATTATTTCTTAAAAATATAGACTCAAACCCATAATGCATCAACCCCTTCTGACTTTATATACATTACAGGTTTTACATCAAGAAATGTGGAAGAAAAAAATTTGAGGAGAAGGAAGGAATCCTGGTGTTTGAGGTATTGCGTAGAATTTTTCCCAATGAAATTGTGGAACATATACTGTAAGTAGGCATTACATTATATTCTTTTAAGCGATTAGTTTAAGAATGAAGCAGAATAATTGATTCTGCTTTGATAAGGACTGTTGATACTTTATGCAGATAAAAGTACATTTAAACTTTATTCCAGGAAATAAGTAGATTCTAAATGTATTTCCTGGCACATTCAGCAGAAAAGGCTAAAGCTGCAACCCAACTAGAGTTTCCCAAGGATTCAAATGGATGTGGTATGAAAAAATTACATTGAGATCTCTGTTGTTATTCCTAACAAACAGAGAATACAATAAACAATTTGATATTTCATTGATTATTTTTCACGTTAACCATTCCTGTGGTGCAGAGGGCATCCTATTTGTAACCAGCGATAGAGATTAAATATATTGGTGAGTAGATATAAGTGGATTAATGATGTTTCCTATATTTTCTATTATATGATATAACATCATGTACCTTGCAACACCTGTGGAAAAGGAGAATGCATCTGCTGCTGCAGTATGGCAATGAATGAAATAGATCCTCATCAATTCCTGCAGTTTGTGTGTCCAATTAGGTAGGATTTGCTTAAGAATCAATATTACTGATTATTTCCAAAAAATATAACCACACCCATAATGCATCAATCCCTTCTGACTTTATATGCTTTACAGGATTAATGGTATTAAATTTGGAAGATAAAATAAATATAGGAGCGAAGGAGAGGAATGCTGGAATTTTATGAATTGTGAAGAATACATCCCAAGGAAATTATGGGACATTTTCTCTAAGTAGGCAAAGCTTGAATGACTTTTAATCAATAAGATTTTGATGAAATATAAAATACTTGATTCTGCCTTGATAAGGACTGTTGATACTTAATGCAGATATAAGTACATTTAAATTATTTTTCAGGAAATAAGTAGATCCTCATTGTATTTCCTGGAACATCCAGCAGAGGAGACTTAAGCTGCCAAACAAATAGAGTTTCCAAAGGATTCAAATCGAATAGGTATGAAAAAATTCCCCTTAGATCTCTGATGTTATTCCTAACAAACAGAGAATTCAATGAACTATTTGATAAGTTCATTTATTATTTTTCATGTTAACCATTCCTGTGGTGCAGAGGACATCCTATTTGTAACCAGCGATAGAGATTAAATATATTGGTGAGTAGATATAAGTTGATTAATGAGGTGTCTTATAATTTCAAATGTCTGATAAAACATCATGTACCTTTCAGAACCTGTGGAAAAGGAGAATGCATCTGCTGCTGCAGTATGGCAATGACTGAAATAGATCCTCATCTAAACCTCCTGTTATGCAAGTCAAATTCAAGTATGATATGTTTAAACCATCAATATTACTGATTATTTCCAAAAAATATAGACTCAAACCCATAATGCATCAACCCTTTCTGACTTTATATACATTACAGGTTTTACATCAAGAAATGTGAAAGAAAAGAAATTGAGGAGAAGGAAGGAATCCTGGTGTTTGAGGTATTGCGCAGAATTTCTCCCAATGAAATTGTTGAACATATACTGTAAGTAGGCATTACATTATATTCTTTTCAGCGATTAGTTTAAGAATGAATCAGAATACTTGATTCTGCCTTGATAAAGACTGTTGATACTTTATGCAGATAAAAGTACATTTAAACTTTATTCCAGGAAATATGTAGATTCTCAATGTATTTCCTGGCACATTCAGCAGAGGAGGCTAAAGCTGCCAACCAACTACAGTTTCCAAAGGATTCCAATGGATGTGGTATGAAATTATTCCTTTATGATTTCTGATATTATTCCTCAGAACAATAATATGTGCACAGTTGTTTAAATAATATGATATTTTTCTTGATTAATCATTCCTCTGGCACTGACGACATCCAATTTCTGACCAGGGATAGAGATTAAAGATCTTGGTGAGTAGATTTCAGTGGATTAAGCATGTGTCTTATATTTTCAATTGTCTGATATAACATCATGTACCTTGCAGCACCTATGGAAAAGGTGAATGCATCTGCTTCTGCAGTATGGGAATGAATAAATAGATCCTCATCAATTCCTGCAGTTTTTCTGTCCAATTAGGTAGGATTTGCTTAAGAATCAATATTACTGATTATTTCCAAAAAATATAGACTCAAACCCATAATGCATCAATCCCTTCTGACTTTATATGCTTTACAGGATTAATGGAGTAAAATTTGGAAGATAAAATAAATAAAGGAGCGAAGGAGAGGAATGCTGGAATTTTATGAATTGTGAAGAATACAACCCAAGGAAATTGTGGAACATTTTCTCTAAGTAGGCAAAGCTTGAATGACTTTTAATCAATAAGATTATGAATGAAGTAAAATACTTTATTTGGCCTTGATAAGGACTGTTGATACTTCTTGCAGAGATAAGTACATTTAAATTATTTTTCAGGAAATAAGTAGTTCCTCATTGCATTACCTGGAACATACAGCAGAGGAGACTTAAGCTGCCAAACAAATAGAGTTCCCAAAGGGATCAAATGGATGTGGTATGAAATAATTCCATTTAGATCTCTGATGTTATTCCTAACAAACAGAGAATACAATAAACAATTTGATATTTCATTGATTATTTTTCATGTTAACCATTCCTGTGGTGCAGAGGGCATCCTATTTTTAACCAGCAATAGAGATTAAATATATTGGTGAGTAGATATAAGTGGATTAATGATGTTTCCTATATTTTCTATTATCTGATATAACATCATGTACCTTGCAGCACCTATGGAAAAGGAGAATGCATCTGCTGCTACAGTATGGCAATGAATGAAATAGATCTTCAACAATTCCTGCAGTTTGTGTGTCCAATTAGGTAGGATTTGCTTAAGAATCATTATAACTGATTATTTCCAAAAAATATAGACTGAAACCCATAATGCATCAATCCCTTCTGACTTTATATGCTTTACAGGATTAATGGTATTAAATTTGGAAGATAAAATAAATAAAGGAGCGAAGGAGAGGAATGCTGGAATTTTATGAATTGTGAAGAATACAACCCAAGGAAATTGTGGAACATTTTCTCTAAGTAGGCAAAGCTAGAATGACTTTTAATCAATAAGATTATGAATGAAGTAAAATACTTGATTCTGCCTTGATAAGGACTGTTGATACTTCTTGCAGAGATAAGTACATTTAAATTATTTTTCAGGAAATAAGTAGATTCTAAATGTATTTCCTGGCACATTCAGCAGAAAAGGCTAAAGCTGCAACCCAACTAGAGTTTCCCAAGGATTCAAATGGATGTGGTATGAAAAAATTACATTGAGATCTCTGATGTTATTCCTAACAAACAGAGAATACAATAAACAATTTGATATTTCATTGAATATTTTTCATGTTAACCATTCCTGTGGTGCAGAGGGCATCCTATTTTTAACCAGCAATATAGATTAAATATATTGGTGAGTAGATTATAGTAAGTGGATTAATGATGTTTCCTATATTTTCTATTATCTGATATAACATCACGTACCTTGCAGCACCTATGGAAAAGGAGAATGCATCTGCTGCTGCAGTATGGCAATGAATGAAATAGATCTTCAACAATTCCTGCAGTTTGTGTGTCCAATTAGGAAGGATTTGCTTAAGAATCAATATAACTGATTATTTCCAAAAAATATAGACTCAAACCCATAATGCATCAATCCCTTCTGACTTTATTTGCTTTACAGGATTAATGGTATTAAATTTGGAAGATAAAATAAATATAGGAGCGAAGGAGAGGAATGCTGGAATTTTATGAATTGTGAAGAATACAACCCAAGGAAATTGTGGAACATTTTCTCTAAGTAGTCAAAGCTTGAATGACTTTTAATCAATTAGATTTTGATGAAATATAAAATACTTGATTCTGCCTTGATAAGGACTGTTGATACTTCTTGCAGAGATAAGTACATTTAAATTATTTTTCAGCTGCCAACCAACTAGTTTCCAAAGGATTCAAATGGATGTGGTATGAAATAATTCCTTTATGATTTCTGATATTATTCCTCAGAACAATAATATGTGCACAGTTGTTTAAATAATATGATATTTTTCTTTAATATTCATTCCTGTGGTGCAGAGGACATCCTATTTGTAACCAGCAATAGAGATTAAATATATTGGTGAGTAGATATAAGTGGATTAATGATGTTTCCTATATTTTCTATTATCTGATATAACATCATGTACCTTGCAGCACCTATGGAAAAGGAGAATGCATCTGCTGCTGCAGTATGGCAATGAATGAAATAGATCCTCATCAATTCCTGCAGTTTGTGTGTCCAATTAGGTAGGATTTGCTTAAGAATCAATATTACTGATTATTTCCAAAAAATATAACCACACCCATAATGCATCAATCCCTTCTGACTTTATATGCTTTACAGGATTAATGCTATTAAATTTGGAAGATAAAATAAATATAGGAGCGAAGGAGAGGAATGCTGGAATTTTATGAATTGTGAAGAATACAACTCAAGGAAATTGTGGAACATTTTCTCTAAGTAGGCAAAGCTTGAATGACTTTTAATCAATAAGATTATGAATGAAGTAAAATACTTGATTCTGCCTTGATAAGGACTGTTGATACTTCTTGCAGAGATAAGTACATTTAAATTATTTTTCAGCTGCCAACCAACTAGTTTCCAAAGGATTCAAATGGATGTGGTATGAAATAATTCCTTTATGATTTCTGATATTATTCCTCAGAACAATAATATGTGCACAGTTGTTTAAATAATATGACATTTTTCTTGATTTATCATTCCTCTGGTGCTGATGACTTCCAATTTCTGACCAGGGATAGAGTTTAAAGATCTTGGTGAGTAGATTTCAGTGGATTAAGCATGTGTCTTATATTTTCAATTGTCTGATATAACATCATGTACCTTGCAGAGCCTATGGAAAAGGAGAATGCATCCGCTTCTGCAGTATGGGAATGAATGAAATAGATCCTCATCAATTCCTGCAGTTTGTGAGTCCAATTCTAGTAGGAGTTGCTTAACCATCAATGTTACTAATTATTTCTTAAAAATATAACCTCAAACCCATAATGCATCATTCCCTTCTGACTTTATATGCATTACAGGTTTAACGGCATTAAATTTGGAAAATAAAATAATACATGTGCGAAGGAGAGGAATCCTGGAAATTTATGAATTGTGAAGAATTTATCCCAATGAAATAGTGGAACATATACTGTAAGTAAGCATAACATTATATTCTTTCAAGCAATTAGTTTTAGAATGAAGGAAAATACTTGATTCTGCCTTGATAACTACTGTTGATACTTTATGCAGATAAAAGTACTTTTAAACTTATTCCAGGAAATAAGTAGATTCTCAATGTATTTCCTGGCACGTTCAGCAGAGGAGGCTAAAGCTCAACCCAACTAGGGTTTCCCAAGGATTCAAATGGATGTGGTATGAAAAAATTACATTGAGATCTCTGATGTTATTCCTAACAAACAGAGAATACAATAAACAATTTGATATTTCATTGATTATTTTTCATGTTAACCATTCCTGTGGTGCAGAGAGCATCCTATTTTTAACCAGCAATAGAGATTAAATATATTGGTGAGTAGATATAAGTGGATTAATGATGTTTCCTATATTTTCTATTATCTGATATAACATCATGTACCTTGCAGCACCTATGGAAAAGGAGAATGCATCTGCTGCTGCAGTATGGCAATGAATGAAATAGATCCTCATCAATTCCTGCAGTTTTTGTGTCCAATTAGGTAGGATTTGCTTAAGAATCAATATTACTGATTATTTCCAAAAAATATAGACTCAAACCCATAATGCATCAATCCCTTCTGACTTTATATGCTTTACAGGATTCATGGTATTAAATTTGGAAGATAAAATAAATATAGGAGCGAAGGAGAGGAATGCTGGAATCTTATGAATTGTGAAGAATACAACCCAAGGAAATTGTGGAACATTTTCTCTAAGTAGTCAAAGCTTGAATGACTTTTAATCAATTAGATTTTGATGAAATATAAAATACTTGATTCTGCCTTGATAAGGACTGTTGATACTTCTTGCAGAGATAAGTACATTTAAATTATTTTTCAGCTGCCAACCAACTAGTTTCCAAAGGATTCAAATGGATGTGGTATGAAATAATTCCTTTATGATTTCTGATATTATTCCCTCAGAACAATAATATGTGCACAGTTGTTTAAATAATATGATATTTTTCATTATTAATCATTCCTGTGGTGCAGAGGACATCCTATTTGTAACCAGCAATAGAGATTAAATATATTGGTGAGTAGATATAAGTGGATTAATGATGTTTCCTATATTTTCTATTATCTGATATAACATCATGTACCTTGCAGCACCTATGGAAAAGGAGAATGCATCTGCTGCTGCAGTATGGCAATGAATGAAATAGATCCTCATCAATTCCTGCAGTTTGTGTGTCCAATTAGGTAGGATTTGCTTAAGAATCAATATTACTGATTATTTCCAAAAAATATAACCACACCCATAATGCATCAATCCCTTCTGACTTTATATGCTTTACAGGATTAATGCTATTAAATTTGGAAGATAAAATAAATATAGGAGCGAAGGAGAGGAATGCTGGAATTTTATGAATTGTGAAGAATACAACTCAAGGAAATTGTGGAACATTTTCTCTAAGTAGGCAAAGCTTGAATGACTTTTAATCAATAAGATTATGAATGAAGTAAAATACTTGATTCTGCCTTGATAAGGACTGTTGATACTTCTTGCAGAGATAAGTACATTTAAATTATTTTTCAGCTGCCAACCAACTAGTTTCCAAAGGATTCAAATGGATGTGGTATGAAATAATTCCTTTATGATTTCTGATATTATTCCTCAGAACAATAATATGTGCACAGTTGTTTAAATAATATGACATTTTTCTTGATTTATCATTCCTCTGGTGCTGATGACTTCCAATTTCTGACCAGGGATAGAGTTTAAAGATCTTGGTGAGTAGATTTCAGTGGATTAAGCATGTGTCTTATATTTTCAATTGTCTGATATAACATCATGTACCTTGCAGAGCCTATGGAAAAGGAGAATGCATCCGCTTCTGCAGTATGGGAATGAATGAAATAGATCCTCATCAATTCCTGCAGTTTGTGAGTCCAATTCTAGTAGGAGTTGCTTAACCATCAATGTTACTAATTATTTCTTAAAAATATAACCTCAAACCCATAATGCATCATTCCCTTCTGACTTTATATGCATTACAGGTTTAACGGCATTAAATTTGGAAAATAAAATAATACATGTGCGAAGGAGAGGAATCCTGGAAATTTATGAATTGTGAAGAATTTATCCCAATGAAATAGTGGAACATATACTGTAAGTAAGCATAACATTATATTCTTTCAAGCAATTAGTTTTAGAATGAAGGAAAATACTTGATTCTGCCTTGATAACTACTGTTGATACTTTATGCAGATAAAAGTACTTTTAAACTTATTCCAGGAAATAAGTAGATTCTCAATGTATTTCCTGGCACGTTCAGCAGAGGAGGCTAAAGCTCAACCCAACTAGGGTTTCCCAAGGATTCAAATGGATGTGGTATGAAAAAATTACATTGAGATCTCTGATGTTATTCCTAACAAACAGAGAATACAATAAACAATTTGATATTTCATTGATTATTTTTCATGTTAACCATTCCTGTGGTGCAGAGAGCATCCTATTTTTAACCAGCAATAGAGATTAAATATATTGGTGAGTAGATATAAGTGGATTAATGATGTTTCCTATATTTTCTATTATCTGATATAACATCATGTACCTTGCAGCACCTATGGAAAAGGAGAATGCATCTGCTGCTGCAGTATGGCAATGAATGAAATAGATCCTCATCAATTCCTGCAGTTTTTGTGTCCAATTAGGTAGGATTTGCTTAAGAATCAATATTACTGATTATTTCCAAAAAATATAGACTCAAACCCATAATGCATCAATCCCTTCTGACTTTATATGCTTTACAGGATTCATGGTATTAAATTTGGAAGATAAAATAAATATAGGAGCGAAGGAGAGGAATGCTGGAATCTTATGAATTGTGAAGAATACAACCCAAGGAAATTGTGGAACATTTTCTCTAAGTAGTCAAATCTTGAATGACTTTTAATCAATTAGATTTTGATGAAATATAAAATACTTGATTCTGCCTTGATAAGGACTGTTGATACTTCTTGCAGAGATAAGTACATTTAAATTATTTTTCAGCTGCCAACCAACTAGTTTCCAAAGGATTCAAATGGATGTGGTATGAAATAATTCCTTTATGATTTCTGATATTATTCCCTCAGAACAATAATATGTGCACAGTTGTTTAAATAATATGATATTTTTCATTATTAATCATTCCTGTGGTGCAGAGGACATCCTATTTGTAACCAGCAATAGAGATTAAATATATTGGTGAGTAGATATAAGTGGATTAATGATGTTTCCTATATTTTCTATTATCTGATATAACATCATGTACCTTGCAGCACCTGTGGAAAAGGAGAATGCATCTGCTGCTGCAGTATGGCAATGAATGAAATAGATCCTCATCAATTCCTGCAGTTTGTGTGTCCAATTAGGTAGGATTTGCTTAAGAATCAATATTACTGATTATTTCCAAAAAATATAACCACACCCATAATGCATCAATCCCTTCTGACTTTATATGCTTTACAGGATTAATGGTATTAAATTTGGAAGATAAAATAAATATAGGAGCGAAGGAGAGGAATGCTGGAATTTTATGAATTGTGAAGAATACAACTCAAGGAAATTGTGGAACATTTTCTCTAAGTACGCAAAGCTTGAATGACTTTTAATCAATAAGATTATGAATGAAGTAAAATACTTTATTTGGCCTTGATAAGGACTGTTGATACTTCTTGCAGAGATAAGTACATTTAAATTATTTTTCAGGAAATAAGTAGTTCCTCATTGCATTACCTGGAACATACAGCAGAGGAGACTTAAGCTGCCAAACAAATAGAGTTTCCAAAGGATTCAAATCGAATAGGTATGAAAAAATTCCCCTTAGATCTCTGATGTCATTCCTAAAAAACAGAGAATTCAATGAACTATTTGATAATTCATTTATTATTTTTCATATTAACCATTCCTGTGGTGCAGAGGACATCCTATTTGTAACCAGCGATAGAGATTAAATATATTGGTGAGTAGATATAAGTGGATTAATGAGGTGTCTTATAATTTCAAATGTCTTATAAAACATCATGTACCTTTCGGCACCTGTGGAAAAGGAGAATGCATCTGCTGCTGCAGTATGGCAATGACTGAAATAGATCCTCATCTAAACCTCCTGTTATGCAAGTCAAATTCAAGTATGATATGTTTAAACCATCAATATTACTGATTATTTCTTAAAAATATAGACTCAAACCCATAATGCATCAACCCCTTCTGACTTTATATACATTACAGGTTTTACATCAAGAAATGTGGAAGAAAAAAAATTGATGAGAAGGAAGGAACCCTGGTGTTTGAGGTATTGCATAGAATTTATCCCAATGAAATTGTTGAACATATACTGTAAGTAGGCATGACATTATATTCTTTTAAGCGATTAGTTTAAGAATGAAGTAGAATACTTGATTCTGCCTTGATAAGGACTGTTGATACTTTATGCAGATAAAAGTACATTTAACTTTATTCCAAGAAATAAGTAGATTCTCAATGTATTTCCTGGCACATTCTGCAGATGAGGCTAATGCTGCAACCCAACTAGAGTATGCCAAGGATTCAAATGGAATTGGTATGAAAAAATTACATTGAGATCTCTGATGTTATTCCTAACAAACTGAGAATACAATAAACAATTTGATATTTCATTGATTATTTTTCATGTTAACCATTCCTGTGGTGCAGAGAGCATCCAATTTTTAACCAGAAATAGAGATTAAATATATTGGTGAGCAAATATAAGTGGATTAATGATGTTTCCTATATATTCTAATATCTGATATAACATCATGTACCTTGCAGCACCTATGGAAAAGGAGAATGCATCTGCTGCTGCAGTATGGCAATGAATGAAATAGATCCTCATCAATTCCTGCAGTTTGTGTGTCCAATTAGGTAGTATTTGCTTAAGAATCAATATTACTGATTATTTCCAAAAAATATAACCACACCCATAATGCATCAATCCCTTCTGACTTTATATGCTTTACAGGATTAATGGTATTAAATTTGGAAGATAAAATAAATGTAGGAGCGAAGAAATTTGCTGGAAATAATAATGCTGGAATTTTATGAATTGTGAAGAATACATCCCAAGGATATTGTGGAACATTTTCTCTAAGTAGGCAAAGCTTGAATGACTTTTAATCAATTAGATTATTAATGAAGTAAAATACTTGATTCTGCCTTGATAAGGACTGTTGATACTTCTTGCAGAGATAAGTACATATAAATTATTTTTCAGGAAATAAGTAGTTCCTCATTGTATTTCCTGGAACATTCAGCAAAGGAGACTTAAGTTGCCAAAAAAATTGAGTTTCCAAAGGATTCAAATCGAATAGGTATGAAAAAATTCCCCTTAGATCTCTGATGTTATTCCTAACAAACAGAGAATTCAATGAACTATTTGATAATTCATTTATTATTTTTCATGTTAACCATTCCTGTGGTGCAGAGGGCATCCTATTTTTAACCAGCTATAGAGATTAAATATATTGGTGAATAGATATAAGTTGATTAATGAGGTGTCTTATAATTTCAAATGTCTGATAAAACATCATGTTCCTTTCAGCCTTTGTGGAAAAGGAGAATGCGTCTGCTGCTGCAGTATGGCAATGACTGAAATAGATCCTCATCTAAACCTCATCTAAATAAGTAAATTCTCAATGTTTTTCCTGTAACATTCAGCAGAGGAAGCTAAAGCTGCAACCCAACTAGAGGTTCCCAAGGATTCAAATGGATGTGGTATGAAAAAATTACATTGAGATCTCTGATGTTATTCCTAACAAACAGAGAATACAATAAACAATTTGATATTTCATTGATTATTTTTCATGTTAACCATTCCTGTGGTGCAGAGGGCATCCTATTTTTAACCAGCAATAGAGATTAAATATATTGGTGAGTAGATATAAGTGGATTAATGAGGTGTCTTGTCTTATAATTTCAAATGTCTGATAGAACATCATGTACCTTTCAGTACCTGTTGAAAAGGAGAATGCATCTGCTGCTGCAGTATGGCAATGACTGAAATAGATCCTCATCTAAACCTCCTGTTATGCAAGTCAAATTCAAGTATGATATGTTTAAACCATCAATATTACTGATTATTTCTTAAAAATATAGACTCAAACCCATAATGCATCAACCCCTTCTGACTTTATATACATTACAGGTTTTACATCAAGAAATGTGGAAGAAAAAAAATTGATGAGAAGGAAGGAACCCTGGTGTTTGAGGTATTGCGTAGAATTTATCCCAATGAAATTGTTGAACATATACTGTAAGTAGGCATAACATTATATTCTTTTAAGCGATTAGTTTAAGAATGAAGTAGAATACTTGATTCTGCCTTGATAAGGACTGTTGATACTTTATGCAGATAAAAGTACATTTAAACTATATTCCAGGAAATAAGTAGATTCTCAATGTATTTCCTGGCACATTCTGCAGAGGAGACTTAAGCTGCCAAACAAATAGAGTTTCCTAAGGATTCAAATGGATGTGGTATGAAATAATTCCTTTATGATTTCTGATATTATTCCCTCAGAACAATAATATGTGCACAGTTGTTTAAATAATATGATATTTTTCTTGATTAATCATTCCTCTGGTGCTGACGACATCCTATTTTTAACCAGCAATAGAGATTAAATATATTGGTGAGTAGATATAAGTGGATTAATGATGTTTCCTATATTTTCAATTGTCTGATATAACATCATGTACCTTGCAGCACCTGTGGAAAAGGAGAATGCATCTGCTGCTGCAGTATGGCAATGAATGAAATAGATCCTCATCAATTCCTGCAGTTTTTGTGTCCAATTAGGTAGGATTTGCTTAAGAATCAATATTACTGATTATTTCCAAAAAATATAGACTCAAACCCATAATGCATCAATCCCTTCTGACTTTATATGCTTTACAGGATTCATGGTATTAAATTTGGAAGATAAAATAAATATAGGAGCGAAGGAGAGGAATGCTGGAATCTTATGAATTGTGAAGAATACAACCCAAGGAAATTGTGGAACATTTTCTCTAAGTAGTCAAATCTTGAATGACTTTTAATCAATTAGATTTTGATGAAATATAAAATACTTGATTCTGCCTTGATAAGGACTGTTGATACTTCTTGCAGAGATAAGTACATTTAAATTATTTTTCAGCTGCCAACCAACTAGTTTCCAAAGGATTCAAATGGATGTGGTATGAAATAATTCCTTTATGATTTCTGATATTATTCCCTCAGAACAATAATATGTGCACAGTTGTTTAAATAATATGATATTTTTCATTATTAATCATTCCTGTGGTGCAGAGGACATCCTATTTGTAACCAGCAATAGAGATTAAATATATTGGTGAGTAGATATAAGTGGATTAATGATGTTTCCTATATTTTCTATTATCTGATATAACATCATGTACCTTGCAGCACCTGTGGAAAAGGAGAATGCATCTGCTGCTGCAGTATGGCAATGAATGAAATAGATCCTCATCAATTCCTGCAGTTTGTGTGTCCAATTAGGTAGGATTTGCTTAAGAATCAATATTACTGATTATTTCCAAAAAATATAACCACACCCATAATGCATCAATCCCTTCTGACTTTATATGCTTTACAGGATTAATGGTATTAAATTTGGAAGATAAAATAAATATAGGAGCGAAGGAGAGGAATGCTGGAATTTTATGAATTGTGAAGAATACAACTCAAGGAAATTGTGGAACATTTTCTCTAAGTACGCAAAGCTTGAATGACTTTTAATCAATAAGATTATGAATGAAGTAAAATACTTTATTTGGCCTTGATAAGGACTGTTGATACTTCTTGCAGAGATAAGTACATTTAAATTATTTTTCAGGAAATAAGTAGTTCCTCATTGCATTACCTGGAACATACAGCAGAGGAGACTTAAGCTGCCAAACAAATAGAGTTTCCAAAGGATTCAAATCGAATAGGTATGAAAAAATTCCCCTTAGATCTCTGATGTCATTCCTAAAAAACAGAGAATTCAATGAACTATTTGATAATTCATTTATTATTTTTCATATTAACCATTCCTGTGGTGCAGAGGACATCCTATTTGTAACCAGCGATAGAGATTAAATATATTGGTGAGTAGATATAAGTGGATTAATGAGGTGTCTTATAATTTCAAATGTCTTATAAAACATCATGTACCTTTCGGCACCTGTGGAAAAGGAGAATGCATCTGCTGCTGCAGTATGGCAATGACTGAAATAGATCCTCATCTAAACCTCCTGTTATGCAAGTCAAATTCAAGTATGATATGTTTAAACCATCAATATTACTGATTATTTCTTAAAAATATAGACTCAAACCCATAATGCATCAACCCCTTCTGACTTTATATACATTACAGGTTTTACATCAAGAAATGTGGAAGAAAAAAAATTGATGAGAAGGAAGGAACCCTGGTGTTTGAGGTATTGCATAGAATTTATCCCAATGAAATTGTTGAACATATACTGTAAGTAGGCATGACATTATATTCTTTTAAGCGATTAGTTTAAGAATGAAGTAGAATACTTGATTCTGCCTTGATAAGGACTGTTGATACTTTATGCAGATAAAAGTACATTTAACTTTATTCCAAGAAATAAGTAGATTCTCAATGTATTTCCTGGCACATTCTGCAGATGAGGCTAATGCTGCAACCCAACTAGAGTATGCCAAGGATTCAAATGGAATTGGTATGAAAAAATTACATTGAGATCTCTGATGTTATTCCTAACAAACTGAGAATACAATAAACAATTTGATATTTCATTGATTATTTTTCATGTTAACCATTCCTGTGGTGCAGAGAGCATCCAATTTTTAACCAGAAATAGAGATTAAATATATTGGTGAGCAAATATAAGTGGATTAATGATGTTTCCTATATATTCTAATATCTGATATAACATCATGTACCTTGCAGCACCTATGGAAAAGGAGAATGCATCTGCTGCTGCAGTATGGCAATGAATGAAATAGATCCTCATCAATTCCTGCAGTTTGTGTGTCCAATTAGGTAGTATTTGCTTAAGAATCAATATTACTGATTATTTCCAAAAAATATAACCACACCCATAATGCATCAATCCCTTCTGACTTTATATGCTTTACAGGATTAATGGTATTAAATTTGGAAGATAAAATAAATGTAGGAGCGAAGAAATTTGCTGGAAATAATAATGCTGGAATTTTATGAATTGTGAAGAATACATCCCAAGGATATTGTGGAACATTTTCTCTAAGTAGGCAAAGCTTGAATGACTTTTAATCAATTAGATTATTAATGAAGTAAAATACTTGATTCTGCCTTGATAAGGACTGTTGATACTTCTTGCAGAGATAAGTACATATAAATTATTTTTCAGGAAATAAGTAGTTCCTCATTGTATTTCCTGGAACATTCAGCAAAGGAGACTTAAGTTGCCAAAAAAATTGAGTTTCCAAAGGATTCAAATCGAATAGGTATGAAAAAATTCCCCTTAGATCTCTGATGTTATTCCTAACAAACAGAGAATTCAATGAACTATTTGATAATTCATTTATTATTTTTCATGTTAACCATTCCTGTGGTGCAGAGGGCATCCTATTTTTAACCAGCTATAGAGATTAAATATATTGGTGAATAGATATAAGTTGATTAATGAGGTGTCTTATAATTTCAAATGTCTGATAAAACATCATGTTCCTTTCAGCCTTTGTGGAAAAGGAGAATGCGTCTGCTGCTGCAGTATGGCAATGACTGAAATAGATCCTCATCTAAACCTCATCTAAATAAGTAAATTCTCAATGTTTTTCCTGTAACATTCAGCAGAGGAAGCTAAAGCTGCAACCCAACTAGAGGTTCCCAAGGATTCAAATGGATGTGGTATGAAAAAATTACATTGAGATCTCTGATGTTATTCCTAACAAACAGAGAATACAATAAACAATTTGATATTTCATTGATTATTTTTCATGTTAACCATTCCTGTGGTGCAGAGGGCATCCTATTTTTAACCAGCAATAGAGATTAAATATATTGGTGAGTAGATATAAGTGGATTAATGAGGTGTCTTGTCTTATAATTTCAAATGTCTGATAGAACATCATGTACCTTTCAGTACCTGTTGAAAAGGAGAATGCATCTGCTGCTGCAGTATGGCAATGACTGAAATAGATCCTCATCTAAACCTCCTGTTATGCAAGTCAAATTCAAGTATGATATGTTTAAACCATCAATATTACTGATTATTTCTTAAAAATATAGACTCAAACCCATAATGCATCAACCCCTTCTGACTTTATATACATTACAGGTTTTACATCAAGAAATGTGGAAGAAAAAAAATTGATGAGAAGGAAGGAACCCTGGTGTTTGAGGTATTGCGTAGAATTTATCCCAATGAAATTGTTGAACATATACTGTAAGTAGGCATAACATTATATTCTTTTAAGCGATTAGTTTAAGAATGAAGTAGAATACTTGATTCTGCCTTGATAAGGACTGTTGATACTTTATGCAGATAAAAGTACATTTAAACTATATTCCAGGAAATAAGTAGATTCTCAATGTATTTCCTGGCACATTCTGCAGAGGAGACTTAAGCTGCCAAACAAATAGAGTTTCCTAAGGATTCAAATGGATGTGGTATGAAATAATTCCTTTATGATTTCTGATATTATTCCCTCAGAACAATAATATGTGCACAGTTGTTTAAATAATATGATATTTTTCTTGATTAATCATTCCTCTGGTGCTGACGACATCCTATTTTTAACCAGCAATAGAGATTAAATATATTGGTGAGTAGATATAAGTGGATTAATGATGTTTCCTATATTTTCAATTGTCTGATATAACATCATGTACCTTGCAGCACCTGTGGAAAAGGAGAATGCATCTGCTGCTGCAGTATGGCAATGAATGAAATTGATCCTCATCAATTCCTGCAGTTTGTGAGTCCAATTCAAGTAGGATTTGCTTAACCAACAATATTACTTATTATTTCTTAAAAATATAACCTCAAACCCATAATGCATCATTCCCTTCTGAATTTATATGCATTACAGGTTTAACTGTATTAAATTTGGAAGATAAAATAAATATAGGAGCGAAGGAGAGGAATGCTGGAATTTTATGAATTGTGAAGAATACATCCCAAGGATATTGTGGAACATTTTCTCTAAGTAGGCAAAGCTTGAATGACTTTTAATCAATTAGATTATTAATGAAGTAAAATACTTGATTCTGCCTTGATAAGGACTGTTGATACTTCTTGCAGAGATAAGTACATTTAAATTATTTTTCAGGAAATAAGTAGTTCCTCATTGTATTTCCTGGAACATACAGCAGAGGAGACTTAAGCTGCCAAACAGATAGAGTTTCCATAGGATTCAAATCGAATAGGTATGAAAAAATTCCCCTTAGATCTCTGATGTTATTCCTAACAAACAGAGAATTCAATGAACTATTTGATAATTCATTTATTTTTTTTCATGTTAACCACTCCTGTGGTGCAGAGGACATCCTATTTGTAACCAGCGATAGAGATTAAAAATATTGGTAAGTAGATATAAGTGGATTAATGAGGTGTCTCATAATTTCAAATGTCTGATAAAACATCATGTACCTTTCAGCACCTGTGGAAAAGGAGAATGCATCTGCTGCTGCAGTATGGCAATGACTGAAATAGATCCTCATCTAAACCTCCTGTTATGCAAGTCAAATTCAAGTATGATATGTTTAAACCATCAATATTACTGGTTATTTCTTAAAATACAGACTCAAACCCATAATGCATCAACCCCTTCTGACTTTATATACATTACAGATTTTACATCAAGAAATGTGGAAGAAAAAAAATTGAGGAGAAGCAAGGAACCCTGGTGTTTGAGGTTTTGTGTAGAATTTATCCCAATGAAATTGTTGAACATATACTGTAAGTAGGCATGACATTATATTCTTTTAAGCGATTAGTTGAAGAATGAAGTAGAATACTTGATTCTGCCTTGATAAGGACTGTTGATACTTCTTGCAGAGATAAGTACATTTGAACTATATTTCAGGAAATAAGTAGATTCTCAATGTATTTCCTGGCACATTCAGCAGAGGAGGCTAAAGCTACAACCCAACTAGAGTTTCCCAAGTTAAAAATGGATGTGGTATGAAAAAATTACATTGAGATCTCTGATGTTATTCCTAACAAACAGAGAATACAATAAACAATTTGATATTTCATTGATTATTTTTCATGTTAACCATTCCTTTGGTGCAGAGGGCATCCTATTTTTAACCGGCAATAGAGATTCAATATATTGGTGAGTAGATATAAGTGGATTAATGATGTTTCCTATATTTTCTATTATCTGATATAACATCATGTACCTTTCAGCACCTGTGGAAAAGGAGAATGCATCTGCTGCTGCAGTATGGCAATGACTGAAATAGATCCTCATCTAAACCTCCTGTTATGCAAGTCAAATTCAAGCATGATATGTTTAAACCATCAATATTACTGGTTATTTCTAAAAAATACAGACTCAAACCCATAATGCATCAACCCCTTCTGTCTTTATATACATTACAGGTTTTACATCAAGAAATGTGGAAGAAAAAAAATTGAGGAGAAGCAAGGAACCCTGGTGTTTGAGGTTTTGTGTAGAATTTATCCCAATGAAATTGTTGAACATATACTGTAAGTAGGCATGACATTATATTCTTTTAAGCGATTAGTTGAAGAATGAAGTAGAATACTTGATTCTGCCTCGATAAGGACTGTTGATACTTCTTGCAGAGATAAGTACATTTAAACTATATTTCAGGAAATAAGTAGATTCTCAATGTATTTCCTGGCACATTCAGCAGAGGAGGCTAAAGCAACAACCCAACTAGAGTTTCCCAAGGATTCAAATGGATGTGGTATGAAAAAATTACATTGAGATCTCTGATGTTATTCCTAACAAACAGAGAATACAATAAACAATTTGATATTTCATTGATTATTTGTCATGTTAACCATTCCTTTGGTGCAGAGGGCATCCTATTTTTAACCGGCAATAGAGATTCAATATATTGGTGAGTAGATATAAGTGGATTAATGATGTTTCCTATATTTTCTATTATCTGATATAACATCATGTACCTTGCAGCACCTATGGAAAAGGAGAATGCATCTGCTGCTGCAGTATGGCGATGAATGAAATAGATCCTCATCAATTCCTGCAGTTTGTGTGTCCAATTAGGTAGGATTTGCTTAAGAATCAATATTACTGATTATTTCCAAAAAATATAACCACACCCATAATGCATCAATCTCTTCTGACTTTATATGCTTCACAGGATTAATGGTATTAAATTTGGAAGATAAAATAAATATAGGAGCGAAGGAGAGGAATGCTGGAATTTTATGAATTGTGAAGAATACATCCCAAGGAAATTGTGGAACAAGTAGGCAAAGCTTGAATGACTTTTAATCAATTAGATTATGAATGAAGTAAAATACTTGATTCTGCCTTGATAAGGACTGTTGATACTTCTTGCAGAGATAAGTACATTTAAATTATTTTTCAGGAAATAAGTAGTTCCTCATTGTATTTCCTGGAACATACAGCAGAGGAGACTTAAGCTGCCAAACAAATAGAGTTTCCAAAGGATTCAAATCGAATAGGTATGAAAAAATTCCCCTTAGATCTCTGATGTTATTCCTAACAAACAGAGAATTCAATGAACTATTTGATAATTCATTTATTTTTTTTCATGTTAACCACTCCTGTGGTGCAGAGGACATCCTATTTGTAACCAGCGATAGAGATTAAAAATATTGGTGAGTAGACATAAGTGGATTAATGAGGTGTCTCATAATTTCAAATGTCTGATAAAACATCATGTACCTTTCAGCACCTGTGGAAAAGGAGAATGCATCTGCTGCTGCAGTATGGCAATGACTGAAATAGATCCTCATCTAAACCTCCTGTTATGCAAGTCAAATTCAAGCATGATATGTTTAAACCATCAATATTACTGATTATTTCTTAAAAATATAACCTCAAACCCATAATGCATCATTCCCTTCTGACTTTATATGCATTACAGGTTTAACAGTATTAAATTTGGAAAATAAAATAATATATGTGCCAAGGAGAGGAATCCTGGAAATTTATGAATTGTGAAAAATTTATCCCAATGAAATTGTGGAACATATACTGTAAGTAAGCATAACATTATATTCTTTCAAGCAATTAGTTTAAGAATGAAGTAGAATACTTGATTCTGCCTTGATAAGGACTGTTGATACTTTATGCAGATAAATGTACATTTAAACTATATTCCAGGGAATAAGTAGATTATCAATGTATTTCCTGGCACATTCAGCAGAGGAGGCTAAAGCTGCAACCCAACTAGAGTTTCCAAGGATTCAAATGGATGTGGTACAAAAAAATTACATTGAGATCTGATGTTATTCCTAACAAACAGAGAATACAATAAACAATTTGATATTTCATTGATTATTTGTCATGTTAACCATTCCTGTGGTGCAGAGGACATCCTATTTGTAACCAGCAATAGAGATTAAATATATTGGTGAGTAGATATAAGTGGATTAATGATGTTTCCTATATTTTCTATTATCTGATATAACATCATGTACCTTGCAGCACCTATGGAAAAGGAGAATGCATCTGCTGCTGCAGTATGGCAATGAATGAAATAGATCCTCATCAATTCCTGCAGTTTGTGTGTCAAATTAGGTAGGATTTGCTTAAGAATCAATATTACTGATTATTTCCAAAAAATATAACCACACCCATAATGCATCAATCCCTTCTGACTTTATATGCTTTACAGGATTAATGGTATTAAATTTGGAAGATAAAAAAATATATAGGAGCGAAGGGAAGGAATGCTGGAATTTTATGAATTGTGAAGAATACATCCCAAGGAAATTGTGGAACATTTTCTCTAAGTAGGCAAAGCTTGAATGACTTTTAATCAATTAGATTTTGAATGAAGTAAAATACTTGATTCTGCCTTGATAAGGACTAGTGATACTTCATGCAGGGATAAGTACATTTAAATTATATTTCAGGAAATAAGTAGTTCCTCATTGCATTTCCTGGAACATACAGCAGAGGAGACTTAAGCTGCCAAACAAATAGAGTTTCCAAAGGATTCAATTGGAACAGGTATGAAAAAATTCCCCTTAGATCCCGAAGGTTATTCCTAACAAACAGAGATTTCAATGAACTATTTGATAACTCATTTATTTTTTTTCATGTTAACCACTCCTGTGGTGCAGAGGACATCCTATTTGTAACCAGCGATAGAGATTAAAAATATTGGTAGGTATATTAAAGTGGATTAATGAGGTGTCTTATAAATTCAAATGTCTGATAAAACATCATGTACCTTTCAGCACCTGTGGAAAAGGAGAATGCATCTGCTGCTGCAGTATTGCAATGACTGAAATAGATCCTCATCTAAACCTCTTTTATGCAAGTCAAATTAAGTATGATATGTTTAAACCATCAATATTACTGATTATTTCTTAAAAATATAGACTCAAACCCATAATGCATAAACCCCTTCTGACTTTATATACATTACAGGTTTTACATCAAGAAATGTGGAAGAAAAAAAATTGATGAGAATGAAGGAACCCTGGTGTTTGAGGTATTGCGTAGAATTTATCCCAATGAAATTGTTGAACATATACTGTAAGTAGGCATAACATTATATTCTTTTAAGCGATTAGTTTAAGAATGAAGTAGAATACTTGATTCTGCCTTGATAAGGACTGTTGATACTTTATGCAGATAAAAGTACATTTAAACTATATTCCAGGAAATAAGTAGATTCTCAATGTATTTCCTGGCACATTCTGCAGAGGAGGCTAAAGCTGCAACCCAACAAGAGTTTGCCAAGGATTCAAATGGATGTGGTATGAAAAAATTACATTGAGATCTCTGATGTTATTCCTAACAAACAGAAAATACAATAAACAATTTGATATTTCATTGATTATTTTTCATGTTAACCATTCCTGTGGTGCAGAGGGCATCCTATTTTTAACCAGCAATATAGATTAAATATATTGGTGAGTAGATATAAGTGGATTAATGATGTTTCCTATATTTTCTATTATCTGATATAACATCACGTACCTTGCAGCACCTATGGAAAAGGAGAATGCATCTGCTGCTGCAGTATGGCAATGAATGAAATAGATCTTCAACAATTCCTGCAGTTTGTGTGTCCAATTAGGAAGGATTTGCTTAAGAATCAATATAACTGATTATTTCCAAAAAATATAGACTCAAACCCATAATGCATCAATCCCTTCTGACTTTATTTGCTTTACAGGATTAATGGTATTAAATTTGGAAGATAAAATAAATATAGGAGCGAAGGAGAGGAATGCTGGAATTTTATGAATTGTGAAGAATACAACCCAAGGAAATTGTGGAACATTTTCTCTAAGTAGTCAAAGCTTGAATGACTTTTAATCAATTAGATTTTGATGAAATATAAAATACTTGATTCTGCCTTGATAAGGACTGTTGATACTTCTTGCAGAGATAAGTACATTTAAATTATTTTTCAGCTGCCAACCAACTAGTTTCCAAAGGATTCAAATGGATGTGGTATGAAATAATTCCTTTATGATTTCTGATATTATTCCTCAGAACAATAATATGTGCACAGTTGTTTAAATAATATGATATTTTTCTTTATTATTCATTCCTGTGGTGCAGAGGACATCCTATTTGTAACCAGCAATAGAGATTAAATATATTGGTGAGTAGATATAAGTGGATTAATGATGTTTCCTATATTTTCTATTATCTGATATAACATCATGTACCTTGCAGCACCTGTGGAAAAGGAGAATGCATCTGCTGCTGCAGTATGGCAATGAATGAAATAGATCCTCATCAATTCCTGCAGTTTGTGTGTCCAATTAGGTAGGATTTGCTTAAGAATCAATATTACTGATTATTTCCAAAAAATATAACCACACCCATAATGCATCAATCCCTTCTGACTTTATATGCTTTACAGGATTAATGGTATTAAATTTGGAAGATAAAATAAATGTAGGAGCGAAGGAAAGGAAAGCTGGAATTTTATGAATTGTGAAGTATACATCCCAAGGAAATTGTGGAACATTTTCTCTAAGTAGGCAAAGCTTGAATAACTTTTAATCAATTAGATTATGAATGAAGTAAAATACTTGATTGTGCTTTGATAAGGACTGTTGATACTTCTTGCAGAGATAAGTACATTTAAATTATTTTTCAGGAAATAAGTAGTTCCTCATTGTATTTCCTGGAACATACAGCAGAGGAGACTTAAGCTGCCAAACAAATAGAGTTTCCAAAGGATTCAAATGGAACAGGTATGAAAAAATTCCCCTTAGATCCCGAATGTTATTCCTAACAAACAGAGAATTCAATGAACTATTTGATAACTCATTTATTTTTTTTCATGTTAACCACTCCTGTGGTGCAGAGGACATCCTATTTGTAACCAGCGATAGAGATTAAAAATATTGGTGAGTAGATATAAGTGGATTAATGATGTTTCCTATATTTTCTATTATCTGATATAACATCATGTACCTTGCAGCACCTATGGAAAAGGAGAATGCATCTGCTGCTGCAGTATGGCAATGAATGAAATAGATCCTCATCTAAACCTCCTGTTATGCAAGTTAAATTCAAGTATGATATGTTTAAACCATCAATATTACTGGTTATTTCTTAAAAATACAGACTCAAACCCATAATGCATCAACCCCTTCTGACTTTATATACATTACAGGTTTTACATCAAGAAATGTGGAAGAAAAAAAATTGAGGAGAAGCAAGGAACCCTGGTGTTTGAGGTTTTGTGTAGAATTTATCCCAATGAAATTGTTGAACATATACTGTTAGTAGGCATGACATTATATTCTTTTAAGCGATTAGTTTAAGAATGAAGTAGAATACTTGATTCTGCCTTGATAAGGACTGTTGATACTTTATGCAGATAAAAGTACATTTAAACTATATTCCAGGAAATAAGTAGATTCTCAATATATTTCCTGGCACATTCAGACAGGGGAGGCTAAAGCTGCAACCCAACTAGAGTTTCCCAAGGATTCAATTGGATGTGGTATGAAAAAATTACATTGAGATCTCTGATGTTATTCCTAACAAACAGAGAATACAATAAACAATTTGATATTTCATTGATTATTTGTCATCTTAACCATTCCTGTGGTGCAGAGGGCATCCTATTTTTAACCAGCAATAGAGATTCAAATTATCGGTGAGTAGATATAAGTGGATTAATGATGTTTCCTATATTTTCTATTATCTGATATAACATCATGTACCTTGCAGCACCTATGGAAAAGGAGAATGCATCTGCTGCTGCAGTATGGCGATGAATGAAATAGATCCTCATCAATTCCTGCAGTTTGTGTGTCAAATTAGGTAGGATTTGCTTAAGAATCAATATTACTGATTATTTCCAAAAAATATAACCACACCCATAATGCATCAATCCCTTCCGACTTTATATGCTTCACAGGATTAATGGTATTAAATTTGGAAGATAAAATAAATATAGGAGCGAAGGAGAGGAATGCTGGAATTTTATGAATTGTGAAGAATACATCCCAAGGAAATTGTGGAACAAGTAGGCAAAGCTTGAATGACTTTTAATCAATTAGATTATGAATGAAGTAAAATACTTGATTCTGCCTTGATAAGGACTGTTGATACTTCTTGCAGAGATAAGTACATTTAAATTATTTTTCAGGAAATAAGTAGTTCCTCATTGTATTTCCTGGAACATACAGCAGAGGAGACTTAAGCTGCCAAACAAATAGAGTTTCCAAAGGATTCAAATCGAATAGGTATGAAAAAATTCCCCTTAGATCTCTGATGTTATTCCTAACAAACAGAGAATTCAATGAACTATTTGATAATTCATTTATTTTTTTTCATGTTAACCACTCCTGTGGTGCAGAGGACATCCTATTTGTAACCAGCGATAGAGATTAAAAATATTGGTGAGTAGACATAAGTGGATTAATGAGGTGTCTCATAATTTCAAATGTCTGATAAAACATCATGTACCTTTCAGCACCTGTGGAAAAGGAGAATGCATCTGCTGCTGCAGTATGGCAATGACTGAAATAGATCCTCATCTAAACCTCCTGTTATGCAAGTCAAATTCAAGCATGATATGTTTAAACCATCAATATTACTGATTATTTCTTAAAAATATAACCTCAAACCCATAATGCATCATTCCCTTCTGACTTTATATGCATTACAGGTTTAACAGTATTAAATTTGGAAAATAAAATAATATATGTGCCAAGGAGAGGAATCCTGGAAATTTATGAATTGTGAAAAATTTATCCCAATGAAATTGTGGAACATATACTGTAAGTAAGCATAACATTATATTCTTTCAAGCAATTAGTTTAAGAATGAAGTAGAATACTTGATTCTGCCTTGATAAGGACTGTTGATACTTTATGCAGATAAATGTACATTTAAACTATATTCCAGGGAATAAGTAGATTATCAATGTATTTCCTGGCACATTCAGCAGAGGAGGCTAAAGCTGCAACCCAACTAGAGTTTCCAAGGATTCAAATGGATGTGGTACAAAAAAATTACATTGAGATCTGATGTTATTCCTAACAAACAGAGAATACAATAAACAATTTGATATTTCATTGATTATTTGTCATGTTAACCATTCCTGTGGTGCAGAGGACATCCTATTTGTAACCAGCAATAGAGATTAAATATATTGGTGAGTAGATATAAGTGGATTAATGATGTTTCCTATATTTTCTATTATCTGATATAACATCATGTACCTTGCAGCACCTATGGAAAAGGAGAATGCATCTGCTGCTGCAGTATGGCAATGAATGAAATAGATCCTCATCAATTCCTGCAGTTTGTGTGTCAAATTAGGTAGGATTTGCTTAAGAATCAATATTACTGATTATTTCCAAAAAATATAACCACACCCATAATGCATCAATCCCTTCTGACTTTATATGCTTTACAGGATTAATGGTATTAAATTTGGAAGATAAAAAAATATATAGGAGCGAAGGGAAGGAATGCTGGAATTTTATGAATTGTGAAGAATACATCCCAAGGAAATTGTGGAACATTTTCTCTAAGTAGGCAAAGCTTGAATGACTTTTAATCAATTAGATTTTGAATGAAGTAAAATACTTGATTCTGCCTTGATAAGGACTAGTGATACTTCATGCAGGGATAAGTACATTTAAATTATATTTCAGGAAATAAGTAGTTCCTCATTGCATTTCCTGGAACATACAGCAGAGGAGACTTAAGCTGCCAAACAAATAGAGTTTCCAAAGGATTCAATTGGAACAGGTATGAAAAAATTCCCCTTAGATCCCGAAGGTTATTCCTAACAAACAGAGATTTCAATGAACTATTTGATAACTCATTTATTTTTTTTCATGTTAACCACTCCTGTGGTGCAGAGGACATCCTATTTGTAACCAGCGATAGAGATTAAAAATATTGGTGAGTATATTAAAGTGGATTAATGAGGTGTCTTATAAATTCAAATGTCTGATAAAACATCATGTACCTTTCAGCACCTGTGGAAAAGGAGAATGCATCTGCTGCTGCAGTATTGCAATGACTGAAATAGATCCTCATCTAAACCTCTTTTATGCAAGTCAAATTAAGTATGATATGTTTAAACCATCAATATTACTGATTATTTCTTAAAAATATAGACTCAAACCCATAATGCATAAACCCCTTCTGACTTTATATACATTACAGGTTTTACATCAAGAAATGTGGAAGAAAAAAAATTGATGAGAATGAAGGAACCCTGGTGTTTGAGGTATTGCGTAGAATTTATCCCAATGAAATTGTTGAACATATACTGTAAGTAGGCATAACATTATATTCTTTTAAGCGATTAGTTTAAGAATGAAGTAGAATACTTGATTCTGCCTTGATAAGGACTGTTGATACTTTATGCAGATAAAAGTACATTTAAACTATATTCCAGGAAATAAGTAGATTCTCAATGTATTTCCTGGCACATTCTGCAGAGGAGGCTAAAGCTGCAACCCAACAAGAGTTTGCCAAGGATTCAAATGGATGTGGTATGAAAAAATTACATTGAGATCTCTGATGTTATTCCTAACAAACAGAAAATACAATAAACAATTTGATATTTCATTGATTATTTTTCATGTTAACCATTCCTGTGGTGCAGAGGGCATCCTATTTTTAACCAGCAATATAGATTAAATATATTGGTGAGTAGATATAAGTGGATTAATGATGTTTCCTATATTTTCTATTATCTGATATAACATCACGTACCTTGCAGCACCTATGGAAAAGGAGAATGCATCTGCTGCTGCAGTATGGCAATGAATGAAATAGATCTTCAACAATTCCTGCAGTTTGTGTGTCCAATTAGGAAGGATTTGCTTAAGAATCAATATAACTGATTATTTCCAAAAAATATAGACTCAAACCCATAATGCATCAATCCCTTCTGACTTTATTTGCTTTACAGGATTAATGGTATTAAATTTGGAAGATAAAATAAATATAGGAGCGAAGGAGAGGAATGCTGGAATTTTATGAATTGTGAAGAATACAACCCAAGGAAATTGTGGAACATTTTCTCTAAGTAGTCAAAGCTTGAATGACTTTTAATCAATTAGATTTTGATGAAATATAAAATACTTGATTCTGCCTTGATAAGGACTGTTGATACTTCTTGCAGAGATAAGTACATTTAAATTATTTTTCAGCTGCCAACCAACTAGTTTCCAAAGGATTCAAATGGATGTGGTATGAAATAATTCCTTTATGATTTCTGATATTATTCCTCAGAACAATAATATGTGCACAGTTGTTTAAATAATATGATATTTTTCTTTATTATTCATTCCTGTGGTGCAGAGGACATCCTATTTGTAACCAGCAATAGAGATTAAATATATTGGTGAGTAGATATAAGTGGATTAATGATGTTTCCTATATTTTCTATTATCTGATATAACATCATGTACCTTGCAGCACCTGTGGAAAAGGAGAATGCATCTGCTGCTGCAGTATGGCAATGAATGAAATAGATCCTCATCAATTCCTGCAGTTTGTGTGTCCAATTAGGTAGGATTTGCTTAAGAATCAATATTACTGATTATTTCCAAAAAATATAACCACACCCATAATGCATCAATCCCTTCTGACTTTATATGCTTTACAGGATTAATGGTATTAAATTTGGAAGATAAAATAAATGTAGGAGCGAAGGAAAGGAAAGCTGGAATTTTATGAATTGTGAAGTATACATCCCAAGGAAATTGTGGAACATTTTCTCTAAGTAGGCAAAGCTTGAATGACTTTTAATCAATTCGATTATTAATGAAGTAAAATACTTGATTCTGCCATGATAAGGACTGTTGATACTTCTTGCAGAGATAAGTACATTTAAATTATTTTTCAGGAGATAAGTAGTTCCTCATTGCATTTCCTGGAACATCCAGCAGAGGAGACTTAAGCTGCCAAACAAATAGAGTTTCCTAAGGATTCAAATCGAATAGGTATGAAAAAATTCCCCTTAGATCTCTGATGTCATTCCTAACAAACAGAGAATTCAATGAACTATTTGATAATTCATTTATTATTTTTCATGTTAACCATTCCTGTGGTGCAGAGGACATCCTATTTGTAACCAGCGATAGAGATTAAATATATTGGTGAATAGATATAAGTGGATTAATGATGTTTCCTATATTTTCTATTATCTGATATAACATCATGTACCTTGCAGCACCTATGGAAAAGGAGAATGCATCTGCTGCTGCAGTATGGCAATGACTGAAATAGATCCTCATCTAAACCTCCTGTTATGCAAGTCAAATTCAAGTATGATATGTTTAAACCATCAATATTACCGATTATTTCTTAAAAATATAGACTCAAACCCATAATGCATCAACCCCTTCTGACTTTATATACATTACAGGTTTTACATCGAGAAATGTGGAAGAAAAAAAATTGAGGAGAAGGAAGGAACCCTGGTTTATGTGGTATTGCGTAGAATTCATCCCAATGAAATTTTGGAATATATTCTGTAAGTAGGCAAAACTTGAATTTGTTTTAAGCAACTAGTGTATGGTTGTACTATAATGATGTGGCAAAAGAGTTAATAATTCAAACAAATATCTTTTATTCAGTTGAGTCATATTTTTATCAGACCATCATTCATCCAGATAGCTACTGTATTTTTGGACCATAAGACGCACTTATCCTTATCTGAAAAGTGGTTATAAAAGTGCCAGCGTCTTATGGTCTGAATAGAAGCAGAGCCGTAGTGGGTCCCATGTCCAGGCACTTGCAGAGCTGCAGTGGGACCCGCTGACACTTATGCTGGGCATGTGCAGGAGGCGCGCTGCTGCTCTGTGCTGTTCACTGCTGTATACAATTGGAGGATAGCATGTAGTAGATGGTGTTACACTACACAGCAGTGTGTATGCCCCTCACTTCAGTCATCGCCTTCTGAGGTAAAATGCCACTATACACTACACACTACACTAAATTTTTCCTATAAACTGTTCCCAATAAAAAAATGTTTGCAGAAAAATATTGTACTGTATTATTGTACCTCATTCTGCAAACATGCTGAAGCAGAAAAGAATAGCCTATAAAATTCCATACAAACTGGAGGTTATCAAATGTACTAAAAAGTATGGAATCCGAGCCACGGAGAGGTATTTTGGGCCACCTCCAACTGAAATAATGATTAGAGAGTGGAGGAAACAGGAGGATCAGCTGCAAAAAGAAGAAAATAATAAGCACACTTTCCGTAGGCATGCTGCAAAGTGGCCAGAGTTGGAGGTGGATGTGAAAGAATGGATCATGCTTCATTGCAATAATGGCTTCTCCGTCTCAACAAAAATGAAAATTTTGGAAGCGAAACACATTGCTAAAGAGAGGGGTATTCAAGACTTTACAGGATCATCATCATGGTGCCTCAGATTCATGAGAAGATGTGGTCTTGCTATGTGGTCTTTACCAAAAAAAGAATCGCCCAAAGAATATGAGGCTAAAATTCTGTCCTTTCACAATTTTGTCATCAATGCCAGAAAGAAAAACCACTTTGAAATTGGTCCTATTGGGAACATGGATGAAGTCCCTTTAACATTGGATGTGCCTTCTAATAGGACTGTCGACCTGAAGGGTGCCAAAACAATCACAGTGAAAACGCTGGGGCACGAGAAGACGCATTATAAAGCTGTGTTGTCCTGCTGTGCCGATGGCACCAAATTGCCACCCATGCTGATTTTTAAACAGAAAACATTTCCCAAAGATGCCATTCCAAGAGGTGTTGTGGTACACGTCCATGAAAAAGGATGGATGAATGACAATGGCATGAAAATATGGGTTGAAAAGGTGTGGACCAAACATTCTGGAGGACTTTTGAAAAAACCTGCCCTATTAGTGCTTGATTAATTTAGAGCACATATTAGTGAATCAACCAAAAAGTGCTTCAACGAAGTAAAAACCCTTCTAGCTGTCATTCCCGGAGGTCTTACCAGCAAGTTGCAACCTCTTGATGTCTCCATAAACAAGCCATTTAAGGTCTTTATGAGAGAAGAGTGGAACAAGTGGATGGCTACTAGTAACGATGATTTGACACCCACTGGACGAATGAGGAAGCCCACTATCACTCAAGTTTACAAATGGGTGAAAAGATCAAGGGACACAGTGAAGGAAGAGATTGTTGTACAGTCGTTCAAAAAATGTGGCATTAGCAATGCCTTAAATGGAAGTGAAGACTATTTTATATGAAAACAGCGAAGAAAGTGATGTTAGTGATTGTGACCAAATGAATTCTGACTCTAGCAAAAAAGAGTTCTTGGGGTTATCAGAAGACTAGAGCACTCAAACCTTTGTCTTTATGTGTGATAATGGTTCTTAATGCCACTGTTGACTGCTGTGCAGTTTATATGGTTCAAATATTATTCTGTTATACATTATAAAAATATTTTATTTGGTTCAGAATATTTTTTGTGCTATTTTTCTGTAAGTAGGCATAGTTGAAGTTATTTCAAGCAATTAGTGTAAGGATGTAGTAAAATACTTGATATTACCTTGGTAAGGATTGTTCATCCTATACACAGGGATAAGGATATTTAAACTATGTTGCAGGAAATAAGTTGTTCATCAGCGTATTTCCTGGTTCATTCAGTAGAGGAGGAGCTGCAGACCAAATATAGTTTCCAAAGGATTCATATGGATGTGGTATGAAAAAATTCCCTTTAAATCTCTGATATTATTCCTAGAGATTGGTTATTATCGTGCTGAATTTGATAAAATAATTATTACTTTTGTTGGTTTAGCATTCCAAAGTTTCAGATGACATACTATTTTTGACCAGCAATAAAGAGTAAAGATCTTGGTGAGTAGAAATATGTGGATGATTGGTATTTTTATAACATTTCCAATTATCTGATAAAACATCATACACATATAAACACCCATGGAAAAGGAGTATGCATCTGCTGGTGCAGTATGGTAATGACGGAAATAGATAATCATCTATTCCTGCTGTTTGTGAGTCAGACTCAACAAGGGTTTGTTTGAACCAAGAATATTATTATTTCTTTCCTTAAAATAGCTTAAATACTTCATGCATTTTGACTTAATATGCATTACAGGTTTTAAAGCGATAAAAGTTCCAATGATGAATAAGGTATGAAGAAAGGGAGGAGCCATGGAATTCGAGGTATTGAGTAGAATTCATCATCATGAAACTGTGGAAGATAATCTGTAAGTAGTCGTATTTAAAGTTATTTTAAGCAATTGGTTTAAGGATGAACTAAAATACTTGATTCTATCTAGGTTATGTTTGTTGATCCTATATGCAGTTATATGAATGTTTGAAACTATTTTGCAGGAAATAAGTCGTGTCTCAGGGTATTTCCTGGTAGATTCAGCACAGGTGGCCTAAGCTGCAGACCAAATAGAGTTTCCAAAGGATTCCTTTCAATGTGGTATGAAAAAATTTCCTTTGGATCACTGATATTATTCCTACAGAATGGTTATTATTGTGCAGCATTTGATAAATTGTTATTTTAGTTGGTTTAGTTTTCCATAGGTGTGGATGACATGCTATTTTTGACCAGGGATAGAGAGTAAGGTTATCAGTGAGAAGAAATATCATGTTGAATGATATTTCATAATAATTCAAATTATCTGAAATAACATACCGTATATTTCAAAGCCTTTGGAACAGGAGAATGCATCTGCTGCTGAAATAAGGCAATGATGGAAATAGATCCTCAACTATTGCTGATGTTTGTGAGTCATCTTCTACCAGGATTTGTTTGAATAACCAATATTATTATGTTTGTTGAAAAATTTCATGCATCAATTCTTTATGATTAAAAGTGTATATTTTTTTACAGAGATAACAGGTGGAAGATTTGAATGGAATTTGACGTATGGAGTACAAATTATTTGGTAATTAATGAAATTCTTGATTGTATACTATAAGTAAGCTGCAAAGTATACCTTATTTCTTTGAAAATATTCTGGTTATTAAGGTTTTTTTTAATAATTTTTCCCAATTTTTGGTAAAATATGATTTATTTCTGTCACAATTATAATATCATGATACACTGGAACTGCAATATTGTATCTTTGAGATGGGTACTTTAATGACATATTACCTGTTCATGTTTGATATGTTTTTGTGGATAAATAATAGGTTAAATCTTTTGATAGCAATGTTCACAAAATGTTTTTAGGTAAAATATTTCAAAAAGGAATTCATAGTTAAAATGGATTTTTTGTAGCCTCATTTAAATGCTTATACTTATTCTACAATATCCTTTATTTTTTTAAATATTTAGAATTGTTATAGGAATGAAGAATTTTAATAAATAAGTTGAGAAATGAACTGCATAATGCTTAAGTTTCTGCTTTAACATTTGATCCATCATATTTTGCATGATCTTTCTATATCTCTGAAAACTTGTATATACCTATGGAGTCTTAATTTTGCTATAGAATTATTTATTTATTATCAAAGACCGCACAAACATTCACTCGGATACAATGGACGTCAGAAACATTCAGATAACTTCCTTATCAGCTGGGATTTGAACCTGTTACCTCTAGCTTAGAAGATTGTTAGGCTAATCGTTCCGCCAACGAGGCCAGAAAATCAAAATAAAGCAATTGTTATAATAAATTTTAGTAATGAAAACTGTATGTTACAAGGGAATTTATGTTTTTATGAACCTGCAGGTTGGCATTGAACTTAAGTATTTTTATTATTATTCCTTAAATATATATTGTGCAGTAATTGAGTTGTCATAATTTTTAAAACATTTTTTTCTAGTCGCTTATTCTTTTTTATTTTTATCACAAATTTCAGTATGCTTTCTTTTTTGTGTATTCAAGTTCTTTAATGCTGTTGTCAAGCTATGTTAATGATCAAGTTCCTATAATACTTCTATATAGCTTCAGTTAAGGTTCCTTCTATTTGCTCCTTTCAAGGAAGGTATTTCAGTTTCCATATTACTTTCATTGACCTTAAAAATGCTGGATTTTCTTCCCCTTGGTCTTATTCTTTGTTTTCTGCTGTTGTGCACAGATGATTTAAGACATCAAATTTTTTTGACAGAATTTGACCAATATTTAACCTCAGGGCTTTAACATTGCACTTCATATTTCCGCATCATCTTCTGCATACTGTAACTCCATTGAGTATTTTCAAAAGTATTACTATATTTTTGCTACTGAAATTACATTTACAGGTGAATGACATAATTATGTATAAAGAGAGAAATAGCAGCATCAATTACATCTGTCCTCTCTCTCCTAAATTTTATTACTACTGTAAACCCTATAAAACCCCTTAAACTTTGAGAATCGTTTAAAACCCTAAAGAACCTGAAAAACCATTTTCAACGCATAAAAGCCTAAAAACCCTGAAAAAACTGGATGCGCCATGGAATGAAGCACGTTATCTTATTCTACATCGATTTTTACCTTTAAATTTGTAACGCATTACGAGTGTGTATGGAGAATTAATTACCGTAATCCCAGTACTTATCGCGAAATAGGTTCGAACACCGACCGCCATAACTGAATTTCCGCGAGGTAGGGACGCCATATTTAATTATTTAAGAAGATAAGAAACCTAAACAAATACTCTAAAAAAACCCAAAAAATAACTGAAAACCCCATTAAAAACCCTGGCAAACACTTTCATAGCCTTAAAAACAATTAAACGATTAAAAACTCAAATAGACCCTTTCAATCTCTTAAAACCCTTAGCACCCATTTAATAATGTTAAAATTCTCCAGAGAACTATAGAAGTGGATTTAAGAACGCACTTGGGGAAAACTTTGCCATTTATCTACGGACCTTCGGTGGTAGTACTTTACTTAAGTTGGAGAGGAAGCAATCGTTCGCTCACACATTTCTAACATTAATATTCACGATCCTTATCTAAGATATTATTCGGATCAAACAGAATCAGGAATCGGTAGCATTTACAGAGGGAGAAACTATCAAAAAGGTAATGGTATAGGAAGCTTTTTTGGTGGTTTATTCCGTACGGTCCTTCCTTTATTTAAAAGCGGTGGTAAATAAATAGAAAAGGAAGCGTTGAGAATGGGATCGAACGTATTAGGATACATGATCAGCAGGCAAGAGTCTTAACGAAACGGTGGCAAAATCTTCCAACGGAGAGCGAAAGAAGCCAGTGAATCCTTAGACTCACAATAACTGATCATTCGTTGGTTACCCTTATATAGATTGTCTATGTCCTTATTTGTAAATAAAATACCAGAAACTTATATTATGAGACCTTAAAAAAGATTAACATTTATCGATTCGTTATCATTGGGAAATTATTGTAAACTACAATACAACAGTGAGACGTAGTCTCTTTGTCTTCGTTTGTAGGAAATATTATTTTCAAAATACTTTCATTGATACCTTTCCCGATGGCTGGGATCGCACTCAAGAGGAAATGAAAATACAAACCCACCACAGCAAAAAGAAAACTTTTTCGTGTAGCAAATAAGCAGAAAGGGGTTAATTCATTGTTGAATCCAGCAATTCAACAAGAGAAACACTGAGTAAAAAAAAAATTTTTACGAAGTAGTAAGAGATACAATCAAAACCCTTAGAAACCATAAGATACCTTATACACTAAACGAGTGTGTCCTTTCCGTTGTTGTTATGAATGTTATTGACTTTAAGATTAAACTCCCTTGTTGATAATATCAACAATATATGCAATAAAGGAATTAATCATCATGATCTAATTTTCCTGAATATTAACAGTAAATAGAGCATATAATAGGAGGATTTAGTTCACCAACACTAATAACTGTGTAACTAACACTCATAGTATACAAAATTGACGCATTTCATGATTTATGGAGAAAAAGTATTTGAAAATATCAGGGTTTGATTTTATTTTATTTTAATATATACACCATGTTTCTATTTTTGAGGAATTCGAATAACGTTTCGAAAAATATCAAGATGTAGAATTGAATAAAAACATAAAATGGCATACATGTCTACTTTGTTTATTAAGGTAAACCAGGGAGAATTCCGATTTAAATTCGAACGGAAGAGAAAACAGGTGCGTTTCGCCGAAACATAATGTAACCTATTCTGAATATCAAGCGCTATCTTTCTGGAATTGGCGGTGGACCATTCGAAACGGAAATTTGACCACCTTCAACCACCGTCGACGGCGGCCGCCTTTCTAAAGAAACCAACCCTAAGCCTACCAGGCTATCTCCTGAAAGAGGATGTAGGTCCCTACCTTTGCAGCGGAATTCCTCCATCGTCGGCAGATCTCTGTTCCACCGACGTAAATAACTTCCTCTTGATGTCACAAACATTATCACTTTCAATAAAATTACCATATATGCACTCACATTTTAATACTAGACTAGAGATTGACACGGAACGCAAAAAAACTGAATCTTCACTAGAATCTGCAATTAATAAAGAAAAATCACGTAAAATACCGTATTACGAAAAACAATTAATTGTACTTATGAAAGGAATACACAACAATAATAGCGAAGGACTTACTTTCCTGCGTTTCCAGGATATTCGTACGTGAACTGTTTTCCTAAGAAACATGTTCATGCAAACAACTATCCTTGCTATAATTTTTCCGAAGAATACTCTCGTAAAAACGTAATGCTACTAATGCACCAATAATTTTTATGAAAACTCAATCCTTGGGAAATTCATCTTCCGTAAGTCTTCATAAAAAAGAAAAATCAGATTGTTGTTGGTAGGATCAGCCGGCGGATTGCATCTTATGACGTCCCCTGTCTTTTCCCGTCCTGTGTTATATAACTTTTGCTATCCGATTGCAAATCCCATCTTTCAAAAGGGTAAGAGCGCCGGGCACGGTACGTCATTGCATAGAGAGGAAACCAATTCACTTCTTTCAATTACCTCTCATTTAATACTGCACTTATTATTTCCTACTTCTTTAGTGGAGCACTTGAAGTTAACAGTTTCACTTGTAAGTATTATTTTTTCTTTATAATACTATTCATAAATAGTGCAAGGAATTAATCTTGAATTAGATTCCTTCACATAAATTATCTTGAGCACGATCCACAGTTTTATTCCGTCTATTAACTGTTCTATTGTTTCCAGAAGGTACATTCCAACAGCACTCAGAGATTCATTCGGGATTAAAAGGAGGCTTAATTCCTGAGGTGGTACTGGATGTCTGCAAAAAGGCGAAGAACATTAGATTGATCAATGCCGTCACTAATGGAATGCATCTCTCATCAAAGCTGATTATTTTGTAATAAAATACCTTCCGGAATTAGTAATTATGATATTCAATAAACCTTTTCATCCTTATTATTTACTGTTGTCCTCTTTCTTTGAAGAAAGTAAGTTTGTAAACCTTGCTGAAAAATTTGCCTCGATCTAATGTTTTCAACGAATTCAGAAGAAAAGTACTATCTAGAGTTTTCTGTTAACTTTGATAATAAAGTTACTACTTCATTATTTAAAGCCATCTTCCTCACTTAGGATAGTGAGGAAGATACTTACCGTGAGACTACTTTCTTTAATTTCCCCTAGATGTCCTGACTTCCGAGATTCGCCAATTCATCATGTAAAACCCTTCATTGCCAATTCCAACAGCTCGTTGGTTAACTTAGAACTTCACAGTGTTGTACACAAGATATAGCTAAATTTCCTTTGAGGAAGAAATCATAAGGTTTATAAATTGATTTAAAGTCTCAAACTTTAAGTCAAAATCCAATAAGGGTATAATCGAATTTCGCAATGCGTAATTGATTCAATTTAACAAAGATCAATTTAAAACAAATCATAAAATGATGTGACGGCGTATAATTAAATCATCCATCTTTGAACAAATGAAGGTATATTTCAATCATTGCTCCTACATTCACATAATACATTGCTTTAATATCTGAATAATTGTACTTCACTTGTTTTTAGATAAGGAACGATTGATCTATTTATTTCTCTTTCAAGGTTCGTTTACCTGTACCAGCTGTTTTGTGCTATCCAGCAATCCGTATCACGTACTTGCAGCTGTCCACCGTGACGGGCAGAATTATTGCGTAAAATGTTAGATCCTATTGAGCAGAGGCGGCACAAAGTCGATCCCCTCGATCGATCGAAGGCTACTTTGGTCGATCGTGAATCACTCGCAATTCCGTGTGCCATTTACTTAGGAGAGATCGTTCAAGGCAAAAACTTCTCAGCAATAGTTAAATGCACCCTGTGAATTTGCCGAGGTTATAAATTCCTGTAATTCTGAATCTTTGATACTGCGATACCGAAGCTCTAGATCCAACAATAATGAACATTAAGATCGACATACATGTACGAAACGTACATAGCGCGGGAAACCAAAAAGTAACTAGATTTGGAGTAAGGAATCCAGGATTTTGAAAAAGTCATAGAATCTGTCTTTAACCACATTTAATGGGTAAATATTGTATATAACTAATCACTTCCTTCTAATTCCCCTTAATGTAAGTTTCTTGACCCTTTAAGTAATTAGTTTCGTTGTTGCTTTTTAAAGTAGGTTGATAAGCCGCATATCTATATTTCATTGCAAGGTGTACTCAGAGATCACTTCATCATTCCAGTTGAAGAAAATTTTAAATTGAAACTCAATAGTTGCACTGCAAGAAAATGGGAATTTTAATGTAGGCTGGAATTATTTTTAATGGCTGTGAGGTAGTTATTTATAAAATTTGCAGTTATAGAATGGAGAAGGGATGGATCTTATTATATTAGAAATTTTCTGTTAATTGTAGTTGTAATTCTGTTGAAATTGCAAGAAATTAGTTGTAAGAATAACAGAAAGAAATACCTTAACTGATAATCAATTCTATTACCCAATCTATTGTTATTCATCCTGATCCAAGTTTTTCTGAATATTAACAGAAAATAGTGCGTATAGAGTGAATATTAGTATTAGAATAGTGCTAATAAGAGCGTTTACTACACTAACTCTAATAACTGGATAACTAACAATTATAATATACAAACTTAGCACTCTTCATTATTAATGAAGGAAAATATTTTAAAAACGTCTGGGACAGATTAGTAGACTGATAGTCAAATTTAGACTAAGTATCTGTTTTTGGGGTATTTGAAAATTTCAGAAAATGACAAGATAAACGTATCAAAGAGTTTGTTTACGAACTATAGTTGTTCATGGTGAAATTATTATTAAATCAGACCTTATTAATAGTTACTTATTAGATTCTTGTAACGTAATATATTCATTCATTTGCATACATTCCATGATTATTGCATGAGTTGATTTTATGGGATATTTATGAGTAAACTAAGAACATGTAGGAACCACTAAAAGAGTAATACCACATTGCATGAATGATAAGCACAATATAACAATAGTACTTTGAAAGGGCCTTAATTCTTTATCATAAAATAGGTAATGTATATGTAGCATTATATCCAAGATAGATATCGAAGAAAAATAATCTTACACCTGTATATAATCTATACCTAAAAATTAGTATGTAGTCATTTATCAGTTCATGGAGTATCAATAATAACAATCTCCTCAAGGTTTGAGTAAGAATGATAAAGCTATGATGTACATAGTATTTCTATTGAATGTATTCTATTTCTTATGAATGTAATTGGATATAAAAGCTCAGACATTAATTAATGGAAAATCATCATAAATTCTTAAAAGCTTTTAAACATTGAAAAGTTAATAGCTTTGTACAAAGTTGATTCATTTAAACAATTAACATTTATATAATTATAAAGGAACCTCTTGAATAATTAAAAATGGTAATCAAAGGTATTATTTATGGAAAACTTATAATTATTCTATATATCAGATAGAAATAGTTTTGGTAGCAGTTTGTATTATCATATAATGGATCTTGTTAGCTATCAGATATGGATGAGCTACATATAAAATCATTTCTAATTTTATTGCTGCCTCCAGCAACTATCTTTGTTTTACGCAAGAATTGTGAGTGCATCTATCTAATCTTAGATTATTTATTTTATTCTTTTCTCTAGCAGTACACTGCAGTCAATATCCTATATTGTTGTTTCATTATTTTGTAATAAAAAGGTATTTTTAATGGAAATTTGAATGAATTTCTATGCCTTTTCAGCTAATGTTCCAAAATTTTGGTGCTTTTTTATTTCCCTCATGCAGACCACTATATAAGCACAGGTGGCTGTTCTTGCTAGAAAGTTGTAACATATTTATATTATTTAAAATGTTTTTAATATTAGTGAAGAAGGTTATTGGGTAAACAGAGTATTGTCATGATGCTAATAAAATGTAATAACTGTTGTTTGGTGTTTGTGATGGTGCATTGATGTTTGTTTAATTTTTAAAGAGTTAATGCTTCAGTACATGGGCTTTCCCAAGTGCAATTTATAGAGCAAGTCCCAAGATTATTGGGGAGTGAGTGAGACTACTAGAAATTTGTGTTTTGGTTTTGAATTTTTTTAGAATTTTGAAAATTGTCTCTTGGGCACTTGGGATACATCATTTCTATAATGATTGAATAAAACAGGGCTCAGAGTGGGTCTCTGCATGAATCATTTTAGAAGAGAGTACTTTTATTTAGGAGAGAGTGTTTTTTATTTTAAATTTCAGTCTTTCCTGTAGGTAGTAGTTGATTATTTTAGTGATGTATGTTGGTGTATGATTTCATGCTGTTTGTACATTAGAGAAGCATGCCAGATATGTTAAGCTGGTTTTTCACATAAGAAATATGGCTTGTGTTGTCTTCTTATCATTATTAATGCATTGTGTAATTATATTAGCGAGATATAAGAGTTTATGTCTGGTGCAATGTGTGGGTTTTTCGTTTTTTTGATTCCAAAACCATATAAATTTCGGAGAAGTTTGAAGTGTGATGGCAGGTAATAGGCCAGGCAATAAAGTAATTAAATGAAGGATGTTATCAGCCTGTTGTTGTATGTGGTTAGTTATATTATCGTTTTCTCTAATTTTTCTAAGTTTTTAATTTTTTTGTGGTTTTAATGGTTTTAATGCTGTAATTATTATGATTAGTTCGATGCCTCTTGCGTCCATTCGTGTCGGGATACCTTAAAAGTAACACATTCGCGTCAGCAAACCATTATACCACGAGACGGCTTGTACTTTTTCATTGACGTGTTTCTTGCTTTTGCATGGGAAATAGGTGCTGTTATGTTGCTGCTGAGATAGTTAAGATGTAAGATTTGCTCTCGGAGTGTATTCTTAAGGTGGATTGGGGCAACTGATGTGTTGCGCGCGGACGTCCCCGTTACGCTCGTTGAACGTAAAAAATTAGAATAGGAGAGTAAGTTAATTCAATCTTTTCTGAGACACTTTCTCACTGGAAGTTCTTTCTTACATAAATAAAACGGAAGTAGCAGGCTACTACATTATTTTAAGTCATTTTGCCGAAAACTCATTGTATTTACCTTGTTATTTCTCAAAATTCCTTAAATTTTTAACCTAAAAGTTGACAAAATCGGTGTGAAGTGGATAAAAATAGGCAAATATTGATGCCGATAATGTTGAGATATCTTGGAATATAGTTTTGGAATTAATATTCCTCGGTTCGAAGAAAATTGCAACCGATTATCGGTTTTTTCGTAAGGATAAGTAATTTATTATTATTATCAATATCTTTAATCGTGATTGATTCGTACTGCATTGCTCACACACATTCTACGTTTATGTAGAACGGTTTAAAACCTAACTCCTGCAATTTCATTATTTTCTACAAACACTCCAATATCTTCCTGTAGAGTCCTATTTAAAAAAGAGCCTCAAGATTTACTTTGTCCATTCTCAATGTAAAACGGAGGTTTTAAACGGTAGTTGTGAAGGCCAATCAGGAAACGTGAAGGCAATTGGTAGAGATGTATGACACTGTGGTACTTTATGAGTTAACTTTTTGTAATATTATTGTATTGTGTGTATGATGCATTATAGAATTTCACAATAGTATTATTGTAATCATTATATAGTTTATTAATTTTGATATTGAGTTGTAATATTTATATTTTGTTGTATTTGTTAATTCGAAAAAATATTCCAACGGTTACCTATTCATAATAATAATAAACTAGAGGCCATATATGACCGAAATATCTCAAAAATCTAAATAAAAAAGATAAGTTGAAATGTAAAAAACTTTACAAATATTCAGATGAATCTGATGATTATCATAGAATTCAAACTCATATACCTAAAAGACTTACGAAGTGAGAAAAAAGTACTTTATTTTTATGGAGAATTATATTGAGAGTCATATACGAACGGAATAATTATGACGAATAGCCGCCGTATATTTTTTTGGAACTTTAGTAATTTCTGATGGTGTCATATATAATTTGAACAATTGATCACGAATTATGCCAATTTAGGCTAAAATTTTAACGTGTCATTATGATTTAGTATCATTAAATTTTTGTTAGATCAAGTAATGTATGTAATGCTCATATAAAAGCATCAAAAAGATTATAATTTCTTCATTTAGTTTTTGTTCCTTCAATACCCTACATCAGTGTGCAGATAAAGCTTCATTCACCCTTTATACATTTAGATGTATTTGTTTACAGAAAAGCGTGAATGTAAAGAATGTCTCAAATATAGATATATTTAAGAAAAATTGCAGAAACAGATTCTTTTGAATAAATGCAGTAAATAATGTTTGAATGAAAATTTTGCGGAAGTGGAATATTATCATTTTGTTTCTATTCCGATATTAGATAGAAAGGAACATGTACGTTTGAATGTTTTCGTTTTATTCATTCATCATTTTGCACACTACAATGAAGTGATATTCAGTTCCAATGCCCTTTGATCAAGCAAATCGTTTCAAACGAACGTAAGAAGAGCATCGATATGTGCAAGAATATCGAGCGGCGCATCGCCCGGGGGTGAGCGATCGGTAGAGCCCCGAACAGAGCTCACATCGAGTAAAGGGTTCATCCCGTCTCTCACGACCAAGGACATAAACGGCCCCACCATTTACTGCTGGCTCAGTTCCTCGGCCCCGAAAGCGCGGCCTTCATATGTGATGCCTGGAGGAGGTAAAAAAGGTAAGTCTCTTTCTGATTGTTGAAAGATATCGAGAGGATTCGCTTCGAAGCGTTTTTGATCCGTCGATGCCATTCTCGAATTTGAAATTGCGGCTCCGAATTCAATGGATAAACGGTTGCGAAATTTAATCTCTGTCGGTTATTGAGGAATGATTCTTTCATTGAGTAACAAACGGGTGAGAAAACCCGCTTTCAGACAGATTGCGATTTATTCGGTTGAAAATGGTTTGAAAGAGGAAGCCTTAAATCGTGGAGGTGTCGATTCTACTTTCGAAGAGAAAAAGATGAACTCATAGAGCTATTTTCGCATCATTTATTGAAGCGAGGGAGGGGTAAAGCCAAGAAGAAGATATTTCCGTATATTCATAGCGATCGAAGTGTGATTATCAAGAATGAAGAAAGACATCTCTATTTCAGAGGAAATTATTTATTTTATATTCTTTGAAATTGTTATTTTATTGGATTGTATGGAATAGATACGTCTTGGTGCGTATGTACACAAACGGTGAAGAGGCCATATTGAAAATGCCAATAAGAATGAATTCACTTCGATTTTGTGTTCTATATAATACTATTGAAAATTTGAAAAATAAAAATCCTTTTGGATGGTTATTCGACCACAATTCCATTGATTAAAAATCAAATTACGATTATCATTAACAACTGAGGAGATATTTATTTAGATAAGACGCTATGATTAATTCCAACGAAATAGTTTTAAAAATGCGTTGGATAATCGTAAAGGGCAAGAAAAATAATGATTACACTATGAAAATATATTCTTCTTCTCTTATGTCTATTTTTACCCTGTCTTCGTTACTTTTTCTCATCCCATTTGCGTACTTCGTTGCGTATTCTCGATTTAATGTTCGTCTTGCGTAATTTTACTTTTCCGAATGCAATGTCTACTTTCCCTGTTTGCTGTGGATTTCAAACCTCGTTTGTCCCTTAAAATTATACACTTCTTTTCTGGTATCTCCTCCTTGGTTGGAAATTTGGTCTGTGTTTTTCTTGGAGTGCAGTTTATAAATTTCGATTTATTTTGGCGCAAAATATTCTTTTATATTTTTCCATTTATGCGTTATCATTTTTAAATCTGATGCATGATGTTGGCCCTAATCATGTTCCATCTGTGTTCCTCTTTGGTCGCTTCAAATCTATTTAGTTCAGAACTATTGACGTCCAACGTCTGCACATGCATTGCCACCAACTGATGTCCCGTACATCCCAGCTTACTTAGTTTTATTTTGAACGGTATTGGTTATTTATGTATTAAATACCTAAGATTCCCATTTGTGGGTCATTAAGGCTAGAATATATTTATTCTTCAGGTTCATTCGAAGAAGCTTGATTCTTTAGTTCACTTTATTGTTTTTGCACCTTTGTGTTTGTTCACACGCAACATAAGTGCTTCCACGATGGAGAAAGACAAGAATAGCATTAGTTAGCGTTTATTAATTCGATCTTCAATTCAATCCTCAACATCTGGAAAAGGAAGATAAATTGGAATCGTCACAATATTCCATTTGTTTATGGCTTTTATTTTCTTCCTTCGTCTGCAAAAGAACCATCTCTCATTTTCTTTCCCAGTATTATTTAGCTATTTTATGATTTTGTCTTTAAAAATCACTTAAATTTTAGTACTTCTCACTTAAGAGTAAAAATTTGGATCAAAGAGAGTAATTATTTGCATTGAACAAGGTCAATTTAAATTACTTTCAATAGAATATTTATCATGAATCCTAAAACTACAAGAGCATATGAGAGATTACTGAAAAACATTCAAAAATAATAATATCATTTTAAAGTATTGCATTATGTAATTATCACTGGCTAAATCTACTTCAGAAAATTGAAAATGTTATTTTCAGTTAAAATTCTAGATATTCGTTTAGTGCAGTCAATTATTAGTCTAGAAAGAGGTTCTGGAAAGGTTTTACTTCATTCTTCCTATAAAAATCCTATCACTAACTATATTGAGAAGTTATGTATTACCGATAAATTGTAGCTACACATAATTTGGATTCACTCACAATTTATAACTTTAGCCACTTATGTGAGTCGTTCAGGTTCATTGATATGCCTCAATCAAACTGTTTCACCATTTGGAAACTATGATCACTTTCAAAAGGCAATGAATCATCTGATGATTTTTATTTATAAAATACATTACTTGAGAATGCGTTAACGATATTTTTTCTTATAGAAAAGGAATTATATTGGTCCAATGTCGCTGCCCTAAGGTACTCCTGATGTCATAATCCCTTCACCTCCTCCCTAAGACTTTGGCTTTTGCTTGAGTTTATCTAATCAATGATTTCATTACCAATTTCACATTCAGTTCAGTTTCAATTTATTTCTTAAAAACACGTAAGTAACATCAGTCTTACAGATTTCGTCGGAATATAACCTGATTGGGTTGTACTGTCTTTTGCAGGAAAAACCTATATATTTCAAGTATTTGAATTTAAAATTTTTTAAATCCGAAAATTTTACTCAATAATTTATACATTGTTATTCCTTCGAGGAAACTGGAACAAATTTGTTTTCTAATAAATAAGAAAACTTAAGCGAGAGAATTTTATCTTTGATACGAATTCCTTATTCGTTCAACTCTTACCTGTGTACGAGTTACGGATATGTTCATCTGTTATGAAGATTTTTTCAAAGTGCGTTTTAAGAACGTTCGCTTTACGAAAGGGATTTGTTGCCATCTCTCAAAGATCAATTCTTTCTTCTTCGTATGAGCATTTAAAGAATGTAAATGCTAAGATAATATAGCGTCGGAATACGATAATCGTTCTTGGTTTTGAGCTTGGAAATTGTTACCCTGGATGTCCAAATAAGGAAAACTCTTAAAAGTGTAATAGACGAATAACACAGCAAAAAGTAATGTATGATGCAGACTTTGACGTCCTGGATAAGGTATCGGAATTGACGTACTAACGCTCCAAAAGGGTTTGTAAAGGTCATTCGCCTCAAGGCAATATGTGGCGAGTAAATCAGAATCGGCGGATGAAATGATTTATTGTGAAGTCGAGAAAGTGAAACGTAATACGATATTTTAAAGAACGCTGTGACACAAAGAATTGTAGAAAATGTGTCGGAGGCGGGAAATCTTGAAAGAAAGAAAAGAAATATCAACTTAAAAGTACTTTCACTGAGTATGTGTGGTGCATTTTGCGTTATTCGAGTATACATCGCATACCGAAATTGTAGATGTTTGGGAACAAAGAGTCGATGATAGTTAAAACTGTACAGCTTTTGAAGATTCGATGTCAAACTGAAAATGATAGTTATATGTTTGCGTATAATTATGAATGTTTTATAAACTCATTGAAATTATATAAGATAAAAATACGGTCGTTTTCTGTTATATACGAGTAAAGGTGTGCTTGCTGACAGCAAGTAATGCAATAATTTTTCTTTAGTGAAAAATAAAATTTTTCGAAAGATTATTCTGCTCAAACGTTGCTAAACATAAAGGACATAAACGCAGCTGAAAATGCACTGAGTTTGATTACCGATGCATTTCTTCCGGAAGCATAATTCCCGCCCCGGCGTCGAACCAAGGTCATCCTGTTAAAATCACTGTAATTTTTCGCTTGGGTATGGTTGAATTTATAAATACCCCGAATTTCAAAAGGAAATTCATTCAGGAAGTACCTTAAAATTAGTCCTTATTTCCCAATGCATTTCTTACGAAGTTATTGTTAACGCACCCTAGAATCGAACCAACGACCATTTACGACATAATTACGGTTGCTTTTAAGTGAGAATGGTCCCTTTTATAGCTGTGTGAAATTCTGAACCTCTGCGCGGTTCGGAAGTGTCATAAAAAGCTTTCGGAAATATGGTCAATGTATTTTAAACGGGAAAAATCGAGTTTACGGAACGCTCTGGAATCGAACCCGTGACTCATACGTAACTGTTGATTTTTTCAAAAGTACATTATGTAAGTATCTATAAGCGTAAAAGGTTTGAATGACCTATGTAACATATTAAGAGAGATACGATTTTTCAAAATTTGAAAATATTTTACCTCCTGGCATCGAACCCATGATCTTTTGTGAATAATTGGTAAAATTTTTGTGTAGAAACATAAATTATCTATAGCCAAATGAAATTTCGTTGTACTACGTTCCCGGAAAGTATTTTTTAAAAATTGTCAAAAATCGACTCCATGCATTCTTATGGAGAAAAATCCGACTTTGGGGCCTCCCAGAATCGAACCCATGATAGTTAGAGTGGGTTTTAGATTTTTTCCTGGGTTAATTTTAGATGGCCATTACACAAAAAAATCGGCGAGCCCGTGGCCTCAACAGTTTGGGCCAGACATTTGTATCCTCAATTTTTTTTACCCCCTAGTTATCTATATATAATAGATAGAAGATGTAGTTATTTATAATAGTTAGTGTAGTTATGTAATATATATATTTATAATATATATATATATATATAAATTTTTCCGATTTTATGATGAATAATTCTTACAAGTGTAGCATCCGAATTTAATATAGTTCTATCAAAGGACTCTATAGTCTCAAAATTATTTGTTTACGTGAATTCTTAGGAAACGATAAAAGAAGTTTCTATCGAAACATATCTAATCGTTGAATAGTGTGCACATGATAATTCCTTTTGAAGGAACATCGACAAGAAAAATGAAATCTGTTACTGCATCTCTTTTTGAAAGGGACCGCTAACACTTCTCTTTAATACTCCATTGATAAATACTTCAAAGATAGTCTTTCTTCTATTTCAATATCCTTAAACACGTTAATTTGAGCAAATAATTATTTAGAAATATCCTCGCAGTTTGAGAAAAATCATCTAACGCTTGAAAAAACTGGTTTTCCCGAAAATTCAAAATAATCTCGATAAATCGAAATTATTGTTGTAACTTGAGTTCATAAAGGTCATGATATATTTTAATGAAAATAAAAATAAACCAATAAGTGAACATATGCTACATTTATTCCCCGAAACAATAATTTTCTTGTTTCTTAGCATACATTGGATAACATTAACTGAAAAAACATCGATAGAAGTAGATAACGGAAAATATTGAATTAGGTACTATTTGGCGAACGCCTCTAATATCGCTTGATAAAGATTTTTAGGATTTCTAATCGAGATTTATGTAAAAATATAGGAATATTAATTTAAGAGTACATTGAATTTAAAGAAACGGGAAGTTTTTTAGTACGTGATATGATTTTTGTAAAGCCTAAGAACTATCATTTACACGAGTTTCATCATTGTCTTTCGCTTTGTGTTCATCATCTTCTTTGTGACTGCGTTTGGAGAAATTACAAATCTTAGTTTAAGAGGAGGATAATATTTGTGAAAAAAGATTTTGTTAAAATGTCATCTCCCTTCGGAGGGTGAGCAGATGTTGGACAGTATTCCTTTGATACAAATGTCCAAATAAAATTTTCCTCTCGAAATTCATCCATTGTTGAGCACCTCATTGTAATAGTCTTTTAAATGGATATTTTTGTTTAATATCTTAAATAGATAAATATCTATGCTTAGTATCAAATTAATCGAGAAACTGCGAGGAAAGTAAATACAGGGAGGGATAAACGTAAAACACCAATAACTGCTATTCGTAGACATCGGCAATAGGACTACCATATTATTTGGATTAATTGTGACTAATCCACCGGAATAAATTAATAATATCGTCTACTCACGGTACGTAAAAGTAACCTTCCTCTGCTTAACAGAGTAAAGAGAATTGCTTGTGATATTTTCTTGGTTTGCTACCACACATGTCTCTATAGCGTCTTTTAAGATGTCAACAACTCCTGCATTGTAAAATCATACTAAAATTACATTTAATAAACATATTTTAAGTTCGTAAAACACTTATATTTTTTACAGAACTACTGTAATGAATGGAATTTTAAAATTTCCATCTAAATGTTCTCAAGAATGGAATAAATTAAAAATTATTATTGTGCTCTCATCCCTTCCACGAATAATGAGCAACTAATTCATGAGCCTTCTAGTGAAATTTCTTCTACAATTGTTGTTAATTATCAAAAGCTCTCCTCTTTTTCTATCGGAATAACTTTCTTTAGATCGTCACTCATTATCTCCTAATATTAGATAAAAATTTAGTTTATTATCCTAATGTGCATTGCCCTAATTCTTACCCTTATGGTGCGTTTGCAGATTTATAATCCTTTTGTAAATATCTCAATCTAATATTTTTTTATTTTTGGAATGCTAAAGTATCTCTTTATAGTTTTCCCGAACTCTCCTTTGAGAGTTTGTCTGAATCTTAGCTCACCTTTTTCAACTTAGCCTCTCTACTTATTCGACGCATAGCAGCATAATTCTAGCATTTCGCTTTAGTAGAGAGATGTGCTATAAAAACGAAGATGACAAATATTTTCATCGTTTTTATAGTCTTGCTCTTTCTTTTTCTCGATCTCTTACATGTTTCTACTACTTTGCTTGTAGCCGTCTTTCCGACGCTGGCTCTTCATGATCACGAACAAGTGAGAGTGGTGGCTCGTGAGCAGGGCAGAGCCAAGAGATTCCATCAATCTGGAGGTGCGTATGTGGTGCATGAACTCGGCGACGGACACCACTTTCATAATTGCTCTCAGGAATTAGTCATTTTTTCTGTAATTAAATACATTAATTTGATTCTCTGATAAAGTGTTTAACAAAAATTAAATCTTATACCCGTTTAGAAATACCCTCATATTTTAAATATACCTTACATTATTGAACGATAGATGTCATTATTAGTGTGGTTAAAAAGTTAGGAATACAAGAGAGAAGCAATTTACTAGGTGCGAAGATATTGCGGCAGATTAAATATATATGATTTTCTACATTTATTGCATGAATTATGTACTTCGATTTTCACTTGACAAAATTCATTAAGCGCAGCCATGGAAGAAGATGGTTAAATGTTTAGTGACTCAGGCCGATCTTATACAACCGATTAATTGTATAATTTACTAATATCTATGGTGGACTCGCATAGGAGTATGACGGATGAATATCAAACCAGTTTCATTAAAACGTATTCGTTGAGGAGTGGGAAGTTAACAATTGTATCACCTTTATAATTTTGCTCTCGGAAAATCTCTTTTCAATATTGTTTAAATACCAATTTTGGAATGAGTTCCCATTAAGAGCTATGGCTGCTGCTTCTCGCAGAATTAAATATGGATCTTGAGCGTGTTTCAAGTGTGAACATCAGAGTAAACTTAATATATGGTAATGTTTCATTGAATATCTGTTACAAATTTTGGAAAATAGTTTTCAGTTTTCGCGTATATGGTGTAAGTTATAATTAAATGAATCCATTGATTTCTTTATAACTTCAAACTGACTATACAATTAACATTTAAGCATAAATAATATAATTTTTTAAACTAGATAATATTTAAAGAGTTCCCATTTTTATGGAATGCACTTAAATAAATTATAGAGGAAAGATAAAGTTTCTTTTTCATTCCCTTCTAATTAAATACATTGTAAAAAAACTATTCTTTCGTAAAATGAACGTTAACCACTCGGTATCCAATAAAAAATGATGTCCTCTAACAATATTATGTGAGAATACAGGGGAGTATTAAGGCGACTGATATGTACATTATAAAAATAGTATATATAGTGGCTATTCCTTTATGCTTTGAATGAGACCAATTTGTAGATTTTTAGGCCTTCCAATTTGCTCTCTAATTTTCTCGATTGTTAGCCTCCTTTTGTCCCTTGATGATGTCACTGTTTCTTCTTTCCTTCAGTATTCACCTAGCTTTCTTTACATCAATTTTTGGTCAGTTCAGAACTGTTGATATCCAAATTGATCCATCTCTCTTTTCACCGCGTGACCCTCCATTTCCGTAATCTCACCTTCATTATGATGCTCGTAACTCCTGTCATAAATTTAACTCATATGTTACATTATTTGCCCCCCTTGTGATTCTCAGTAACCTATTGTTTGCAGTCTTTAACTTTTCTTCACATTTAACTCCAAAGTTTCACAGTCAAGATTGGATGCAACGATTAAGATCTTCTTTTTTAAACCGATGGATATTCTTTTTGGGAACATTCTTGTTCCCTCTGATGGTGCTCCATCCTAGCTTGATTCTTCTGTTCACTTCCTTGATCCTCTTCTTTTTCCTTTGTGATAACACTTATTTAAGGTTGATGAATTTGGGATTTATGTCCATAGGTGGGTCCAATCAAGTTCTTGTACCATTCTTTAGCTGTAAAATAAATAGGCATTATCTGTATTTGAACTTTTTGAATTGAATATACCTGAATATTTCTACCACGATTACTGTGAAAAAGATGTTTTTAAGTCAGTAATCTTGTCAAATCTTGTTAATCTCTCTCAACGTTGAAATTAACTGTTTTCTCATTCAGAATCATAAAGGCTTTTGTATTCTTGTCCACATTGTGCTTGATTTTGATGTACACAGCATTGACCACTACAGCCTTCAGTTTGGAGGAGATGCTAATCTTAGCATCCTATATTAGACTCATTTAGAGTACACATAGCATTTATTAGGTTCATAATTATGATTTTTTGTAAAAGCACATTTATTTCCTATAACTAATATATTTTATTTTAATAAAATCATATTCTGTTGTTAGTCAGGACTCTCAGCCATATTTTTAGAAATTGATGAATTCCACTGAAAATATTTTTTTTCTCTTGCTTCATTCCCCCTTTATTTTTGTGTTTTTTATTGATTGAAAAAATATAGTAGCCTGATGTTGCACAATCTGGAGATTTATGAGCATGCTGTCATGTTTTTCATCAGCTTCCAAAGTATATATTACTTATTTTACCACGTATGAGCAATAAATTCTGTGCAGATGAATCACTTAAGGTTGTTAGTTGGATTCATTAAAATGGTTTTGGTTCAAATCTATCAAATATTGTTGGAAAATTTACCTGGTGATAGTACACCAATCCTTTCAGATCCTACCAAATTCACAACATCACCTTATTTCCATAAATTTTTCTGTTTGCTGATAATGTAAATGAACTTGTTATTTGCTTTATCAACTTATTGTTATAAATCTATGTATTATCTCCAGTTAGATTTCAATGGAAAAAATGCCATCTTCTGTGTGTTGTTAGCAAGCAATTGCAAACCATTGAGCAATTTTCAATTCTCATGGTATTCATTTTTCATCTTTAGGGGTAATTTTCATTGCATGCAAAGGTTTAGTAGCTTTTTGACAGATCTTTAACTATTCTGAATGTTCTTTTTGTTTGAGGTAAGTTTTCCTTCAATAGTGCTTCCAATTCATCATTTTCAGACCTTTTTGGTTGATCAGTACTTTCTTTATCACCAAAATTAAAATCATCACTTTTGAATTGTTAAAACCATTCTTCAAAGACTGTTAATTCAATTTAGGTTGGGCACAAATATCTTTTGATGAACAGAAACACTCAGCAACTTTCATCTCTTGATTAAAGCAAAAATAATGCCTCTCACAAATGATATTCTGTTGCACAACATGTTCAAGAGCAATAAAAATGTTATTTACTGATTTGTAAAAAGTGAGATGATTATATTAATTAGGAGGTCGAAAAAATTGTAAATATAATTCTTAAAGAATACTTGAAACAAAAGTTACATCTTCTCTTAAAAGAATCAAAAAAGTTTTAAACTTAATTGCACTAATGGCATCTCATTCTCATAGCTATACCAAGAAGCCCTAAGGACTGATGGTGCAGGGAAATAATAATATTAGTAAAAATAAAAACTCAGTTTAAATTGTAAATAAGTATGTTGTTAATTACATAATTATCTACAAGAAGAGGGTATATAATTATCTTTAAATGTAATCTGTATGAATCAATATGTATTGTGGTGTAATTATAGATATTGCAGTATAACTGTAGATACAGTAATTTAACCATGAAAACCTAATCAAAAAGTGATACACCACCTATCAATCACAGAAATATAGACCAATATGATTCACATAAAATGAAACATTATAATAATATTAAATCACCAATCAGGTTAATGGATTGGACTTCACTGTAATTAAGAATATGTGTATTTATTCTTGATGGAGATTAATGGAAATTATTGAATGATTATCTTTCTGCAATGACAGGAAAGTCCTCTGAAGGTGGCAAGGACAGTCCTGATAAGGAGACACCAAAACCAAAGAACAAGACTCCTCCAAAAACAGGTAATAAAATATATCCAGCACTTTTATCATCTCCCTCTCTTTACACATCATAGATTTCTCATAGCTATTCAAATTTAATTTCATGAGTATGTGGATAGAATAAACATTTCTCATGATAATTATGTCATAATTCTGTTTCTTATTAATTTTTTGTGTATTTCAGAGGTTGAAATTTTTTGATTAGTTGCATTCATAACCATTCATAGTACATCTTTCCAAAAAGAACTAATTATAATTAAATTATTATAGAAGGAGAATTATTTTTTAAATAACAATCAAAATAAATAATCACATTTTAAAAAGAGAAATGTTTCATGGCTCTCAAAAATTCTTATTTGACTATATTATCAAGGAGTTTATATTTGACCCAACAACATAACATACTAAAAACAAAGGTATCAAGAAGAAATCATGAGTGCAAATGGTAAAAAAAATCTTTTTGTCCGGACTTTTTTATATTTGTTCATTCCATTCATCCACCCATCTATTAATCACACCTGAATTCCACCATAATAAATATATGTAGTTGACCTTCAAGAAAATTCATATGGATTCATGGTCTCTAAGAGTAAGAAATATGATTAGGAAATAATGAAACAGAAGAGTTTTTTATTTTGAGTCATATTCAAACTAACTTTGCTTGATAAAATACTGGGGTACATATTCTAAATGATTGAAAAACTAATTAAAATCAAAAAATCAATGTGTTTGGAAAATTAATGTTTTATAGGTTCATTCACTTTAGTCTATCTTTAATCTATCTAGATGATATCATCATTCTATCTTAATAATTATTTGAATTAATAATTCAGGGTAATTTTAAGGAATGTTATATTAAATATCAGATATTAAAATATAATTATGTGATACATGTTTTGTTTCACTTTCCATTTACTTTGAGAAAACGGACCACAGTAATTATATTTTATTATTTGGTTAACTGTACTAATTGTAATTAGTCGATGAGCAATTGATTGATATTAAGAATCAATTTACAGAGAAATGCTTGTGTACAATTTTGGGGATAATTTTACATCAACTATTCTATGTACATGATTATACATCTGATATTATACAAACAGTTTTTTAGCATACGAAACTTTGATTTCTATCTGTTTACGAACTGTACCATTTTTAAGTCATAACTGCTTAACCAAAGAGTATGCTACAATACTAAAATACCTCGCTAGAATTAGATTCACACAGACATAATGATAACATGAAATGAAAGTAAAGTAAATACTTTTAAAAAATTGGTTTTTTCATTTTGAAATTAATGAATGCAATGGAGTACCAAATTTGAAGATACTTTCAATTATAATAGAATATTTATTTGTGAGGAATATCTAATCATCAGATGAAATATAGTTAATAATTTTAAAGGGGCCTTAACTTCAACATATATTTTTGAACTCTCCTGATTGATCATAGAGAAGAAAACTTTTTTATTTTCATTTCATTCATTTTTGAAAATAAAAAAAATAAAAATGTAAACATACCTTAGGTATTTGTGTTTATTAGAATTAAAGTTAATATAATAGTTACAGATTTTTTAACAATTAAAACAAGATGACAAGATTAAGTAATTAATAACTAACCACATTGAAATGGTTGCGTGGGTTAAAAATTGAATTATTTTATTTCAGAGGATCCGTCAAAAACTAAATGGAAATCATTTAGTAACAATTTTGATAAGGAAACTGATAGCAATGCAATTGACCATTTAGAAGATACTGCTTGTCGCCATCAGAATAATTGGGATTACTTTAAGTGTCCAGTAATGATAAGGGAAACAATGATCACGGGGATGGAGGAAAAGCTTGAAATAGGAACTGTTGTCCCAGTGGTTGATAAGAAGTTCAATGAAGAAATTTCTGCTGTCAGCATTGAAAGTATATTTGAAGATGAGACTGATGATATACAATTAATAGATGCAGTCAGTGAAAATACAAACTTGGACTCACAAGAATCAGGAATAACAAGCCTTAGTATTGATCTGAACACAGAACACTCTAATTTTGAAAATCATAGAGATCCATATGAAAACACATGTATACAATTGGCCCAAGAAGAAGAAGATGATGACCTTCATTTCTTCAAATCCCTTCTTCCATTTATGAAAAAAGTGTCTCCAATGAGGAAGTTAATAATACGGTCTCAATTTCAGTACATTTTAGCAAGAGAGATAAGATTTGCAGAAACACATTAATGACATATTCTGAAATTGAACAAAATTTTATTTAAAATCCTATTTTCTTTCACTTTGTGCAGAATTCTAAAGTTATTATTACAACAAATTTTAATAGAATTTTAACTATCAAATACTTTGACTACAAACAGTAGCTTCTATTCTAATTGTTTGGGAAACTTCAATATGTATAAAAAAATATTATGTATATTTTTTCATTAGAAATTTCAAATCAGGATACAAGCTTATTATAAGAAATTTACAGACATCCTATTTTATAAAATCTATAAAATTAGATATATGAAATATTTTGCACAATAACGCAAATACAAAATGGTGCTTCTCTAGTATTTATTCATCAAGTATTGAATCCTGTGTGGTATCATGAAGAATATTATGCCTTAAATAAGATAAAATTATAAGTATTTTTTCAAATAATATGATCATAACATGAATTAATTTTAATTATGGCTTCATATCTTGAATTCAATATCATTTAAGGAATAACATTGGGATGAATTAGAGGGATGCAATTACTTCAATTCCCGCAGTCTATCCTTACTTAACTGTTAATTTTGACATAAAACCATGGCTATTTAATTGTATAAAACAATGATTTACTTAGACTGAATTTGATACCATGAGGTATCTCTGATATTCTATGTCAAGGAGGGTTGACAAATACATTATTATTACATTAAGATCATATTCATTTAAAGTTACTGCTTTACACAAAATTTATCTATGATTTTTAATAAATTCCTCATTCTTCTGAAATGAGGATGGCCATGTGGATAAAAAAACACTCAAAAATGATATGCATATACATGCAAAATTTATAAATTTCACTTTTTTTGTTCAAACCACGTATAATGCTAAAGAAAGATGAAAATACAGAATGTATTTGAACTTCATGTATGGGATACTAAAATTGGTAATAATAAAATGATCATATGAAATAAAATGTTGCAGCTTCTAAATTTATAATTCCTCAATACTAATTTTTGCTCATCTATTACAATCAAACAATACACAAGAGCAAAATCATTTTCCTTCTTTATTAGAAAATACTGCATAGTTCCAGAGATATATGATTTGCTACATCATTAACATTTTATTACTGAAAAAGATAAAATTTCTAACTAAAAACTTTTTAATTGGCAATGAAGAAATATAAATGTATAAGAGGTACTAATAAAACAATAAATTGCCAAAAATTTGAGGCTATGTAATTCCATAGTCCTTGTTTTTATAATAGAATAATGTGATATATCAACTGAATAATTTGATATTGAATGTTCTAAGAGATGGAAATGATATGAAGTGGTGAAATTTGAGTATCAAATACATCCATAATCAAATACCTTCATGTTTCATATGAAAAAATTATTAGTTGGATTTTAAACTGTGATTCACTAAGCATGCTCATGAGGAACAAGCAAATCTGTTTATGATGGTGGGGAGATTTAAGGAATAAGTATTGCATAATTATGAGTGAGTGTTGGTTTTAAATAGAGTATATAATAGATAATAAGAATTCCATAAATATCCTTCATTTTCTTGCAGAGGTTGGAGCCAAATGAGAGGAGGAGTTGGCTGTGGCGCAAGAGAGAAAGAATAATGAGAGCGGCGCCATAGTCAAAAACACTCCTATTGATGCAGGAAGGTCTAACTAAGAGAAGTTCAGCAAAGAGCAGAAAATGAATCCTAAAACTGTGTTAATTTTTTTATATTTTAAATATTTGCGGTGAGAACGGAACATCATTATTGTACATATATTTATGCTTAAATCATACTGAAAATTTAAATATCAGTAAAAATGTCAGAATTCATCACTTGTAACATTTAAGAAGTATCATAATTTTAATGAGGTGAATTGAACCACCAAATCCAGTAAAGTAAAAAATGCTACTTTGAACCAGAAGTCCACATAAAAATATTACAAATATTTAGATGTGTCTCATACTATGTTTTTAAATACAATAGCAGAATTTGGAAGAACTTTTTACTGTTACATTGTTCTTATCAGTTTTATGATACAAGAATAAATTAATGGAGTAAATTAAAATGGACCTAAAGATCAACTAAGGAATTTATACATATATTGATTATAAGGCCAGGCAAACCCATTGAGTATACCTAAGTATAAGTATTTGCTCTGCACTGGGATTTGTGGTTAAAGTCATTCTGACTTATGAATTATGTAATATGCCAACATTGATTACTTATCACATTATGATGGTTTTTTGGGTACACTTGAGTGATCTGTATAAAATTATAATGGTGTATTAGAATTCATAAGATTCATATTTTGAACATTATTATTTTTTATATTTTCCTGCTATTTTTGAGACATAAATAATGAATTCTTTTTCACACAATATCTAAGAGTTACAACATAAATATGACCACAATTTTGGATAAAACCAGGGCTGCTAAGTCAATTTATCATTTTAAATCAAACTTGATTTGATTGCAGCAATTATGAAGTGCCTTTGTTCTTAACCATGCCAATTCTATTTTTATCTATTAGGAAATGGAAAATAAGAAGGCCCTAGAATACCATCTATGTGATTTCATTTTACAGTCCATATTTTGTTTCTTGTTAGAAAAATTCTAAAATAACTTCATCTCTTTCTTTGTATTGCATAAGTATCCTACAAGATTCTTTGAATTGTAATTTCCTAAGTTTTCAAATAACAGAAGGATTTAAAGCAGAACTTTTCTTTGCATCCTTTCTGTCAGGGAATATATGAGAGAATCCATTTTATTCTTTACTTTTAACAATTGACTCATTTTTGTTATTCATCAGATTGTGTGCTCAAATTGTTCACTTTGAAAAACATAGTGTAAATATCAGCTGCTATGTTATCAGAAATTCAACAAAATTATTTTTATTCTGAATTAAACAAATTTATTTTAATACTGACATTATTTGCAGGAATTAAAGGCTTCAAACATTGAAATTCATCTTATTCAGTCAATTGAAATCATAATAATGGCACTTTATTTTTTTATACAACTTTCAATTAAATAAGGATTGATTTCTTTAATCCTTACAATACAGATGAGGTAATTAAAACTCTAAATCTTCCCAATTTCTGCTCCTGCAATCAAATTACATACATCCACATAAATACTAGAGGACAATGGTATTTTATGGCTGTAGCAGATGTTGGGAAGGTGAAAGGACCCCTCCTTAGGAGTGCTTAGTTCGGAGGTGATCATAGTACCTCATCTGCATTGAAAGTGTTAAGCTATTTATCCTTCAGCACAGTATTCATATTTGAATTGGTTATTTATATACTCAGTATGACCAAATTATTATTTTTCTTTTTCTTGCTATTTTTCTCTTGCTTGATAAGCCCCTGTTATGATTGTTTATCTCAGGGTTTTAAATTTTAACTTTCCTTTAACTTGTATTTCAAAATTGCTCTGACTTATCTAAACATATTTTCAAAATTTGAGGTATAATATGGTCATTGTGTTTTTTTTTATAAAATTATTAATGAAATATGTTTTTGTGAATCCTATGAATGTTTCCATCACCTGAATGGAAACAGTTAATCTCCCCAAAATTTCATTCTCCTCTTCCATGTGATTTATAAATCTCAAATCAGTTATATATGTCCATTATACTCTCACTAGTATGTTTATATATAACTGAAAATACTTGAGTTAGAAGCATTGAACATTATAGTGATCAGTTTTTGTGGAGATTTTTCAAATTGCTATCAATCCAATCTTATAAATAAGGAGATGATGCATTTGTAAAATAATTTTGTCGGTGTGGCCTCTTGTTTTAGAAGCCTATTAGGGTTGATTTGTAGATATTCAAAATGCAGCTTTGTAGCTTTTCTTGGTGAATGTCAAGTTGAACATTTAAAAGAATATAATTACTTCTTAAAATAGGAGATATATTTTATTTCTTGATTGCATACCCAACCTACTTCCTGAGAAAGAAGTATTTTGGATGTTGCATAGAAAGTTGTTTAAGAGAAATAGCATGCAGGCAAAAGAGTATAATGAGTATAACCTTCAATATATACTTCAAATTACAGGGATTATCTGTGATAAGTTTCAAAATATTCTGGCAGGTTACCTCATATTTTGCCAAAGTTTTAACAACACATTCCAAGTCATTTCAGTTTCTATTTCTTTCAAACAAAAGAAAGTGGGAGAATATAGTCATTTGATTATAATTTGAATTATTGAGGTGTCAATATTGAATTATAATGTGATTTTTTAAATTTGTTTACCTGAAAACTTTTAGATTGTATCATTTATGCCTTTGAAACTATCACTGCATGAGAAAAAATAATATTAATACATTTTGATATAATTGGAAGCTTACATTTTATTGATTGTACTCTATTGTAGAATCTTTGGATTTTTTTAAATAAGTGTTAAAGTTCATCATATGCTTATGATATGGTACAGAAATTAAGAACCATTTCTTTGGTCCATAAGACACCTAGTTGTAGGAGGCAAAAATCAGGAAAAAGTACACAGAAACAAAGTATGAAATAGTACATTTGATGAACTATTGAAGAAACACATTTGAACTATGTAAGGTGATGGAAAGTCAACTCTGGCATTGAGAACCATTATCACTCTCATTTTAAAAAATATAGCAAGTTGAAGTTTTGAGTGTTGTAGTTTTCTAGAAATTGCAAACTCTTGAAGAATTTACTCCAGAAGAACAACTCACTCTTTCAAGAAGTTTTTGGGAAAAAGGAAGTTTTTCAGAGCAAAGAATGTCGTAATTCTAAATTGTTTTACTGTATCATGGAGCATGGGCATCTTACAAAATGAGTATCAGTAAATCAACCCAATTCAATAAAGAAGTGAAAGCTAAGAGTAATATGTGGATGAAGGATAATAGGATAGCTTTGCATTATCAAGGGATTATTAATTTTTTAACCAAGACACAGGTAAGTCAAGGAACTAGAACAACTAACTACTTTATACTAACTTTTATTTAATTACATTTTATTTTTTCTCATTAAGAACATTATCTTACTTATTTTGTAAATCTTTCAGTAGATGATAATTTAGGCAGGAATAAATAAAAATGTTCCTCTACTCTTTATCATCATTGATCAGTGAAAATCATTGGCATTTATCTAGAAATAAAATCCGATGAAATTAGCTGAAAATCATTCTTCCCTCTGATGAACTCTATATAATGGAACATTATATGCTAACAAAGAAAAAAGGGTCCTATGGATTATTGCAGTTAACCATGTTACCTTTCTCAGGAATTAATGAATCATATGATAAATTCAATCTTTTATTTTATACTACTGCTGTATAATAAAGCTGAATATCTATAGTCAAAGATTAGAATCTGTATTAAAAAATTCAAGGAATCATGCTCAGATTAGTCTATTAATATATACCGTACTTTTCGGACCATAAGACGCACCTGGTTTTTAGAGGAGGAAAATAGGGCAAAAAATATTCTGAACCAAATAGTGTAATGAAATATTCAATAATATATAACAGAATAATATTTGATCCCACGGGTCAATTCCTCGGCAGGTACAGTAATACAGTACAATATTTTTCTGCAAACATTTTTTTTATTGGGAACAGTTTATTGGGAAAATGTAGTGTATAGTGGCATTTTACCTCAGAAGCCGATGACTGGAGTGAGGGGCATGCGCACTGCTGTGTAGTGTAACACCACCTACTACATGCTATCCTCCAATAGCATACGGCGGTGACACAGCACAGAGCAGCATCGCGCCTCCTGCAAATTCCCAGCATAAGTGTCAGCGGGTCCCGCTACAGCTCTGATACAAATGCCCGGCATTAGTGTCAGCGGGTCCCGCTGCCGCTCTGCAAATGCCTGGACACGGGACCCACTGCCGCTCTGCTTCTATTCAGACCATAAGACGCAGGCACTTTTATCCCCACTTTTTGGTGAAGAAAAAGTACGTCTTATGGTCCGAAAAATACGGTAGCTATCTGAATGAATGATGGTTGATAAAAATATGACTCACCTGAATAAAAGTTATTTGTTTGAATTATTAATTCTTTTGCCGCATCATTGTTAGAGTTGCTATTTACAACTAAAGTTCCATTGATGCCATCTTGTTGCTTGCTCAATACATACTAACATACAATCAAAACTCAACATGCTCTCTGAAAACAAATTTTTAAGCAAAGGGAAGAGAAATGGTCTTTTATCTTAGCTTGATCTAAATCAAAAATTATTATAATTAATTTTTATCAAAAAATGTCAATGATAGTTGAACTTGTTTTATATCAGTAATTATTATCAATACTCGTGAAATCTATATGCTTGAAAACTTTGAGGTATATATAATGAACGTAACTTGTTTTTGAATCTTAAATTTATTCTGCTTCTGCTAAATATTTAAGCTTTGATAATGTGGGTAAACTGATGTAAATATTAAGATCTGGAGCTACATGTTCTGGTAGTGCTGTGTTCATATTGTGATGGAATAATACAGACTGTATAATATGGCCTAATGTACATCATTCAACATGTATATACAGAAAATAATATATAACATACAACTTTAAAGTGCAATTTGATTATAACTTAACCAGTTGAAAGTGTTAAGAAATCAAGAGGGAAAATATGAAATATGTGTCATTAAAGAAATTAAATTGAATTAGCAAACTAACTTTTCATATCATGTTCTGTCATCATCAATCATAGTCTACAATTATAGTAGTTCTTAGGTATGTTGAAAAACCTTGATACTACTCTTATTATTATACAAAGGGAACTGAAACCTCTTGAAGATACATCCATGGACAATAATGATGTGGAAAGAGATGAGCAAGGGCCAGAGATAACAATGAGTGAATTTGAAAGAGAAGTAAAGGATTTAAAGGAAAAATAATCACCTAAAGCAGATAAAATCAATGAAGAGATTGGAAAGGAAACAACACCTAAAATCATTTATGTTGAGTGTGGGGCTTTATAAATTATGAACATGGACCATTAGAAAAGTGGTCCAGAGAAATATACAACCCTTTCAAACATTGCGCCAGAGGCAAATGTTGAATATGAAATGGACAGATTGGATCAGAGGTCAAGAAGTATATAGAAGAGAAAGTTGTGCCTGTAAGAATGATATAATTGCAATAAATATTCTAACTCATAATATAGAAGTTGATATTTAAAGGATATGGGAAAAATTAGAAAGATTGCAATACATGAATTTATTTATAAAAACTAGAACACATAAATTGATTATATTTTATCATTGAAATTAAAAATTTTCAAATATACAATCAGGATCAGAGTATTAAATAGTATCAAAGTCTCTTTAAGCATGGAGAGAATGATTGGCATCTTGTTCAATTAATGTCAAGAAATATTAAATGAAGTTAAAATAGCATTGAATGGGTAGCCGCCTCAATTGTCCCATAATTCACACCAAAAGAAGCACCTAAAGAAAATTAACCAAGATATACTGAATATGGTTGTTAAGAATTCTTGTGAAATATATCATAATTGATGGAGAGTGAATGCTATTGAACCTTAGGACCAAAGGTCACAATAGAAATTTATTGAGAACATAGTATAAGAAGTATATTACATTCCATTGATTTTAAAGATTTCTATCTTCTTGAATTTTTATACTGCAATATAACAGGAATTAGATCAGAGGAAAAATATTTAAAGGTGATACCAAAAATGCAACAGCTCTCACCTTTGAATTTTTATGGATAAATGAAGCCTTCCTGATAGTTCAACTACTATATTCACCAGTCAGCCTTTTAATTAGTGAGTTTTCTCAATGACCCATACTGGAATAACGAGAATAACATCATTCCAAGATTAAGGGGATGAAGAAATATTCGATGGAGGAGCCAGCCAAGAATGCTATATCCAAAACCGACTAACAATAGCCTACAGTTTCAAATTAGGTGCCATTTATAATGTTGGAGGAGGTATACAAACCAATACATCCTAAGTAATTTGAAGATTTAATTTAGAGTGCCTGGTACATTAAACATTTCATGTAATCAATGTTATCAATTAAATCTCTCATTTACCACAAAAGAGGTTTAATAATTGAAATATAAATATTAGTTATATGCAAAACTTTATTTCATGTACTTCAAAGCCTGTATGAAGATTTCTTGGGTTCTCAATAGGATCATATTCAGGAACAGGTCTAAAATTATGGATGCTATCTTGGCAGGAAAGAATGCTCCTACCAGCAGTCAAAAGACCAAAACATAGGAACTTTTCCTGTATAGAAGCAGGTTAGAGACCTGAGAGATCTTCCTGCTTCATCTTTGCAAGGAAAGCACCAAAACTTTCTTTGATACCGAGAAGCTTATAAACACTCAGGTTCTTCCTTCCCTTGCAGAAGCCACAAGAACCTTTGAGCCAATGGCCTCCCTTCTTCGTCTAGCCACTGCTGCCAAAGCTGCATCAAGTTGAGCCCCCAGAGATTCCCCTTTTTTCTCAAGCTTGCTCTTTTCAGTAATATTTTCCACTATAGAATGACCATCAGAATGCTTCTTCTGCACAGTCATATGTGTTGAAGACGGTGAATGTGATTGCTGATGAGCATATAACTGGAAGAGTGGAGAACGAGAAAAAGGATGGTGATTTGTAGTTTGCTGATGTGGCTTTTGGTGAGAATGAGGATGATGGTTCAATGTTGAGGATGAATCTTGATAGGAGTTTAAGAGATCTTGCTGACTGTTTTGATGAAGAGTATGTATTTGTGATGTGGCACTCCTCTTTCTCTGGCGTTCTTCCCTTATATGGGCTGCTGCAGCAAGGACAGCCTCAATCTGAGAGGATGGTGGAGCAGATACTTTCTTTGTCCTCCCAAAAACATCTGTGTTGAAGGAAAATTCCAAAAAATCATAACTAGGAAATAATATTTCATCAAAACAAATCATTACTAATTAATAACAACAATGCAAGATCAATGAACTAAACAAATAATAAAAATGGATGCAATCTATGCAATTTTTATTAATTCATGTTTATGCTTAAACTGCTTAGGTAGTATTGTTTTTATAGTACAAAGTATCAATAACCATTTTTCTATGTATTTTCTTTAAAAATGGAATCAAAGATTTCAGTTGGCCAAAATGTTGTAAATTGTTATTATAGTTATATTCAGGTTAAGATTTATAAAAAATAAATATATAGAAGATGTAAGTCTTTAAATAAGCTGTATTGCTCAAGAATATTTTCTTATTATTCTTTACTTACTGCAGCAAGGTTCCCTAGCTTATTGTCCAATGTCTTTATTTAAAATTAGCAATCAAATTCATCTACAGAGTTCATTCACCCATGCTAGACTAAATATTGATTTTATAGTAAATAGGCCATTTAAAGGAAATAGGAAATGTCTGTGATATTCAATTGATTGACTTTTAAATTGAAAATTTATTTGCTATAATTAATCTTTTTACAAATATGTGCACTTACTTGTCACTGGTCTGCCATCTGCTTTGGATGACTGATGTCCTAACATTGCAGAGTGTTGTTCTAGCATTGCAGGACTACTCTTTTTCTTTTGCCTCCCAGCATACTTCTCAGAATGCCGCCAACTATCATTTTCTATAGTTATATAAAGGACTTATAAGAAAAAATATTAAATGCAGAGAGGGCTTTTCAGTATCTAAATAACATTATTTTCCTCATGTTTCTGATCGATTTTGTAACTATATATAAACGCATTAAACGTGCAGGAAATTGTTTCCATGACATGGTTTGTATTACAGCATAACTAATTCTCATACACTATAATCAATAAGAAGACACAAATCCTTTCCTGTAAAATCAATTCATATTTTAAAAAATGCAGCCTTAGTTGTTTATTTTCATCACATAGAAGTATTTATGTATACCTCATCATTACAATAATATGGCCATGAAAAGATTCATTTCTGCAATTATATTAAAAAACGATAACTTATACAGACTCTGTTACGGCAATTTACTCCTATGACATTCTCTATATGATTTTAAAATAGTTATTACTATCAAGAAATATTGCCACAGTAATTTGTCAAAAAATATTTTGAATCTTATATTGATCATTTTTAAAAAATTTCTCAGCGCTATAATAATAAGTTGAAAATATTATATTTCACTCTTCCTCAATCCAATTTGAAGTGATGGAATGTATGTACCGTATTTTTCGGACCATAAGACGCACCTGACCATAAGACGCACCTGGTTTTTAGAGGAGAAAAATAGGACAAAAAATATTCTGAACCAAATAGTGTAATAAAATATTCAATAGTCTTTATTTTGGAGGTGAGATTGAGAGACTATTACATGAGAACGTTAGAATGTGTAGTTGTTTGCGAGTTTCGAGTTTTATCCAATCTAATTTTTTAAATGCACCGGAAATATGGTCGAATTTTCTCAAATTAAATATAAATCGAACGGACACATTCAGGATGCGTTGGAGCTTATTGGCTAAGATCTCTTGATAGATCTTGGTAAACAATGTCACCGTAATCAAAGTGGGGCATGATCAATGAATTTACTAGTCCACTGAGTCGAAGGCTTTAATAAAATAATGTATAACAGAATAATATTTGATCCAGCGGGTCGGCTGCAGCGGGTCCCGCTGCAGCTCTGATACAAATACCCGGCATTAGTGTCAGCGTCTTAGTACAGCGTCAGTGTCAGTCTTCTATTCGGACCATAAGACGCAGGCACTTTTCTCCCCACTTTTTGGTGAAGAAAAAGTGCGTCTTATGGTCCGAAAAATACGGTAATTTAGATTAACCACAAATTAACGATAAACTAATGTCCATTGAATGCAAAGGGGCAGAGAGATATGAAGAAGTTATACTTGAACTTTTAAAATGATTACATACAAATAATGCGTTACAAAAATTTAATTAAGCGTTAATTCTAAAGGATAAATTCAGACATGAAAAAGACCAGGGTAAAGCGAATTGTTTTAGTTTTTTTTTAATCCGCAGCGCTTAGCATTTACTTTCTAAATTCTTTTGCTAGTCAAAGCAGGATTCTCTTAAGTTTTCTAAATGAGTCAAATACGTTTATATATTTAGCTAAATATGTGGTATTCAGTTTTTAGTAATTAGCGAAGCCGAAATAAGTCAATAAAGGATAGCAAACTAGTTGTTCCGAAATCAAATTTTAATTCGAAAAAACAATAAAATCGATGTCCATCGCAAAAAGAAGTGTCACGATTATTTTGGGAAACTTAAGGAAAAGAATACATTGAATTTTGTAAAATTAAAACTCTCGGAATGAATTCTTCTAAAGGGAACATTCCGTGAGCTGCTTAAATTACTAGTCCAAGGATAATGATGTATTCAGTCCAATGAAATTAATTGCATAAATATTATAATGAAAGAAAATCTGTTCTTCAACGGATATTTCTTTTGCTAATGCGGAAATTGGTATAATTTATTTAAATAAATAGCAATATGAACTTTCGCTATTCTCCTATTCTATTAAGATATACATTAGTTTTGGTTATGTATAATAAAGCTGCTTCAGAGTATCTCCTTTCCTTAACCTACTTACCATCACGTCAATATCGACGTCATACTTGCAATTAAAGGCGTTTGAACCACTTGGCACCTAAAGCCATAAAAGGATTGAGAGACATCACACCTCGAGGAGAAATGATCTTCACGAATTACAAGAACTTAGTATTTGAAGAGAGGAAACTAAGAGATTTATACTTTTTATATTTCTAAATCAATTTTAAAAAATAATGGGTATTGCAATAGTTTATTAAATAAGGCAGATGGAAAAACTTTATATTATATTATATTATATTATATTATATTATATTATATTATATTATATTATATTATATTATATTATATTATATTATATTATATTATATTATATTATATTATATTATATTATATTATATTATATTATATTATATTATATTATATTATATTATATTATATTATATTATATTATATTATATTATATTATATTATATTATATTATATTATATTATATTATATTATATTATATTATATTATATTATATTATATTATATTATATTATATTATCTATTATATATAGATAACTAGGGGGTAAAAAAAATTGAGGATACAAATGTCTGGCCCAAACCGCAAGGGCCACCGACTCTCTGATTTTTCTGCGTAATGGCCATCTAAACTTAACCCAGGAAAAAATCTAAAACCCACTCTACCTATCATGGGTTCGATTCAGGGAGGACCCAAAGTCGGATTTTTCTCCATAAGAATGCATGGAGCCGTTTTTCAAATAATTAAAAAAAATACTTTCAATTGAGATAGAAAGATAAGATTTCATTAAGCTATTGTTATTATATATATCTACGGAAAATTGCTATTGTTTACGTACAACTGGTCATGGGTTCGATGCCAGGAGGTGAAAAATTTTCAAATTTTGAAAAATCGTAGCTCTCATAATATGATACATAGATCATTCAAACTTTCTACACGTATAGATACAAACATAGTGTACTTTGAATAAAATCACCACTTGCCTATGTGTCATGGGTTCGATTCCAGAGCGTCCCGTAATCTCGATTTTTCCCGTTTAAAATACATTGGCCATATTTCAGAAAGCTTTTTAAGACACTTCCCAACCGCGCAGAGGTTCAAAATTTCACACAGCCATATAAGGGACCATTCTCACATTAATGAAACCGTAATAGTATCGTAAATGGTCGTTGGTTCGATACTAGGGGGCGTTAACTATATCTCCATTTAAAATGCATAGGAATTTTAGGACTCATTTTGAGGTACTTCCTGAATGAATTTCCTTTTGATATTCGGAATATTTATAAAGTCAATCATACTCAAGCCAATAATGATAGTATAATTCGTTGGATGGCCTTGGTTCGACGCCAGGGCGGTAATAATGCTGCAGTAAGATATGCATGGGAAATCGAAATCAATGCAATTCTCGCTGCGAAAATGTCATTTACGTTATGTTTAGAATGGCCTTTCAGAATAAATTTCGGAAAATCTTACATTTTATTAAAAGATATATTATTACATTGCTTGCTGTAAGCAAGCGCACCTTTACTCGTATTCTATTATAATGGTTAAGAGCTGATAATGATACTTAATTTTCTTGAAGAAATATCTTGCTATTTTTATTTTGATGCTATTTCTCGTACATAAAACCGCACTGAGTTGTATTTAATTACTTTTACTCTATGCTAAGTGTGTATGAAATAGTTTCTTCCTTGTACCAATTGAAGGGTTGTATATTTTTAAAATTTTTGACAATGATGTTCATTCGATCTTCATTCATGTGGATGGAATTCAAATAGACGTAAGGTAAGGCAAGATTAACATCAGTTATAACATCCCGCTGCTTTATTGCTTTCGGGAAATGCTGCGGAAATCGATACTCATTATTTGAAAATAATTTACATTAAATTAAAATTTACAAGATTATTCGGACGTCCTTATCATTATTGGCACAAAAGTGCTGTATTTAATATCCTTTTCATATATTTATCCCTGAGAGAATCAATGGGCTTACTCCAATAAAATAATTCAAATACTCTTCTACTCAAAAACACTGAAACGTGATATTTCATAAGCAATAAGTAACTATAGAATATTAGAATATAGGAAATTTTACCACTCATGTTTCTAGAGTGAATGTCTAGTCTATGAAAATAATTGAGTAAAGATATTTTATTTATTCTTCCTAATTAGTTTTTTGTAGTTTGATGTTCAAAATGAAGCAGATGTTACAACGAAAGACATTTTCTCTTTTTCCAAGTTATCTATACGTCCAACATCTAATCTCTCAGTGTCATTCAATAAGCACAGTTGTTTAGTGAAGATAAGAAGACTTCCCCACCCTATCCGAGCATTTGCGGAAGCGCAAATTAAACTTTAAATATTTGGCAATAACTGCGAAAATTTAAAATAGTTCTCAGAATAAAAAGTATTCGGAGGTATTAATGATTTGAACAGTCCATCTCATATCATCAGCTCCAAATATGGAGAGCTTAAATATATATTCTATTCCCTTTTAGAATCAAAAATTATTCTGCTACTTCCAAGGAGCATGCAACGAATAAATTGGAGAAATAATAATTTGAAAATGATTAATTGCGATGGATATAAATTTTTTATTGCATGATTTGGGCCAGTAAGGAAATGAAAAATGGATATCATGAAGAACGGTCTTCTTAAATTGGTGCCCGATGACTTCGTCGCTCTGATTAAATTTTCATGAAATTCTGTCACGTCTTGTGACGTAAGCAATTTGCGCTTTCAGATTTTTAAGTAATGATGAAAGGATGTTGCCAAATTGAATAAAATGGCTCCTTAAAGCGGATTGAGACACTCTTAGAATCGAAAGTTGAATAGGGCAGCATTGATTATGTATAATGATTCTACATATGTTAAATAATGGAAACCACAACAGTTTTCTATTATTTATCGTAAATTAACGCAATAAATCCAAAATTTGGTGTTTTCCATTCCCGCAGACTCATGTAAAAAGAATGGTGGAAATTTAATGTTCTATGCTTTTTATTTTGAATTTCAGCATTCATTGTTTTGAATAAATTAAAGCGAAACTTTAAAAAAAACTTTCAATATGCATATACATTTGATTGATTTTTATATAAACATTTAATTACGATAACGAAAAGCTGTCCTAAACATTTGACGATGACAATTGTACAACAAAACATCAGGAAAATATAATAAATAACTAAAACTTAATTTTCAAGATTCGTGAAATCATCAAAAATAGTGCAACGTAAACCTAATAGTCTTTTTTTATTGGTTCGTGAATATTTCTCGTTCGTTTACTCATTTCTTTCGATTTCACATATACAATTTCAATAATTGTTCACGGAGGAAGGCAATAATTGTTGTCTATTTTTACATTATTCTAAAAAGGTAGATGCCTTGAGAAATATCTAAATTAAAACTACCTTCATTAATGTCCTTTCAGCAAACATCAGGTGTTAACGTTGATGCCAAACGGAGCGAAGTCCACCAAGTAACTCGTTAATGATTTCGCAAGACATGGTTTTTCAAGAGTTCAATATCAAACAATATATAGTATATATTTTCTCAAAAAGTTCACAGTGGATAGAGAATTTAAAATAGGTTTAAGTAAACATTTCCTCCGAGTTATCTCATTATTTACATTAAAGGGCATTAGGATTGAATAGAGAAGAAGAAAATTTCTACACTAAATGATAACCATTACTTATTATTTTACGAAATTAGTACTAGATTTTAATTTTTAATCTTACGTTTCCGTTGAAAAAAATCCCTTAGCAATATAAACCAAAGCATAACTTAATTTTTTCTTCGTAAATTTCATAGCTATTTTCAATAATCTAGAGATAATTCTCAATGATATCAACAGTATTAAATAGAAGAAAATTTAACCTCAAAGAATTGAAGGATAATAATATTTATTAAAATATTAGTTATAAAAATGATTAAGCGGATAACTTAATCGATATCATTACTTAGGGGTTTAATACCTTTTTAAATGAAATTTAAAAGTTTAATAATAAACATTTCAATCATCCTGCCAAAGAAGGTTCACTCTGAGTATTCAAACCTTTCGCAGTCAGTACTAACTAAAATTGTTTTTAATTTCTAATTATACTCGATCAAACTTTCAAAAGTCTACTATAAGTATGGAAATAGTATTTTGTCTACAGTCATCATAGTTGCAACTTGTTTTAACACTTATACACGCTTAATTCGTAGATAATTATTTAATGATTTCTTCTATCTTTGTTCAAGACCGCATCCTATAATATTTACAGAAAAAATACCGGTAGTGTGCGTTTGCAATTTTCTCTATGGAATATCAATATATTCTATATTTATGTAAAATGAACAATATCAATCTGTGAACATCAAAAATATACCATAATTTATCTTAGTAATAGAAGTAAATGATAGCTTAGTAATCATGAAAGAATAGCAGATAATAAAGGGATTATTCAATTACTTCCATGAATATTTAAATAGATAGGCACCGTCCTCACCATCTGGTTTATACTCCAACTTCGACACCTGATCAACGCAGAAAGTAAACATCCTTCAATCGACTTGGGATTAGATAAATACTACGCGTGGGCCATGGCAGCTAAGTTGATACTCCTGATATAAGATGCCGTTGGAGTCCTTTTTATGGACTCGAAAAATGGCAACTCTCCCTTCACTCGTTCCCCTCTTCCGCGCAACTTGATAAGAGTTTAAGCTCTGCTTCAATCAAGCTGTCTTATCTCTGCTTTTAAATGAGATTGCTTTAGCTACACAAATAATATAATTGGCATGATTAATTATAAATAAATTCCATGGTTCATTCTTGTTCAGAATTCTCAAAAAAATTAACATCATATAAGTTAATTAATGATACATTATGTCCGCTGTCATCATAACATCAGATTAGTTCTAGTTATGAGTAATTTCCACAAGATATCGCTAAAAATACTTTTTTAATAAGGTTAAATAAAATCTGCTGCGCCTTTCTAAGGATTCAAAGATCTTTTATTTCAATGACACTAATTCCCTTATTTTTAATTTTTGCCATTATGTTTTTCTTTTTCTTGAATTTTCAGCGAATAAGTTTCATTGCTCGTGAAATTTTGCACATTTAGTGTACAGTTGTCAAGGAGCTTATGCTATCAAGTCAACCTCGCCAGATTTAAATCCAAATTAAGCATGTAAATCAAAATAAATTTTGAATACTTCTCTCTATCTTCGGAACTAATTCCCAAGGACAAGAAAATCTAATTGTACGTGAGAAAAAACATTTGTCTCATAAACAAATCCAACCTCTCTGACCTTTGCTATTTTTAACTCCTCAAACGCTCATTACCGTCCCTTCAGCCAACTCGCGTCAATTAAATCGATATTTGCAGTATAACATTCTTATTTGTAAGAGCAAAATATTTTCGTCATAAATTTTATCCGTTCTACACTGTTAATAGTGAAGTTGTAAAAAGACTCTTTGTATCTGATCCCTTGGCTCCTCGGCGTCTTTACTGAACGATCATAAAAATATCATAATATGTTCCATTTTATCCATCTTCACCTGGGTACAATCGATTATATCTGTGGTTTCCTTCTTAATACTATTTACATTTACAGGAATCCAAGTCAATTAGGAAATAAATTTATATACGAAGAGGATTTTCACTATATAAAAAATGTTAAAGAGATAATCGGATTATACACTTTAAGTACACAAAATTCTTTTCCTTGGTTATTTGTTATTTCACAGCAATTGTTTCAGTGTTATATACTCAATATATAATATATTATATTATATATTAATTATATACTCAATATGTAATATATATTATATACTCAATATATAATCAATCAAAACCTATAGGTATGTAGGTTAACTTATTCTCTTTCTTTCCGAATTCGTTTGTATATTCATTTTAGTATAAGGGACCATTAGGGTCTCGTGTATTTATATATATAGCCAAGATGGCTGCCTTCATTAGTCATTCCTCCTCCCCTGATCTTCGGCCGTAATACAAATATTCGAGATAAAGATAACAATGTTTAGTGTTAGTTTATTGATCTCCGAACTCGCATTCTAAAGAAAGCAAGTCACTTTGAAACTTCGAAGTGCTTACAAAGGTCTAAGATAATACTTTTGGATTACATATTTTAGCATATGAATGACGACTTGTATGGATATTCTAAAGGACGCCGGAAGTGTCGTTCGATTTTACCGATAAATATTATGGTAATAACGAATTTTCCAGAAATTTCAAAAGGTAGCTTAACCAACTACGCAAATTACACTTATCTATCAATATATATATATATAATAATATATATAAATGAATGCGTGTCTATCTGTACTCTCTAGATTCAAAAACCCTGAATCCAATTGTCCTGAAAATTTGGGAAATTATTAAGTATATCCCCGGAAAGGTTCGACTCCGGAAGGGAAAAACTGTTCCCTGAAGAATTACATGTAAACTTAGAAATTTTATCAATTGCATGATTCCTTTCTTTTTCAAAATTATATTAGAAATGTATGGATTTGAAAGTAGCACCAAAAGAAGGGAAATTGAATATAGTTTCTAATTTTGGTCATGAAATATAGTTTAAGATCAAAAACTACGAGACTTTGGATAAAGTATATGATAATTTTGATGAATTTTGAGGCTGTAAACAAACTATTTCTTAGTTACCACGAATGTGATTATTGAATTTTCTCTTAAGAACGCATTGAGAAATCAGTATTTAAATTATGTTTGCTTATAGCAACGTAAATATATACGTACATTTTCGTATAGTAAACGGTTTTTGATATTAAATGAAAATGATATAGGGATAAAATCAAGAGATTGAATGTACTGCACAACTTGGTGAGTTAATTACGTTACCTAATTTGGTAAAAAATTTCTTAATTGTATACGTGATTAGTGTATGTTGTGAGTGTGTCTGTCTGTCTGTTTGCCTGTCTGTACACTATAGACTCAAAAACCATACATCCAATCGTCCTGAGAATTTCATAAATTATTTCGTAAATCTCCGGAAAGGTTTTTGAAAAAAAATTCTTAATTTGGAGTACTCAGTTCCACTCCAGAAGGGAATAACGTTCTCATAAGATATACATGTAAACTTCGATTTCTCACTTGCATGCTTCCTTTCTTCTGCAAAATAAAAAAAGAAATAACCCACGTATGGATTTGAAAGTAGCACCTAAAGAAGGGAAATTGAATGAAGTTTCTTATTTTGGTCATGAAATATAGTTTACGATTGCATTGTGAGTCCGTCTGCCGCATTAACTCCTTTATATATATATATATATATATATATGGTTGGTCGTCTTTAATTAGATTACGCGCGCCTGTAAGGCGCAGGCACAGCTAGTATGTATAAATGAATGTCTTTCTCCGTTTCTGTTTCTACGGGAAAAATAGAAATGCGATATTTAAAACGATCCCATTCGTGCAGAATCTATATAATTTCAATTATTGTTTAAATATTAAAAAATTATATTAAAATTTAAATAATTTTAAATGCATGAATTGTATTTCTTTTAAGATTTAAACGAATTAATTTAAATTAAATTACAGAACATTAATGCATTTGACCTTAGATTTTTCGTTAGCAATTCTAAAAAATACAAAAATGCAGTAAAAAAACTATTGCAATTATTATTGAATAAATAAATTATTTATATTGAACAAATAAAAATATTATTAATTTCCAGCTAAAGAGAATAGTTAGAAATCCTTTTTCACAACAACGTGTGAACGGGCACAGCTAGTTTAAATATGAAAAAGATTAACAAATAGATTTGATAATTTAATCTTAAATATTATTTTAATTTTTATGAAATGTTTTTATGAGTTATTAACTTGTTAATGCTGAAATTGTTAACTCAACCTAAATCCGTAACAGTTCGATTTTATTAATTAACTATTAAATATTAATATCTGAACCTTTTGATTAATTATTTTCAATAATGATAATACAGTTATTTAATCGCCAAATTATTGTTAGATGACAAGGAGAAACTCAGAAAATTATAGGAAGCCAAGAATTGTTGAAAATAATAATAAAATACATACTGATACATTCCAGTGTTTGCCATACCTTAGTGTTTGTGCTATATCTCATGGACATTGATAATATCAAATTTTCTGTATCTAATTTTATGATTTATTTATCCTGATCATTTTGAAATACGTAGCTAAACTTTCAAATATTAATCCAGTATAATTTATTTTATCCATTTTAAAAGTGTGAGATATGTAGCTTTATTTAATGTGGATGCAGAACTAATTACAGCACTGAATGTGATTTTGGGGATGTTCTATTATCTTATTTTTAGTGTTACGATAATGCATGGAATTTACTAAGGCTAGGCTCATGAAAAGGTGAGCTACCTTGCTAAAGTCTGAACCTTCTTTACATTCTAAACTAGACAAATTTTATTCAATGGATAATGATACAGAAAAGGCATTTTTAAAATGATTATTAATATTGGGAATAAATGGTAAAGAGAAACTTGAGCCAAATATGCTGTATCTGAACAGGATTTGATATGTACTTCCTTCTTCGATCATTTTGGCATGGTATGCCAACTTTTATATGAAAAAATATGAGGATTTTATGGAAAGCCATAACTGCAGAAATTTGTTCATAATAAATGTGTCTTTTGAACTAACTTGCTTAAATAAAAAGGGAAATGAACCACATACCACTAAAAATTAGGATTATGGTAATTGAAACTGTTAAAAATTTTTAATACACTCTCAATAAATTATTCCTCATTGTAGCACCATTATTTTGTTCTGAGATTTACTTGAAAGATTTAATAACAACATATATACAAACTAATGATGAATAAAGATATGTCAGATTAGAAATTTGTTCATAATTATAACACTTAAATTATAGCTACCCAATCAAATTTATTCAATAAAATACAAATTAGTTGCTATCAAGATATCATTCAAACTGGATATGCAATTAAGATTTAGATAGTAATTCAAATATATTTACTGTGAGGGCAGAGTTAACTGAAAAGATATCAAGCTCATCTCTATCAGGTATCTTACACATATGTCAAGGTTTGACTGGTTCCTCAACTTTTCTATTTATCTTGCAAAATACAGATCTCAGTCAAAGAAAATGAACAAAATTTTATCATAGTAATTAATATAAATAAATATGGTTTTAGATCTGTTGCTTGTACCTTCTTTTTATTGCTGTAGAATATACTAAACATCACCATCAATCATTGATATGTTACTATACACAATAATAAGTATTTCCTAAATGAGAAAAAACACATTAATATTTTCAACATTATATAATTTCAGGTAAATATAAGAAAACCCATCAATTTCTTCTCATTGTCATTCCCCCTAGATGTATACTTCCTCATTTATGAGAAGCTGGAGAGAAACATATTTCTGGTTTCTCTAGAGCAAATAGAAGACTAAATCTGTAAAGGAAAATTGCAAAAAGATATATCAATTAAGCGTAGTTAATATAAGTACCTTCTACATCTTTTTGCCATAATTTGCAAAATAAAAATATAAGATTTAGTTCCATGATTATCAAATATGAAACTATGAAAATAACTGTCATTCTTTGTGTTGATTTTCCTTATCTTCTGTTTCATTCATGACAATATTGAATTATGCAGTTTAAATTACTCAATAAAAACTTAAAATTCAAATTATGAATAATTTTTGTTAACTCTCTTCTTTCTTCTATTTAAGCTGCATTTTGCCAGAATGGTTAGCATGTCCTCTATGCTGAGGTCCCAGGTTCAAATCCCAGCTGTGTAATCTGTCTGTTTCCTGGGTCTAGATGTTTGTGATATCCATTATAAGTTTATGGCCACATTGTAATAGTCCAGAAAGTTGGTGTGGTCTTTGATAATAAATAAAAAAATGAATGAATAAATAGTAATATGAATAAATCCTATTCCAACATATCATAAGATAGACTCCTTCTTTGATGGCAAAATTAAATTGCTAAAAGTAAATACTCTATGAATATATCTAGGTGAAATTTATGCTTTACTATAGTTGGAATGTTGTGACTCTAAATGAACAGGTTAGATATTTTAAAAATGAACCTCGAATTTTTATCATAGGGGGACTTTTCCCTTGTAAGAGCATTTCATTTAAGACAGGCTGATCAAAATTGTTTGCATCCATACATCCTAAGACCTGTAAACATAATGCACAAAGTATAATTGAATATCCTTACAGTAATGAAATTGCATTTTTTATTGATTATATTAAGAACATCACTGCAAATTTTGAATTTCATTCTAATACTGAAACAGAAACATATTCATTATTCCATAGCATATCGAAATTGACAGTATGAAAAACTGCGAAAACTTCCAAATAAGATTTACTGATTCACTTCTATACTACATGGGTGGTCTGAAAAGTTTCCGACCTAGCAAAGATAAAAGGTATATTTTTAAATTTTTTTTTATATTTCAACATTGGCTCCTTGTAACTCTACTCACTTTTCCCAATGATGCTCCCATCTTTGTAACCCATCCAAATAGTACTCAGAGTTTTTCTCTGCAAAATAATTGTTAACGAAGGTGATTGATTCTTCATTTGACGAAAATCTCTGTCCCACGAGCGCAGTTTTGAGATGAAAGGATTGAAAAGGAGTCGCTTGAGGCTAAATCTGGTGAGTAAGGCTGATGGTCAAGCAGTTCAAACCGTAATTCGGGGATTATCGCGATAGCAACCGCTGAGGTGCGAGACGGTGTTTTGTCTCGGTGAAACAGGATTTTCTATTTCTGCGATTTTGGCCGATTTCCGCAAGTTCTGCCTTCAGTTTGACAATTACTGATTTTTAGTACGTTCCTGTAATGGTTTTTTCATTTTTTATGATAATCGATTTGAAAAGATCCATCAATATCCCAAAAAAGAGTCCTCATCACTTTCCGAGCCGAAAAAACAGCCATTGCTACTTTTGGAGCAAATTCCCCCGGTGTAATCCACTGTTTGGGCTGTATTTTTGTTTATGACGTATATTAATGTATCTAAGTTTCGTCTACAGTAATTATCGGCCCAAAACTCGGATTTATCGCCTACACAGCGTTGGAAATGTTCATTCGAAGACGCGTTTGGTCTAACGTTAGCAAACGCAGCACCGCAGTCGCGGATAGCTTTCTCATGCCTATATGTTCATTTAATATGTGGCAAACAAGTTCTTTGAGATGCTATAAACCTACGCTATCTCTCACATTAATTTGGTGATCGTCTATACTCCGTTCAAAAAAGCTGGCAGTAGGGGAAGCTTATGGGGAAATAAATGCACGTAAATTCCCATAAGGGAGCAACCTAGCATCTACCAAGGCGTCAGTTAATTATTTCTGAGGTACTTCTACGGATAAAATTTATTCATCATAGTTTAGTGGATTTCTTTCCAATTTTTTGGTAGAATTTGGATAAGAAAGGATGGTTCTTTCTTCTTCAGAACGACTATTTTTGAATAGAACCGCTATTTTTGTCCAAAACTAAAATTTTTGTCAGAAACGATTATTTTTGTCCGAAATTAAAATTTTGGTCGGAAAAGATTATTTTTGTCCAAAACGGAAATATTTGTCAGAAACGATTATTTTCGTCCGAAACTAAAATATTTGTCAGAAACGATTATTTTCGTCCAGAACCGCTATTTTAATCAGAAAAGATTATTTTTGTCCAGAACCGCTATTTTTGTCAGAAAAGATTATTTTTGTCAAAAACTAAAATTTTTGTCGGAAACGATTATTTTTGTAAAAAACTAAAATTTTTGTCAGAAATGATTATTTTTGTTTAGAACCGCTATTTTTGTCAGAAACGATTATTTTTGTCCAAAACTAAAATTTTTGTCAGAAACGATTATTTTTGTCCAGAACCGCTATTTTAATCAGAAACGATTATTTTTGTCCAAAACTAAAATTTTTGTCGGAAACGATTATATTTGTCCAAAATTAAATTATTGGTCAGAAATGATTATTTTTGTTTTGAACCGCTATTTTTGTCCAAAACTAAAATTTTTGTCGGAAACGATTATTTTTGTCCAAAACGAGAATTTTTGTCGGAAACGATTATTTTTGTAAGAAACGATCATTTTTGTCCAAAACTAAAATATTTGTCAGAAATGATTATTTTTGTTTATAACCGCTTTTTTTTGTCAGAAATGATTATTTTTGTTTTGAACCGCTTTTTTTGTCCAAAACTAAAATTTTTGTCAGAAACGATTATTTTTGTCAAAAACTAAAATTTTTGTCGGAAATGATTATTTTAGTCCAAAACGCAAATATTTTGTCAGAAACGACTATTTTTGTCCAAAACGAAAATTTTTGTCGGGAACGATTATTTTTGTCCAAAACTAAAATTTTTGTCAGAAACGATTATTTTTGTCCAAAACTAAAATTTTTGTCAGAAACGATTATTTTTGTTTTGAACCGCTTTTTTTGTCCAAAACTAAAATTTTTGTCGGAAACGACTATTTTTGTCCAAAACTAAAATTTTTGTCAGAAACGATTATTTTTGTCCAAAACGGAAATATTTTGTCAGAAACGATTATTTTTGTCCAAAACGAAAATTTTTGTCGGGAACGATTATTTTTGTCCAAAACTAAAATTTTTGTCGGAAAGGATTATTTTTGTCAGAACCGCTTTTTTTGTCCAAAACTAAAATTTTTGTCAGAAACGATTATTTTTGTCAAAAACTAAAATTTTTGTCGGAAATGATTATTTTAGTCCAAAACGCAAATATTTTGTCAGAAACGACTATTTCTGTCCAAATATAAAATTTTTGTCGGAAACGACTATTTTTGTCCAAAACTAAAATTTTTGTCAGAAACGATTATTTTCGTCCAGAACCGCTATTTTAATCAGAAACGATTGTTTCTGTCCAAAACTAAGATTTTTGTCAGAGACGATTATTTTTGTCCAAAACGAAAATATTTTGTCAGAAACGATTATTTTTGTCCAAAACTAAAATATTTGTCAGAAACGATACTTTTTGTCCAAAACTATAATTTTTGTCCAAAACGTAAATTTTTGTCAGAAATGATTATTTTCGTCCAGAACCGCTATTTTAATCAGAAACGATTATTTTTGTCCAAAACTGAAATTTTTGTCGGAAACGATTATATTTGTCCAAAATTAAATTATTGGTCAGAAATGATAATTTTTGTTTTGAACCGCTATTTTTGTCCAAAACTAAAATATTTGTCAGAAATGATTATTTTTGTTTATAACCGCTTTTTTTGTCAGAAATGATTAATTTTGTTTGAACCGTTTTTTTGTCCAAAACTATAATTTTTGTCCAAAACGTAAATTTTTGTCAGAAATGATTATATTCGTCCAGAACCGCTATTTTAATCAGAAACGATTATTTTTGTCCAAAACTAAAATTTTTGTCGGAAACGATTATTTTTGTCCAAAACGAGAAATTTGGTCGGAAACGATTATTTTTGTCAGAAACGATTATTTTTGTTTATAACCGCTTTTTTTGTCAGAAATGATTATTTTTGTCCAAAACTGAACTTTTTGTCAGAAATGATTATTTTTGTCAGAAACGATTATTTTTGTCCAAAACTAAAATTTTGTCAGAAACGATTATTTTTGTCCAAAACTAAAATTTTGTCGGAAACGATTATTTTTGTCAAAAACTAAACTTTTTGTCAGAAATGATTATTTTTTTTAGAACCGCTATTTTTGTCAGAAACGATTATTTTTGTCCAAAACTAAAATCTTTGTCATAAACGATACTTTTTGTCCAGAACCGCTATTTTTCTCAGAAACGATTACTTTTGTCCAAAACTAAAATTTTTGTCAGAAACGATTATTTTTGTCCAAATCGAAAATATTCTGTCAGAAACGTCTATTTTTGTCCAAAACTAAAATTTTTGTCAGAAATGATTATTTATGTTTAGAACCGCTCTTTTTGTCCAAAACTAAAAATTTTGTCAGAAACGATTATTTTTGTCCAGAACCGCTATTTTAATCGGAAGCGATTATTTTCTCCAGAACTAATATTTTTGTCAGAATCGTTTATTTTTGTCCAAAACTAAAATATTTGTCAGAAATGATTATTTTTGTTTAGAACCGCTATTTTTGTCAGAAACGATTATTTTTATCCAAAATCTAAAATTTTGTCGGAAACGATTATTTTTGTCCAAATCGAAAATATTTTGTCAGAAACGATTATTTTTGTCCAAAACTAAAAATTTTGTCAGAAACGATTATTTTTGTCCAGAACCGCTATTATAATCAGAAGCGATTATTTTTGACCAAAACTAAAATTTTTGTCAGAAACGACTATTTTTGTTCAAAACTAAGATTTTTGTCAGAGACGATTATTTTTGTCCAAAACGTAAATTTTTGTCAGAAACGATTATTTTTGTCCAAAACTAAAATTTTTGTCAAAAACGATTATTTTTTTTAGAACCGCTTTCCTGTCAGAAACGATTATTTTGTCAAGAACTAAAATTTTTGTCGGATACGATTATTTTTGTCAGAAACTAAACTTTTTGTCAGAAATGATTATTTTTTTTAGAACCGCTATTTTTGTCAGAAACGATTTTTTTTGTCCAAAACTAAAATTTTTGTCAGAAACGATACTTTTTGTCCAAAACTATAATTTTTGTCCAAAACGTAAATTTTTGTCAGAAATGATTATTTTCGTCCAGAACCGCTATTTTCATCAGAAACGATTATTTTTGTTTAGAACCGCTATTTTTCTCAGAAACGATTATTTTTGTCCAAAACTAAAATTTTTGTCAGAAACGATTATTTTTGTCCAAATCGAAAATATTTTGTCAGAAACGTCTATTTTTGTCCAAAACTAAAATTTTTGTCAGAAAGGATTATTTATGTTTAGAACCGCTCTTTTTGTCCAAAAATAAAAATTTTGTCAGAAACGATTATTTTTGTCCAGAACCGCTATTTTAATCAGAAGCGATTATTTTTGACCAAAACTAAAATTTTTGTCGGAAACGATTATTTTTGTCCAAAACTATAATTTTTGTCGGAAACGACTATTTTTGTTCAAAACTAAGATTTTTGTCAGAGGCGATTATTTTTGTCCAAAACGTAAATTTTTGTCAGAAACGATTATTTTGTCCAAAACTAAAATTTTTGTCAAAAACGATTATTTTTTTTAGAACCGCTTTCCTGTCAGAAACGATTATTTTGTCAAGAACTAAAATTTTTGTCAGAATCGTTTATTTTTGTCCAAAACTAAAATATTTGTCAGAAATGATTATTTTTGTTAAGAACCGCTATTTTTGTCAGAAATGATTATTTTTTTTTAGAACCGCTATTTTTGTCAGAAACGATTATTTTTGTCCAAAACTAAAATCTTTGTCATAAACGATACTTTTTGTCCAGAACCGCTATTTTTCTCAGAAACGATTACTTTTGTCCAAAACTAAAATTTTTGTCAGAAACGATTATTTTTGTCCAAATCGAAAATATTCTGTCAGAAATGTCTATTTTTGTCCAAAACTAAAATTTTTGTCAGAAATGATTATTTATGTTTAGAACCGCTCTTTTTGTCCAAAACTAAAAATTTTGTCAGAAACGATTATTTTTGTCCAGAACCGCTATTTTAATCGGAAGCGATTATTTTCTCCAGAACTAAAATTTTTGTCAGAATCGTTTATTTTTGTCCAAAACTAAAATATTTGTCAGAAATGATTATTTTTGTTTAGAACCGCTATTTTTGTCAGAAACGATTATTTTTATCCAAAATCTAAAATTTTGTCGGAAACGATTATTTTTGTCCAAATCGAAAATATTTTGTCAGAAACGATTATTATTGTCCAAAACTAAAAATTTTGTCAGAAACGATTATTTTTGTCTAGAACCGCTATTATAATCAGAAGCGATTATTTTTGACCAAAACTAAAATTTTTGTCAGAAACGATTATTTTTGTCCAAAACTATAATTTTTGTCGGAAACGACAATTTTTGTTCAAAACTAAGATTTTTGTCAGAGACCATTATTTTTGTCCAAAACGTAAATTTTTGTCAGAAACGATTATTTTTGTCCAGAACCGCTTTTTTGTCAGAAACGATTATTTTTGTCCAAAACTAAAATTTTTGTCAAAAACGATTATTTTTTTTAGAACCGCTTTCCTGTCAGAAACGATTATTTTGTCAAGAACTAAAATTTTTGTCGGATACGATTATTTTTGTCAGAAACTAAACTTTTTGTCAGAAATGATTATTTTTTTTAGAACCGCTATTTTTGTCAGAAACGATTATTTTTGTCCAAAACTAAAATTTTTGTCAGAAACGATACTTTTTGTCCAAAACTATAATTTTTGTCCAAAACGTAAATTTTTGTCAGAAATGATTATTTTCGTCCAGAACCGCTATTTTCATCAGAAACGATTATTTTAGTCCAGAACCGCTATTTTTGTCAGAAACGATTATTTTTGTCAAAAACTAAAATTTTTGTCAGAAACGATTATTTTTGTCCAAATCGAAAATATTTTGTCAGAAACGTCTATTTTTGTCCAAAACTAAAATTTTTGTCAGAAATGATTATTTATGTTTAGAACCGCTCTTTTTGTCCAAAAATAAAAATTTTGTCAGAAACGATTATTTTTGTCCAGAACCGCTATTTTAATCAGAAGCGATTATTTTTGACCAAAACTAAAATTTTTGTCGGAAACGATTATTTTTGTCCAAAACTATAATTTTTGTCGGAAACGACTATTTTTGTTCAAAACTAAGATTTTTGTCAGAGGCGATTATTTTTGTCCAAAACGTAAATTTTTGTCAGAAACGATTATTTTGTCCAAAACTAAAATTTTTGTCAAAAACGATTATTTTTTTTAGAACCGCTTTCCTGTCAGAAACGATTATTTTGTCAAGAACTAAAATTTTTGTCAGAATCGTTTATTTTTGTCCAAAACTAAAATATTTGTCAGAAATGATTATTTTTGTTAAGAACCGCTATTTTTGTCAGAAACGATTATTTTTGTCCAAAACTAAAATTTTTGTCGGAAACGATTATTTTTGTCCAAAACGAAAATATTTTGTCAGAAACGATTATTTTTGTCCAAAACTAAAATATTTGTCAGAAACGATACTTTTTGTCCAAAACTATAATTTTTGTCCAAAACGTAAATTTTTGTCAGAAATGATTATTTTCGTCCAGAACCGCTATTTTAATCAGAAACGATTATTTTTGTCCAAAACTGAAATTTTTGTCGGAAACGAATATATTTGTCCAAAATTAAATTATTGGTCAGAAATGATAATTTTTGTTTTGAACCGCTATTTTTGTCCGAAACTAAAATATTTGTCAGAAATGATTATTTTTGTTTATAACCGCTTTTTTTGTCAGAAATGATTAATTTTGTTTGAACCGCTTTTTTTGTCCAAAACTATAATTTTTGTCCAAAACGTAAATTTTTGTCAGAAATGATTATTTTTGTCCAGAACCGCTATTTTTGTCAGAAACGATTATTTTTGTCAAAAACTAAAATTTTTGTCGGAAACGATAATTTTTGTCAAAAACTAAAATCACTGTCAAAAACGATTATTTTTTTTAGAACCGCTTTCTTTGTCGGAAACGACTATTTTGTCCAGAACTAAAATTTTTGTCAGAATCGTTTATTTTTGTCCAAAACAAAAATTTTCGTCAGAAACGATTATTATTTCCAAAACTAAAATTTTTGTCAGAAACGATGATTAATTTTTTCCAAAACCATAACTTTTGTCGGAAACGATTATTTTTGTCCAAAACGGAAATATTTTGTCAGAAACGATTATTTTTGTCCAAAACTAAAATTTTTGTCAGAAACGATGATTAATTTTTTCCAAAACCATAACTTTTGTCGGAAACGATTATTTTTGTCCAAAACGGAAATATTTTGCAAGAAACGATTATTTTTGTCCAAAACTAAAATATTTGTCAGAAATGATTAATTTCGTCCAGAACCGCTATTTTAATCAGAAACGATTATTTTCTCCAGAACTAAAATTTTTTTAGAAACGATTACTTTTGTCCGGAACTAAAATTTTTGTCAGAAACGATAATTTTTGTCCAAAACCATAATTTTTGTCCAAAACGTGAAATTTTGTCAGAAACGATTATTTTTGTCCAGAACCGCTATTTTTGTCAGAAATGATTATTTTTGTCAAAAACTTAAATTTTTTTCGGAAACGATTATTTTTTTTCAAAAACTAATATTTTTTTCAGAAATGATTATTTTTGTTTACAACCGCTATTTTTTCAGAAACGATTATTTTTGTCCAAAACTAAAATTTTTGTCGAAAACGATTATATTTGTCCAAAACTAAAATATTTGTCAGAAATGATTATTTTGGTTTAGAACCGCTATTTTTGTCCAAAACTAAAATTTTTGTCGGAAACGACAATTTTTGTCCAAAACTAAGATTTTTGTCAGAAACGATTATTTTTGTCCAAAACTAAAATTTTTGTCAGAAACGATAATTTTTGTCAAAAACTAAAATCTCTGTCAAAAACGATTATTTTTTTTAGAACCGCTTTCTTTGTCGGAAACGATTATTTTGTCCAGAACTAAAATTTTTGTCAGAATCGTTTATTTTTGTCCAAAACAAAAATATTTGTCAGAAATGATTATTTTTGTCCAAAACTAAAATTTTTGTCAGAAACGATGATTAATTTTTTCCAAAACCATAACTTTTGTCGGAAACGATTATTTTTGTCCAAAACGGAAATATTTTGTCAGAAACGATTATTTTTGTCCAAAACTAAAATTTTTGTTAGAAACGATGATTAATTTTTTCCAAAACCATAACTTTTGTCGGAAACGATTATTTTTGTCCAAAACGGAAATATTTTGTCAGAAACGATTATTTTTGTCCAAAACTAAAATATTTGTCAGAAATGATTAATTTCGTCCAGAACCGCTAATTTAATCAGAAACGATTATTTTCTCCAGAACTAAAATTTTTTCAGAAACGATTATTTTTGTCCGGAACTAAAATTTTTGTCGGAAACGATTATTTTTGTCAAAAACGAAAATTTTTGTCAGAATCGAAAATTTTTTTCCAAAACCATAATTTTTGTCCAAAACGTGAATTTTTGTCAGAAACGATTATTTTTGTCCAGAACCGCTATTTTTGTCAGAAACGATTATTTTTTGTCAAAAACTTAAATTTTTTTCAGAAATGATTATTTTTGTTTACAACCGCTATTTTTGTCAGAAACGATTATTTTTGTCCAAAACTAAAATTTTTGTCGAAAACGATTATATTATTCCAAAACTAAAATATTTCTCAGAAATGATTATTTTGGTTTAGAACCGCTTTTTTTGTCCAAAACTAAAATTTTTTTCTGAAACGATTATTTTTGTCCAAAACTAAAATTTTTGTCGGAAACGATTATTTTTGTCAGAAACCATTATTTTTGTCCAAAACTATAATATTTGTCAGAAACGATTATTTTTCTTTAGAACCGCTTTTTTTGTCCAAAACTAAAATTTTTGTCAAAACGATTATTTTTTTTAGAACCGCTTTCTTTGTCAGAAACGATTATTTTGTCCAGAACTAAAATTTTTTTCAGAATCGTTTATTTTTTTCCAAAACTTAAATATTTTTCAGAAATGATTATTTTTGTTTAGAACCGCTATTTTTATCATAAACGATTATTTTTGTCCAAAACTAAAGCTTTTGTCAGAAACGATTATTTTTTTCCAAAACTAAAATTTTTTTCAGAAACGATTATTTTTGTCAAAAACTAAAATTTTTGTCAGAAATGATTATTTTGGTTTACAACCGCTATTTTTGTAAGAAACGATTATTTTTGTCCAAAACTAAAATTTTTGCCAGAAAAGATTATTATGTCCAGAACCGCTATTTTAATCAGAAACGATTATTTTTGTCCAAAACTAAAATTTTTGTCAGAAACGATTATTTTTGTCCAAAACTAAAATTTTTGTCAGAAATGATTATTTTTGTTTAGAACCGCTCTTTTTTTCCAAAACTAAAATTTTTGTCAGAAACGATTATTTTTGTCCAAAACTAAAATTATTGTCAGAAATGCTTATTTTTGTCCAAAACTAAAATTTTTGTCAGAAATGATTATTTTTGTCCAAAACTAAAGCTTTTGACAGAAACGATTATTTTTGTCAAAAACTAAAATTTTTGTCGGAAACGACTATTTTTGTCCGAAACTAAGATTTTTGTCAGAAATGATTATTTTTGTTTAGAACCGCTATTTTTGTCAGAAACGATTATTTTTGTCCAAAACTAAAATTTTTGTCGGAAACGATTATTTTTATCCAAAACTAAAATATTTTGTCAGAAACGATTATTTTTGTCCAAAACTAAAATATTTGTCAGAAACGATTATTTTTGTCCAAAACGAGAAATTTGGTCGGAAACGATTATTTTTGTCAGAAACGATTATATTTGTCCAAAACTAAAATATTTGTCAGAAATGATTATTTTTGTTTATAACCGCTTTTTTTGTCAGAAATGATTAATTTTGTTTGAACCGCTTTTTTTGTCCAAAACTATAATTTTTGTCCAAAACGTAAATTTTTGTCAGAAATGATTATTTTTGTCCAGAACCGCTATTTTTGTCAAAAACTAAAATTTTTGTCGGATACGATAATTTTTGTCAAAAACTAAAATCTCTGTCAAAAACGATTATTTTTTTTAGAACCGCTTTCTTTGTCGGAAACGATTATTTTGTCCAGAACTAAAATTTTTGTCAGAATCGTTTATTTTTGTCCAAAACAAAAATATTTGTCAGAAATGATTATTTTTGTTTAGAACCGCTATTTTTGTCCAAAACAAAAATTTTCGTCAGAAACGATTATTATTTCCAAAACTAAAATATTTGTCAGAAACGATGATTAATCTTTTCCAAAACCATAACTTTTGTCGGAAACGATTATTTTTGTCCAAAACGGAAATATTTTGTCAGAAACGATTATTTTTGTCCAAAACTAAAATATTTGTCAGAAATGATTAATTTCGTCCAGAACCACTATTTTAATCAGAAACGATTATTTTCTCCAGAACTAAAATTTTTTCAGAAACGATTATTTTTGTCCGGAACTAAAATTTTTGTCGGAAACGATTATTTTTGTCAAAAACGAAAATTTTTGTCAGAGACGATAATTTTTGTCCAAAACCATAATTTTTGTCCAAAACGTGAATATTTTTCAGAAACGATTATTTTTGTCCAGAACCGCTATTTTTGTCAGAAACGATTACTTTTTGTCAAAAACTTAAATTTTTGTCGGAAACGATTATATTTGTCCAAAATTAAATTATTGGTCAGAAATGATAATTTTTGTTTTGAACCACTATTTTTGTCCAAAACTAAAATTTTTGTCAGAAATGATTATTTTAGTCCAGAACCGCTATTTTTGTCAGAAACGATTATTTTTGTCAAAAACTAAAATTTTTGTCGGAAACGATTATTTTTGTCAAAAACTGAACTTTTTGTCAGAAATGATTATTTTTATTCTAGAACCGCTATTTTTGTCAGAAACGATTATTTTTGTCCAAGACTAAAATTTTTGTCAGAAAAGATTATTTTTGTCCAAAACGAGAAATTTGGTCGGAAACGATTATTTTTGTCAGAAACGATTATTTTTGTCCAAAACTAAAATATTTGTCAGAAATGATTATTTTTGTTTATAACCGCTTTTTTTGTCAGAAATGATTAATTTTGTTTGAACCGCTTTTTTTGTCCAAAACTATAATTTTTGTCCAAAACGTAAATTTTTGTCAGAAATGATTATTTTTGTCCAGAACCGCTATTTTTGTCAGAAACGATTATTTTTGTCAAAAACTAAAATTTTTGTCGCAAACGATTATTTTTGTCAAAAACTAAACTTTTTGTCAGAAATGATTATTTTTGTTTAGAACCGCTATTTTTGTCAGAAACGATTATTTCTGTCCAAGACTAAAATTTTTGTCAGAAACGATTATTTTTGTCCAAAACGAGAAATTTGGTCGGAAACGATTATTTTTGTCAGAAACGATTATATTTGTCCAAAACTAAAATATTTGTCAGAAATGATTATTTTTGTTTATAACCGCTTTTTTTGTCAGAAATGATTAATTTTGTTTGAACCGCTTTTTTTGTCCAAAACTATAATTTTTGTCCAAAACGTAAATTTTTGTCAGAAATGATTATTTTTGTCCAGAACCGCTATTTTTGTCAGAAACGATTATTTTTGTCAAAAACTAAAATTTTTGTCGGATACGATTATTTTTGTCAAAAACTAAACTTTTTGTCAGAAATGATTATTTTTTTTTAGAACCCCTATTTTTGTAAGAAACGATTATTTTTGTCCAAAACTAAAATTTTTGTCAGATACGATTATTTTCGTCCAGAACCGCTATTTTAATCAGAAACGATTGTTTTTGTCCAAAACTAAAATTTTGGTCAGAAACGATTATATTTGTGCAAAACTAAAATATTTGTCAGAAATGATTATTTTTATTTTGAACCGCTATTTTAGTCCAAAACGGAAATATTTTGTCAAAAACGATTATTTTTGTCCAAAACTAAAATTTTTGTCAGAAACGATTATTTTTGTCCAAAACTAAAATTTTTGTCAGAAACGATAATTTTTGTCAAAAACTTAAATCTCTGTCAAAAACGATTATTTTTTTTAGAACCGCTTTCTTTGTCGGAAACGATTATTTTGTCCAGAACTAAAATTTTTGTCAGAATCGTTTATTTTTGTCCAAAACAAAAATATTTGTCAGAAATGATTATTTTTGTCCAAAACTAAAATTTTTGTCAGAAATGATGATTAATTTTTTCCAAAACCATAACTTTTGTCGGAAACGATTATTTTTTTCCAAAACGGAAATATTTTGTCAGAAACGATTATTTTTGTCCAAAACTAAAATTTTTGTCAGAAACGATGATTAATTTTTTCCAAAACCATAACTTTTGTCAGAAACGATTATTTTTGTCCAAAACTAAATTTTTTGCCAGAAAAGATTATTATGTCCAGAACCGCTATTTTAATCAGAAACGATTATTTTTGTCCAAAACTAAAATTTTTGTCAGAAACGATTATTTTTGTCCAAAACTAAATTTTTTGTCAGAAATGATTATTTTTGTTTAGAACCGCTCTTTTTTTCCAAAACTAAAATTTTTGTCCAAAACCATAATTTTTGTCCAAAACGTGAATTTTTGTCAGAAACGATTATTTTTGTCCAGAACCGCTATTTTTGTCAGAAACGATTACTTTTTGTCAAAAACTTAAATTTTTGTCGGAAACGATTATTTTTGTCAAAAACTAAAATTTTTTTCAGAAATGATTATTTTTGTTTACAACCGCTATTTTTTCAGAAACGATTATTTTTGTCCAAAACTAAAATTTTTGTCGAAAACGATTATATTTCTCCAAAACTAAAATATTTGTCAGAAATGATTATTTTCGTCCAGAACCGCTATTTTAATCAGAAACGATTATTTTTGTCCAAAACTAAAATTTTTGTCGGAAACGATTATTTTTGTCCAAAACTAATATTTTTGTCAGAGACGATTATTTTTGTCCAAAACTAAAATTTTTGTCAAAAACGATTATTTTTTTTTAGAACCGCTTTCCTGTCAGAAACGATTATTTTGTCCAGAACTAAAATTTTTGTCAGAATCGTTTATTTTTGTCCAAAACTAAAATATTTGTCAGAAATGATTATTTTTGTTTAGAACCGCTATTTTTGTCAGAAACGATTATTTTGTCCAGAACTAAAATTTTTGTTGGAAACGATTATTTTTGTCCAAAACGAAAATATTTTGTCAGAAACGATTATTTTTGTCCAAAACTAAAATATTTGTCAGAAACGATTATTTTTGTCCAAAACTAAAATATTTGTCAGAAATGATTATTGTTGTTTAGAACTAAAATATTTGTTTGAAACGATTATTTTTGTCCAAAACGAAAATTTTTTGTCAGAAACGATTATTTTTGTCCAAACGAAGATTTCTCATCATTTTAACAAAAATAAATTTTATAGCGGAATGAAAAAAAAATTGTCGCCTCACCAGCCGTGAGCAATACTAAAACTGCCATTTCTCTCTTCCTATCAAACGTAAAGTGCTTGTTTTTTCTTAGATTACTCTTTATACCTTATTAATACATAAAAGGCAACTTATATTAATTTTTGACTGATGACATTTTAGTAAAAAATAAAATAATTGTATCGCAACCTCCGAAAAATTGGATCGTGCAGTCAAATTTATGCATCGGCTAAATTTTTTTGTTTCTTACGTTACGAAAAACTTGTCGCGAGGAAAATTGAGATAAAAGTTGTTATTTTCATTTACAGATTATTCCGAGACGATATCTTGAATAGAACTTTGGTTTTTGAATTTAATACCGAGAGAGTAATTGATTTAGCGCTCCGATTGCCTAATCATTGTTACTTTTTTCTCGAGACTAATATACCCGTAAGCGTTATTCGAATTGATCCGGATCCGCTCTCAGGTAGAAATTTTGAGAAAAATATCAATATAAATACCATGAATTTTCGGCGAAATGTGTAAAAAAAATTTGTTTGACACTTTCAATGTCATCTATGTAAAAGAAAGTCTAGCAAGGAAGTTTCTCAGACAATAACAATCATTTCTTCTTCAATTCTAATATTCTACGTTGAACGGTATTTTATTTGACGACTTTTATAGTACGAACGTAACGGGGACCTTCGCGCGCAGGAAGTCGGGTGATAGCCGATCTTCCGAAATTTTCGAGGTCGAGGTGACGAAAACTAAATATTATAATGGCCCAATAACGCTATCCTGAGGACCCACTGAGTTAACTTGCAGTAATTGTAAACCAGTATTAATGGCGCCCGGAACCACTCGGAAAATCTGAAAGTATCGTATCAATCTGCTTTCTGATTTCGGTTGGCTTTAGAATATCGTGAACTAACAGTTAATTTGACAGTCAGTTAATTATATTCGTTAATTACCCTAGCAAATAATCTTCTCCATCAGAGAATTGTTGTAACATCACACCGGAGAGATTATGGAATAAATTCCTCCTTATGAACACACTCGCTCTTTTCTTCTCCTAATAAATTAATAGATCACGCATTTTTTCCGATATTAAAATGAATGTAGAAAAGTAAGAAAGAGAAAGTACTACCGCTTGGGTTCGATCGACAGTCCTTGAATATACTAATTTAATAACTGTACCATTACACCAGGGGCTTCTGTTAGGCTAACCGTGAATATCATGGATAATCGATGGTACATATTTCTAAAAGTCGCTCTTCTCTCCAACATATCACTCTTCAGAACTTCAATTTGTACTACCCTCCTCATAAAATTCATGTTTTTCACTGTATACGTGAATCTTTAATACTATTGTGCAGTTATATATTATTGTTCTTTACGTCTTGGAAGCCTTAATGTATTCCTGAACCATTAAATCATTTTTCATTAATTACGTTAACCACTTCCATCTACTAAGAAAATCTTATTAAATCTTTATATGGATGGAATCAGTAATTCGATTTTTAATACATGCAATGATCTCTTTCTCCTCATAACATTGAAAAGTTTGAGCAGTAATCTAGTACGGTAACTCGGCACATATAAAAAGTGCTCTCCATTGCCATCTCAATACTTACAATATTAATGTGAAGGCTACTTTGATCTGGAAAGATAAAAGAATATTACCCTGATGAAAATTTCTCAACCGATAATACACTCTAACTGGTTTAACCAATAACTCATAGACATTGCATGTCCTTCTCCTAGGCGGTACAATAATTCATTCTTTCCTCAAAAAGTAATCAACGATTCATAGCGGTGAAACAGAAGAAAAATATTAAAGTGATTCCTTCAAGAAAGGTGTTATTATATTATTAAATAATAATTAAACAGATTAATTAGATATATCTAAGCTAATTAATCACTCTTGAAACTTTGCAGTAAAAATTCCATGCCAATACTGAGAAATTTTTCGGATTAAATCACACACTTACTTTTTAATTTCTTTTGGAGGATCTCTTTGGCCAACTATCTTTTACTTTGGCGACTGTATCTTCTGCCTGGAATCTGTGACTGGTTACGAATCCATTATCGTTATTTTTATTCCAAACTTTAGCGTCATTAGTACATAAAAAAGTTAATAGCTTCATAAATGAGAGTTTATAGTACAGGGTGGGACAACATAACTTCCTTTTTGTAAATACGCCTTTTTTAGTCGGTTGACATTTTAATGGAGTATTATTGGTTTTCTTTAAGTAACTGCACAGTTTTGTGTGCATAAAGTTTAGTTGCCACCATACGTTGAGAAGCGTTTTCTGTTGAGACCTTTTTTTTGAGCGCATGTGATCGCCGATCGGATTCGCTTTTCTTTATCCCCGTCTGACTAATCTTCGAGAATTGCATCTTTTGAATTCATCTAAAATCACAGTGTGGTGTGCAATTTCCTCAACTGGAATCATCGGCCCTTGGTTCTTTGAGGAAAATGAGGTCACAGTGGCGGTAAATTCAGGCCGTCATTTGAAAATGATACAGGAATTTTTTAACCTCTGCTAAATGCGTTGGACTTAAAATTCCGTAATAGAAACCCATCGATCTTTTTTAATTAAGGGTTATTTGGATTATCTGTGCGAATATTTATTGATGAAGTCAAGAAAAGAATGTTAACGAATTACGAACTCAACGATTACCAATGCCTTGTTTTACAATTTGTTTGATTATATTATTTGCTTGGTGATAAGAATTTTCATCTCGTTTCTATAGTCACATCCCGTAAATATTCACAGAAATAAACTGCGATAAAATTATTATTACAGGAGAACTTTTAAATTTATAATCGAATAAATTAAACTACAAAGATACCTCAATTTACACCAGAGTGATTTTATGGTGAATACGCAAAACATGTTATATACTTGCAGGAATTCGTTAGAGTGTCCATTACGATGACCTTTTAGTATCGACAATTTCAAAACTAAAAGGTAATCGGATTTCATATCTTAAGAAAAATATTTGATCAAATTTTGACGTAAATCTCCTTAGGTTGCTTTTCTATAGCGTGGGAGACAACAATTTTGAGAGATGGTTCATTTCCGTAAACTATATTTAGTGTAGGAAACCATTTGGTTAAGTGGGATCAAGTAAAATAGTGAAATATAATTGTTAGCCTCTATGAAGTTCACATTTCATCATTTTCTTTTCATAGCTCCTGTGCAGTATTGATTTGTGTAGTAGTGCATATTTGGCCACTTGTGATTTTTTTCTGTGGGGTTTTTTGAAATCCCACATTTACGTTTTCACTTCTGTAAAACATTGTGAAAAGGTGCACGTTTTAACGTGCTAAGCATTTAATCTATCCCATCCTTTATTAAGTTATCCTAAAGTGGTTTATCCATAAAAATCCGCCTTGTGGTGGTGGCCTCGTAAGAGGACCTCAGCAGTGGTTGGTGCCACGCTCTGTGGAGCACCATTGCCTTGCTCACACGGCATCACCCAAAAATAAAAGCGGAATTAACGTGGTATGGTGGTGTTGTCTATTCAACCTATCCCATCATTTTTTAAAGACCAACATCTAGGAAGCCAAAATAACTCCTGCTTTGCTGGCAAGAGTCATGATAAGAATCGAAACTGAAATCGACTCACAACTAGTCATTCGAAAATGGGGGACGTAAATTACCTGATTTGATATATAAAACTAACTAAACTTAAGATATGTGCTTACATTATTAAAATCAATTGAAATTTTGATTCGAACAGTATGTTTCATCAAGTTTAAAAAAAAATAATATTGCCGCACCCTGTATTGACTATTGAAATTTTGTGACTGACGAGTGCATTTCGGTCTACTACCAACCTTTCTGTCAACATCTAAAAGCCTTAAAACTCGTACTGTTTATAAATTTTTGAAATAAAAAGATGAGAAATGGTGGATGTTAAGAGTCGATATTTTATGAGAAGATGATGTAGGTACTGACCGCTGCGATGACTATCGATGTCGATACTTAAAAGTTATCAATATATATATTACGGTGAAACCCGGACGAATTTGTAAAACCCAACGAGACAGCGTAACCCTCGTATTAAAGGCCCTATAAATATTAGTTACAGTGACAATATATCCAAGTGACAGGCGATCTTCATCTAGCGATTGAAGGTCTCTCGAGGATTGTTGAAGTTGTATTTGCAACAATTCGAATGATACTCAAAAATAATCTCCTAAGAAAGTAGAGTTACGGTTACATGCACCCTCTGCCACACACTGACAGGCGACTTGCAGTTTATATATATAGAATTAGAATAGGTAATTTCATTGCAAAATTTCCGTGAAAATACATGTTTGTAGATTTCAATTTCCGTTGTTCGCATGCAGCAATCTTGAGTTGGTCAATTAAATTGAGGCTGCTATTAGAAAAGAAATGAAGAATTTTTGCAATTGTCTGTCAAGTGTTATTTTTATAAACAAAATTTTAGTGAGGAAATCGGAATTATATTATTTATATTAATAGATTTCTTTAAAATTCGAATTTTTTTTACAAAAAAATCTCTTTTCGTGGTCATATGTGATTTTTGCACTTTCAATTCCCTCGAGACAAAATAGAAAACGGCGTTTCCTTAAAATTCCTATTTAATGAGATCAGCTGGATGAGCTGTACAATAGTTGCATATGATGCCGCCAGAGGCGTGATCATCAGTCGCAGTGCGGTTTCGGTGATGGTAGTTCTCGTTTGTTCGTCAGATCAATGGTTGTGGTGTCTATCTTGAATTAACGATGTAATTTGAACGTACGTGTTAAATAATTAGATCATAATGGTTAATAACGCGAATCATCATGGACAATATGGACATCCACCGCACTATCTTCACGAGCTACCATCTGAAGAAGAAGAGAGATTGGGAAAATTATTTAAGCAGTTAGACATTGATGGGAACGGACGTATTGATATTCACGATCTATCGGTGGCACTTAAGGAATTCGGAGTACATCATGGCTACGCTAAGGTATTTAATTTTTAGGTTGTATCGTTTTTATGAAATTTAACTCACAACTTGCCTTGTAAGTCATGATTTACAGAATTGCCATGAAACACTTATTCGTGAACGTCATCAAGTGATCTATCCGGTCGAATGTTCTAGTGTTCTATAGTTTGTAATATTTAAGTATTAATTAACTCTCATTATTTCAGAAATTTATTGAACGGTCCGATCAAAATAAGAGTGGAGATGTCAGTCTGGCCGAGTTCATACATTATGTCAGGGAGCACGAAAAAAACCTCAGATTAGTTTTTTCCCATTTAGATAAAAATAAAGACGGTGAGTACAAAATTTTAACGAATGTATATTTTATTTGAAACTATCGAGAGATTAATGTATTGATACTCCCCAAACTTGGTCTTTTATATAGGTAAAATTGATCTTGAGGAATTAATAAGAGCTTTCAAAGATCTTGGCGTGGGAATTGATAGAAATGAAGCCATGAATCTGTTATCAAGGTGAGGATGAGTTTTCTACGTTATGGTTAAGTTAATAGTTTAGATGTAAGAATGTATAGTGTAAGGTAGAATAATAGTTTGTAGGTTTTTAAGTATTCTATTTACAGATACTATTACGGGATCTACCCATATCTACAATATTCGTCTTACCTGCAAGGATTTACAGAATTGGAAAATTTACTTTCTAAGGTCAATGTTAGAGTATTTAAATGAATATATTTTTCCCCCTCAAGCTCTGCGTCAATTTTATTATTATTTTGAAAAGCTATCTTACTACGTACTATATGCTGGCCTATCATTAGTATTTTCTGTCCCTAAGTATTCAGTTTTAGTTTAGAATTTTTCCTCAATCAGGGATTTTTATTTTATCTTTCATACTACAACAGGGCATGAATTTTTTTTGTTTTACGTCAATAATATCAATGCTTAATTTCTATTACTTGCTGTTGTTTTCCCAAAAAACAACAATTTCCCGCATTAATTCTCTTCTTTAATGCTGCAGACTCAGAAATATCTCTTTCCCAGGATTGGGACTTCTTCTCTTTTGAAAATCTAAGAAAATCTGGTGATGGGAAATTTTTGAAGTGATGAGTTAGACTTCGTTGGGTGAGCATGTATTTTTCAAGTACATAGCAATAGAAATGTTGTTAGGGATTTATAGAATAGCTTTGCTGTTTTAACTACCTGTTTGGTTATTGATTCAGACTAGCTGTATTAACAAAGCAACAATTTTATGTTCTGCACTAATAGGCATGAATTGAGGAATTTATTCTGGTCTGTGACTATTCAAGACATTTTCAAATGTCTTGAAAATAATATTTATCTATTTAAAATTATAAGCTATAATATCCGGATTCACTTTCTAATTTTGTACATTCAACTATTTCACTCACTGATGAAAAATATGTTAAACTTATTAGAATGTGAGTTTCTAAGTTGGTTTTTAAAATGTATATGATATACTGATCCAGATTTTCATTTTGTCAGCTGTACAAATGTAAGTAAAGGAAGATGTTTCTGCTTTTAGTTTTTGTCCATTGAATTCTAGAACCCTGAAAGAAGACGAAAGACCACATATTTCCTACCAATGTCCATAAAACACTCATCTGCATGCTTTTTTTGGAGAGAAGTGTTGTTCGTATAATTTAATTATATATTATTTGCCTATGTGACTTGCTTACATCATTTGATGTTTAGATATATTGAGATGCAATTTCTCTTTTATGATTTTTCAATTTATGAAAATGTTATGCAAATCTGACTTAGTCTTTAAATTACGCAGGATGGATCAAGATGGCAGCCTGAATATCAATTTTGATGAATGGCGGGACTATCTTCTATATGCTCCAAGCACTGACATCCATGAGTTGATCAAATTTTGGAGACATTCCACTGTAAGTAATTAAATGTTCCCTAAGTTAAAAGTGTTTTTACATTTTCAAATACATGAATAGTCACAATCTCCCTTCTTCATTCTTAAATCTAAGTTTTACTAGGTACTTTATGTTATAGGGATAAAAGCATAATATAATTATTCTTTTCCTTAAATAAATAGATAGTATTTATATTAACAGAATAAGTAGGATAAGGAGAAAACTGTTGGAAGAAGAGATTATTTTCACCATAAACAGGAAAGCGCATATGGAATGGAGATTGGTACGGGAAAATAGAATTATTTCTTCAGATCAGATGTTTAGATCAAAGTGTTATTATAAGATTTAAAATTTCTTGTTTCATTTTCTTAGTTTTCCCATGATCAAATCATTGCTACATCAATTTCTCAAGACAGGTGACATAAAGGTGAAAGTATATCTCAAGATTTAGAATTTAACTACCATTAATTTGCTAATTACTATTTCTAATCTATTAAGTATTGATATTGTGTTTGGCAATTCCGTTTATACCAGAAGAACTTACAAATTTTTTTTACCATTTAATTGAAAAATTAAGCCAAGTCAAGCCTAAGAGAGGTTTTAATTTATGTTAAGATTTTAAGAGATTAGTAAACTTGTAAGATTTTCCAAGTTTACCTTGAAACGTAGCTTCTGATAATCATTGACTGTTGTTCTAGAAACAGGTTAATAGAAATCAACTGATATTATTTTCATATATTTGTTGTGATTGGAAATTATTGAGGTGGTAACAACATAACAATTACATACAATTTTTAACCTATCATCAATATCTACCCCTGTACAAACTCTGCACAGTATGCTTTGTATGAATTTCCTTATGTACCTTAATTCTTTCTCAATTTCAAGGAGTCCCACCCAAATTCTTCTACCATTTCTGCAACATTTGCATTCTTTAAAATTTCCCTGGAAATATCCCATTGACATTCTCTGAACTATTACAATTTCTTTACCAGCACTATTTGCTGTGGATTTCATCCCGTTCTCTTAGATGGGCATAGTTACAGATTTGTATGCTAATGCTTTGGAGCTCTTGCTATCTGCTCCTAAAATCCAAAGAACAAAATGCAATGCCCTACATGCTTAGTATATTGAGCTGCTTATGTGCCACTTCCATTGTAAATCTTTTGTAAATGTTACTCCTTATTCAAGGTCATTTCTTTCCATCAGAAGCTGATCAACCAGAACATATTCTCAGTTTACAATGTTTCCCTTTTTGCATTTACTTATACATGAGTTTGGCTTTACCTACAATAATAAATGGTGTACTGTAATCATTCCAATGATGAATTGAACAATTTCATCTAGATGTGCTTGTAAGAGTGGATAGTCATTTGACGTATCTGCTCTGTTGTTAATTAAACTAGCATCTGCAAATAGCCAAATTTTACATTTATATATTTGCTGTTAGGTCATTTAAGTGAATTAAAAATAGCAAAGCTCCTAAAATGCTTAGTGGAACTCCTGATATTAAATTTGCTTCCTCAGGTGAATAAGTACCAAGGTTAACTCTTTGCATTTGCTGTTACAAGAATTTTCCAATCCATATAACCAGTCTTTCATCAATCCCTGTTTCCAATATTTTTTATATTAGCAATTTATGTTGGACCGTATAAAATGTCTTCTTATAATTCCACAATTATAGCATTGGTTTGCTTTCCCCTGTCCATTAATTCTGTTTAAGACTGCAAAATGTTAAAAGTTGAGAGTTACAAGAATAATCCTTAAGAAAACTATTCTGCAAGTCATTTAGCCAATACTTTGCTTTCCAAAAACCACTGTTATCGTTACCCTCCTATGGATTAATGAACCTATCATTAAAACCTTCAGATTTCTCTAGGTCACCATTTATTCATGTAGACCATTCAGCTTCCTTCACTCACTGTCTATCATCTCAACTTTTGAAGGTTTCTCCACCTATTGCTCTGTAACCACCATCAACAAAACAATATTTTCTTTTCTCCTGTAATAATTTTATATATGTTTCCTTATATTTCATTGAGTATTCGGTCCCTTCACCTCTCATTTCTTTGCCTGCTACTCTGTTTGCCCTATAACTCCATTGCTTGCCTGGTTTTACCATTTCTTTCCCCGCCCCCTTCCAGCCCTATTACCGAATTTCATATAAAGTGAGTATTTCAAGTATAATGTATCTGAAGATGCTAACTTTCTAACAAAACCAGTGGTATCATTAAAAATATCTGATCTGGGTTCTGGATCTCGCCCTCTGTCAGTGCATCTCAGTTCATTTGAGGTTGATTCCACTGCCACACCTAAAAGTCTATTGCTTGCTAATGTATTTAACCATCACCATCATTCAACCAACCATAATCCCTAAATCATTATGAGGTTTGTAAGCTGCTTTGACCTCAAGCTTCTTTCCCTCCTTCTTACTAAACTAAAAATCTCATTTTATATATATTTCTTCCTGAAACCTGATTTATATACTAATTAAAGACTAGAATTGCACCACCTTGTTGATTTAACAATATACATACAGAATCCTATTCCTCCTGTGTATTCTCCCAGCAACTGTATTGAATGCTCTGTACTCCACTTTGCCTCCTTTCTCGCTTTAACCTTTCATTCTTCACATTCTTTTTCTGCATTTTTAATTATCACCATCCAGCCCAAATATTCTTTATTTTCACTAATTTTAATATCCCTGAGGGCTACCTCAACTGCTCGCTGCTCTAATCTCACTCTCTGCTTCACCAACAAATCATTCCCACCTCATCTTGGAACCAACTCTCGTACTCCCACTTAGTTTCCCTCAATAGATTTTACCACATCCAATAACAACTTCCCAGATTTCAGCTCCCTATTTTCCATTTAAATAATACTCCTCGTGCCCTAGATCACTCCATATACCCAAATACTTGGATAGAAAGGATCAAAAAAATTAGGCATAAATATCAAAAGAATGAATGCCTTGATTTTTCCAAGCCCAATCCATCGATGATATATTCTGCTTCCATGTCTGGAGCATCCTCATAATAAAACCACTCACCATAAATGTAGCCTTCCTAAATTTCCTTTTGGCTACCCTCTATAGATCATATACCTTTACAACTTTATGTTGTTAGTTCCAGCATGCAACTACTACTACTCCTATCCTACTGAATCCCTTCTTTTTCTGAAGCAGATCTACTCAGATTCAGAAACAACCCTACTGATTTACATTCCTTCTGATTTTATCATACCTAATTGAGTCTCCTATTATCATGCATAGATCGACGGTTTTTCATATGTTTCTACTATCAATAACCATCCTTCAGCATACATACTATTTTATCCCTGGTCTCCTTTCCTTTATCTGTGTTGCATCATCATCACCACACCCAGTCATAACATTCTCACATCTATTCTGAAACCATTTCCCACACTCAATGTATTTTATCTCCAATTATAAGCTTCATATTGCAGTGTAAGAACTTAATGGTTGCCGTTCTACTGTTTTACCTACAGTACTTACCCTATGAGTGCTAGGGCTCAACAAATTCCAATTACCTTCTATGATACCTTTGTTCATAAAATTAATGCCATGATTTTGGTAGGTATTAAATATGAAAGTGTACTTCTCCCTTTGTATTATTAGCTAGTTAAAATTTTTGAAATTACTCAGATTTCTTCAAAATAATTTTTTCATATATATCCATTAGAAAAATATTTTATTGTGGATGATCAATTAACCACAAATTGAAGCTCAATGTCATAAAATACAATGAAATTGGAAGCAAAGGTTGGTCATCAATCTTCTGTAAATTCATCTAAGTATTATCATTGAAAAACATTCCTAATAATTTTGTTGAAGATTCATCTACAGTCTAAATTAATAGGATGGTAGTCAATAATTATTTTATGAGGGAAATCTGAGGACTAAAAAGTTTAAAAGGGGGGAAATAAATTAGATAAAACTTTATACTATTGATGTAAGTTGAAATGCAATATTTACATTTTAAGGAAAAGTTATTACATAGCGTTTTAATTGTATATTAATTTTTATCTTGGGTAGAATCATTTTTTTTAATTGTTTTTATAACAATATATTTATTGTATGAGTATGATGAAGCTACTTATTACATTTATAATTGCCTCAATTCTGTTGTGCAATAAATATATAATAAAATATCTATCATATTTTATGAATTTAAGCCAAGTGTCAGAAATAGCAACTAACGGATTGTCTCATACAAACCATTAACATTTATTTTACTGATGTGTAACTTATATAAGAAATATCAATTGTCTGATGGTGTAATTTACAATTTCATCCTATCATCCAAATATTCTCTGTACTAGTTCTTTGCATTTTTCATACAAACTACATGCTTTCATTTAAATGCACAAAAAGATTAATCATTAAATACAAAGTCATCCAGAGAGACTTGCTAATCTTAAAACATCGTAAAATCACTATGCTAATCATGACTTTATATTCAAGTAGGAATACCAATGTCTTTTAAATTTTTATAAAATGTGGTTTATTGTCTAGTCCCTAAAAATGTGTTTCTATTATCAGTTGCATGAAAACAATAGTAATAATTAACATAAAATTAATAAAAAATATAATGAGACATTTCAGTGTTTCTTTGATAAGTAATATTCATATTGGCAAATATAAATATTAATGGTTTAACACAAAAATTGAAAAGCCAAATGAGTAAAAGTGAGTAAAGTATCATTTTTAGTATGAATCAAGTAAAACAAATTCTATTTGTACTATGGCCTATATTTATAGATTGGCATTTTAAAAATTGTCCCTAATAACCATTATAAATTAGGAATCTCTTTTATATTTTGTTTTATTTCTTAATTGCTCTATTGGTGAATATTGTAATAATTACTTAATGATTGGATACCTAAATTTGGCTGTGCCTTTATGAGTTTAATATCTTTCAAAAATACTAGGTATCATACTTATCAAGTTTTATCAATTGAGTAGGGAGAGAGTAATAAATTACCTCTGTTTTCATGAAGTTTGTTCATCTCTTATTCATTTGTTCACTCCATATCTTCTTTTAATAAATGGGCGTGGTCCATTGTGCTTTCCTGAAAATGGCTTTCCTCTAGATAATGGATAAGGTTGTCTTCATTCAAGTGATAGTTTCATGATAATGGTAAGAAGGCTGATGGTTCAATGATTCCTCGAATCTTCTTTATTTCCTCTGTTATGCAAGAGAGTTATCTGAGCATCATTCCTGTGTATAGTAATCATTGTATTAATAATTATCTCAGTAATTCTGGAGATGTATTTTCTTTTAACAGTTATTCTATAAAAAACGTGATCGACTCTAAAATAACTATATACCGAGTTTAGTGATGTACTGAATGTGCTCTGTGTATGATTTTACATGTAATTGATCATTTTTCATTTAATGCTTGATCGCTTAGAATCATCTTTCATTGTTTTTGGAAAATTCTCCAATGCTCGACTGTAAATTATTCTTTATTTGTCCCTTAAATCGCGGCCTCGTACAAACACTGTTTCTCCGCACGATTAAAATTTCGCTTTTAGGCTACATCTAATGTAATCAGCTTAGAATAGAAAATCCGAGGCAAGTTTCGATTGCATTGTTGAAACGCATCGCTCGAAATGCATAGATAGATCCGCCGGGAGATGGAGAAATTTCATCAGCGCTGCCAAATTGTGAGCACCTCTCCGTCCTCAATCAGTGAGCAATAAAAATTTACGAAGATGGAGAACTTAGAAACTCAGTTGCTTGATATACACGTGAGTAAAATATTTTAAGAATGCTTACAGCTGACAGAAGGATTTTAGGGTATTTTTCCTTCACCCGCTGAAACAGAAAACCTATGCTTTGCAACCTTCGACATTTTAGATCGTCCATCCCGCTTCGGTTTAAAAATCTCCAACTTATAACTAATGCACAATTAGACGCAGTACGACGCTCGGTTATGTGGCGACTTTACATGGTTGTTGTTTTCTATAACTATATCTACGGGTAGGATAACCGTTCTAATTATTTATATGCCATCTTATCACAATCTATCTCCAAGTCGGTTATTTCCTAAATACGTCTCCATAAACCCTCTTTCGTTAATTTTCTTTCCGCGTTAATCATTGGCTATTCACCAGTTTCGGTTTTTAGATTTTTATAGTGAAACTTCCGATACTTATCGATTTATCTGTGATGTTTAAAGTGACCCGTGATGGTAACCGACTTCTGAGTTAAGCTCCCTCGAATTTTTTACTTAAATCTCATCTAAAGTCTACTTTAAACACTCCTGTTGGACCTTCAATCGGCTCTGAAGCTCTCTTGTGAAACGGTATTCATTCCATGGAATCCGTCGGTGTCCATCAATGCACTTGAATGTGTTCCTCGACACCCGCCTCATAGTCTTGGTGGACTGAACGATGTGGTTTCGCCGATTCCCGATAGCATCCGACACTGAGAAGAGCGGTTCATGGACGAAGGGAACTTCTGCACTTTTCGATAGATGGCGTTTTGACTTTCATAAACTCTTCTCTGTGGAAACGGCATACGTCACTAATTCGTTTTCGTGGTTGTTATAGAATTTTGAGCATTCAAGTGATTCATTAAATAATGCTATTTGCCAAAATATTTTACGTATTTGATATTTTAATTTCAATATTTTCATTAAATTCTCGGATTTTTTCACTATTGAAGAAAAAAATATTTACAGCTGATTACATGTGCGAAAGAAGGTACATCTTTCCATTTATGTCATGAGGATTCTTGGGTTTGCGCTTTGAAAGCGAATTGATTTTTGGTCTCCTATTTTTTTGTAGTGATGTATTAATCGAATCCACTCAGTTGTTCGTATATATTAAATAAAGAATTCTTATTTATTTACAAATGTCACCATAGTTTAACAGCGATCTGGTGGAAGCTTTTCTCACTTGTACGACTTCTACTTAGTCAATATCTCAAATGTATGAGTAAACACTATTTCATTCACAATAAAACGATCCATTACCTCAAAACTTCGATTTGTAGGGAATCTCCCCTATTTAATAAGTTTGTGTAGATAAATTAGTTCTTTTCGATGGAATGTTTTTGTTAAGATAAACTTCCGGAGACTTTGGTAGTTCTAATAAACTTTCACTTATTACCTTCAGATATTAATGTGCTCCTAAATCTATTCCAAAGTGAAAGCCATTCTCTTGGATCATTGTAATTTTACAATCGACCTGTTTTAATTGTAACTTTTGATTTCCCTTGAAAATCACTAATTCATTTGTATCAATTCTTAAAATTGAAATTTAAAGTCATTAAGTACAGGAAGCGGTGCATGGAAAGTATAAAAATAGAATGTCAGCCGTCGGCGAATAGGCGGAGGTTGGCTCTGTTCTAAATTGGCAAACTATCTCGTTACCCTGTGAATAGGTTGTTGGGTTGGAAATTTGCCTTTTCTACCGCCCTAAGTTGTCATTGAATCCGCTGCTTGAAATCCTGAGAGCTTATCAATATAATATTGTGAAATATGATTTCGTGTTAATTGTTTGGTCGTATTTTAAATTTTATTCGGGAAACGCTTGTAAGAAACGGAATTTAAAAAGTACCTGATTTACAAAATTACTCTCTATCCTGAGAGATAATCTTGGTGAAATACATTTGTTATCATTCGTTCGAGAATTAACATCAAGTTGCGTTCAAAAGAAGACTTCCTTGTGCTTTTTCCTCAAATGTTTTCCAATTGCCAAAGATCAGGTCGAAATTAATGTGAACCAGGAAATGAAATTTTTAAAATATATTCAAATGAATGATTGCTATTTTGCAATCGTTTGTAATTTTCTCTTGTGGAATGGTCTCGTTTTGTCCTATATTTTGAAGCACATTAATTAGTAAGGACAATTGCTTCTATTCAATATTATTTCTTGTTCAGTACGGGTTCACGTATCTGTTCTTAGTTGCATTACTAAGAAAAGTTTTAAAAAACTCGACTACTATAGTTCGTTTAACACGCATTTCTCGGCTCCTTACCGTGTTAACATCTATGATCGCCCCAGTTCTATCGAAGGATGCAAAAGCAGAACGTTTCAGTCAACATCAGGATTATTCTGGTTAGTTGCAATCGTTTCAGCTTTTTTAGCATAGCGTGATATCTTTATTTAAGTTGATCAAGTCGAATCACGAAGTCTAAGAAAAATTCTTCCTTGGAAGGAAAACAACGCACTAGTTTAGTCTTGATAGCAAGGCTGTATTTTTCATTAGCTGCCCCAGGAAACATGAGAGTCTCATCATGTGAAAATGTCGATAAACTTTCGCACTTAGATAACACGCAATTTATTTTTTCGTTTTACCTTCACTTTGTTTTCATATTCTCTCTTTACCTTAATTTCTTCAATTTTTCGTTTTATCGATTTAAATAAATGTCAACAAAAAGAAATAGAAACTTGCTCATAAGCAATTGACGAATGAAAACGTGGTAGAAAAGGAAGATTAGAATAAAAGAAGGAAGTTCAGAATAAAATGTTTTTCACGTATTCGCATTATTCCTACTCAAACTCTGGAAGAGATTTTCTTTCCAGAGAGAATAAGGAACAGATTACTTCTATAGGATATCGAGTACGGTCTCTTACCTTAGCAATTTTGATATTTCTATGAACCTTCCAGAATTACATTCTACCATGTTTTCTTTATAAATACCAATTGATAGAATTTTAATTATTAAACAAATCGGGGAAAAATACACGATTGCTCTTATTACAATATGAATAATAAAAAGAGGTTTTTGATCTCTTTCGTCTCATTTTCTAAGTTTGGATTCCCTTACATCCATCGCAAATTCGAGAGCACTTGGCAACCGGATGTGTTTAACTCATGTTGCGCTTTACTGAAGTTTTCTAAAATCGATCGAAGGTGCTCCATTGAAGTAATCATTCGCATTTTACAAGAGATGTTTAAGAAGCAAGTATATTAGTAAAATCTTATGAGTAAATGCATAACAGAAGCTATCTTTTGGGGTTATGCATTTTCAAACCGTAAACCCGTCCCTAGTCTCCTATCTTTTAATCCATATTCATTAACGTTTATCGGATTCGTTTTTATTCTGGGTTTTCATTTCTACTATTGTTCCGATAGTGTTGTAATAACCCTCAAAATAAGTAATTCCGATCGAAGTTTATAGAATATGCGCTTGTGGCAGAAAATCAATCCTGTAGATTAGGGTAATTCAATTTCCTTCTAAACGAGCTAATATGAAGAAGAAAGCTTCTCTTTTTTGAGGTTAACTGTTTCATAATAATATTGCAAAATCTTCTGTGATACTTTCCCCGGTCACATTAATGAGAGTGAAACCTTGATTCGGTCACGGAAATGTTGCTCGAAATTCTATGTGATAATTCAAGCATTTGATTCTTACAATTTGCCTTATGCAGTTAGTTTTTCATCTTCGTATGTTTTCCGTAAGTTTCCGGTGTTCTCCTATTCTTCGTTAAACCTCTTCATTTCCAATCTTTTCTACCGCTTTAATCTTCTGCATTCTTTTCCAAGTCTCATAGCAGATGCAACTCTAAGACTGATTCATCTCCAGATATTGGATATCTCCGTCACGTGTAACTCCGTACACTACGTAGCGTTCCATCAGTTTCTTCCTTAGATTTTCATTCATTATACTGGTTAATGCAATCCTCCTTCTGTTGAAGGCTATCCTAGATCGAACTTATCGTTGCAAAAATATAGCATTATCGCATTCTATCTTCTTCATCCCTTTCTCTCGTACCTCTTCTAAACTGATTCTCACCAATGTTTTCATCTACTTTATTTTCTTCTCAGAATGGTCACTATTTTAGAGGCATAAACTAATCAAATTATCGACCTATAATCTTTATATTGTATTGCAGCGGTTTTATTTGCTTTTCATCCAAATATGTTGGAAATCCTCCATTCTCTTGTATCATATATGCTTTTGGCGTATATGGTTATCTTCTTATTTCTCAAACTTGTATTTTGAGAATCTCTTCTGGAATCCCATCGCTTCCTGTTGCCTTCGTCTAATCCTCGGTTTGAAGATGTCTGCTGACTCATTTTTCCATTTGACGGTTCTCCGTTATTTTGTGTAATTCCCTCTTTCCCATGGACTCATTATTCTTCCTCATACATTCCATCTTTCGGATCAACTGAGAGTGTTATGAAGTATGAAATATAGATTATAGTTTTTTTGTGCAATTGAACTTCTTTATCGGATTAATACAGGTTCGATGCTTAAGATCTTTCCTGCGATTCGTGTGATTTTATTCCAAATAATTTAGAAACACAATTAGTTTAAAAATTTAGTCTAATTCTTTCTCGGCCAAAGGCTTATGAAATGAAATACGAGAACGGGGGACCCCTTTTGAGGTTGAATCAAACCATAAGCAATTAAATCTAGACAGACTTTCCTCTAACATTTTTCTCGCCTGTATATTGTTTACAAGGCAATTGGTATCCGTAAAAGTTTTCGACTCTATTCTAGGTTTATATTTGCTACAATTGTTGATTTAACACAATGGTTTCGCGAATTATTCCAAGCAAAATGTTTTTTTTTTCGCTCTGATAGCCACTTCGTATACACCCAAAGCACGTCGTTTTACGTCATCGCTATTAATCACTTAAAAGGTGTTACATTATAATTTACACAAATTATAAAATACATTATAATTTTGTGACGTGATTTAATCGAACATCTATAATACCTTAAATTACTACTGTGCGATAGCTCTAAGTTTCTGAGTTACTCCAAATTGCTCCTTTTAAAATTTTTCATTTTTTCCTTAAGAAATAGATTAATGTAATTTAATCCTTTTATCGATATTAATCGATATCTAGGAATCGAATATTTCCGATTTCAATTTAATCGAATGTGTTTATCTATCTATTTTCTCGTTCATTGCCTTCATGAGCATCACAGCATTCATATTTTCTTTCGCTTAATGTTTAGCCGTTAATTTTTTCCTCATCCGATTCTGAGAGACAAACCTTTCGCGGCCGCGGCTAATTTCATTGACGATAAACCTTTTAGTAAGTCTCTGATTCACATGGAATATTTGATATTCACGTTTTCAGCCACGTTTTGAAAAGGAAACCCAACGTTCTCATCTTTGGTTGCGAGTTGGTGAAGTCCCGCGATATCCCTCGGGTGTGCCTAGTAGCTCCTCTATCGGCGCACGTGGTGAACTGCTCGAAGGCAAAAAGCTTATTTCTCGTCGTTTTGAAATCAGTCGACTACGGTTCGCGGCTCCAGAAGGCTACGTCCCCGGCTCCCGAGCGAACCAAGTTTCGCTCGTGTAGTTTGTACATAGTGAAAGTTTTCTGTGAAAACCATTGGATTCCTTTAATTTGTACGATGGCTGTCAATATGGAGCAGGATTTCCAGGACTTCGCCAGCAATGCAGCTGTCACAGTGGCTCACACTGGTTGTGAGCTCTGCCAGCAATGTCAGCAATGGTACAGAAGACTAAGAGAGCACTTGATGCAGGTGATGGTGTTGTTTGAAAGTATATCGAAAAATATTAGCTTAATTTGCCTGAAGAACGCTAAATGAACTAAGACTTTATTCCTTATGCGAATTGTGAAAAGTTTACTTATTTGGTATACTTTTTCTAAGGCTTCGTGGGTAATTGACTACATCTGATTGTTATCCAATTCCAAATGGGGCAATATTCAACTGTTATCATCCTCTTATCTCAAGTGATGTGACCTCCCCAAAAATGTCTTATCTTCCTGATTTTTTGTTACATACATAATAAAAAGGTCGTAAGATTCGTAAGAGAGTCATTAATAATTAAATATTGATATTTTGTATCGTCTCGTTTAATTCGTTATTAATTTTAAAACGCTAAATTAACTTTAATTGAAAAATTGGACAATTCCTACCCTGTAGTAATCAGAAAAAACTGCATAGCAAAAATTCTGTACAAATAAGGAAAGCGTTTTCGCTAAGTTAACCACGAGTCATGGGAAGTTTCATTATTGAAAACTGCTGAAATTCTGTGTAAGTTCAACATCAAGTAATGCTAATTTAATTTTTTCCTTCTTTATTAGAAATTATTTCTGATTGATAAAAAATCATCGAATTGGCATTTACAGTTAGTTTTTAAAGTCAAAGGTTTGTTAATAAGTTTCACATATCTGAGCGACTTCATTATTCAATATCCTTGAATGCCCCTTCGTAACAGCATCTTCCTTGCATTCGAATAGTTTCTCTCAAGTTCACATCTCCGTCAGAATTAATGCTCTCGATTGCGAAAGCCACGTCATACCTCATCTAATTTCTTTTTTGCACCATGACTCAATAAGGGATCGTGTCAATTACTTTCGTTTCCCTAAATTTCTCCCATGTTCTACGGTTGTCCTTCTTTGCTGTTCTTTTTTCTTGATGTCCTCGATTTCTAGTCAATATCAACGCCTTACGACATTGACGATCCAAAGCTATTGCATCGAATCCCCGTGCTTTTTAGCTCTTTTTAGTTCATCTGATGAATTGTTCCAAAGGATTGAAAAATTACTGCGAATGATTTGTAGTTCCATATCTTTAAGGAGATAAGCCGGAATTGCGCGCATTCATAGAGTCACTGAAATGGAAAAGTAGAGATTATAAATTTCCTTCTTAATCCTCAACTTTTAATCATCTAATACGTTATGTGCGTATTATGATTGTCAAAGTTCAGAGTCTTCATTCAAAGTGACGTATTCTTGGAATATTACGAAATTGGAGTTCATAATATTAAAAGTTCCGAAATTACGCAAAACAGATGAAGTGACGTCTCCAAGCAGTGATAAATGATGATTCTTTACGAAAGATTTAGATAAATCGTAATATCCCACAATTAAAATGAAGCTTTGATTTTAAAAGTGACCTTAAAATGTTACACTGTGTTTTTTTATTCCTGATTTATTTCTTTTCGATAATGGTGAACCATAATATTTATAAAAAGCAACGAAATCCTTTGACATCTCTCATACCATTTACCGTCCTAATTATTTTTCGTTGTTTAATTAAACTGAATCAATGATATAGCTGTGGGAATTTCACTTTTCGTTTTAAGCACAATCTGTGATTTCACGCCGTTATTAGGTTTTGATGTTCATCGTAGTTCATAAGTGCTATTTCCTTGTTTTTGCCTCTTTTCTCTCCTATTTCTATTTTCATGAAAGGTAAAATGTTTTGCGAATGTGTAAATATTGTGGAATTCCTGATAAGGGTTTTCGAGGAAAAACATGGTTTCCTCAATCGTCTTCTAGGAAAGTTCTCGCTTTTCATGATTCAACAGAAAGGTTTACTTAAATACCAGTTTATTACGTTTATCAATTTTTTTTTTTAAATCTTGGTCCTCTCTTGAATGTTCCATAATAAGTTAAGTAGTATTCATTTACAAGATTTTTTTTCAGAAATCTGTAACAGAAAAAAAGCTTGAAAAAAATTATATTATCATTTATCGTAAGGAAATGCGTGTTATCGATTTACTAGCTCTTCCTTTGAAGTGGAAAATATTCACTTTCTGCGATAAGCATCAATTATCCATCGCACGCATTCACTCGAGAACTTCGGTAAAACTTTTTTTAGCTGCAATTGCTCCCAAGATGTAGTGTCCATTCATTTCTGTGGGGATATAATTTGATTTCTTTTGCTCTTTGGATCCACATATATAGATGGTCGCAAAATGTTCTCTTAAAATCAGATGTTCGTTGTTCAGATGTTTCCATTCCATTTTGATCAATAGTAAGGCAATATCCAATTCTTCGTGTGATTTATTTAAATCTGTTGCAGCTCGCATTTTTAATCTCGACTAATTGTCGCAACCACTTTCAATGACCATTTTGTTTCCTTGAGATGGTTGATCGACACCGATCCATTTTCTCAAATTACAGAGCCACGTCATCGACACGTGTGTGGAATCTGTTTCATGAGCTTCGCTGACCTATGGTGGTGATCACGAGAACCTCGAACTACCCTCGTTCTACCGAAAAATAGCGCGTTTCTAATTTTAATTATTCGTGTATTTAAGTTTTACCACTAGATATTTATTATATACTAACTTTTTCACAATAGGCGTAATATGAATCCAGGTACAAAATTAAATATTGAAGACTTCTCAAAGTAATCCTGAGACCCGCCTTTCGGCGTATTACAGTGAAATCGCCAAAACTAAACATAGCAACTATTCGTTGTATCGCATTGCGCTAATATTTTTCAGAAGATTTCCTAAGAATTTGTAGAAGTTTATTATGTTCTTTTGTGAAATTCGTAAATCACACGTAAATGAGCTGTCGTTCAGATCGTGAAAACTAAATATCTCATTGACGACTACCTTCGAGCATTAATATCTTTGAATAGTATTTGGATATATCGATTGTGATTTTCGTTTACTTTGATAGCGATAACTTAATATATTAACTAAACTAAATAGAGATTAGGAATAGCGACCATTTACATTTAAAGGAAATACTGTCCTTCGAATCAAATTTGTGTTGAGATAACACGAGTGAATGAAATATATTACTGCCGAAATGAATCCGTAGATATTCTTTAAGTAAATAAGGTAATTAATTTTCTTAAATATTCGTTGTTTATCTTGTTGTTAATTAAAAAATGTTTACGTATCGTTATTATCAATTTTCTCCTTCTCTCTGCTTAAGTTTTATGATTCCATAATAAGTGATTCGCCACACTGTGAGAATTCGAACGCAAAGAGAAGATACTGCTCGTTTATGGAATTGTATTTATATCTGATTACTTCGATAAATGTGATTGTAATGTTTGGGTGGTTTGGGTATTATGGTGACTTCGTATGGTTATGGTAATAATTATCTATTTACCTGTTTAATAAACGGTTAAGTATTTTTCTATTGGCTCTCGCATTTATTCGGTTTTTCGTGTGCAGCCGCATTTTGTTCTAATGAGACTTTCAGTTAGCCTTTGTCAACGATTACGACCGCTCCCGGATCAAAAATCTCATCCGCTGAGACTCGAACCTTTGACCTTGTACGCTCAGATTCCGAGCGCTATTTTGAGCGCTAACCACTCGGCCGCCAGCATCTATTGGTATTTTTATGGAAAACCCAACGGTTACTATAAATTTTGAAGTTCACTGCCATAAAATTTGTGCATTATCATTAGTATACTGCTATTACTTTTGGGTCCCGAAATTTGTTGGTATGAAGACGATGCTGGATATTGAAATATTTTTGCACTTTTCTAAGTTTTATTATTATTATTCCAACGATTTACCTTAATTATTAAATTCCAATTGATGTTCGAACCCAAAATTAAATTTTAAATATATATGAACGTATTTTAGCTTCATTTTTTGGAAATATCAAAAATTTCCATTTAAACCGACCTTATCCGCTAATTGATCGATGTTTAAATATTTATTCGATTCGTCTAATTCTTCGCATCTGACTCTAAATCGAAACTGACTCAATATCTCGAAATTTCCAGTAGAATGAAACCTAACAATTTGTTAATAGATCGGTGTTGCTATTTGAATTGAATTTGTTAATTTTCGAAATCTTTGTGTCCTACCTCAATATTTTGATTGATATAAACAACGAACTTTTTGATGGCTCTCGTTTGCCGCATTGGCTTGGAGTTCTTTTTTAGACTCCGAGCTATTTTCACGCTGCCGTGTTACGTATCTTTTCTTCCTTCTTTAATTCCTCATAGAGAAATTTGCCAAGTCGTCTCGTGACATTCAGAGGACGTCACTTGTTTACCGCCTCGCAAGCGCTTCCTGGCGGCTCTACTCCGTATCAGAAAAGTGACGTCATGTTAAAGCATGTTTATACATAACTTTCTTTGTTCGGAGATTCCCCAATAATTCAAAGAAAATGAGAGAACAAGAACTAGCAGTCTTCTTGCATATTTTTTATCATTACGCAGAAAGATATTCATTTCCCATTGGTCTGTCTTTTCAATCCGAAGAAAAATTATGAATTATTTCTGTTAATTACAAACAGTATGTCTTATTATTTGGTTTTTATGAATTTAGTGCGAGTATTCGGAACAAGAGGAGATAGTTTTCTTTTCTGCGTAATTTGGTGAGATTTTATTAATGTTGTGTGTAGCGGAGGCATTGTGGTCCCATGATGAATGGCTGCCTTTGATTATTTAAAAAGATAGGTTTACTAAAAAGTTTCCATTAGGATATTCCATGAGGCGAATTTTGAGATTGAGGAAAATTATAAATATTTCCAAGATTTCAGTTTAATAAGTAAATTTTAGGGAACTTGTGAAGAGAAATTAAAATATCTAATTTGAATTGGCCGGGTTTCTTTAAGTTTGTAGTATTATTAGGTTTTTAGAATTGTTCAATTACTACTTCTATTTTCTGTGGGAGTTCATTCACGGTAATTTTATAAACCGATGAACACTATCAAGAGAAGGGAAAGGGGCATATTGATGTGTCGTACGGACAATTTAAGAGCCCTGTTTCTAAAGCGATTTCTGTATTCGGTAGCGAAATCTTTTGGCATTCTTTCTTTTCGCGAATCTTTATTTTGAATGACTTATGTTCCATGGATACCCTTTCGCATATTGCTTCTGTAATTTACTCTATGGATATCAATGTTCGTCCTCCAACGTTTAGGGATTTGGGCTAGTTAAGGCTGATGTCAAGAACCTGAAAATATGAAAAAATTAAATCCCTACGTTCTTTTCATATCGAGTTATAGATTCTAATTACTATCCTTTGCGAAATAACCTGCTGCATCCCTTAAAGCTTTCGGACCTTATTCTTATAGATGTGTATCAAGAATTTTTTTAAAGTAATGAATTGAATAGCATAATTTAACAGCAAGAATTGAACGATGATTAGGGCATATTTTTGTTGAAATGATATTTCAATCGTATTCTTAATCAAAAGGAATTGTGTATTTTGAACCCTCCATTCGCTTCGTTTGATAACCACATCAGTCTACTGATATAGGCAAGAATAAAAGTCCGTATTCTTTGTCAAAGATTTTAATTATTGGTATATTTTTATGACGACAGTGAAAGCGCGTTTTCTAGTATTGTTTTTGATCCATATTATATTAATAATTAATATTTTAATTAATTATTAAACTAAGCCCCCTACCACACGCCGAAAGGCGGTTTGTAGGGTACTTATGTAGATCTGAATAAATAAACTTATTTCATATTTAATTTCATATAATGGAAGTTATAATTGAGAGAGGTTTCGTCCTCATAGGTCCTGATTTCCTAGAAAAAATACCTTAAAAATATTGCTTTTAATTGCCCTTGGTGTGTATGCTTCCCGCGTTGCACGAGGTTTACGCTCAATTTGCTATTTAATGCGGGGAAACATTAAATTTAATGTCTGTTTTCTAGGTAATCAGGGCCTATGTGAACGAAGTCTGTTTCACTTTTCATCGTATTCCCGAACATCGATCTTGAAGGCCTTAAAGTCTTAATGGCCAACATTGCTTCTAATCGAAGATATTTCGAATAGAAAAGAAAGTAACTGTTTCAAGATCCTTGGGACTTAACCCTGCGGTTCATGATGAACTCTTATGCGATAACACTGGATCTTTATTGATAAAAAATTATTACGCGTCATGTGGCATGATTCGACCTCGGTTCACCCTACGATTACGCATCGAAACCTAGGTCGTTTTATGCGATAAAAATCTCGCGTGTTCAAGTTCTCTCTTATTCCTTTTATCATTAAGTTATTTCCTTAATTAAGATCTTAAATGCTTTGTAGAATTTAATCCGTGATAGTAGTAATATCGTTGCCTTTGTCTATTAAGTCAGAAGAATAATTTCATATTCAATTAATTTTTACAGTATTTGGACATCGGAGAGGATATGAACGTCCCTGATGACTTCACTTCTGCTGAAATGAATTCCGGTATGTGGTGGCGTCATCTGGTGGCAGGTGGCGTTGCTGGAGCCGTATCCCGTACTTGCACCGCTCCATTAGATCGACTCAAAGTGTTTTTGCAGGTGCGTGCTCATCCTATGGCGACGAGGTATTTTAAGAAATTAATCGTCCTCTCCCTTTGTTAATATATTCTAAAAGCCTTGTTCTAGCCATTTGAGAGGCAGACAAAACAAGAGCATCATAACAGTCTGCCACCTGGTTTGTATTTACCTGCAGACTCGCTGCTTATAATAACAAGGAAAACCCCCCAAACGTTTCCCGGTGTCTCCTCGAGCTATTGTTTGAAATGAGTATTCTTTCAAATTCTTAGAAACATAACAGTGGACAAAATAACAGAGCTAATATAATCAATCGATGAAACTATTACGTGCATGGAACTCAATGACGGTGAGGGAAGTAATACTTATTCCCACTAAAACTTTAGTGGAACTAAGGCTAATAAGGGGACCTTTAGGACCGCGGCCATTGTTTTTAAATTCTGTTACTTTTAAAATTATGTGAACCATAAAAAATAAAAATATGGTTTTTCATGAAACGGCATTTAAATTATTATTAAAATTTATTATGATAAAATGTTTGCCAAATAAAGTAATTGAAGGAAAAAACAGAAACCAGGCTGGAACCACGGACTTAGCAATCAAACTCACTCCAGCGCCATACGGATTAGTGGGTATTTAAGTGAGAGGATTGACGATTTTTAAACATTAATTACAAAAGAAACTAGGGACCCCTATCATTTTCAGGCTGTTATAAGTAATGTCTAAGCTACATACCTTCATGTATTATCAAAAACCCCGCAGTTCGAAAGGTCGCCTTGTCAGGATTATTTTCTTTATCGTAACAAAGATACTTTGAAAAATCTCTCGGCAAGGCTTCTTCTTGTCAATCAAGTTTAGTGTTTTTATTCTTTAGAATGTATTATTTTTTATTATTTAGAATCATGCAATGGATATATTTAAGCAAGCGAAGTTAGAGTGGCTGGAGAATGGTTAACATTTGGAGACCATTACGTCACATGCAGTGAATCGTCAGAGATGACTGAATTCGTTCGATGGCGATTCACTTGTTGGTATTCCTTGACAGGTATTGAAAAAATAACCCTTTTTTGGGACGAAACTGGTTATGTATTCCAAATCTATTAGCTAATAAATACTACAGAAACAAGTTTCTGTGGTGTAGATATAAATATAGATAGTATATAAATCATTTTCGTCACGAAAAGTGTTTATTTTTTCAATGCATATCAGAGATGACATTTTGCGCTAACGCTTAGTTTTCATATAGGTCGTGAGGAACTGCATTTCCGTTCCTATCCATTTTCTGTGGCAAAGTATACCCTTGATCGATATATACTTTCCCCGTGCGTTCGAGTGAGCTCATTATGATGTCAGAATTTAACTGACGTTCAAAAATTGTAGTTCTTCTTGTTGTCATGTTAAAATAATTTGTGGTTTCAGATTCAACAGTCTTATCTCCATTTGAAGTGTTATCATTCGTAAGTTTATACAGGAAAAGCTTGAGACGGAGGGCATTGGGCGTGAATTGAGTTTCCGCATTGAATCGAGTAGTGAGTTAAAGAAGCAGTACAAAATGTTAAATAAATTTTGTGAAACAAAATCAGCTCTTCTCTCTAATATAGATTAATATGACGTTAATTCTAAAACTAAAATAGCCTTATCGATGTCTTTTAACGTCATTATCGCACTGTATATCATCTTTGCACAGTTATTTGACTTTCACAAAGAATAATTGGCGGAAGTAGCAATGTTCAGAATTGGCTTTCTAGAGGCTGATGATCGCTGAAGAGACTGCAATAAACCGCATTTTCCTTAGAATTCTATAAATAAGCTGTCAATAAAACACATTTCACGCTTTTATTTATAATTTAAAGACCATCAAAAAACATTTTCGTGAAATTACAGTAATTTTTTATTTTGATCAATCGTAGGCCTTTTCTCAACATGTATAACTAGATGTTCAGTTTTACTGTTCATCCTTTCGTGGCCACCACATAACTTTCCATGTAACACCATATAACTTTCTACAATCAATTTTCTCTTTCCATTTTCATTCGTTTGTGTAATAATTCTTTAAAATTAATTAATTAATGGTTATAAATCAAAGAAGCGTAAACGTATTTCACTTTCCAAATTAAAGATATTGATAATTCATATTAAAGTAGTAAAAACTAGTTCGATAAATCACAATGAAGAAAAATATTCTAATATTTTAAGAACATAAGTTTTATACTAACAAAAATTATCATACTTGAGTTAATCGTGTGGATAGAAGGTTTATAGATGTACCCTTTGCTAACTTATTAGTGTGGGGTTGTATAAATTATTTCTTTGGTTCTATTATTTTAATTTTCCCAAGTCGATGAACGGTTGCTAAGGATGGCCTATCTTTAAATCTATATTTATCGATTCATGTTTCAAGTCCATCGTTTCGTAACTGAAATCTTTTGCGTCGGAGTCGGAATCTACTTCCGTAACGATCTTTTATCTCAAAGGGAATTTCCATTCGGATGGACTCCGGTCTCGCCAATCATAATCCAATCTTGCCACGTGTCGCTCTCTCATTGGTCAATCGCATGGAGGCTTGTTCGGAATTATGTTGCTTCTAGTCCGAGTAGGAAATTACCCGGCAGGAGACATCCAATGTTATCTCCAAGGAATACTTGATCCGCTTTCTCTTGCGATTGCCACAATTCTCTTCTCCATGATTTTCTCTCACTTTACACTGGATTTAAAAAGTTGGTTAAAAACTTTTAATCAAAATTATGTACCTCACGTTGTTATCATTAATTTGGGCATGATTTTAATTTGCTTCAGTTCTATTTAATTATCCATGGTTTTTATGAGACAATTAGCATTTTTTTCTAAAAGAATAGCGTAAAAATTTTGAATTTTTATGGTAAAATACTTGCAATTACTTCTTATGGTTGTTAAAACTTGTTAATAAGTACTTATGGGGAAGATTTGTGGGAATTTGAAAGGAATATTTTATTCTATGCTCCTCAACGTCTTGGTTGGATGAGATAGCAGAAGAGTTCAAATTCTGAACTATCCTGCTTAGTGGAGGATAGTAGACAGTGGAAATATTTTTATCATTAGTTATATAAAAATATCATTGAACTATATTCTTTGAATCTTCCTAACTTTTAAGTGTAATACAAACCTGAAGTATTCATGGCATTCAATATGAAATTTACTCCCCTTTGCTGACTGGTGACTATACATAAATAAAGAAGCAGAATTAGGGTGTAGCCCTTACAGGACTTACCCTAACAATTTTAGGGCCCTATGCAAAAGGCCTCAGTGGGCCTCTGAAACCTATTGCAGCCATATAGATTGCAGTGGCCAGCCCTGGGCCCACATCTATGCTCTTTCTTAGTTGCTACCTTCTAGTTGACTTTTTTCTGGATGAAAGGTACATTCATATAGTAAGACCTACTGACATTCAGTCAAAATAAATTACTTTGATTTCATAAGCTATTTGTGTTGTAATCTTGAGTAAATTTGTATTCTGTAAATATTTAAAACTACTTTTTTCATAGGTCCATAACACTGGTAGCATTACATCATGTTTCCGAGGAATGGTGAAGGAAGGAGGAATCAAAGGTCTTTGGAGAGGAAATGGAATCAATGTTTTGAAGATTGCTCCCGAATCTGCAATAAAATTTATGGCCTATGAGCAAGCTAAAAGAATAATACGTAACAATAGCACTCGTGACTTAAGCATATATGAACGTTTTGTTGCTGGCTCCATTGCTGGTGGTGTCAGCCAGACTGTTATTTATCCTCTTGAGGTAGCTCTTTATTCTTTTTATAGCTTGTTCATTTTCTTTTATATCACTATGGTGTAAGTATACAAGTATATTGAGATCTACCTTATCTATTACAGGTGCTGAAAACAAGACTTGCACTTCGAAAAACTGGCCAGTATTATGGAATCTTTGATGCTGCTAAAAAAATTTATAGAAGAGAAGGACTAAAGAGTTTTTATCGTGGTTATATACCTAATTTGTTAGGAATTATTCCATATGCTGGAATAGACTTGGCTGTTTATGAGGTAAGTTCTCTTTCTTGATACATCAACTGCATTATATATCTAAAATTAAAAATGCAATATTTTATTTTCAATTATAATAATTAAAACATTTATTGTTGAGGAAATCATATTTATAATTCTTATGTAGTAGAAAAGTTTTATTGGTAATGAGAAAGTGCATATTACTTGTTACTACAGAATATATTGTATGAACTACCTAGGTTTCTAGACTATTTTACTCATCTGTATAACTCAGTGTTTACCCTTCGTGTTCAATAAAAGATATTTGCATCTCAGAAAGGACAATTTACTCTGTATGTAATTAATTTATCACATCTAAGAAAAGTATATCTAGTAGTGTCCAATATGTTCTGGTGGTGTCCAGTATGTATATAATGCATTTTATAACTTGTCTTTTTATCCAATGTTACATAATTACATACTAATGCCTTATTTTATGCATAATTTTTCTATTACTATGTCGAATGTGATAGTTCTTCAAAAATCATTTAATAACTTCAGAGTAATTTATTGTTTCATAATACTTAATAATTGTGCTAATTACATTGAATGTGTGGTGAATGCACCTGATAGGTAATAATTTAAGAAAAACATTATCACAATGTGTATGTTTAATTGATCTCAAATTCCATTTTACTTCAGACCTTAAAGAATTATTATATGCACCATGAGTCAAATTCGGGAAATCCTGGTGTCCTGTTGCTATTAACTTGCGGAACAGTAAGCAGTACCTGTGGTCAGATTGCATCATACCCTCTAGCATTGGTGCGGACTAGGCTACAAGCTCAAGGTTTGATGTTTTATCCTATTGCTGAATTAAGATAGCTATGAATTGCTATTTTCTCTAAAGTCCTTTTTTTAATTAATAGTAACACTATTAATTATTAGAATTAATATAACTGGAATATGATATTTACAATTTTTACCTTACTCACAAGTTACTATATTTGATTTTAAAGCTCATTTCTTGTCACTTAGCAATTTCTTGCTGTAAAGAGGGAAGGTGTTTCTTCATTTTTAATGAATTCCTGTATGATGTTGAGTTCTCCAAATTAAATTAGAAATGCTCCTAGGTTTCACTAGCTGAAGGTATACTAACCTATTCCCAAAATAATCTAAACTGTTTACATGATACTGTATGAAAGAGAACAATGGATATCTTGCTTTAACATATAAACAAATATTTCACCGATCTCTATTACTGTGACTTAGAAGTACTTTAATGTATTCATTTTATTATTTATTCTTACTTTGGAGGAAATTCTTTGATTTAACTGGATAGTCGGCAAAGTCAATATGGTAGTTGGAAGATTCTCTTTGTTAAATATTATTGTTTTTAATATCTTATTTGATTAAGTTTTTAGAGAAAATAATTTTTATATAATATTGCTGATTTTCACACACATTATGAGTAGTTGCTTAACTCTGAGGTGATTTAATGGTTGCTCATCCCTGAAGGCCAGTAATTTTGCAAAATAATTTTCACTTTTATTTTTTAGCAATACTCACAAGTCCAGAGCATGCCCAAAGTATGACCATGATGGGGGTAATACGAACCATCATAGCACGAGAAGGTTTCTGTGGTTTATACCGTGGCATTACACCAAACTTCATGAAAGTTGCTCCTGCTGTTAGCATCAGTTATGTGGTGTATGAAAGGTGTCGACAGACCTTAGGAGTGAATATGACTTGATTAGGGAAATTGTTAGGGTCAATTTTTTACAGCTGTGAGGCTTTGTTCTCATACAGCATGCGCAAACAGGCCATTGAAGATTCTCCTGGCCTTTTGAGTTCATTAAAGAGTTTCACTCTTGGAAAATTGCATTGGGTGCTAAGCAAAAATAGTGTTGGCAAAATTACTGCATTGGGTTGGGTTCCTGTGGACTGTTTGACTCTTCAATTAATATTTTATTTATTTAAACTAATGGAATCAAAATTGGAAATTTTTTTGTCCCTTAGCAGTAAAGAAGCCAATTCTATTGGTTTTGAATCAAAGGAAAAGGCTTTTGGAAATCTTTGTTTCATTGAAGAAAGGAAATTTATCATTATAGCAATTAAGGTCATCTTTGCTGCCAATATTATTATTTTGAGTGGCTGTGAATTTGATAGGCTCTATAGGAAAGATTACCACCTTTGTTTAGCATTATCTTACATAATACTTGTCTATTTATTTTTTTATATCCTGTATAATTTTTGTATTATCTAAATGCACTCAGGCTGATTTTTTTACAGTTTGAAAGTATTATGCATATTAGGGAGGAATCCGATCTTTGTTACTACGCCATTATTGACATTCTACTATCTAATAAACAAGAAGAAAATATTCTCTCTTTCTACTTTTCAGTAGTATCATTTAAATATTTTCAACATTTTCTGATTGTAAAATAGTGCAATTATTTATTTTCATAAAATTCTCTCAATATAAAGTCTCTAAAATACTTAAGAAACAGAAAATATAGCTGATCATAGGAAATATGATGGACTTTCAAAAGCTGTGATGTCAAAGAGCAGTTACATTTATAATAGCCTGCTGGCAGGATTTTGCGGTGGAGGATATTTAATAACAAAAAATATAATTTTCATCATTATGGAAATATTAAAAAAGATAGAGCACTTAGCATTGATTGTTGTTTCTTCATTGACTAAGTGTTATTTTACTTAATAATTATAATCTACAGCACTATCTTCCATATGATTGTAATGAATTAAAAGATTGACCAGAAAACATTTTTGCATTAAGCAAAGAAAGCAAAGTGTTGTACACAAATTGATCTTCTTTAGTGGCATGTCTGTATTTTACAATAGAATGCATTACTGCCTTATACAGTTGCAATTAATCTACTTTCAAGTCATTCCAACAATCTTCTTTACAATAAGCATAACACTGTAAATTCTCTTCATCTATAACTATTGTGAATCAAAGACCAATGTATCATTCAATATTTTTATCTTGTAACCTTTGGCTGACTGAGATTCTATATAAGTATATATAGTTCTCAGTATTTACAATATTAAACAAATAAAGTTGTTTTAATTTTCAAATTTCTTTGTCATTTAAAGTATCATCTATTACCAATATAAAATCAATCTGTTCAACTTGCAAAACATATTATCACCTGTTATTACTTGTATTTACATTTTATTTTGTATCCAAGTTTTTTTAGTTGAAGATCTTATATAAGAATAGATCTTCCCTTGCTTTCCTTCTTATTAAACAGTGTCTCTAACGCTTGACCCTAATCAGGAAGAAATTTCTGCTTAATCTGTATTTTTAGGATTAATTCCAATCAAACTATTTGATAAAAAAATGAAGCATTAAATAATGTTTTGTAACATAAAAACAATACCAATTTTGACTGATACTACAGACAATATTGTGTTAAGAAAATGGATAAAATAATATATTTCAACAGCCAGTATGTAATTTTTGAAAATATTATTAATATTAATAATTTTTTATCAAGAGTAATAGTAAGTCTATGGATACAGATCAAAATGGTATTCATTAAAAGATTCAATAACTTTCAAATATGTTCTTAAAATTGTTATGAATAATATACAATATTGTGTATAATCTATTCTATGTTATTTCCATGGTATGCTTAAAACACTTCCTTTTTTATTCAATCGAGAAGTTCTCAGTTCTACAAATATATATTTTAAAAATCAATATTAACTAATGAGTATGATGTAGTTTTAAAAGGGCTGTTAAGGTTTTTGGTATCATTAATAATAATGTTAAGGTTTTCTTTTCAATCAATCAACAGTTTTTACTGGGAAATAAAACAACACACACTATAACTTGGTCTACGTTTAGCTAATACAATAAATAAAAAATAAATAAGTTGTACAAGTAAAAATTGTAGAGATGAATAGATGCATAACAACCATTACAAGATGGAAATTCACAAAACAAAAAATTAAAAGTAGCCATACTAGCAGGTAATTTAAAGTGAGAGAATTAATTTCATCATTATGAACTGAATTGCTGGACGATTGGATGGAAAGTTGGCAGAAAATTTGAACTTAGCACAGTGAAAATAATAAACATTTTAGTAAAATTAAAGTGAAGCAAGGAAGAATTCCCAAGGGAGCATTTAAGAATTATTCTTGGGAAGAAGAGTCCTAAAATTATCATTAAATCAGCTTCCTTGTTTTTGTTTATGCCTTTAAGCTCTTATTAGGGTATTAGTTGAACAAGCAAAGACGATATTATGGTATACTCAATGCAGGGAAAACTGCTGCATCTGGTAAATGTAGCCCATCAAGTTTCTGCCAATTTAAAAGATTTGTGTGTTTACCATTCTGCTAGATTAGGCAAAACAATTGGTTTCCTTCAGACCAAAGCAGAAGTTATTTTTTGGGTGCCTCTGCTATAAGCATTGAATAAAAAATAATCCTTTTGAAATTATTATTATTCAATATTTAAATCAAAAGGTCAAATTTCTTCTAATAATTTGTTAATATTATTTATTATCAATTGTCCTGTGGCTGCATGAAATACTCTCATCAATTTCTAAATTAAAGTAGATCATCAGTTACCATAGCAATTTGCTGGAAATATAATGTAGGAAGTTTTGGCCAAGAATTTATTTTTAACTCAAGTTTTCTGTGTAAATTTCTTTATTTATACAAATATCATATCAAAAAATAAATATATTTGCAATTGTTGAAGAGAAAAAAAACATTGTTACTGTGATCATAATTGTACAGGGAAATGATAAATTTATTCAAACAATAAAAATATAAAAACTAAAGTATCCATATCAGGAAATTGCTACGTTTATAAAAATCTTAATAATTTACATTCAAAAACTCCTGAATTAGTTTTTTCATGTTACATAAAGCAGTAGATAATAGTGTTAACAGAATTTTAATACTTTCAGTAAATTCATTTAAAATTCCTGTGAGTAATCCATAGAATTCCCTTTGTTCAAGTTTCTATGTTTTCAGCGGATATTTTATGCATAATTCAGGCTAAAAATTTCAACTACAATGTTTTAGCTTTTCAAGGATGCCTCTATTTGAATAAAATGAAAAAACTAGCTTAAGTACATGTAGTACTTAACAGATTTCCATTAGAATTGGGCCTATAAAAAAGTAGGTAATTTTTTACTAGAAAAAAATTCAACTTATTGTGATTGATAACCATCACATACGCAGATGTAATGAAAAGGAATGATTCCCTTTTGTTTACATACAGATATATCAACAGCAGTGCAGGGATTGCTTAGTTATATCAGATTTTATAGAGATCCAAAGGTAACAGGGAATAGTATTTTCATGCAAGATAAATGTTTGAATGTATTTATTTATTGAAAAATAAACCTAAAAGAAAGTTTTTAGTGGATCAATAATTGTGTAAATCTTTTTAACTTTCTAAGATTTTTAGTTTCCGCAAATAATAAAATGAAAATGGATTCTTTGTGACCCTTGGATTTAATGTTTGGAGAGCACAAAATACATATTAGATGGTTATCTATATGTACGGACCCAGAGCTAATTGTAGTATAGACAATATTGTTTTAAGTTCCTTTTGGAATTATTTGAGCTTGAAGTAAGACTTCCTTTCTGATTGCCTCTTGGAAAATAAACTAAATTTGACTTTTATATTATGCTATTCATTAATCATACTATTTTGGTATAATTTTTAGAATACAACTTCCGTTGAAAAACGAGAAAGAAAAAACGTACCATGTTTAGGACTACTGAATATCTTTTTTCTTTAAAGAGTGAGAATCTACTTAAATAACTAATATAAAATATATCATTGAAATTTTTGCTTTAGATTCAGATTGATAATTACTCAAGATAGCTCTGAAATGGATGGCACCTATACTCAGAATCTTATAATGGTGATTTCAATTATCATTGTATAACTTACTAAATTAAATTTTCCAGTGTATATTTCAAGAAAAGAGATAAGAAATGTATTCTTTGCAGACTTTCATCAATTAAAATTGTAATTCAACCACATGGTCAGGGATAGTTTTTGAAAAACACCATCTCCAATTTATATCTAAGCCTCAGCATGAATAAGCAGATCAAACTGAGCTCTCTAGTGTTATATATTCAATGTGTTAGGCATTAGCTTCCAATTTTATCTTAAAATTTCTCTTTTGTCTTTCCAAGAAAAAAAACCAACACCTTTGTTTTATTCTGATGAGATTCTTAATGTATGATTAATGCCTGTTGTTAAAAATTCAATTTCAAGAAAGAAACAGCAAAATACTTCATGGAAATGTAAAAATTATCAAGTTCCATGGACATCAATAATATCTGATGTACCTCTGTTATTTGTGACATCGAATCTAAATTAAACTGAGCATATACATGATCATGTGTATGCTTAGTTTAAATGAATTTTATTAATTTGATTGATTAAATAATACAATATTACCTGATGATAGGGGAATTTTCATCTTTAACAAAAAAAATTTGGTAAGGATATGTGGACTAATAATCAATATCAAAATGCAATTAAAGTATACTTATTATATATTAAATAATCTAATCCTCTTGAAAGGATGGGTACCTCCCTTACTGCACCACTGATATATTTGTAAATATCTGCATTTTTATAGTTGTATTAATGCAAATCTACTTCTGAATTAAAGTTGGTAAAATTATTGAGTCATTCTCAAGGAAAGGTTTAATTTTGTTGAGTGCTTTACATATATTCATAGTACTCTGTCAAATTAGAACAAGCAAATAATGTATGAATTAAGGCACTCACTTCAATTTCCCATAATTTTTGATTTCTCTTAGACAACTGTTATAACAAAAGCTGTATTGTTCAATAAAGAACCTACTTTTATCTTCAATTATAACTAGAAAGGTTTAACAGCTGGTTTGCATTTTCTATATGATTTATCTAAAGCTGGCTCTCCTATTGACTCACAATCATGCCCTTTGCTCTCATCGGTGCGTTCCACATTTCCAAACCTCTCCATTGCCCGACTGTATGAGCCATCACATACTTTCATTCCCCAAGAGTGGTGATACAAAAGTCCCTGAGAATTACCCTTCCTTTCCCTCTGCTGGTTCCTTTTCATTCCGTTTTCTTCAGTCTCTTGATTAAAAGGTTTAGATTTGTTCAAGCCCTCTTCCCACAGAGCCATGTTTGGGACATCACTTGGGGTCTCATAGCCACTTGTCTCATTTGAGATAGTCTCAGATCTGAGTATTTCTGAGATATGTTGAACTGAATTTTCACCACCTAAGGATGTTGTTTTAGCACTTGCAATATCTGTTCCATTCCTTTCATTTACAAAATCTTTTGGATCTTCGTTTCTGCTACAGGTTTCTTTATTTTGCTTTGAAGCTCCATAAACATTGTCAGGCATGAATGGAGGTTTTCCTGTCCATGGCTGTTGCTGTGATTCCCATCTCTTGTTAAATACAGATATCAATTGAGCAACTGTGTAACGAGGCTCCTCCGGCTCTGGAGATTCACTGCTCTTGATACAATCCTCTTCTACCTTCAAATTTCTGTCTTCCTGTATTTCCTCTTTTGAGATAAAATACTCTCTATTATCTCCCATTCCTTTTTGCTTTTCCTTCATATTTATTTTCTGCTCTATCTCTGTTTTGATATTTTTCTCATTTATGTCTCCTTTCATTTCGTAGGCATGTTCCTTGTTTTCTTTCCCGAAATATTTACCTTTCAGCGATTGTTCATCACTTTCTTCTACCTTTATTTTATCACTTTCTCCATCTGAGTCACAAATTTTTGCAGAGTTTGAATCTCCTTTTGCTTTGGTCCATGTTTCTTCTTTCCAGTCTTTCACTGTGCCCTCTGAGCCACTGTCCTCGCCATCTCCTCCTATCTCCGATGGTTCTACATTTTTTTTATTTTCAGCCACTAAATTAGAGTTTCTATTTCCCAAAATTTGGAATGAAGAGAGTGGCCACTGATCTGCTCTTGATCCTGAAAGTTTGCTATTTTCACAATCCTTCAAACCTAAAACTTCATGTGATCTAGAAAGAAGGTTGCAAAGCTCATCTCTTGAGCGTCTTCTGGCTGCTATTGAAGGCATATCATAAAGAGTGTCTCTGGATCTTGCCACTAATGACAAATGACTTCCACACAACCTATCTCGAGAGCGAGAAAGAACCTTCCTGAGATTGCTCCCAGCAACCCTTTCAAATAAGGCCTCTCTGGACTTGGATAGATGCTTACGGAGGAAACTGAGATCCTTACAGCTGGCTGCTGGTGAGGAGGCTGCAGACACTGAGAGATATCTTTGTCCTGAAAGTCCAGACGATCTTTGTACATGTTGAGCTATCCAGGGATGGTTCAGACATTCAGTGGCTTTTGGTCTTGCACTGATAAAAATAAATTTAAAAAGAAATACAATGAAAAGGAAATATATTTTCATTCATATATATTTCTTTAGTTAGTTTAGTTTCTGTTCTTTGTGATTGACTTTATGGTAAACTGTTGAAGTTTTAATCCCTCTTACTTTAATTCTATTGACTTTAATAAACTTATTTACTAGTTTAAATATCTAATCTGAGTGTATTAGCATCACCTTGGATTACGCACAAGAAGACGGCTGATGAAATCTTTTGCCTGGTTAGAAACATCTTCAAATAGCTCTTCTGGAAAATCTAGTTCAGCTTTGGAAATGTTACAAAATGTTTCTTGATCTGTTTCTCCTCCAAAAGGAGTGAATCCAGTCAAAAGAACATATGTTGTTACACCCAGGGACCTGAAATATAATTTATTAATCAAACCAGCTCTATTTTGAGGGTTATTAAATTCAAAATAGAGAATATTGGTTGTTTAAAAGTAAAATATCAAGAAATTTATCCATTAATATTAATTATTATATTTAATTAATATAATAATTAACTATTATATTAATATTAATAAACTATATTATTATATATATTATTAAACTATAACTTTATATCAAATTAGTCAGAGAAAAGTAGTTTAGAATCGTTTACATTCTCTCATTTGCCAGACTCTTTAAAGCCTAGGAAAAGGAAATGAAATATCTCTCTTTTGTAAACTACACCAATATTTGTGGGAAAACACATGCAGTATTTTCTTTCAAATCATAATGATAAAGAATAGAAAAGGCATTAAAGGACTTAAAATTTTATGAATACCTTATTTTCATTCATAACATAATTGAAACCTCAAAGACTTTCTTGTTAAAATGAACGTATTCAGATGATATTTAATAAAAGATAAATTAAATTATCACATAAACAGAGATATATCTCAATAAAAAATCCATACATTCATATAAAATATCTATTCTACTGATCTTAGGATCCAGGAGGAAATTTTAAATATCACTCCCCTGTTTTCTAATGTAACCCACCTTGTATTACTTGAAAAAATTAAACCTATAAAGAAGATTATAAAATATGATTCTTGAAATCATAAATATTTATAATCTAATGATGACAACACCAACAATAAGCTGTTATCAAGGTAAGGAATTAATTCAAGTTCTGAAACTCCTCATACCATATACAACAGATCATTTCAGTGAAAATTCAATTGAATTTATTTCATAATTTGGACTAATATCTCACCACATATCAGCTGCAGTGGATAGGGGTTCATAATGAAGAATCTCTGGTGCTGAAAAAAATTAATGTGCATGCGTATGAAAATTTTTTGATCATGCAATAAAATGAGAGAATATTTAAAAATAAAAGCTATAATTTTTCATTAATTTTAAAAGTAAAATGGCATATAGAGATACAGTATTAAAATTATCATAATTTTACCTATCTTTCAATGACTTTATCAAACAAAATATATAATACAAGAATTATAGCCAGCTTATATTATTTCTGCTAAACACCTCAGTTATATTCATCAGAGAAAAGCAAAAAGAATAAAGCAAAACCATCTTAAGTATGAATGATATTTCACAATATCTTTTTTAATTACCTAATTTCTAAAAAAATATAACCTTTATAGTGTAGTTGCTGTAAATTTCAGATATTTGGTATTTATTATATATATTATTTATTGGTAATCAGAAAAATCTAGGAAAGAAACATTTAAACTTAGAATTCAATTAATAATTTTGAGATCAGGCTTCATGAGCTGAAAATTTAATATACATTAATACCATTTAAAAAACCTACCCACATAATCCGGTGTTCCTAAAATCTCTCTAATGCTCTCTTTAGGAAGAATCACTCTTGATATCTCAAAGTCACAGAGTTTTATATTACAATCTGGAAACACCCCCATCATCACCAAATTTTGTGGCTGTTATCATAATCAATAAAGAAATTAATAATATCATTTTGTCCTTAAATGAAGAATATTGTTTCAATTGTAGGTAAATTTAAGTATCATTCTTATTAAGTGGTGTACTCTTACAACCAACGTATAATTCATATTACTCAAACCATATTTAATAATTCAAGACCTTGAGAATTTAAGTCAGAATCAGCATTTAATGATAATTAAAATTAAGTTACAGAAAAGGCCAAAAGAAAACCATCTACCTGTTTACTTTAAAGTACTCTAGTAATACTACAGAGACTCAGAATTTCAAAAATTGCAAATGCATTAAGTACGAAAGTATTTAAATTTTATGCTTTTCTGATTTCCTTTAAAAATTTTTACAGTCTTCATTTCATTTATTGATTTCTTTCAATTTATATATAATATAGATAAAAAATAAACCATAAATATTGTAGGATTATAATATGAACCATTGAGGAAGAAATTTTCATTGGATTCATGTTTCTTGTTATTTTATCTGTGGTTGTAATCTTTTGCAAAATTTAATATGAATTTGTAAAAATTCCTCTATTTGGCTTTGTGACAGTTGTTATGTTGAGTTAGTGTCACTATTTTAAACCTTGATATCAAGATGCGCTATCTGCTTCTCGTGAATATACACAAGTCCCTCTAGGAGGCTTCTTATGAATCCCACTACATCACTTTCAAAGGGCACCATGTTCTCATCGATTATGCTCTGCAAATCCCCCCCTGGTGCACTGAAATAATTAGAAGCATAAATTGGTTCATAAATATATAGATTTATGACGAATATTCTAATTTAATTATTACCTTAGTATTTTAGAGTAATACGTGAGAAATGAAATTAATTCCAATTTAGAGAAAATCTCAAGAGGCAAATTCAAAAGGGAAAATGTTATGCAAATTAAATTTACAAATAGAATTTAAAGAGATACACCGATTAGTAATTTCACGGGAGGTCTGCCAGATGATTCTTTACATTAACGATTTTAAATAGTTTTTGCAACGACGCCTATTCATATAGCACATTATCAATTTTATTCAGTAGATTCGTTAGTTGAACTGGCAGTCAAGTGAGCTGTCTGGCCTACGAGCGAGATGTATCATAATGAATTCCACTAAAGTAAACCCGGGAAATAATAAGGAAATTTCGTTGTAGCTGAAATTAATGAATCACCCGATTACTAATAGATGATAAGAATCGATTAATGATCTAATTATCTTATGTACAAGTGAACGAATAATTTAAAGTATTTGTTTACTTTTATTTAAAATAGTTTTCTTAAAAATAGACGAGATTTTCCCACAAATAAATGAAGGAGAAAGTATAATAACTTACTATTCCAGTACCAGGATGATTTCTCGATGAGTCTCAAATACATCATATAAATTCACAACTCTAGATGATGAGGCAACAATTGATAGTAATGCTACTTCGTGATAGATTTCTGCTGTGCAGTCTTCTCCGCATCTATTCCTCTGTGAAAATTTAGCAGCAAACTCCTTTCCTGTCAGCTTAGATCTACATTTTCTAATACTCGTGAACATTCCACTGTAAATAATGGAGTAAGTTGAATTTTATGCTGAAATGTTTACCAGTAAATATATAAGTATTGTAAATAAAGTAAATTCTAATTCTAGATTATTTTACTATCCATAGTAATGATTTTTTTGTTAAGGTTGATCATAAAATTTCATTTTTTGCATTGAAAAAATTGAGCTTCAAAACTGAATTTACGGCTTAATTTTCTTTGTACAAAACGTTTTTGAAGTTAATGACAATGTGTATTTTAATTAATGATGGGATGACAACGTCATGTAATTTGTTTTTGTATCACTTATTGCTGTATCTTTAAATACAAGTTAAACAATTGCACCAAACCTTGAAAAAGGGTTACTGCCCGTATATATTCGTAAATAAATAAATCCATCAAGATTTAGAATTTAATTGAGTGAAGCTGAAGGTATAAAGCACACACATAGGAGAGACCATACCGCATACAGTTTTAATTCGATTGTCGCATGATAAAATCTAAACAGTTAAATTTAATAGTTAAATCTAAATAGAGAAATTGTCTTCTCAGGTCACAATTAACTTCTGAAAGAACTGCTTTCCGTACTGAACGGCATTCGACAATTTTAAAGAGCTTATAATAATCATTTATGGTATTTTTTCAACTTTATGGCATAAAAATGAAATCTCTGAGTTTTTGAGAAATTCTCACACACACATACCCGATAATGATCCAGAAGCAATCGCTTCTATATCCACTAGTTTTTTCATTTCTCATTTCATTTCATTGCGATACGTATAATGTGTTTCGAAATACAACGAATATAATATTAATTAAAGCAATCCAGTGAAAATGAAAAATTGTACTTCTCGTTCAATTGTCAGAGAAGAAAAAATTTAACAAAAACCAAAGTGTTTTTCAAACAAGTTTTCGCGTAATTTGACGAGATAAACATGTTTATCTATTGACGCTTTTTTTGGACTTGATGATAGCTACCACCAGCGAAGACATTCTTTCGCTCCATTATATTAACATGTAAAAATTTTAACTATAATAACATAACATAATTCTAGAAGTTTCGTGAGTTCCAAAGGAATAAGGAAAATTATTTTGCGCCATCCCTAAGAAATAGATGACCTGTAGACTTTGAAGCTGTCTACAAGAATAAAACTTAACTTAAATCATTTGTTTCTCATTTAATTTGCGTAAAATTATATAGGGTCTTATACTTTTAAAAACAGTTTATTACTCATTCCATGATTTATTCATATCATCTCAATAACATTCATATTGTGGTTTTATTTACATTTTAAATTACAGAGACTTGTTTTTCTTTTGAAAAGTAACAAAAGATTTTATAACAGTGAGAACCAGCAATTCACAGAAAAGAGAGTCGGATGAAGTTCATATCGAATTCTCCTTTGTTTGTATTTGAAATAGAGTAAATTATTGTAAATGGCCTAAACTCCATATACAAAAATATCCAGTGGTTAATTTTCTTCATTAACGCCGCGTGACAGTGTTTATCTTCTTTCGTTAAAAGAATCTTTTATTTCCCTCCACAGTTTCACATATATCCTTTCTTTCGTCATTTGAATATTCGTTTCCTATTTCAAAATGGACGGTTTATAATTCGATGTAAAATAGATCATTCGAATGCGTATCAATTACATACAAAAAAGATTGATGATTTGATTATTCGAACGATCAGAAATGAAGTAAAAGTGATTACAATTGTTAATAGAACTTGCAACTTGTAATCTTTTCGGGGAAATGAAATAAACATCTTCATCGTATACTTCTATCATCCTTCCAAATATCAAATCTATCATTTATGATTCCACTGAATAATGAATTGTACCGAATTCAATGAAACACGCCTTAAATCTCATTTTAGCCTTGTTTCTCTAGAATCTTTCTGAGACTATTATCAAGTAGTATGTTTTGGTATAAATGAATTTAATACTTCTAATTATTGGTATAAATACAGAATAAAATCAATTACATATCTTCGCCCATTAAAATATAAAGAAATTTCAAGAAATATCATAGTCGATATCTTTGACAAAACTCCGGTTCATTAGAGCAACTGTACTGCTTCTGTTTGGGCTATTCTGTTTACCCAATTATCAATTTTTCGAAGATGCCTGTTTTCGTACAATTTTGACTTGTCTGAAGAATGCGGTTGTTTTTCTTTAGGTAGAATGGACTTGGAAAAAGTCTGACGGGACCGGGAATCGAACCCGGGTGTCCCGATTGCCGGTCGGGTGCTCTGTCCGTTGAGCTATAGAACATTTCTCCAACCTATTGGGGAAACTCGGTTATTTTTGTTCTTCAGTCAAATCTCCGCTGAGTAACGCATTGCTGTGCAGCTGCTCACGTCAAGGCTGATCCTAGTGCTCCTTAACTATCAATGTTGTGAAGCCAACATCCACTATCATCATCGATGACAAGTTGAGAAATGAAGCCCGTTACTTTTGCATCCGACCATGTATATATATCTCGCCGTTATATTTATATATATCTACTTGTTTCACCTATCTATAGTTACACTAACATCGCTATGTTGGCAACATTATGTCCTTACCCGCCAGATCGCGTCATCATGTCAAAACACGGAAGTTGGTTCCAGGTTAGCAATCAAAAAGGGTTAACGTAGCAATTAACTATCAATGAGCTACTCCAATTGCTGAGAGAAGTAAATCAAGTAGTAATGCTGAGAGAGTTTTATCAAGTAGGATTATTAATCAAGAGAAATGTATCTATAAGAAGAGCGATTATAAAAGAAAATATCGGCAGAATATTCTGTCGAAGAGTTTCAAGGACTGCTTAAATAGAGCGCAGTGACCATCAAACTTATGAGGGCACCGAAAGACCTTTCAGATCATAGGAAATCCGTTTGATGGTATTCGATGAAAGATTTAAAGAAAATATTTTAAGAATGTAAACTTCACTTAACAATGTTTTTAATGAGTTGTTTAATATATTATTTCCAACATAACGAGATAAATCTGAAAAAATAGAGATGTCATCTAAATTGATTGCGTATTTTATGTTCAAATGCGTCTCAATAGTATATTTGAATATACAAAAATGACTAAAATATGCATCAAAGGAAATTTTGCTTTATTTTTGCAAAGATAAATAATTTATATTATAATAGCAACGTTTATTCTCACAGTATCGTTGAGTTGTTATCTAAGCATTTGCTGCGTACGATTAATCGTTGAAACCAGTCGTTTGATTAAATTCCAAAGAGTATTATTTTATAATTTTCCTTCATTAATCATAATGGATCTACACATAACGTCCAATTCTGTTGAAAGCATTCACGTGTTTACCTTTTCACTCAATTAGCAGGTCTCCGGTCAACAGGTAGATACAGCTTATAAATTGTAGGATTTAACCATTCCTTGAAAATTGCGTACTTTAAATTAAGACGGATAGTTATTCTGTAATTAATAAAAATATTTAACTGTAGTTATTGAGTGAAGAGGGAAAAAGGCTGAATAAAGTGTCAAGAACATTGTATTTTGTTATGAGGATGTAAGAAGGAAATTGGTGTCGTGAAGAAAATCATGACCTGACCCAACTTAGAATCAGTACCAAAGTTAACAACACAGGATCCAAAGCATGTTCATTTAAAATATTCAATCTACATTACGTTACATCCTTTAATAAGAAGAAGTAGAATCAGGAGTATAGCTAGTCACATCGAAAGTATTTAGGAAATGGGGAAATCTCGTAAGAAATGCGTTTGAATTTGTACAAAAAAGATGTTCTATATGTTAAGAAAGTAGACAATAAACAGGATGCAGAAAAACAAAAGGAATCTCATAGAGATAAGTTTTTGTTCCAGGTAAATATGTTGTGGTGCGTTTTGGGTATCTGTGAGGAATTATTTATTTTAAAACCGAAGTTAAATAGAGACTTTAGTAAACTAAATTCTCATTATGGATATGTTCTATATGATTTCGCCGCTGGACATTGATTGGAAAAGGCATAGATTATAATTTTTGCTCATCTTATTACCTACGAAGAAACAACTGGTGATCAGATATGTCAATGTAATGGTAGTTCATTTCATATAGTAGAGAAAGTGTGGATAGATTCAAATCTTTGAAAATATAAAACTAACTCGATGACATTCTTTAACTGTGGTATCAAGGGAAACTAGTATTCTGCATCAATTACAGTGAGTGAATGTGCCTGGAGACAACTCTTACGAACATTTTATGAATTTCTTTCATTGTTATCTTTTAGGGGTTGTGTTTACTTCAGTTCAGAAAATTTTGTTTTCCATGTTCATAACTGTTATTATTCCAATACAATTCAAAAAATTTTGGAATGAAGTATATATTTTCGTACTCTTTTGGTTATGATATTGATTTTAAGGTGAACATGTTTTTCATTCATTTAATGTTTATTAGTTAGGTAACCGTTCTAAAAATTCGCATAAATGAATGACCGTGAATAGATATTTCATTAAATTTCCTCAGCAAATATCCTTGAAGGAGGATTGTAGCAACCTTTCCTTGAAATCCTAAAATATTGAGAAGACGAAGCTAATTTCTCTCATTCTAAGTCAAAGTTTTATCAATTATCGGTATAGATTTGAACACCCATACTGAAGAAGAAATTGTCTATGAACGTTGTTCGCTGTGACAACTTTTCAATGAAAGGGATTAATTTTAGTCCTTTTCACTTTCATTTGGAGTAAATAACGGAAACTGTATTCACTTTCTTGCTCGAACATCTGCAGAAACAAGAGCGGGTTCACATTTTCATTTCCTCAACGTTTCGCACCATTTTTGGGAGCCATTGGCGTCCTCGAAACTTTCCTCTTCGGGTTGTCCTTGCCTAAACTTCAATTTTCAATCATTTGCTTAGAAACATGGCTTCGAAGGAGGATTCAATAGATTCTTCGTGTTCTTTTTATATCAATACAGCCTTTTCATCTAAATTTTCGGAAAAAGCAAGCTTATGATTCTTCGCACATTTGATTATTTACGCTCCTTTGATTCGAGTATATTTCTTATCAATCGATTCCGTAAATGCGAGTATTTATGTTTTCATGGTATATTTGAACAGTATATGTATCGTAGGAGATTTCCTGCTCCGGATTATTTTCCTAAGCTTCACTTAGTTTTTTTTTAATTCCGCAATTAAACTATTTCCGATTTAACTTAATTTCATTACCTTTGTATTAATTAACATAACTTCTTACATTGACAGGGTTAAATGGAAAAAGCATTTACCCAGTCACGATTTCGTCCTTAAATACATCATTATAATAATCGAAAATTTGTCGACAACAAACTATTGTGATTCGAAACAGATTGACATAATTATAATTATTTGAATTTCCTATTGCGGTGTTGTGAAACAACTCTCCCTTTTCAAATTTCTAAATTCTTTATTTGCCATTACTTTTATATATTAACGTTATTATGTTAAATGATAAATAAATAAGTCCTCGCATATACGTTGCTCAAGTTGCAAACAAACTTAAGCATATTTGTTATGAAAGTCTTCGTGATAATTTTTGGAGTTCTCACATTCGAAAGTCTTCTTCGGTTACAAAATCGATTTCCATATTTCTAGAATTTCGTTAATTAACAGAATATGTCCAATTCGACTCTAATCATAACTTTTCTTTCATTTCTCCTGAAATTCATTTAATTCATTTGTCATTTATTCCGCGATTTCCATAACCTCGATTGGCGAACATCGTTTAATTGCAAAGTTAAACAGAAGTGAAAAATAGCGACAGGAATGGGATGATGACTACAATTTGCGTATCTCAAGGAACAGAAGATATACAACGTTTAAAGTGCCGTCTTCGTAGTGACTCCAAAAAAGTGTATTTCTGACCGATATTCAAAATAAGTATTGAGACTTTCTTTAAATGGAAGTTGAGATTCATCCAGAAGAGCATTTTTTCACCGAATTTTTAAAACAAATTTCTTACATTTAGATTATCCAAGAGTCACTGCAAAGAGAAATAGGATTGAACAAAAAAGAAACAGTAAGATGATTTTTAATATTCAGCTATTCCTCAAATGTACTGTTAAAATAAAATTTAATCTTATTATGATGGTTATTTCCTGTGCCTCTCCGATTTCCATCAACAAGAAAAATCCCTCTAATAATTCCATAGGTATTATAATTCGTCTGAACAGGAGTTCGATATACGGTGCTTATCAGGGTTTGTTCATCTAATTTACATAATATCTTTTCATCAAAAAGAGTCGAACGAAACCGATTAGTACGTACAAAATATTTCGCAATTCAGAAAATCTGCTTTAAGGTATAGAAACGAAGTTTTAATAAGATCAAATCACGTCTTCAAATAACAGAAACTTTCTCTTACGTCATAATAAGTAAAACCGTTCGATAAAACATGGAAATTAAAGTTCTGTACAATTTCCCTTCGTGAACATTTGAAAAGAGAAATGTAATCGAAGTTGTCTTTCAAATCCATTCATGGCGTAGGATTGGGAGGCGTCCATATTCCCAAATACGTTTATTGGAAAGCGAGTCATTTAATTCGAGTGGGTGGTCGGGAAAGGTCGTTGCCCGTGACATTCTAATGGAAGTGGGCGAAAGCACTCTCCAAACATTCCTTTTTGTCCATTCAGCCCTTTCCATTCACTTTGAGCATTTACGAGATGCGCACTGTTTTGAAAGAAAGCGAAGAAAACGATTATTTTAGGGAAGGCTTCTTTTTTGTATTAAATTGAGCTTCTTTTTCTAAAGTATCGAACACGACTGCATGATGAGAATAAATGATGACTACAAATTGCGTATATCAAGGAACAGAAGAAAAATACGCTAAAGAAATTAGTTTCTCGTAATTTTTATTCAATGATTGCTTCATCTGTTTTGTTGAGCAGAAATCGAGAACGTTATGTTTTAGATCATTTTTATTTAATTAAAAATTTTCATATTGTATTTCAATAAAGTTTTGTGGTTAATATGAGTCTACTTTCTACATTTTCTATTGAAGATTAAGGGACGCTCATAGAAAATATTCATTTTCCACAGAAACTTATTATAATTCTCAGTAAGATGTGGATTATTTTTAAATCAGTAATTTCCAAAAATAGATAATCTCAATGATATCATTTGAATACGACCTGAGATGTCAACATCTCTATTCTCTTAAGTATCCTTTTGCTAAGTTACTCCTAAATACGTGATAAAGTCTTTCTACCCGACCTTCGGTCTTCTCCTCGATATTTTCGTAATCAGAACTACTGTCATCCAATGGTTATCCTCACACCTCGCTATGCATTAATGTACAGTGATCAAAGACTAATTATATTGTTGACATAAATAACTGTTTTACAGATGCATGTATAATGTTTCCAAGGAAGAAGTAGTAACGTTCTTTCCTTTCTATATATGTTTTGAGATGTTGGTATATTGTCATTTTCATTTCTTCTGAAATAGGTAAAGAAACATAACATCGGAAAAATAAAGATGACTGATATTTTCTTTATAAATATTCTCAAAACATTTTCCTGTCATTTCTGAGACTTGAACACTTAATGAATTCTTTGAATGGATGAAAGGATTTTTTAAACTACATTCTTGATACCTAATTTGTCTGATTCCTCGCGTCCAATCACAAATGCTGTTGTAGACTTTTGGGTATTTAGTAACAATTGGATGAAATCAAAATATAATTCTTGATATCCGAGAGCTTAACGTGCAGAGAGAAAATATACTTCAAAGTTTACTATGAGTATGTGATGTGTATGTATGTAATAAGTTATACCTGGATGTGATACATTACTTTATATTCCATCCGTAGAGTTTTCTATGCGTTGAGTAAACTATAATATAGTCTTTGCTTGTTCAACTCTAATGAGAACAACACCAAAGAAGCTGATTTATCGATAATTTTAGGACTCTTCTTCCCAAGAATGATTCTTAAATGCTTTCTTGGGAATTCTTCCTTGCTTCACTTTAATTTACTAAAATGTTTATTATTTTCACTGTGCTAAGTTCAAATTTTCTGCCAACTTTCCATCCAATCGCCCAGTAATTCAAATCATAAGGATGAAATTAATTCTTTCACTTTCATTCACCTCCTTTGATGGTTACTTTAACTTTTTTGTTTTGCGAATTTCCATCTCATAAGTAACGGTTGTTATTCATTCATTTATTCATCTCTACAATTTTCACTTGTACAACTCTTAAGATTTTCACAGCTGATGCATCTCTTATGGTGTTCCAGTGCCTATTTCGGCGTTTCAACACAATCAGGGTCCCATTGCTGATTTTTCTGTGTTTTTCGGTTCTCATGCCACTTCTTCCGTCGCTTCCTTTTCGTAAGTTTCTTCAAGGCCGTCTTCTTTTGCCTCTCAGCTCTTTGATCCTCCCATTTTCTCTTATTGGCATCCACTCGATATCTTCAGCTTTATTCTACATTCATAGGGCACCTCTATTGTCGAATATATTCAATAATTGGTAATAGTCGTAATGAATATAACTTTTGCGATATTGGACATTTAGAAGGTTAACTTTTATCCATCCTCTTTGCTACTAAACTCAACATCGTGTGATAATTATTTGTACCTTACTATATTGGACATACTGTACATAAAGTAGATTTTAATTCGAATAGTTGATAATATGCGAATGTCAAGCTTGCAGAAGAAAAGGTCAGAGTACGACTTTGAAAATACGAAGCAATAATTTACTATCGATATTCAATCCATTTGCTGTATTGCTAAACGTACACCGAGTTATTGCGTGTGTTGTTTTATTCCCCAGTAAAAACTGTTGACTGATTGAAAAGAAAACCTTAAAATTATTATAAATGATACCAAAAACTCAACCTTAACAGCCCATTTATAAGTACACTCATTAATTAATATTGATTTTTTAAATATATTCGAAGAACTGAGAACTTCTCGATTGAATAAAAACAGGGAAATTTTTAAAACATACCATGGAAATAACATAGAATAAATTATACACAATATTGTATATTATTCATAACATAAATTTAAAAATAGATTTGAAAGTTATTGAACCTTTTAATGAATAAAATTTTGATCTGTTTCCATAGACTTCAAAATATTAATAATATTTCAAGAGAACAATTATATACTGGCTGTTGAAATATATTTTCTATCCACAATCCATTTCCTATAATCCATATCCTAGTATCCATTTTCTAAACACAATATTGTCTGTTGTATTAGTCAATGTTTGTATACATTTTATGCAACAAAAGTATATTAATTGTTTTGCGCTATTATCAAATGAGTGTTTTATTATCGTGTATAATTTAATATTTAAAATTGAATTTCGATTTCCGTGAGACGGGTCGAGCGTTGGAGTCACCGGGAATTGAGAAGGGAGCGACGATTTATCTAAAAAAGAAGAAATTGATTATGAAATAAAATGTTAGGCGAATGACGCATTCGTCTTAGCAGTAATTCCGTTTCACAATAACGATACAAACATTCCGCTCATTCGAGATATGAATCTGAAGGAATATTTTATACGTTATGTGGGATTTTATTCGTAGCGTTTGGCGCCGAGATTTTCCGATATTTGTTTGAACGGTTAAGCACATAATCCATCGCAAAGAACAAATCTCACAATAGTCCACAAGGAAGTAATCGGCGAGAGAGTGCTTTAGCGATCGTCTGACGGTGATCGAAACATTCGGATTTCCGAACTACGGAGAGTTACAATTGGTACGAAAACTCACGTGGCAATCGGTTTACTGTCTGCATCGTAGAGCGTCTCGAACTTCTCTTGTTTGGCGATGGCCCTTCGAAGAGAATCCTCCACGGCGACCACTCCTTCTTTAACCCTCTTCTCCCACGCTTCCCACCTTCCTTTCTTCCTCTCCTTTCTCCGGCCATTCTGCTTTCTTCTCTCTTCGTCCGCCTTCTTCCTCTGCCCTCTCTTATCCTCGCTCCGTCTGCTCGACGTGCAGATCATCTCTGTGTCACACACGCACTGCGTCCCAACCAAAGAGAGACCGCCCACGCGTGTAGACGGCGCTGGCGGCACGCCCCACCCACTCATTGCCCAAAAGATCCTCGCGTATCTCACTTGCGATATAGCATCTGATGATTGTCTCACCCGTGTCCCGCTTCCTATTTCATCCACAGTTTTTCTCTCAAATTTGATCTATTTATTCAAACAATTCTATAATGAAACACTAACTTTTCTTGAGCTTTACGTCTTTACTTTCTCGGTACTCATAATCCCTGTTATTTCTATGAAACTAACTCGTTTCTTATTTAAAAAAATTATTTTCATATTTAATTGAACATCATTTCGTTATTCCCCATTCTCAATATGAATTCTAACGATCGCTATCTCTGAATGCCTTTCAATCGAACTCTTTGTTGAGTTTTTATTCTCGTGAGCGATAGAATCTCTATTCGAATCTCAATTCCTTTTACTCGCATTTTATTTCTTAAATTATTTAAATATAGTAAATTTAACATTATATATTTCCTTTTATGATATAGACGAGCGGTCACTTTTCTTTCCTCTTTTTCCATTTTCCTTCAATTCTTCCGTCATCGTTAGCATTCTATAACTTATTTAGGAGAAGTACTCAATGGTATTTTGGCATCCGAGAGTACATCTCAACATTCCATTCACTGCCTTTCTTTCCCTTGAATTCTCCTTTTTTATTCCCTCGGCCAGACGCCATTTCGGGATGTTCAAACGAGGAAGTTGATGGCGATTACTAGGCCAAGATCATCGGCTTGTCTCATCGTTTTTTCGACCTTTATTAGGGTGTACAATCAAACTATTTCGTTTATTTAGCTCGTGTTATTTTATATATTCTCATTCCTTAGCTGTTGAAATCACCAATGGGTCTTAATCGAAATGTCGTTCTTTCTATTGTTATACGTTTAGATTATTTTTAGAGGAAATTGTGAGTGTAATGTAAGAAGTGAAGACAGTTCTGAAATCGTATGTTAAATCGCTCTCGGAGTGTTTACAACTTACGATTAAACTACCTGAAATACCTTCATGAAGATGCAACGAATATTACCTTAACTTTTGTATAATTGACGTTTTGCACTGAAAAATTCTCAAGCTCTTTACTCATTATGCAAGAAATTAAAATCGATACAGTTGCCACCCGTGATGGAATATATTTTACATTTCCCGTTTCTTTCTTTTTGTTAACGTATATTGATGCATTTATCTCAAAAATCGTGTATAATTACACCAATAAGTAGATCTTCATTTGCAATAAAAGGCGCTCTTATGTTAATTAACATCGCTGAAGTATGGTTTTAAGAGTTCAAATATTTTCAAAATTATTTTCGAAAATTTTTGGCGATTTATATAATAAAACAATTAAAAACAATCAGATTGAAAACTCAATGATAAACATTAAGTTTTCAACCTGAAATTAATTAATATAAGAAAAAAGCGAATGTTTGGAATTAATCCCTTACTGTACGTGTTTGTCTTTGAATCCTTAAAGTCGGTAGATACCTGATAAAAGAACTATAAACGTTATTATGAAGAAAGAATCAAGGTAATAACATATTTTAGGCAACAAAATTTCAATATATGACTTGCATCAAATTCGAAAGTATACTCTAAACATTGTATGCGTTAGGTGATTAGATGATTGAAGTTTTAAAGAAGTTAGTGTGAGCATAAAATTATTCGCGTTAAAATATTAGTTTATTATTAACTCGTACAAGTGGTTCATTTTCTCTTAAAGACACAAACTGATTATTTTTTGAAGGAAGGATATTTTTCCTTGGAATTAACGAAAATAATTTGCTTTATATTACAAGTTTTTTATAAGATTGCCGTAAAAAGAGATGCAAAAAAGTTCTACAGAAAAGTTTTTCAAATTACATTCCTCCATCTAAGCTTTGGAAAATACTCACACCATAACATTAAACCTGAATTTGAAATAACAAACAACACAGGATTAATAATCCTAAGCTAAAATAGGACAATAATAAAATTATTGCAGCATTTAACAATTGGTCTATTAATGAAATGCCGTTCACATTGTAGAATTACTCAGGTTACTTAGAAATCAAAGGAATTATATCCAAAATACAAATATGCATTCCCGAACTATTCACATCCATTTGAAATGTGATCCAGTTTAAATAGTTAAATTGTCTTCGCTGATGATTAAAATGTTCTCATACATATATTAGTATCATCTTTTGATTATTAATAGGGTTTGAAAAATAAGAGGAGAAAGATTAACGAAGAATGAAAAGGATTGGAAATGTTGATATATAGACATATATAATAGATAATTTGTAATAATTTTTATCCCTTTTAAAAGTCAGAACGTTAAATTATGATTTACTTTTAATCCTAATTAGAACTACTAAGTTTAATATCTCTCAATCATAATTTCTCTTTTCTTATAGTTATTTTAGAGCTAAAGTTCCTTTATACAGATTTCTGTAGAACATCTAAGGTACAACGAATGTATAGTAACTAAATTTATCGCTTTCATTTGAATTTATATTTGCATAAGTTTTCATTCAATTCCAGTTAAAAACATCATTTTTGCTTAACAATTAAACTCTTAAATTCTTTGAATTGTTTCGGTTGATTATTCAACGCTAGTTTCTATATGCAGAGTAATACCTCAAATACTTTAATAACTATTATATGTAAAGTAACTCATAGCACTCGTATACAAAACGTTAAATGTCATGAATTTCAGGACCCACTTCAAATGAAAGATTTTTTTCGATAGAAAGTAAACCTATTTTGTGTTTATAATTAATGTTGAGATTGATTTGATTCCTTTGTTCAACTACGAAAATGAGACGAGTCGTATTCGGCTTTCTTTCTTTTATAATTCATAACAAGTACTTTCAATTACTCATTATTTGTTTTCTAGGTTTTACGACACCCATTTCTTATACTAACTGTTTACACAAAGTATTTCCTTTTCAAGGTGTCCACGAACGATTTCACCACAAGCAGTCGACAAGGTTACGAACATCGATTATCATTCCAGTCTTACACATCTGAAAATTATAAACATATTTGTTTTCTTGATACTTTCATAAAAAGTGAATGTTCGTCATCTTTTGCACTATGTAGCCACCTTCGCATTGTGTAGTGAATCATATTTTATATTTGAGCTTGGACGGTTAAATTATTATATTCTAGGAAAACTTTAGAGGGTGGAAAGAAGGATAGAAATTCATCGTATTTCAAAATGGTTAGCTCACATTTATTCTATTTAAACTCTCAAGAAATTTATATTTACCAGAATCAGTTGACATATTTTTGCTCTTCAGATCAGTTAATCAGGATATGTTTCAATAACTAATATTAGTTCGATTTTTGTACCAGAACAATATCACATCATATACCAATGACGGAAGCCTTTGCACATTTTAATATGGGATTCACCGATTTTGGTTCGCAGACGGTCCACATAAGAGCTGAACTGCTTTCCGGACCAGTCACTTCATAAATGATTTCACAAAAGTACTACATGGCACTTAGTACTACAGTATTACACTTAGTATCATAGAAAATATTCATTTATCACGAGAAAATGGTAAAACTCTGATCTCGACCATTTGCAGCAGCGCCGTAAACCATAAGCGTAGAATTATCGAAAGGAAGAGGAGTGCCTTCGATCGTCCCGTACTCACAGGAGACATCTCCGAACTCAGGATCGACTGGAATCTATTTTTCATGGCGACGGATATTTTCCTCTTTCAAGAATTCGCATACTAAATTTCAACCTCTCATCTATTACCCTGCGAATGGAGGCACCTTGTACCTCAGGCGCCGGGTTCGTCGTTACGAAATCGCGTCTGTCTTCTAAGTTTCCAAGCCATGACTGCATCATTGATCAAGATGTGACTCCTCAAAAAAGAGCCGCAGCTAAGCTGGTTCGACAGGGAACTTATAGCGTCCTGGAACCGAAAGTGATCAAAGGGCCGGAGAACGAACGTCGGGATAAAAGGGCAAGCTGCTATGTTACGGAAATTAAAGAAAAAGAGGAAATTCAGCGTAAGTGCAAACGAAAGACTCCTTCTGTCCCTGCAGTGGCCCAAAACCTACATGAGGGGGGATCAAATTCGCAAAAATCTAACTCTTTTTGGATAGATTTATGATGAAAGGTGCGTATGTTTTTATTGCACAGTTTAAGAACGATGAGATCGGATTAGTATTTATGTACATAATCGTTTTTTCAAATGTGCCTGAAATGTATCCTATCTTTTTGGGTCACAAAGTCATTAATACAGAATAATATATATATATATATATATATATATATATATATATATATATATATATATATATATATATATATATATATATATATATATATATATATATATATATATATATGTAAGCCTCGATACAAATGACCTTCATGAAAGCAAATTTATACACAATGTAATTGTTTAGTTAACTGTGTTAGACTACTATAGTTCTTCCATAAACCAACCAGCCCCCATTTTTCAAACTATATGAGTCGTCAATAACAATTTTATAATACTGAATTTCAGCAATGTATGCTAAGTGGAATAATAATTCCTCTATAATCATGATAAAAATACTCCTAGCGATTTTAAGTATAATTTTACTCTAATATCATACAAAATTGTTCAATTTAAATGCAAAAGTGTCATTGGTCATTAAAAAGTTAATTCAAAGTTTAGTTCTTTGATTTTGCTGCGCTGAAATAGAATTTAAAATGATGAAATACATTGATTATCAAAGGACAGTTATTTTTTGAGTATATTTATAATGTCGTCTCTGCATGGTTTCATTTGTAGGATTGCAGAAAGTGCTTCAACAACAATGCTCATTTGGTTTCACCAGGGATCTTAATAGTGATTATCAAAAATGCTCCAGAAGATTTGTTTTGGTTAAGGCTGCTTACCATTATTTAAATAAAGACATTAATTACCACATATATCTTACATAGCATTTAAAATATAAGAAAAGTTTTCACAAAGCAACTTATTGCCAAGAGAGTTCATATACTTATTAATCAATTTTGAAAGGAATTCACTTGATTATTATTTTCTGTTGTTAACCTAGTGATATGATAATTCAATTAGAGGGCTTGTATTTAGACACGAGTAAAGATATTTTTATTAATGATTTTTGCTATCATTCAAATAATTCATTTTTAAACCTTATACATCTATGTTCTACGCAAATGCATGACAAGATTGCAAAAACAAAAACATAATAGGTTTAGAGCCAAATATTCCATAAGCTCATATGTTTGTTCACTACTGGAATAAAGGAAACTTGTTAAAAATAAGTAATTTATGTTGTAAGAATAAATTGAGCCTTCATCAATAAAAGATAATCTGCTTGTGAAATAAATAAAATATAAATAATAATATTAAATTAATTATTAATAAAAATATTAAAAAATAAATAAAAAGATAAACTTAACTCCCTCCTTTGTATTTTATCTCTAAGCTGACATGTATTTGCAAGTAAATACTTGCAAAAACAAGGCATTGATATTTTCAGTAGTATGAGGTGAACAGTTAAATTGAAGGATGACAAATAAATTTTAACAAGTAATCAACAGCATTTGCCCTGACTTGGGGGTACAGATTCATCAGGAAGAAATTAAACACATACTCTTACAACTCCATAGAAAACTTTTATAGTGATATGACTCCTGGAGTCATCATCAGGACCTACTGAAAATTTTATGTAATGGTAAAAAAAGTCTTTGTACATTTTTGTTCCTTTAGAAGTAATATTGTGATTTCAGAGAGGAAAATGAGACAGGTAAGAATGTACAAAAATTTGTATCTTTAATTGTATGTTATGCAGATAGAAAGGTTGGCTAAACATTGTATTATAATACTGTAGTCCTGTGAAGTTGATTTATATTTCTGAAATAACTTCATAACTAAAGCCTTGGAGTCAATGAAGATTGTTAAAATAATTCTAAATTCAACTTTACGAAATTTTAGAAATCAATCTGAATATCAAAATTACTGTTGGAGAAATGAAACAGCTTTCCATCAATGTTCAGGTATACATAAAATATAATTGTATGAAACATCATCCTTAGCGAATCCTTTGAGCTTATATTATATTGTTCACTTTTATAATTAATATATATAAGTTTAAAACACTATTGATTTCTCTCTGTCTTTCCTCTTAAACTATTAAAACCTTGCTATTTATATTACAATCATTTGCTTGATTAGCACATAATGTATTTTTAATGTATAATGTAAACTTATCCAAAAATTTATCCAATGTAGCAACATGTAAAATGTCTCAATACTTGCATTTTATTTGCTTGATTCTTTGTTAAAAATATTCTGACTATATACACATAAATAAACTGTAACTATTATTAATGTAATGTATTATTCTAATAATATCTTGTTTAAAAATAATTACTCCCTTTGATTTACCCTGATTTGTTTATTCTTTCCATTTTCTATAAGCCACAATATTGTTATGATTATAAATATTTAGGACACTTCTTCTTGGTAACTTACGCAAGTTTTTTTTATGATCTATTCAGTTCCATTAATCATAACTTAAAAAAAAAAACAGAATAATACTGTGTAGTTTATTAATTTTGAGTAATGTATTATCAAGAGTTTTAAATAAAGGATAATGGCAAATGATGATGATCATTTATGAATATATCTATGTATATTCATGAAAAGTTAGAAGGGGAACACCACATTCTTCCTCAATAGTTTCCTCTATTTAGCACCTTCTAATATTGTGAATGGAATGTCTTTTGCTGATGAGAGACAATTATTTCCCATTCTTAGATTTGTTTGTTTAAAGTACTTACTGAGTATTAATTTTCAATCTGTTTGTTTATATGTTAAGTGAAATATAAGTCAAATAAACAGTGGCATTTACTGACATCTTATGCATTGCAATAGATTATGCCTTCCAGACAATTGGTGTTTATAATGTTTGAGAGTGAAACATTTCCATGGACTTCATGTATTTCATCAATGTATCTGAAAATCTATGTGGATCTCAACATTATTCTTTCCCTGAACTTATAATTTTCCATGTTTTAATACAGAGGATGATAATATTTTTTTTGATTATGTTTCCTTTAAATAATATGTAAACGGATACCCATTTCTGATTCTGTTATAGAAAGACATTAGTTGATTGGTATAGTGAACTCTCTCCAAAAGAGCAAAAATATTGCTTAATGAAACCAGAGTTTTGTTGATTACTTGAATGAGGAATTACAGTAAGTAATAAATATATGATGAGGACTTTGTATAAAAACATAACTTCAAATAAAAGTTATTCCCTTTCTAAATATTATAATAGAAAATTGATGAATAATTTAAACCATAATTGAACCTAAATGAAAGATCGAAAAAGTATTCTTTCATTTCATATTTCCTTTATTGTTTAGTACTGACAAGTAAGACCTTTATTTACATTATTTAAATTCTTGACCAGTTTCTCTTGCGACTAATTCTATTAATAGATATATTATTAATATTATTATTGAATTATATCATTTAAATTTATTCCCTCCCATTTATGCAATAGTGCAATGATTGTTTTCGTTTCACTTTTTAAATCTTAAGATGAGTTTCTATTTGCTATATTATTTCTCAAACCTCCCTGCATTATTTTCAATAACAAGCTGCTTTTTTGTGATGAGGATTTTGTTTTTCATAAGTACACTGTAGTACTGACAATGAGAGGTAATTACATAACATTATACTCTGAATTATTATATAACATAATATACTACACTTGGTCCAAATGTTTATATGTGATCTATCTATATTAATATTCTTCTCTATAATTGGAAATATTTTTATTTTAACTTCAATATTACGTTAATCTCCTTGGTTTTTTGCATCCCTTTTTATTCTGTTCATAATTCCTGCATTTTTCCAGGATACATCTTTCCAATTTTATTTAAATTGTTAGAAGCATTTTCGTTATGCTTGTATAAAACAACTGAATTTCACTTTAGTTGAGGAGTGCATTAAAAATACGGAAAAACAATAGCGATAAACGCTATGTACTCCCGCTACACACGCGTATTGTCGATTTAAGTATATTATTAAATTTACTAGGTATCCTCCGCGATAAATGAGAATTTCTTAGTAATTTATATTATTTTTAATATTATCAGTATCTGTTTTTACGAATTTCTATTATCGAGGATTTAGATTTGAGATCTGTCGGCAAATACTAAACCATTTTGAAAGAACGCCGTAGCGTTCTTGCAATATTCAGCATTCACTTGTTTTTTTTTTGGAAAATCGGACGATGGATTCGAACTTATCAGAAGTCTAAGTATTTAAATTAGTAATTGGTACCCGTGAAACAGAGAATTGATATTGACTAAGAACTGTATTTTATGTAATTGGAATTATTTTCCGTCCAACAGTATCCATAACGTCCCAAAACGTTTGCATATCCACGACATGATCTTTATTACAGCTTGCATTGTAGATTCTATGATACTCTCGTCCGAAATAGTTGATTGGTTACATTCACTTAGGATATTGTTCATGTGACACTTAAATGTTTAAAGTTTATGCAGAATCCCTTATATAATCTGCAATTCGCTGTATAATAAGTCTTATGCATGTATCGCAATTTATACATTTGTCAATCATAGGAGTATTTGTTAAATTCTAATAATATATTTTTGGTCTTTTTAATTTAAAAAAATTTGATGATTTTAACGTGAAGCTATTCCAACATTATGTGGTTAACTTTCTCATATAACTTTTTGAATTAAAATTCTTTAATTCTTATTAATCATTACTACCGATGACAGTTTTTGTGGCCTTACCCATTGTGATTTCACATATTTTTTTCTCTCTCACAAAAATGCAATGTTTAGTAGGATACATCTCAGAGATGGTTGGATTGAATCTACTATTTAGAGATGAAGACCGCCCTAAGACAGCATATGGTGGTTGTGAACTAGGTAAGAGGATTTTTGTAAATTGTTATAATAGCTTAACTTTTATGCATAATCCTTGGTTCCTGTCCATCTCGTATGTTTTTTAACTTAATGAATTTGTTGTCTACTTATAAACTTCAGTGGATCTCCCTTTTATATGGCTTTTTCTATTTTCTTAACTCGTCATCTTCCAATCATAATTTCACCCATCATTTGAAACCTAGCTACCCTTGGAAACTTTTAGTAGGAGAAGTATGTTGTGTTAATTTAATTATAAAACCTAAGTACAGCTTTTGAGTTTTCAGTTCTCGGAAAAAATTCAGAAAATAATGTCATTAATCTCCAATAATTTTTAAAATCTGGTCTTCAAGTTCCATTCTTTTTTAACTAAATTATATTTTTGTGAAGTATTATGTCTAACTTAAGGTGCCATTACAAGGTCTCTTTTAGATCAATGACTTGGTTATCATCTCACATGTTATTACATTAATTTACATTAGTGGTTGAATCATTATATTAGATTTATTTGTTGAGCATTTGTAATTGAATAAGGATATATATGTTTTGAAATGAAATTTACCCGCATTTCAGGGTTGTCAGAATTTATCTTTTGCTTTGTGGAAAGTTGCCCTAGTTGAGGATGTAAATTAATACTATTTTATGTCTAAAAGATGAGAAATCTTACTTTTTTGCATCTCCTTGGGTACATCCATTAGCTGGTGTATGAATGAAGCTAAAATTTAGAGATGAAGACTACCCTCTGAAGAAAATATGATGAGCAGTACATGGTGCTTGTAAACAAGGTTTGATTATTTTTTGAATATGTTGGCCTTCCTAGCTCACCCTTCTAGCCTTTTATGTGTGTATTGCAGTAGCTTTTGTTTCACTGTTTATTCTCTCCTCTCTTATTGGATACCTTCATTCACAGTATGTGGATGGTATACAATCTCTGCTTTGTTATTCAAACCTCCTTCCACTGGAGAAGGAAAAGGAGTGAATAGTGCAAGATACTGTTTTTCAATTTCCAACTTTGACTGGATTTACCATCTGTGCATGTCTACCAATACTATAAGTATCATAGTCTAATTTAAAACAACTTATTTTCAACTGAACTATAATAAGTAATATTAAAATTTAAGCACCCTGAAAAAAGAACTATTAAATTCATTATTAATATGGAATAGGAATTTTATTTGATTTATATGAAATCTAAAAAACAATATTGGTTTAACTTAATTCAAGATTGCAAATATTAAGTCGGAAAACTGTGATCAAACTTCTAAGTCAAATAAGCAGCAATTGTTGCTAGATAGAATATGGGAAAAATCTCTCAATGTTTCTAAAGAAACAAAAATTAAGGTAAAAGGAGAAATTCATCCTTCAGTATGCAATTTTCACAATAAAAGGCTAGTGATTATAATTTGTAATTGAGAAAATAAATAGAAATAAGATGAAAAACTAAATAAATGAAATAAAAATACTTGAAATTTATCAGTAGGAATTTCAAATTTAATGGTCAAAAGGATTCCAAATTTGGTCAGTTTGGGACATTTAATATAAAAATTGACATATTAAGAATGTCTTTCGCCTACATAAGAGCCAAAAGAGAAGAATAGAAGAAAATGTCAAATGCAATTAATTCTATAATGTACGAGTAAAGATGCACTAGCTAAGAGCAACAAAACTGGAACGAACCTGTGTCACATAGGATAGTGTTGATTTTTTTCAGAGCACATTATATAATTATCTATACGTGTATTAAGTGTGAATGATCTATGTATAAAATAAAGAGAGATACAAGTTTTCAAAATTTGAAAATATTTCACTTCCTGGCATTGAACCCATGATCTTTTGTGGATTAAAAATAACATTTTTCTGTAGAAATGTATAGTATCTATAGTCATATGTAATTTGGTTATACTATGTGTCAGGGAAGTATTTTTTAAAAATTGTCAAAAATCGACCCCATACACTCTTATCGGGAAAAATCTGACTTTGGGGACTCCCAGAATTGAACCTATGATAGATAGCGTGGGTTTTAGATTTTTTCCTGGGTTAGTTTTAGATGGCCATCACGCAAAAAAATCAGCGAGCCCATGGCCCCAGCAGTCTGGGCCAGACATTTGTATACTCAAAATTTTTTCCCCCCTAGGTATCTATACATAATAGAGATGCCATCATACAGAGATTTTTCAAAATGCAGAATAATTATCACCATCATAGAATGATAGAGAAAAAAATGTGAAATACAATGAACACAAGAGGATTGAGGAAATAAGAGATGAAAAACATTCATTTTGCTGAATAAAGTTTCAAAAGAGAATAAATAGTACACATGATTTGTTAAACTCTTCTTCTCTAACCAGTTAATTCTTAAACCAAAAAATAATAATCGCCAGCTTCATGGAATGATACAGAAGAAAACATGAGATCATGATGAACATGAAAGAATTGAAGAAGTGTCAAGCAAGTGTGAATATTAATAACTCCAAAGTTGACCATTTTTGTGAGGACATATTTGTAATAAGAAAATAAAAATGTGTTAGCTAAAAAATGAAATGGATTAAAAATTTGAATCAGAAGTACTAATATCATAGGGAGTCTATAATAATATAATATTTGAAGAAATTCAATGTATTTATAGGTGCCTTGTGAAAAGAAAGCTATGTTACTGCAGGCATTGTTGCAAGAATATGCAATTTACTCAAGTTATACACTAAAAAAGACTTGTTTTTAAACTACCTAAAGGTATTGACCAGTCTTAAAAAATGGAAAAAGTCTCAGCTTAGTTTGATATAGAAGAATAAAATCCAACTATCCACTTTTGTCCTCCAATTGATGTTAGTTGGAATATCAAGGCAGAGATTAAAAGTTTGATCAGATTTCTTATTCAAAAAGCGTATTCTTTATTTCAGTTTAACCAATATTGTGTTAGGTTCTGTTATATTTCAGTATATTATCGTAGTATATTATTCAGTATATTTAGTTATATACAGTTCACTTCAAAAATTGATTTCCTCAAATTAAAAAAATCTTATCCATATTGATAATACATTTAGTAGATCTTTCTAAGGGTATTAAAACTATTACTCGCAAAATACTAAAAATAGTACTATCAAAAAATAATTTGTTGCAAAATAAGACTATGATACTTATGGTATTGGTAGACATGCACAGATGGTAAATCCAGTCAAAGTTGGAAATTGAAAAACAGTATCTTGCACTATTCACTCCTTTTCCTTCTCCAGTGGAAGGAGGTTTGAATAACAAAGCAGAGATTGTAAACCATCCACATGCTGTCAATGAAGGTATCCAATAAGAGAGGAGAGAATAAACAGTGAAACAAAAGCTATTGTAATACACACTGCGAAGGCTAGAAGGGTGGGCTCAGGTTGGAGCACCACACTTAATGATGGGGTAGGTAAGAGGCAGGGAACAGAATGTACATAACTGAAATAAATAATGAAAGTAAAATATTTTTCTAAATTAAAATTCCTTTATTGTTTATTTTTCTTCTCTGTTCAATCTCAATCCCATTATCTTTACCTCCAAGGTCCTCCTTCCCATCTAGGCTGTAGAGGTTTGATTCTTCCAACTCCCACCCTTAACATCCAGGACTTGTCTTTGTGGATGAATAAAATTTATAAAATTATACACATTTACTGCATTTATTATACAAAATATAAATAACAAATGATCCAGATGATGAAATGATTATTTGAAGATTTGAAAAACCAACTTTTTTTCTTATTCCCAAATCTATCTCCTTCATCATACATTAACAGACTCCATTTCCTATCATCAATAATAATATAAATACCTCATGTTGAAGATTGAAGAAGCGAAGACCTAAATAGTATGACAAAGGTATCTTCCACATTTTAAATCTAATAATCATATTATATCGATAAGTACTGAAATACAAACCTGACAAGGACAATTTGAAGACCAAAAATGCCTCGGGTCGATCACATATTTGAGTAAATGCAGCTCCTTCAATGGCATATGCTCAGCTGATGGTGCAGAATCATATATTGGTTCAAGAATGGAGGACATTGCACAACTCATCCTTCTAATCTCCGGATTCAACCAGTTCATACTTTCGGTAGTTTTCTGTTTGAAAAGAATAGGAATACGTTATACAAAATGTTATTGAGGCATCTAAAGCAATTTAATAATACGTTTCTTACTTCATCTATTAAATACCCATAACAGATTTTTACATACAAAAAGATACTGTTTTAGTATATAATGCAATCACTCCTTGTTTCTAGCATCATTTAAGTTTCTTAATTAATTTTCCAGGGCTGGATAGATATACTCGCTATACACTCACTAAGTATAAAAATAAATAAATATGAGAGAAATATCTCTCAAACTCCTGTCAGTATCATTTAAGAAATTATTAAAACTAAATTTTTATACAAGATATCCACTCAGAATAATCTGTAAATAATAATGACATTTATCTGTATTTCTCTCCTAACAAATTTTACATTACATAAGAAACAAAAAAAAGTTATAGGCGATGTATAAATTGGACTGCACAATCAAATTTCTAGAAGGTTAAATTCCACTTTAATTATTCTTTACTAAAATATGGTAACTTAAAATTAGTTTTTGTTTGATATTTATGTATTCATAAGAAAAAAATAGTAATCTATTAAAAAAACCAGCATTTTATAATTAAGAGGATGAAAGCAATCATAATTTCACTAAGGTTCATTTATTAAACCTATAAGCTTCCCATACTACCAGTTTTGTGGAATAGACTATAGTGCAAGTCTCATTTATTCATGTCTTAAAGGAATCATTGATAACATAATACAAAGCTTTACCACAAGAAATTTAGTGTTTCAATTATAAATACACTATAAGATAAAATAATTTACCCTTCCATTTCACATATATTCCAATCTATTTCTTACTATTACTGAATTTTTTAGCATAATAGAAGTAAGAAAAACGCAAATTGCCTAAATAACAGAAGGTCGAGCAATTGGAAAAGAATATATTTTAAAGTACAGTTTTAAGTTTGAGAATATATATTAACAGTACACTTTAAAGAATAAAAATCTAGCAGTGTATTCTTCCATTTGTTAGCTGTTAAGTTTATCATATATAATTTTCAACTAAAAATAAAAATATTTAAAAGTACATGTATATAAATACTTACTAAGTCATTCAAATAAATCAAATGTAAGCTGTATTTTGGCTTCATCAGAGGAAGGTGACCGCACCAAAGAACTCTATTCATGATATCTGAATGAAAAAAAAAAATATGAAATGGATTCTGTGAAGTCTACCGTGACGAGGATTATCGAAGTGTCACAATATTTACATTTTATAACATATTTGCGAAAAAAGGGAAGAAAAGATGAGGTAGTCGATGCTTTTACCATACATAATTATCAAGAAATTAGGATATAGTCAATTCTTCAATTAAAAATTAAATAAATTATATTTATTGAACACGAGCGAAAACAATTACAGAGATTTAACTTTTAATTGATTTTTTGCAAAATTTATACTCCTTCACACACAGAACTGATACCCATTACTGAACTGCTGTACTCAGGTTTAGTTTCACTTGCCTGTATCCCTTCAACGAGAGTGATTATTCAATTTAAATTTTTAGATGCCTGCGATTGTAATCGATAGGATTGATTTACATGTAATGAAGGATTGATAGTGAGTAAATGAACAAAAAGTGGTATTCATCGAATTCAAAATTTGGAACAGCTCCAAATACTTTTCTAATTACAGAAAGGTTGCATAGTAAAGATTTACTGCAGATATCTCTCCTTCACAACATCCAGAGAAGTAATAATCATTCAAACTTCCAAGACTATTAAATCTCCACATGCCCAAGTTGTCATTAAGTTCGTGACACGGATATTCAATATGTTTGGGAACGTCATTGATATATGCCGGAGGTAAGAAATTCTTCTTACATAGGATACCATTCTGAACTATATTAATTCATTGTTTTACTTGTAACCAAATAATATGTAAATAGTATGCTCACTCCACTGGTTGCATGACACCGTGTTGACAGTTTCATATCACAAGTGAATGCAAGTCTATCGCCCGACCGACACGATATCACTTCAAAACTACTATGAATACCGTTCGTAACTAAAACTGAGAATTTCATGTAAATATTGCCCTTAATAACTCTCATGAAATATACTTGTACAATGAGATAGCTTCCCATCCATTCTACAATAAATGGAAAGGTATTTTATGACTCAATACAGGTAAAACGGGAATTTTTATCTTTACCGAAGAGCAATATGAAATAGGAACAAAACGAAATGATTTGAAGTATTTCCTTAAAGATTAATAATTATAGCCGAAAAGCATAACGAAATAAAAGATGTAGTTCGAAAATAGGTAATTTCCAGAAAAAAAAACTTTAAAATACGATCATAACATGTGCATAACAAGAATAAAGTTAACATCGCCCAAAGAATTGACAAAAATATGATGTAATAAAAGAAGCAATCGCTTAAAAATGTATTACGTATTCCAAAAAATCATATAAGGCTAAGGTAAAAATTAATATCTTCTAGAATAAGGATAATTTACCCATAAAAGTTTATATGCCATGGTAATATTTTAAGTATTACATTCAAATATATAAATAAAATTTAATAAAAGATATAAAAAAATATTATTAAAATTTCATTCAATATAATAATTTCCCCGAAAATGGACCTCTTATTCTATTGCTTGAGCAAAAGTTTTGTTTTTGCAAATATATGCTTTGAGAAATACATTTGCAAAAAATGTGATACTTTGATACTCTGAAATGAAAAGCCTAAAGTAAACCGAAGGTCTTGAGTAATGTATATATAATCCTCCAATAATATCCTGATAACTTATCTTATATAATCTTATTTCTCATTAAACCTCTTTTTTAATTTTATTGAAATTTTTATCTAATTCGTGGATGTTGAGAATGGAAGGAAAGGGAATTTTTTAAGAAGTACTGTTTTCCGTCATTTCCTCAATCTTTTTAAGGATATAATAATAAATAATCCTGCGAATATCGATTTAGTATTACAAGCAGTGATCGACTATGTCACTCTACCCAATTTTGAATGTTCAACCTTTTGGAGGTTCCTAAAGGAAATTGGCTTCCATTTTGTGAAAAGGAGGGACCGCGAAAATAGAAAGATCGGCTGCCGCTCGTTGCACCGCGCGCGGAGGTCCGCGTTACGGTCGTAATAAAAATTCGTTATTGACAATACTGCTGAACGTAGATTATTAGAATTCGAGCAAAAATAAATTCAGTATTTTCTGAGAAACTTTCTTGCTGGAAGTTTTTTCTAAAGTATCAGGCGACTACTTTTTTCAACTCATTTTGCCAAAAAGTCACAGTATTTCCTTAGATTTTTCCGAGAAACTTTTTATATAAAATTTGACAATATAAACAGAAAGTGAATAAAACGAGGCAAACATTGATACAAAAAAATGTAATGTAATATTTTGAAACATAGATTTCCTAATTATTGATAAGGTTTAGAACCAAATTCTTTCAATTTCATCTTTCCCAAAAAATCGGCTACAGCGCGCTGGAATCTCCCGTTTGAAATGCGCAGGGTCATAAGAAATACGTGGTGCCTTCATGATTTGAAAAAGAGTATAATTCGTTCGTAAAAATTTCATTGAAGCAGAGAAGTGTGGAATTATCGATGTAATACACGTCTGCTAAGAGCGTATACCGTAAGCAAACTGATTAGCTCCCTTCTATTATTAAATTAGCCGATTTGTTTTGGGTTCAAACTGTAGTGATTAGCAGAATCAAGATATTTACGAGCGTTCTGCAGGGTCATCGCTAAAATCCAATCGGTTCAAGGCAGTGACGCGTAGGTAGTGGAAAACAGTAACTCGCAGAAAGCTTTGTCTCTCCTTGATAACTTTCTTACATCAGAAAGGTTATTATAAAAAGGATTGTTAGACTGGGGTAGTGAGAAAAAGTATCAATTAGAGATCACAAAACTCCGTTCCGCATTGAGAATTGACAGTGTATTTCTTACGAGTGAATGGGAGAATCCCGCTGTGGCAAAGGATGAATTTGAGGAGATTTGGTCTAAAACTTTTCAGCACAAAGGAAAATTATTTGTGAAAAACGGAGTGCGGAAGAATAACTTCTTAAAATCATAATAATCAATTGCAAATTAAAATAATAAAAAACTCTGTCAATTTCCACAGAAAATATGCCATATTACGAAACCGGTCGCAAATATAGCATATTTTCTGTGGAAATTCACAATTTTTTTATTACTATGGCCTTCTCATATAGAATCGGTTGCATTTTTCTTCGAACCGAATCTTTCGAGATATATCATCTTTTTTGACTACAATATTTGCCTCGTTAAATTCGTCTATCTCTGATGTGTTAAACCTTTATATAAAAATTTTAAGAGATGAATTACGAGAAGAAATCTAAGGAAATGAGGTGAATTTGGGGCAAAATGGGTTGGAAAATGTAGTCGTCTGCTACTTTCTGTTCTATTTACTTACGAAAGAATTCCAGCAAGATATCAGGAAAACTGAAAAAAATTATTCTAATATCCTACGTTAAACGGTATTGTCAGTATGAAATTGTTCTCACGAACTCGGACCTCGACAGGGAACCAGTCGGTGAGAAATATGATGTTCATTTACAAGTTATTCTGGGAATATCTTGAATATAACTTTAGTTGTCTTTCAAACACAAGTGAGTGATTTAATCCGAATCACGGTCGCGGCTGTAAGACTTCGAGTGTGAAAGTAATAATGATTAATAATCGTACTCTTTTGGATGCGAAAGTAATGTACGTATTGTTTCTGAAGTTTTGAAATGAAAAAAAACTGAATTCATCTCAATTTCGGTCACTGTAACTCGAGAAATAAGAAAGTTTTAATCGATGTATAAATTAGATTGAACGATCAAATTTTTTAATCGCAGGTCACGTACTTAATTAATTTTTTTCTTAGCTACAGATTCATGGAGTGGTATGAAATGATACAATAAAAGGCTACAAAAAACAATGTAAGAAAAAATTAACATTTACTTTGGATGGGATGAGAGCAATGGGAGTTTCAATTATGTTCTGGGACGGATAAAGCTGCCATTCTTTTTATTTTTCTTTCAACTTTATTACTTTCATTATAAATACATTCAATTTTTACCACTGTGTGAGTAGAGTCATTCTCATCCTCATTTGACCAGAATTTAAGGTTATCCACCAAAGTAAACAACAAATCTTAATTTTTTCCGTTCAAATATAAATTCCCGTGTAAAATTTTTGATGAGGTCAAAAAATTCGAATTTTATTTATTTTTTCAAAAAAATACAACATTTTAAGAGTATAATCCCGCACTTTCAGATCTTTATTCGAAATACTAAGAAATCTACAGCTTATTTCTTAACGGGGGAATTTTTGCAAATGACAGCCTTTGAAAGTGATAATTTTGATTTCGACGAAAAAATTCTGTTTATTTATGACAGTAGAATAGTTTATATTTACATTTTCATTGATATTTGAGGCTCACCGAATAGAAAAAGTAATGTTCTAATAGTATGCACACAAATTCCAAAAACACTGTTTTAAGAAAAACGCGTTTAAATTTTCAGTAACGAATATCTATCAAAATAAATTGTCTTGCTGCTATTATCTGCTAGTTTGCTAAATATGGTACGTATAGGAACTTTATGCTACTTACTAGGAGTCCTTAAACTGAAAACATTATCCTTTATGAAATTTTCGCCCCTCCCGTGCACTGCTTCAGTTGTGGCCATACTTGTTGGTATAAAAATTGCATTCCTACGTGGTTTATATCTCCAATTCTTCCATTATCACGACCACGAAACAAAAAATCTTTATTGATGCTTACAGATGTGTAGAGAGCGAGTTTTATAATATTTTTCCTGGAATTTAGATGTTTCTGATGCGCCGTACGGTCGAATTGCAGTTTTCCTTCGCATTAGCCTATGGTCTAAAAGGTATCTTCCTGATGAATATTCCTTCAATAAGTCGTCTTAAGTATAATAAAATGTTTTAGTCGTCAAAACGAAGCGGATTATGATGCATCCGTGGTGGTATACACTTAACAGTCGATATGCAAACATCGGTCACGAAAAGCGGTTGATAGCGCTGTCGTAAAATGCTTACACTTCATAAAAATCTGCGATGATAATTATTTTTTCGAATCAGAGAATAAAGAACTCGTGGAATAACTCCATTGATAAGAGCAGATGTTCCTCAATAGGCTACTGTTTCTGCCTCAGCAAAATATTAATAGATAAGATATGAGAAAAATGTAAGCTTACACTATCAAGCAGAACTATCTTTAATTGTTCCAGAGAATTAATTGCTACCTCAATTTCATTATCAATTTATCTAAACTAAATGAGATTTACTCTTATTTTACTATATAAAGGAAAACTCGTTTCTTTTGTTCCTAGAGCGATATCTAGAAATACTGGTAAACCCCGTCAGCGATCCAAATTTAAGATCGGCTGTCTAAACTTTTTCAAGTGGTCAATCAATTTTTGGCAGTGGTTCGATAGGCTGAAGATTTCTTGTTTACATCAAATACGCAATAAAAATATTTACATTAGCTAACATAGGAACTGTAAATAAGGATATTTGAGGATGAAATTATATGGAAATAGTAATGGCTGTGAATTATTGGGAAAGGAGTAACGATCGAATGATCAGTATGGAATTGCGCAATAGGAATGATAATTAGAACTTGGATGAGATTCAAAGATTGGCGACTTTTTGATAAAATGTTCCAATTTAAACTTCTTAGAGAGTATAACTTTTAGTATCACCTAAATCGGCCGAAACTTTTTGTGATCCACGATCATTCAAAATAAATCAAATTAAGAAAATTCACTTTTGTTCGGCCACTCCTCGCATTCAGCGTGTAGCCAAGTTTCTATCTCGAATTAGAACATTTTAATCGAAAGGTATCTGTTTCGTTTAATATCTCTACCGCAAATGGGTTGTCGTGTTTCAGATTTTTCGAGATGTCGGATTCATTAGAAGATATAGGCACAGAATCTGTTCGTTGAATAGGTCAGAAAAATTATGTTCAAATAGCATGTTTTCGAAATTATGAACTTTATTTTATAGGATGCTCAGACAACTAGAGATATTGCTGAACAGAAAGATACATTTAGCGGATGAAGACAAATCATGTGTTAGTAACCCCCTACCAACGCCTACTGGAGGCTTGCTCATATTGGTCTGAAAAGTCTTTATAAAAATATTCCACAATGTGCGTTTAAATCTCGATTAAAGACTATATGTCCGTTAAAGAATGCTACGGATTATTATTCCAACTATATTAGCCTTCGAAAAGTATGATAGGTATCAATATTATCTTCAATAAAGTTGTTATATCCTAACTTTATTAAGTATTTATTAAGTATCAAATCGAAGATCATAATGGCCTACGGAGTTGTTGATTAAATAAACATTAAATGAGATAGCGTACATAATGAAAATAAGTTTTTTATATACTATATAGAGAAAATATTTCGCCTGAAATATTTATTTTTTTGGATGGTATTTTGTTTCTTCTATGAAATCAAAATCTGCAATGAGAGACATAAGAATTTACTATTTCCGTTTATAAAGAAAGATTTATAGTACGTAAATACTTAGAATTATAGAAAGTATCGATAGAGGGCACTCACTATTAACCTCGCTTAGGGCAATGTTCCATGAAATACTTATTATCACAGAGTTAACATGTTAATTCGTTTTCCACGCCTAAAGAAGCAGTTAGTCCAATCATTTCAGTTACGTCTGCTACATGATTTCCATGATACACTTGATAATGCCAATGTGTCGAAACAGGAATTACGGAAGATAACTAGTAATTCCTCTTTCCAAATATTTTAGATAAGAGACAGTGTAATGGATTCCAAGTTTTCTCCTGGTGTTTTCAGTTCAATGTTGAGAAGTGTTGAGAAGACAGCATTTTCCCCTTCTTCCGAAGAAGGCATAAGAAACCGTTTATTGGATCTGCAATTGTATTTTCAAGGTCGGTAGATCTCTCTTATTTGTCATGATTCCTTCATAAAGAGGATATTTATTAGGATAACTTCTACCTTTTGAACTTATGTATCTTCGGAGCTTAATGAAGTTGAACTACGCGGTATTACGTATTTTAGGGATATTAGTTAAATTAAAAGATCAACGGAACAGAGTTACGTAAGTAAAAATCATAACGTAGCGATAAGGGTTTGATTCCAATAAATGTAATGGTTAATATGTTGTGAATTTATATTTTTTTCATACCAACGGTTAGCAAGAAGTATTGGAGAGTATCATTTATGGTTGCAATGTTCTATTGAAAAGGAATTTGAACGCGAGCGCACCTAATTTGAATCTGTAAAATAAGTAAATTTATGGTGTAGAGTTTAGACTGTTATGGAAAATACGTAATTTTTGTAAATTAACACTTTTATGAATTAACAGAAGCGATCAAAGTTTTGATATGGAACGACACTCTCCTCAGATTCTTATTTCATATTTCGGTCAATTAAGCAAACAATTCGTATAAAAATTTTTGTCTCACAAAAAGAATTACAAATTCGCGCTGTACATTTACTTACACTTACTACTTATTTTTTAGCTAAATCAGTATGGCTAATATGAGTAATATGTGTAAATTTGGTGGATTGTTTGTAAATCTAACTCTTGTAACAATATCGTGCATCACGGATTCGACAGAATAGGGAAAAGTTTTATTTTAAAGACCATAGTAAAAAAAGTAAAATATAAAAAATTAATGGAATTAGGATTTTTGCGGGAAATGTCTTTCTAGACTGTTTATTCCGTAGAATATTTCATTAAAGACGGCAAACATGTGATAAAATATCATCATCTATTCAGGAGGTTGAAATCATGGATTCTGAAAAATAAGCTACCTTGTATATATATGCATCACGTAATATGTATGGAGCGCTGTATGTTTGGAATCACGAAAAGTGTAATACTTGGGTGAAGAAGATGTACTCTTGGCAAAAATTGACTAATATATAGGTGATGGATTCAGTCACTTATCGAATAATCAAACGATGATGATTGTTAATTAAAATAAACGCCTTTGTAAAACAGCCGAACTTATCGATGCATTTGATGGTTCACCAAGTACAACCTCTTTCCTTCATCGGCTAATTGCAATACGATATCTGATTTTGTCTCTAAAAACCAATCAGCAATTTTATTGAAACTGAGCTTCAATTTCTTCTATTTAGTAATTATTTCGATTTAAAATATCCTTTGGTATAATCTCCTGATTAGATATTTGACGTTTAAAAGTTTGTTCTTTTCTCTCATTACCAATTTCCTTATCGTCATTATGTACTGAGTCAAGTTTCCTTTCTTACCCATCTTCCTAGGAGGCTGTGTGTTAAAATTATACTATTATCTGCTCAAAATTGGCTTAATATTTCTGAGGACAACTAATATACTTCGAATCAATTTCAATTTTCCCCATATATCATTGTCTAATTACTCAACTTTTACATCCTTTGGTAATGTAATATATAATTTCTAAAATAATCGAAAGAGCTTCAGTTTTCAACAATTAATTCATTTCACAGAGTCAATCGTTTCTCTTGAATGCGTTTTCCTCATTAGAGAGCAATCTTTGGAGAACGGATTTTTTATTCATATTTAACTCACTCATTCAGTTCGACCATTTTATTATGAAACATTTATTGCGTTAATAACCTGTTGAAAAAAAAGATAAAGGGTCAAGGAGGAATAAAAAGAGGTTATCGGTGTTTTATCAGACATTCGTGGGATTCCTGTCTTAGCAGAGATAACGTATTCATTACTATTATAACACTCTTTACTCGAGATGTGTAATCCTCTTAAATTTTTTTCGAGGTAAATGTTGTGCAGAATCTTAAAATTGCTGGAAATCCTGAAATTTGTATTCAATATCGCATAATAATATTCATCCACGAGCAGTGTTTGTTCTTTAAATTCGATATTTTCGTCCTCTTTTATGATGTATATATGGTATTTATGTGGATTATGTATATATATCTGCAAATAAATTGAAAGAAGCGAAAAAGATCATTCTTTTAATTTTAATTTTGTGCCATTTAAAGTATATAAACAATTGAAGTTGAATTTCGATTTTCATCTTTTCACAAAATTCATTCCATATTTGTGTATCAATTTATCATTCGAAACGACTAATTCACTTCGAACATCTTCCGAGATCCGATTTGATCTAATTAAATTATAGAATTGAAAAATTGCTTTCATAGGAACAGAACCGATTGTTTTACCAGATTTTGAAGGCACATACTCATTATCTATGCGACTAAACGAGAATTTGTAATGTTTTCGAAGGATATCAATTATTTAATATTACGTTTCCACCTCAATGCTCATTGGAAGCGATTTAAATGCTCATTTTAGATAATCGGAGTCGTTAGTTGTCAAGAAAATGCTTTAGTAAAGTATAAACAACTTTTATCATTTTTTATTGCGAGAAGTATTTCATATTTTAATAGAAAGAAATGGTTAGGTTGTGTTCTTCTAGACACTTAAAATTCGTTAGCTATGTGTCTTATAATATTCAATTAAGTAAAAATTTCATTAATAAATATCAAATAAATGGATACCCATTTACTTGTCCATTGCTAAATATTCCGTAAGTTAACTTGAGAGTCTTTAAGACTTTTTGAAATACGTAAATATCATTATTTTGCAAATAATTGTAGTTCACTGCTTTGTATTTCGTATATGGTGTTAATTTTTGTAAGTTTCGTTTACTATTCTTTAATATTTTTAGTTTTGTATTAATTGAGTAAACGTTGGTTTTTAACGACAACTATGAAAGGGAACTTAATCTTCGATCTGTTGGGAAAAAAGCACTTGTTGTAGTTCAACGAATAGACCAATTCATGATTTGATAGATGAATGAAAACTCTCAAACTTATTATTAGAACTTGATAGACGATTTTGATTTCAGATCTTATCTCCTTTATCTTAAAGAAAAACATTCTCAATTCCCGAACCGAGATTTTGATTTCTTTATTCCGAAAAGTTGAACTTTTTATCCCACTATCCTGTAAGTGATAATTATTTTTTATCTCCTAGATACAGGATAGTATCCTCTGACGTAAGGTATTTTACAATTTTATTTCTGAAAAGTATCTAGAAAAATGCAGTATTAAAAGTGTTGTTCTATTTATTTATTTGCCTATTAATTTGATTTGGCAACAAATATGAATGGCCTCTGTCATTAGATAATTTCATGAATAGCAATTCCAGCTAATCTCCTATCAATGGCATATATAAGTGGCTTATCTCTTCCTCTCGATATTCTTTTATGACAAAGGAATATCATTCCACTATCGAAACAATAAGTTAGGAGCGACCACTCACAGAACAGGTTGGTTACATTCTTTATTGGGCTTTTAAACAAACTTCATTAGTTTTCGTTAATTATTTATTATCTTGAAGTAAAATATATTTCATTAGAAGAACTAATTGCGTATATGTGAAAAGTTACTCGGAAATGAGATTTTAGTGAAATGAATTCAAGGCATACAATCAATCAAAGATTGTCCATAAGCAAATTTGATTTGAAACTTCGTCGCAGTCATTGGAATCTAGAAAGCTCGTCATGACTCACTAGTTTAGTGCGATTTCATTCCAATTCAATTCGGATTAAAGTCAATTCGAATCAATTGCATATATAAATGAACTATATAAGCAATCAGAGATGATCTCGGTTGCTAAACAATCTAAAGTATCTTATTAATGTATTTAATATTTCCCACCCCACCACTTTGACTGACTGTTAAAATGCATCAAACAAATTAGCTTATATATGCAGATGCTATGATGATCTCAATAGAAATAGATGTAAACTTATCGTTGAATAAAAACAAAGGTAATGTATAACTCTTTTGCACCTCAAGTTTCATTGTGATTTGGTGGAACACTTCTGGATTCGTTTACAGAATGTTTATATATACTTAAGAAGAGAAAAATGCAAAGGAAGTTCTTCAATCGCTGTATGTGACCATCACCAGCGGGAGTAATTCTACATAACCTAAAAAGCCTGCTAACAACACAAAGAGGTGTAGGAATTACTAGGAGTGTGAGAACACGCATGAGTGAGAATTATGACAGGAGTTGTAATCGATAAAAAGTGAAATCACTGCAATAGATTTTGATTAATGTAAGAAGAAAAAAGACGAAAATATTCTTTAGATCGAGAGTAAAAGAGAAAATTAAAATTTTTATGAGCAACTTAAAATTCTTCTCTAACAAATCCCGAACTATAAATACTGTTTAGTCAACAAACACATATTTCAATTATAATTGGAAGATTCATCATCTCTATCTCTAAGACATTTCTTATTCTTTTCTTCTTTGTAGCTTTGTAACTTTGAGCTGTCTCATTCTACTTCAGCACAATCGACTCTATCACTATACTTCCCTCACTTCGAACCCTTAAAAGCCTTTTTTGAAGGACACTAAATTAATCGAAATTAGGAATTTCACAATAAATTTTTCTTTGAATATTCTCTTTTGAGTCTCGTTCTCGTCGTAATTGAATGATCAAAAAATTCCACGCACACATTTCAAACCTGAAATCTTAATTCTTCCATTCATATATCAATAAATTCCTAATCCTCTCTTCTAACAGAATTGAACTAACAAATGATACCTGTTAGTGAATTGAAAGTGAAACAATTCTTTTAAATAAAAGTTCATCTCGGATCTTAATAACATACCGCATAAGGCACGTATCTTTGTATTAAGATATGAGTTGATCAATGACATTTAAAACATTCAGCACTATAATTTCAGTGAAAACGAGGCCAATTATCTATTGTTCTACCAATTTTGTTTAATTTTTAACTTACAAAATCTTTCAATTTTCAGCAAGGCAAGATGGCAGCCAGCGTGGTCACCGTGAACAGCAATACAGATGAATACAATCCTTACGAACACAGATGTCCCGAGAAACCGACGTCGTGAGTAATAATCCTAGTAATTGTTGCGTGCTAAAACAGAAGCGAATAAATGTTTTAAATAACTGGTTTATGACTCTGTTTGGATTGAATCAAGATTAACTGTCTTAAACATCGTGAAATTACATCGTTAAAATTTAAGATTTATTTAATCATCGAAGAGGATTCATCAAGAGAATATCTTTTCTTATTGTTTGTTGTAACGTATTTTGGGAAAATATCAAAGAATTTTACTGATAGGAAATTTCATATCCTAGCTATAAAAATTGCTCATCTTGCTCTCTTTTTATTTCAATCAACATCCATTGTGTTATGTTCTGAAACGGTGTCATAGATTATCAAAGAACTGAACATTTCAGGAACACTTCCACACTTTTAGTTTCATCCCTAAGCGATCGGTGTTACGACCAAAAATTTATATCCTTTTAGATATATAGATAGAAGTTAATAAGGTCAAGCGTTACTTTGTGCAAAGGTATCAAATAGTGAATGTGTGAAAGGGAATAAATATCTTCGTACTTTTTACGGATAAAACGCTTTTCTTTATTTATCCTTGAAAAGTACGAAAATATTTATTCAGTAGATAGAAATTGTATTGGATATAAACTAAGAAATAAAATTGAAGATTAAATCGCTGTGAATTTCTTCTCAGTAAAAATCTCGAGTGTTTGTAACCTCATTGTAAAAGTTGTTTATATTTTACGAAAGCACTTTCATGACAACTAACGACTCCGATTATCTAAAATGAGCATTTAAAATCACTTTCAATGAGCAGTTAGTAATCGATGGAAAGTTAATGATAAATTAATTGATCGCCTTCAAAAACATTGGAAATTGTCGTTTAGTCACATAGATAATAAAGTAATTTTGGGTGTCCTCCAAAACAACAGTTTTTCTTCAAAACCGTTACTTCTTTCAAATTCCAAATGACGCTTTCCGGTCTTTAAAATACCCACATTTATGAGTTGAGGTTTATTACGCAAGACATTTGTACACTCCATTTGTATATTCTTTAATAAGACTATTCCTTTCTTACGAATTTCATTGTGTATTCAACCAAAGTAGGAACTAAGAAACGTTACAGAGGATCGTTCGGATATCCAAACTTTGATTGCTTCTGTTACGACATAAGGAATTTCCCTTGCACTTCTACTGATAACTTGTTTTTATTGAGACGAGATATAAACTAAAAAAGTTTCATCGTCAGTGTTGTTATAAAAGTAAATGTATTTCTAAAATAAATGGAAAACATCACTGGGGATTTATGAAGTATTCGCTGAGAGGAGCTCAAACCTTTAAGAGAGTCCGATTTAATAAATATGCATTCAACTGCATACTAAAATTACATTAGCAGTACATAGTTATAGGATCAAAGTAATATGCAGGGTTATAGCAATTCGACGAACAAAAAGTCCTAATTGCAAATAATTTAATAATGTCGGTGATAATTTACGAAATATTTATTAAAAGTAATCACGAAGGAAATCTGAAATACGAAGAAACTTACCGATATAGAAAGAATATTGCTAAATACAAAATGGTTATATTGAATACTTATTGATTTGTGTTGAAATGGATATTGCTTTCAATACAAATATATGAATAGTCCCATTCAGGGACAAAATAGATGGAACGACTTTATGGCTAAATGATTACAGATATGTAAGTATTGAGGAAGGCTGTTCTATAATTTAATATCAGTAACTGCTATGGATATACGGAATATTTCCGTTCTATAATTCAGAAAAGGTTGTATTATTTTGTTTAATGAGGAATTCTATGCTGAGAAATCCAAAAAAGATGTCACTGTTTATTAATCAATATTTGCGTGTGTTCGAACGAAAAATCGTCGTTTGGGTTTGAGAGAAGAACTTTTCATCAATGCAATGAAAACATAATAAAAAATTGAAAAGACACTTCTTCATCACTTGTTTATTTAGATAAATCTTAATACGCAGATTCAAATTGGGGGATCAAACGCGAATTAAGCAATTTAATTTCAATCTAAGAGAATTAATGCAGAATTCAACTTTTAACACGCATTCCAAAATCTCATCCGAAAAGAGATGAAAAATGTGATCTCTGGTTAACCAACGTGAGATTGGAATTATTGCTATCATTATAAGCGAACTTCTTTTAATAACTTCGGATAACAAACTTGTGTTGTATTGTGTTTAATTCACGAATATGAAAATCATAATTTACGTTTTACACGAATTTACAGAAATAGTGGAATTTATCCTTGTGCTATGATCAATGCTAAGGGATTATTATAATTTCTGCTGTCGTTCATGTCAATAAGAAGAGAATCAAACAAGGAATAATTCTAAATAATGAATCTCTAGCAATTTTAAATTCGTTGTATCTGCAATTACGAAAGATTCTGTGAATTCGAGTGTAATTATTACTTTTATTTATTATATCGTTATTCTATGTCGTCCCATTGCCCATTGACTTAACATCGATAATATTTACAATGGTTCCTGTGATGTCTATTCAACTTCTGAAAACCTCATCGAAAACTACGTAGAGTCGAAAGAAAACATAGACATAAAAGTATATTCGCTTCACTAAATGAATTTACCCATTTCGTTTCAGCTGTTTTTCTCTCGCAGAATCGTGAATTATTTAAATTCAGATGAAAAAAGATTTAATATGGAAAACCATGATGAAATATTGTGTTTACCAATTCGAAAGTTCAACCTCAATCTGTGTTCGAACTTAAAATTGGCCAAATAGCTGTAATTAGAGAACCGCAGTCTCGTTTCTGTCATTGTTTCTCTTGGTTTAATTTTCATTCATACATTTTGCGTAAGATAATTTTGCTCTAATTTTAATGGATGGGTTCTAATCTTTCGTACAAGACTGTGTCTCTATTGTACAATTAAAGTGATTTTAATGATATGGGATACATTAAATGTGTTTCCTTTCGCAAGTAACTTGGAGACGCTGTTTCATCTGCTGAAGGGAAGTCTAGGAACCGGTATACTTGCAATGCACAACGCTTTCATGCATGCAGGATACATCATTGGCTTCGTAGGAGTTCTCGTAATTGCAGCCATATACACACACTGCATGCATATTCTCGTAAGTAGTTGATCGTCGAATCGACGATGGCCATGGTCTGTTTTTGTTCCATAGACATTTATTTTACTTTCATTTGGGGCCTTTCCGCGGACGCTTGATAATGTATTTGTGGTACGCAGACATTGTTTTGTGAATGCTCAGATGTATTACAGGTGAAATAGACGTTGCAAAAAATGAACCAAATTAAGTGCATATCGGGGAAGAGATAACACGAGGAGAAATAAACAACAGACAAACACATACGACTAGAGAAAGACCTTTAAAACATTCCGCACTAAGAACTTCTGAAGGAAAAGCATTGTTTGAATTCCCTATTAGAGGCATTAAAATCCCAACTTTCCAAAAAGCCATAACGATTACTTTTTCACTGATAAGAGCGAAAATGTCCAACATTCACTTCCATGCTTCTCCAATTCTTTGCTGTACAAATGAACCCCTTGAATGTCCCGTACTGATGATCCAAAGAGTCCAAACCACGTTCTTCGATAAACTTTACACGGCATTGGTGCATTCCTTCAAATTGACCAAGTCACTTGTTTCCCATAGTAAATCCGAATTTACGAGCTCTTCAAAGTGTACTTATTAGAGGCATTCTGAGTATTCTTCGGGTTTAGAGGATAGCTTTCTCGTAATAATAATTTAAAATTTTTAGATTTCTATTTAATATTTAAACTGCACAAACCCCAATCAATTTATTTACTAAAGTATAATTAAAGTATAAAACTCATTTAGTTCAGATAAATCTTAATCTCTCAATCGTACTTATTTTGAATGTTTTAGAATTGTGGAACAGACAATAGACATCGCTCTTAGAACGAAAGAGTTTCTTCTTCATTTATAAAGCAAAATATGTGTAAATCACATTAAGTTTAGATAAATCGATAATAGTTTTGTGGCAGCAATTAATTCTCTGGCAAAATTACAAATAGTTGTGCTTGATAATATAAGCTTACATGTTTCTCACATCTTATCTATTTATATTTTGCTGAGGCAGAAACAGCGGCCTATTGAGGAACATCTGCTCTTATCAATGGAGTTATTCCACGAGTTCTTTATTCTCTGATTCCAAAAAATAACTATCGTCGCAGATTTTTATGTAAATATTTCACGATTCAACGCTTCTCCGTTTCCAATGTAAATTATTTTCATCTGTTTCAGGAAAAAAAATCGATTATCATTGTCAAAAGGTCGAATTTCTCCATAAATCTTCCAAGACGATAGTCGTGCATAAATGTAGAGGCACGAATATGCTCTGAGCGTCTTTGCAACTAAAACTGAGGAGAATAGAAACATAGCGTCTATTACATATGCCAAGAATCGTTCTCAAAAAATTGCTTTGAGTACTCATTCCTTAAAAAGTAACAGAAACATGAAAATATTGAGTTATGTGATGAAGTTACAAAAATTTCATGTTTTTTTAATTGTAAACCCTAATGCGGTAGTTCAAATAATTTTGAAAATAAAGTTTTTCTCTTTTACTCTTCTATCCTTTCTGTGTTTGAGAGATAAAAAGAAATGTTTCATCGAAAGTGTCTTTGTGTATCTGCTGATGGGTTCAAAACATAATTGCAGTTAATTTTTAATTAATATTCATAGCAATTTTTAAAATTTAGCTAATTTTGGGATCATCAAATGAATTCGATAATTACAAAATTGAAATGAAAACCTTATTCTTTCCATCTGAAAGGAACCTTTCAATTGAAAATAAGGTTCTTAAATATTAAATTTTGTTGCTCATTATCTCTTTATAAAACTGAAGATTTTGATCTAATACAATATTTGGTTCTGATTCATAATTCAGATGGTCCTCTTAAAACAATGTTATTTAGTAAAAAATGCTATTTAGAAACCATCTCAACTCAACGTCGAAAAGATGTTTAAATCTCCAAACAAAACAGTTCATTTCTGATGTCTCACATATTCCATGGTCATTATTAGTTAGATGAATGATGTATGATTATATTTTTTCTAATTCTCTAACTTTCTTTAGGTTGCATCCGAATATGAGTTATGTCGGAGGCACCGTGTTCCAAGCCTTAACTATCCAACAACTGCAGAGTTAGCATTTGCCCAAGGACCACCGATAGCCAAAAAAGCATCTAAATACGCTGGGTAAAGTTTTTAATTTAAGTTTGGTCTATTGATTTGTCCACTATATATATTTAGTTTATATCTGCATACTTCTGTGTCTAGAATTGTTCCTCCAACAAAAATGAATTACTGGGAAACTGTTATTTCTGAGACACTTGGATATTGTAGAAATTAACTACAAGTATGTAAGAACGATTCCCAGATTATGTTTGCCCATTTATGAAACCAGTCTTATTATTTAGAGTTTTTGAATACGACTGATTATTTTTCTATTTTTCAGGCTCATTCAATTGATTCGTGTTTTTATTCATAATTAGAATTCCTCAATTTTAATATTACAGACATGTCCTAAACTGGTTACAAGTTCTCTACCAAATTGGGACGTTATGTGTTTATATCGTTTTCATCGCAAAGAACTTAGAAGAGGTGAGTGGAATTTATTATAGTTACGTAAGAAATCTTCGCATTTAGCCCAATGCCGTAATAATGGAAGTGACAGTTTGATTGCTTTGAAACACCTTCTATTCCGTATATTATACAAGACTAATTATTGCAACCTAAGAAAGATTGGGGAAGTATTACAATGCATAAAGAGAATTTAATTTAGAATACCTGCTAATCGCGAAGTATTATAAAGTATAAAAATACTACTTCCTCAAAGAATTCATGTAAATATTTTTTAGCTAGTTCCTCATTTAAAGATTCACATGACACGAAAATTACACTACACTGGAGTTAAATCCGAGTATGAACTAATTAATACATCCTTCTAGGTTGTAAGTGAACACGTTGAAACAATGGATTTTCGGATGTATATGGTGATCATTGTGGTGCCTTTGATGATCTTCTTGGTGTGTGTTCGCGATCTGAAGATGTTGGCGCCGTTTTCAACGGCGGGCAACGTCATAACATTCGTAGGATTTGCCATAGTTCTTTATTACATGGCTGTGCCAGAGGATGGAGTGGACGGAGGAGGACACGACTGGGGATTGCCTTCGATATCAGATCGCAATGCAGTTGGAAATATCCGTGAAATGCCTCTATTCTTTGGAATGGTGCTCTTTGCTTTGGATGCTATAGGAGTGGTTGGTGTCATCTCTCAAAAAATATGTTATTTTATTACGCACTTTACGTTTTATTCTTTCAACAGTCAATACCATTACTCTGGACATTTCACAATAAAACTTTAAACATTTTTAGTTAAAACTCTAATTTTACTTAAAAACTAATGTTTGATAGATATATTTCGAAAAGATTCTTCTCCCGTTTAAGTTTCCATTATTTCCGAGTTTAAGAGCAATCAGATGATTTGAAAATTTAATTCGTGATTTTCTTATGTAACGACTGAACGTCATAAAGTTGAGAATGTGATTTTTGTCATGAACTTTACCTCCTTTACACATGTGTTTTAAAAAACATAAATGTGGAATTCCTGATAATAGTAGACAATAGTAGTAATAACAATTGCTACTAATGTAAGTACAAAAACGAGCTCATCGATGTGAATTATAATCGAAGGATGTTAAAACTAAGAAGTTTATTGGGAAAAGAAAAATCTCTTAGTTTCATTGTCCTTTTACTTTTGAAAGTCACACAGTGATATTGAAATATAATTATTACAGGTTATGCCTCTTGAAAATAATATGAAAACGCCAAAAGGTTTTGGTGGCTATTTTGGAGTCCTGAACCAGGCGATGGGTTTTATTGGAATTTTCTATGCGATCATCGGATTCATTGGATATGTCAAATATGGTGATCATTGTAAAGGAAGCATTACCTTGAATCTTCCACAGCGCGATATGTGAGTATACAAATATGATTGTTTTCCTCAATTAGTAAGAAGAAATACTTTTTGAGCGCATTTATATTTCTAGATTTAATAGTTTACGTTTAACTTAAGAAGTGAACTACAAATATTGTGAAAAATACGATCAAAGACAGTTTAAAATATCCAAAACATAGAAAATTTGCGTGGAATCCTTAAATTGCATTTTCAGACATTTTAAGAGTTTCGTTTAATCAATTAATAAATTTTATTTAATTTATACAAAAACAGTAAATGAGAATTTTCCACTTTGGATGATAGTATAGTATTTTATCAAGTTTTTAAATTTTTTATCTTTCTTTATTCAGTCTTGCCCAGTCTGTCAAGGTAATGTTGTCCGCTGCCATGTGTATCACATTTGCTCTACAAGCTTTTGTGGCAATCGACATTTTATGGAACTTTTATTTGAAACCACGAGTGAAAAACTCAAGATGGAAATGGACATATGAAACTCTTGTACGGATCACTATAGTTGCGGCATGCTGTGAGTTTTATGGCCAATACAGTTTATATATAATAACATTAATCCCAAACTTCAAATTAAGCTCAGAGTTATAGAATGTATGCCCTAAACAAAGTGCATTGCAAATGTGAAAAACTCTGAATCATATCGTCTTATTCCATATAAGTTATTTTCCTCTTAATCAATATGAGAATTAAGTAACAACAAATTTACTTAAAGTTTATACATCATGAAAGTATCATTAAGTGTAAAATAAAAAGCAAAAAGCACCGATAAAAGTAAGAGATATATCAATATTATCAATCATTGCTTTTCTAGATGACGAAAATCTGGAGTTATTAATAAGATATTTATTCAATCCTCCGTATATGTTTTCCATGGTTTGTGCACATCCATCAAAAAATATTACATAAGCTTTACTGAGCACGCTTTTCAAATCAAGAGATGATCCTAAAAATGTCAACCTACTATTCTATGCTTTAAAGTCAATATGTTAATAAGCATAATTCTCTTATGCTTTCCTCCATCACAAACAGCGTTGGCCCTCAGTGTCACAAACTGGTTGCCTTCAACCCTTAAGAACTATTTAGAAGGTGTGATATGATTTACTATTAATGAGCAGCTAAAAATAAACGAGATTCTGCCGATTGGTGGTCTTAAGTTGCGTATGAGATTTTTTACTTTTGGTGATGATACTTCTTAAATGCACAGTTTTTGAGGAACGTTATACGTATATACATACTTCACAGCTTTTGGAATTCCTCATTGAAATTGCTGAAATAAAATCACGTACAGCGGCGAAATGATTTTTGCTGAAATATAAACACCAAGTGTATTTGTGAATGCGATGTCCTATGCTTTCGCTCCGAGGAGAGAGAGTTTCATCGACGACAATTAAACCAAAAATAGAAGAGAAACGATTATATTAAGTAGTAATTTACTTAAAAAATAAATCAAGAGATTCGGTAGATTTGGAACAAGTTACGTTTAATTTCATTAAAATTCTCTTTTCACAATTCTCGACGAGTGTAATTCTATTATTTTATATCTTAGAATATATTTAAATATCTTTGAGTTTCAGATCTTTTAATTAATGGCGATTATAGAGAAAATGGCGCAATGAGAACGAAAAGACTGAATCCCCTTCAATTGGATTTGGAATTTTTACAGAAAGATTCATCATTTTTCAAATTATAATCGAGCAATAAATATCAATTACATACCCTAAATTATTCTTAATCCGAGTAAGACCTTACGAAGATTAATATTAATTAAATTATAAGAATTAGAGATAATTTTTAATTCTTTCATTTCAGTTGCACTGGCCTACGCTATTCCCACTTTGGAGCTGTTCATATCTCTATTTGGAGCATTCTGTCTTTCATGCGTTGGACTTATTTATCCAGCCATCGTGCAGTCGTTCACTTTCTGGTACATCCCTGGAAGTATGCTTAAAGACTCTCCGAGTACTTGGGAAGGAAGAATATGGCGCAGGAATTTACTTTTGGGCAAAAACTCTTTGCTGCTTGTCTTTGCAGTTTTCGGTATGACCATCGGCTCCTATACATCTATAAGGGATATCGCTTCACAATTTTCTTAAAAGTTTCCTCGGATTATAAAACTGAAATCCTAAACATCTTCACATATCGGAGTTAAAAGAGATCTAACAAAACAGAGGACATGACCACTTCAATTCATTTCCATTACAAACATATAAAAATGAGTGTTTTGACGTAAGAAATTGAAAAGAGATCCATCGGAACTATTTCACTTGGATTTCTTTCGCATGTATTTAAGTTCACATTACATATTACTATTTATATACAATTTTTTTCGAAATAAATACTGTTTTTACCTTCACAGGCGTTTCATATTTAATGTTAGTGTACATCATTTTCCCGCACAATATCCATCGATGTCAGTATCGAGAAATTCGCTTAGAAACCCACGTAAAAGCTCAACATTTTTAGTCCAATTCGGTCCTCATCATCAGGGACATCCTCCATTTCAGTGAACACGTGAAAAGTCATTAAAATTGGAATCGATTCAAAAGTTCCGTAATTAACGTTCATCATATCGAACGTACATAAATCGTATCGAAAGTGCTACTTCTTAAATCAATCCGGAGGTCTAATTTTTCTTCTACAAAACAAGAGATCGCTTCTGCCTTTCAATACCATTCCTATTCACGTGATGCACGTAATTAAATTTCAGATTATTATGTTAACACTTTAAAAGTTTATCATGACATATTTTTGATCCCACTAAACCCACAATTGTTGCTTTATACACCTACTCCATGAAATTTCTTTTATCCAAATATGTAATTGATGGATTCTTCCATATTTATGTTTAACATAAAGGAGAGATAAAATACCTGGGTGGCAATGGTGATATGGATAAGGTAATTATGTATAAATAAAAGGTAAAATCATCGAAATGGATGTGGGCATTCGTGGGTTGAGAAGAAACAACATTATGTACGATACGTATAGAAAGAGTATAAGTAAGTATAAAGTATACGTGTAGAAAGTATGAATGATCTAAATATCATATTAAGAGAGATACGATTTTTCAAAATTTGAAAATATTTCACCTCCTGGAATCGAACCCATGACCAGTTGTACGTAAACTATAGCATTTTTCCGTAGATATATATAATTGCAATACCTGCATGAAATGTTATCTGTTTAGCTCAATGGAAAGTATTTTTTAAATTTATTTGAAAAACATGCATTCTTACGGGGGAAAGTCGATTTTTGGGGTATCCTAGAATCGAACCCATGATAGGTAGGGTCGGTTTTTGATTTTTTCTAGGTGAAATTCAGTGGGCCATTACGCAAAAAAATCAGCCGGTGGCCCCAGCGGTTTGGGCCTCATAATTAATTCATTACGTGTATAAACCTATAGAATATTTTGAGGAAGGAATGAGACTAAATCATTGGAATTCTTACAAAGACGGAGAATTACTTGAACAATGCGAAAATCTGAAAAAATTTTCGCAACATTTTTTAAGAAGCAGAATTTTAAAGAAATTATTGTTAGTCCTGTATGAATGCTGGAGAATTATTTTTTACTTAAAGTTCAACTATAGAGAGTTTTCTTTGAATTACACAATCTGACAAAAAATATAGAAATTTAAAGTAAATGCTGAGTCACAGCTGGGTAAATTATAACTAAAATCATAAGCATACATAATATTCTCGTACCACGAATTCTACATTTTTGTGTATTACCAGATAAAGTTCAGAACTAGATCGATTCGCTAACTTTCGGCATAATAGAATTTCTCATTTAATTTGATATTTTTATATATGAGATACTGTTTTAATATTTCTGATCGAGAATTACAACCATTTTGTTAAAAAAAACACGCTTGGATACTATTTGGCTTATTTCAGGACTTAAGCGAAAATCGGATGACAGGAACCGTCTTCTCATTGCTCATGCTAATTCATATCTTATTGGAGGCTTAATAGAATTAATATTTACTTAGGGCGTGTTACGCAAAATTAAAACAATATATATAGTTTTACAAAAGAAGGATATTTTTGCACAAATATCTACTCATAAGTTATAGAGAGCAAAAGATATTAGGGAGGGAACCTGGTTCAGTCGGTCAGAAGAATCGAATTTTATATTTCTTCAAAACAGTACAATATTTTAGGAATATAATCACGAAGTTTTAGATCATTTTACGAAATATTAAGAAAACCAATATTAAGAAAACTACAGCCCATTTGTTTAGCCGATGCAGTTGATCTAGGAGTGTGGACATCTCTCGCCCAATTATCTCGGAACAAATGTTTTATAGCTTATACTACTCATCTTTCAAAAAAGCTTTGGGTATTCTACAAGTTAATAGTTAAGGACAGATGATGGCGAAATCTGTATTACAAATATATCTTGAGGAAAAGGCGTAGTATCCGTTGAATTCGAAGATTCTTTTTGGTATAGTCAGTCTTAGAGTGAGCAAACTTCCAGTCGCGAATACTCCTGGATTTTTTAAACAAGTATGATTCTTTATCCAGAAATCAGTACAGATGAGCAACTGGTGCATGATTTTTGTCCATCGGGACCGAAGAGTTCGATCCATCGATGAGATTTTTGACACGGATTTAAAACATCATAGACCACTTCTTTTCGACGATGCGAAAGTTTTTTTTATACTTTCTGACAACTTATTGAAGGAATATTCATCAGGAAGATACCTCGTAGATCATAGACTAATGCGAAATAAAACTGCAACTCGATCGCACAAACATCGACCTGGTGCCTTACATATCTGCAGGTATTTATAAGGATTTTTTATATTTCGCTGTTGTGATAATGTAAGAATTGGAGATATTAATCATGTGGCAATGCATTATTCATATCTGCAAATTGTTGACAGCCGTGGCAGACACGGCTGTCAACAATTTGAAAAATTTAGCTTGAAAACAGATATGGTTGACATGGTTGATACATCCAATATCGAGTAAATAAATATTTCCGAAAGTTATGAAAAACGCACCGTTCAACCTAAATTGAACAACATTCCGAGAGTGGGTTTAGAGTTTATCCAGAATCCAAAAATACCAATACGTTCCCACTATCCATCTTAATAGGGTAAGGCATGCATTTTCCCAAAGGATTCCAGGCTAATGCGACCCAAGCTACATCATCCTATACCGAACATCCGGTTATCCAGTCTGCCAATGAAATCCGATTGACGGCCGTACCCCGTAGGCTATGGATGTGTGGCAAATTTCACGAGGGCCAGTTGTGATACCCACTGTCATGGACGAGAGATACCAGCAAGGATCTCGGTCTCGTTCCAGAAATCTATATATCTTATCATAGTTCAGAGACGTTTGTATTTAAAAGTTTGTACGTTCTTAGGCAGTTTTGTACTTAGAGCGAAAGTACGGTTCATTATAAACATTATCGTTTCTGTTCGTTGAATAATTCATTAGATCACTGTTCATGTACTGATTGTCGTACAGAGAACTCAGAATGTAGCATTAATTCCTTAGAGACATTTAAGAGCGTAATTTTTCCACCCTTGCAGAAAACCATATGTAATTGAATATGTTACGGGGTACAACCATCACAAAAATTTCATCCAGATGTGTGCCGGGTACGTCATGCCCATGGTACTAAGCACCTGTTTGTGAAATCCTAAGTTACCGCTCAGTTATCGGCTCATTCCCTTCTAAGAGGGTAGGCCACCCAGTTTCGCTAAGGACTCCAGATCGGTGCAGACCATGCCACATCATCCTATACCGACTATCCGGGAATTTCAGTCTGCCAAGCAAATCCCGACAGATGTACCCCAATGATAAGTCTAAGAAATTGTCACAGGTGGATGTCCTTATGCACAATGTTAGTGATCAAAGCGTTGATACAATATATCAATCATATTTCAGAGACCTTTATATGAAAATTACGTATTTCACTCTAATTATTATGTAGGTTTGTGCTTGTAGCCCAACTAGGTTCATAATAAATATTAAAACTGCACTTTGTTTAATTATATTTTTAAAATAACGTGTTTATGTACTGCTTGATGTACAGAGTCCTCTGCACGACTTCCAATTAAAACCTTTTTAAATTTGAGTGTTGCCGCTTATACGTACATACGTAATACTTTTCACAACTACGTGTAAGCGGGTATTATAAAATAAAGTTAGTTAAATTTATCGAATCAACGTTGAAAGCTTTTTTCAGAAATATAAAACTTAATGTAATTTTTATTAGACATATCATTTGGCCACAAGCTTAGTTTACGAACTATATTCACTATAACTATAACTATATATGTTCTTAGGTCTCCAATATTAGTAGGATGTATAATTATTTCTGTTTTATTATTAGAAATGCTAATTGTAGGATTAAACGAGGACTTAAGAGCCATCTACATAACAGTTCTGACGTGAATATTAAAATTTTGAATTTTCCCTCTTCATTATGGTTTCGGTATAGTAACGTAAAAGTGATCGCGAGATGTCACTCGACATTTATTTGCAGAACATTGAGGTTTATTACATTTTATTACGATTTTTGAGAAACATTCCTTCAAACATCACCTCCATTTGGATGAACTCGATAAACTTTATCAATTCAATATTCAATAATTTCAAATTATAGTTCCGCATTCACTTTATCTCTAAAAGCAACACTTGTTACCTTCGTATTGTTGGGACCTCGCCTCAGCCTTCCTTGATTTCTCACATTTACGGTAGATATGGTTGATGTATATATAGGTTAAGAGGAAGACCAAATTTTCGGGGGGTCATGGAGGAAATGCTAGACCAATTCAGATTGGTTTACATTTCCAACATGACTTCCTTTCCCGGATTAAAACCTAAGTCCGGAAAAACCATAAAATTAAGACACCTGAGGAATGAATTTTTTAAAAAGTTAGTTTTAGGGAAAAATTTAAGACACCCAAGGAATCACCATTTCGTAATAATTTTAAGAAACGCAAAAAGAGAATTTTTTTTATTAAGAAAACGCGTTTTCTAAAGTAAACGCCCCACCCTCAAACCCCTCTACGAGCCTCCGAAGCTACAAATAAATTTACTTTTCCTTCACTAATCTAACGTGCGATGACTACTGGTGATTAATGTAGAGACATCTATGTAACTTCTCAAAACATACTAATAATTTTAAATATTCCCTCCTTTGTGACGTATTCATACCCTCGGCTGCCTTTTGATTCCCATAAGTCTTTACTGTTTCTCGTACATTCTCTTACCTTAGTTACTGTGCACACTTGGACACCTTGTCCAAACACTTGACCACAATCTCATGCAAAAGGCGTTTTTTTTTTTTTTTTTTTTTTTTTTGGCCGTTGCAGTCCATAATTCAGCAGCGGTCGACAGTAAATATCTAAACCCGAGAGGAAAATTTTACCCACCACCAGGATTTGAACCTGGAATCACTGCATTTGAATAAGCATTCTTACCACTCCGCCACGCAAGCTTTGTAAGAATTGGAACTTAGCATGGTAACTATGTCTGAGGAGAAAATAGGTGTCGTCATATAAAACTTCAGTTTATATGGTAGTACCCAGTTCACTTCTCAGAGAAATATTTCTGTTGGGTATTTGTATGGGAGAGTAACATCATTCTAAAATTCATGTCAACCGATTGCTTGCAGTTTGCAAGCTAAAATTTACTCTTACTTTACGTATTTATTATACATAGATTCTCTTGGGAATGCATTTCATAATTTAAAGGATAGTTCTCAGCCTAAACTACTGGAGCTATGGGCTCCCCGATGTATAGATTATATTCTTTCTAGTCTTGTTAAAATATTACAAATTATATTGAAATTTAAAATATTTTAAATACGTGAATCGTATTTCTTTCTTTATTCAGAACCTGTATCCATAAAATTTTGACAATAAAATATTTCTAGGCATTTTCATTAGAATTGAATATAATAAAAAATGCCTGGATTTAAAAAATCAAACTCTGTGATTACTTTTGAAAAGTTTTTATTTTATCAGTAAATACAGTTATTTTCGAACATGAGATAGAATAAACATTTATTTCGAAGGTTCTCCTCCCAAAAGTGTACAAAAGAGAAATAACAAGAATTCTACAATGTAATTACAAATCAACAAAGTACCCTGCAATTTGGTCACCTTAAGGATTGGAATGAAACAGGACGAGAATAATAATTAATACGAAAAAAGACGTATAGGTATAGTTATGGTGCCTGATAATAAAGACAACTATGGATAATATTCCAAATTCTAAATAAGCAAAGGTAATAAAAATACATCCTAAACGAATGGGAAGCAAAGTTACCGGAATTATAGCCGAAGTTGGTAGCAACTGACGCTGTGAAGAGAAAAAATCATATCAAAGATAATCGACAAAACCAATACTTTTATTGGCAATTTTCTCGCTAACTAGGGCTTAAATGGCAAAAACCCCTTCCCATTCTACTCTCAATACGCCTACTTCAATATGAAATAGTTTTCCTTGTAATCAATAAATGAACAATAATACTTATTGTCCAGTTCGTAAAGCTAAGCTATGCGTACTGTAAGACCCCGCTTAACAGGGGGATACGTTCCAACAACTTCGAGCGCCTAACGAAACAGCGTTATACGAGGCAACGTAACACGTATATATGTAAATATGTAACGGGGATGAGTGAAAAGAACAAAGAATAAGAAAATTTATCAGTTCTTGCCGAATGTATCACAATAAAATAAAATATTATGTTTATATCTTTATACACCTAATAACCTTGATGAATAAATCAATTGTGACGCAGGAAAGCTGCGTTTGTACTGGGATTGCGACTTACAGAGAATACAGTTGGAATCTTTTTTCTGGACAAACTAACGAAAGAGCGTTGAAAAAAACACATAGTACGTATATCTGCATATCACCGTCGCTATAAAATGCACCGCTTTTGGTTGGTGCATGGCCGTTTTCTTTGCACACATTCACAAGTATCAATACAGTATGCGATTTAGGGGAACCCCAAAAAACCGCATTATACTCAAACAGCGTTAAGCGGGGTCTTACTGTACTTACATGTAATTCTGTAACGTATTACGCGGCACTATATAAATTCAAAAAGGTTCTGACTTGAAGTCATAAAGAGGTCTCTGTACCCTAGAATAAAAGACTTACTTTTAATGTACAAACGTCTCTGAGCGACATCTTAGCCAATACCGAGATACAGTAGCCGAACTAGTATCAACCGTATCAACGCTTTGGTCTGTAACAGTTTCTATAACAACACTTATTTGTATATTTTGATACTTAAAATGTAAATAATATATCGTTAACAAGCTAAATTTTACTCGTGTCATGTGCGGACCGAAATAAATACAAACATTTTTTCTTAATAGCCACCCGCATATGTATATTTTAAAGCATGAGTTTTTATTATGATTTCGTTAAAATTAGGGGAAATTATCGCAAGATGGCTCCTGACATTTACCCGCAAACGTATAATTAGACGTTCCATTTCCGTAAGCCTCTTTCACAGTACACAATTCACAAATTCTCTGTCTCCGCAGAAAATTTTCGGAAAAACTGCTACATCAATCAGTTGAACCCGAGTTTCCAAAGAAAGAAATATACTTCTTATCCAGTTTTTCGCGGTGGACAAGCCATATAGGGCTATATTATTGTTAGAAATAAAATCGCTTCCTAAGATTGGATGAGGATTTTTCTGTTCCGTAATATCTTCTTTTTTCTTCTTAAGGAATATATCATCGGAAACATGAAAACCCCATAGCCCCTCCCCATGGCGGAGATATAGATTAAGTAAAAAAACTTTGGTTAATCAAATGAGGTGTTCACTCAATTACTCACCGAGAGAGCGACATATGTCCTGTAGATTTCTTAATATTCTGCATAATGATCTGAAACCTTGGGAATATATTTTTAAAATGTTATACTATTTTTTGATCGAACGAAAAAAAATCAATTTTTTGGCCCACTAAACCAGGTTCCCCCCTTAAGCGGGAGCTTGTTCTTCGTTTTATAGGAAAAGAAAGTCTTGTCTTAAGCAGTCACATCCTAAACAGGATTTACTAATAAGGTTGTACATATTCATAGCTACTTCATTTTTTGATTAAGTCTAAGCATTTACAGTTCCTTTTTTAATTATTGGCACTCATGTACAATTTGTCCTTTTCTGATGATTGCTGGAAGATATCAGAGAAGTAATTTTATTAATTTAGAATCCTTTCTCCAGAAAAGCATTTTCGTTAATTATTGAAGACATCAAATCGATAAAATTCAGTACCCCAAATAATAATTACTACAAGGTTGAAATTGTTATTTTCATTTAATTGGAAAGTTACAATGGAGGTATGCTAAAGAAATTTATCTTCTTCAACTTTAACAACAAAATCTTATCTTATTCAAATTAATTAAGACATTAAAACTCTTTGTATTAAAGAAATAGCAAATACTGAATTTTTTGACCACACTAAAATATTATAACATAATGATATAGTCGTTACTAGGAATAGATTATTATTACTGGAAAACCTAACTAGAAATTATTTTTTCACACCTTAAAACTTTCAAATAGTGGTATGGAAATTTTATAATTAAGTTCTGGAAATTTTAGAACAATTTTTTAGCCAGTTTAATAGAAAATTGATTATGAATACATTAACTATAATTTTGGACATTTTCAAACATTAATTTTAAATAGCAATTAATTTAGAAAGGCAAATTATTAAATACACAAAGATTAAAATTCAAATATGAAATACTTTTATTACTGTACTAGTGGATAGGACATTAAAATAATTCTTAGAAAATTGAAATGAAGAGGTAACAGGGTGTAACAAGAAAATAAATACAACTCAATTAATAGATTCTAACTCAGAATTTGTTTGCTTCGACAACCTATTTTGTACATATTGCACAGTAGTATATTAACAACATTCATCTTGAAAAAGTACATATGCATTCCACACAACATACAGTTTTTCGGGATATACAAAAAATATTCACACCCACTTGTATGCACTATCAATATTATATACACTCTTCACACAAGAGAATTATTTGAACAGATATTCAGTAGAGGTGCATGGCTAAATAAAAATGTGAGTAAGTCAACAATATGAACATTAAGAAAATTACTCTTTGTTCACACATCATGAGATGGCATTATGATCTCCCTTTCAACCTCTAGAACTAAAAAAACTGGAGAATCCTAAAAAAGAAACATTTGTGTTACAACAGATTTTATAAACTTGTTTGGAAGGTTTTATAAATGAAAAATTTCAAAGAAAAAGTTCTTTAGATTTAATAAGCAGATGATAACCTCTAAAATGTTGAACATATAAATTTGTTTCATAAGAATTACAAAGCAACTTTGAGAGTAAGACTGATAAACTTCTTTTGAGTAGCATTCACTGCAAGCCTAGTGACATTATAAATCAATTAACAAAGTTAATAAAACCAATGAAATACCACAGGCTAGGGGCATTTTTAGCCTTCATATCACATTGAATGGGGCATATTTACAGGCTTATGAGACCTACATAACCTAAAATAATTTCAATTGGTGTAAAAACCTTCCCTCTGATACTATATACAGACCCAGGTACCCTAGTGAAAAACATATTATATCACACATCATGATTCAGATATTGGAAATAAATACATCAGCACTTCTGGCAAAAGACACTTGTAAATTGCAGCTTTGCATCTGGTGATGCTGCACAGTAAAAAATATGTTTATCTGCTCCTGGAGCAAGAAGGATAGATAAGTTAACATGATTCATACTCAGCAAAGAAACAACATTACTCTTTCTTGTCGGAGGCAGCAAATTTTGCTTCAAAAACAGTTTAACTCTGGCATTGATGTATTTTTACTGTTTGGCTCGGGAAATATTTTGATGAATCATTGAGTTTCCTTTTCCTGTGAATGTCACAATAAGTTATAGAACGTCACAATATATTTTAACTCAGAAAAATGCATCGAATGGAATAAAAATCAAAAGTTTTACTCTTCCGTGAATCAAATTCTATTCTACATCAGACACCTTACACACAGTTTGAAATTTTAAGTGTACCTGTAATGTTATAGTTTTGTAGTAGTCAAATTGAAAAAAAAAGGTTACACAGAAACTTTACTTTTGAGAAAGTTAGAATATTATTGCTCATATTGATCCATCTGAGAAAATGAGAAATATAATAATGCATTTATAATAACATTACTACCAAAAAATATACTCTCTCCAGAAGTAATATTAATACATGCCATTAATAGGGAAATTGGAAGTCACGGTTTCATATAAAGAAATAAAGGTTCTGGCAGTGGTGTGTAGATGACAATTTTTGTGCATTCATTTGTCTTGTTAGGAATCACAAGTGGCACACACTTTAAATCGTTGCATTAAATCAGGCTTTTGAACATTTATATTTGGTGGGAGACATATCTAATGAACACCCACATCGTACTAATATAATTTGTTACAAATGCCAGAAAAGAAATATTGGAAAACTGATATGCTGACAAATTTAAGGTTGATACAACTTTTAAAATAATTTTGGATAAACTTTTAAATTAAAAACAGATTAAATTAGGCAGTTACACGGGCTGATCTGGAAGGCAAAAGAGTAAAGATTATAAACCCTCAATGATCAATTTCTTGGATACCATCCAGATCTTCTACGAGCTACCAATTAACAACACATGATATAGGCATATAAATTCAACTATTGTTTTTTCTTGAATTCAATCTGTCATTCAATAAAAAACAATAATGATGGCAGTGTGAATTATTCTGCTCCTTAAAATTATATATTCCAACTTGATTTCCCATAAAGCTTTTCAATATCAAATAATTTCCATGGTTAATTTCTTCACAATCATTTTCTCATAATACTGCCACAGAAAATAAAGAATTAATCATCTAATTTTTACTGTTTAAATTCTGAACTTCTCTTCTCCAGAAATAAAAGAATAAATCTGAAAAACCGTGAGTTTTGGACAATCTTAAAACAAAGATTTAACTCAGGAAATATATAAAGAATGAAATAGGAAACAGATTTCCCATTTCTTGTGACAATCTATTCAACGATGACACAGATAGGTACTCAATTGAGAGGAATTTTTTAGGTTTTCCCTGAATACTACTCGAGTAAAATTAAAAAATCACACAGCTCATTTTTCCAACCTAACAATATTTTCAATTTCATGCTAATATGTTGCAGTCTGATTTTTTACAGTTGAAGTTCCTTAATCTGCAATTCTGAAAACCAGAATTTAACAGAGAATCAAATGCCATAGATGATTCCATATATATATATTATATATATATTTTCTCACACACACACACACACACTCATGGAGATTTACATGCACCCACCCTAAAGGCATTCTATCATTTATGCAGGAAAAAATGATAATCAAAGAGGCATATAAAACTCCAGTCACCAATGACCATTGTATGCTCAGTCATTTCATTTTCACTCACAATAACCTAATACACAGGTACACAATAAGAACATTTCATTAAACACTCAAATTTGATTTATATTTTACTACATTATCTTTCATTGCAACAAGTGCCTTATTTCCATTATGTTCAAGTTCTATCATGACTCACTCTACACACACATTCTGCATGATTACAAGGGGACGGTTGGTCTAACATTCACTCGAGTAAAAAATTTTTTAGTCATAACTAACCACAATCACACAACACCTTGTATATCAAAACAGCATCCAGTGAAAAGTAATCCTTCAATTTCTCCTCCTTAAGCATTAGGTCCATTAATTTTCTACTATCACTTTCAGCCTCCTTTCAAACTCTCTCTCCTGAGTAAAACACTTCAACCTAGTACATTATATTGTAAAGGCACCATCAAGTGTGTCCTGAATAAGCCAGCCTCACATTTAATTTTATAACTTAAAGGATTACTCTTGTATAAATATGTCTCTGAAAAGAAAAACAAAATTCAACAACCAATCTCTTTATATAGCTTTCATTCTCACCATAAGATAAACTTTATAATAGACTCTTCAATTTCTCAACTTGACTTTGTAACCATCCTTCTTTTTTGCTAAATCTGATTTATCATCTTAATCTGACAAGAATTTGTTCATGTTTTCACAGCCTGTGTTTTGGTGGAATAAAAATCAAGTATTCATATCTCAGGATGGAAATGTAATCACAACCTATTACTTCCCCCATGCTTAACCACTGCATTGTCTGAGAAGTCAGTAAGAAGAATCTCATTCTCTATGAGGCTCTCAACTAAGAAGCATTGTAATGCAAAATGCCTTATGTATCAGTCAACAGGTTCTAATTTTGAAAAATCATAGCAAGCAACCAGTATTTAAATTTTCCATTTACCATGTTATCAACAAATCTTATTTCTGCAAGATTCTTCATGATTTCCTTCAATAACTATCAGCGATTCTCATACTACGGCATCACAGGCACAATTTCAACTTCAAAGACTTCTTGAGTTGAAAGATGCATCAACAGACCCTCATACATACATCCCAATGAGATGTTTTAAAATACAGCAGAAGGTGATAGTGGAAAGAGCAGAAGTGATAATAATAAAGGAAATCACTGTCATAAAGGTAAATTTTTGAGCTATATACAAAAATAACTCATTCACTTGCACAAAGTATTTGTGTACTGTTTAAAATTAGGAGGAAAATGGGTTTGGAATAAATCCGACAGCTGATGTTGAGAGGGGCAAAGGTCCTCTGCTTCCTCTCGTATTTTGTACTCTTCACAATTCATGGCATGACATCCCATATTTCTGCCAAGAAAGGAGGAAGTTTTTTGTTCTTGAGCTTGAGGGAGAAACACATTTCTGAGTTTTGATTTCCAAGAGTCCTAAGCTCTGTGAGTACAGACAGAAGCTTAGCAAAGATTGGTCCTGATCTGGGCCTTCGGCGATTATCCACATATGCTTTCAAAGCTTCCAAGTATATCTCCTGGATTTTTTCTACTTTCCAGCCTTCAATCAATGCTGGTCTCTCTGAAATTAAACAAGGAGACAATTTAAGAGAAGAGATTGACATTCTACCAAACATATCATCATGCAATAAATATTAACCCTATCAGTTTCACAGCACAAATTATACTTTCATACATTCTGCAAATAATGCATATAATTATATACATTGCATCAATGTATATGACTGTAACATGAATATATTAAAAGGGCCAATTATGATATTGCCTTGTCCATTATAAGACAAATCAAAACGAAGTTTTTCTCATTATGTAGATATTTAAATTTTATAGAATTCAAGATTCCTCTTTCATTTACTGTGGGTATAATAGTTTTTAAGTTGAAATGATCAAGAGCTATGTCAATGACCATGACTATACATTGGATTGAATTTTCCTAACAACATACTACAACCTTATGAAAATACTTCTGATGAAAACCTTCAGAAAGTACGTTATTCAGTAGCCTAAAACTAATTTACTTTCCTCTTATACTCAATACTTGTATTTAGAATTGAGATATTACTTTCAGATATTCTTCTTTTCCAACAGCTTTGAAACATAACAGTCTAGGGAAGTAAATTCACGGTGCATGCACCCCCTGCCACACACCGAAAGGTGGCTCGCAGGGTATCTACATAGACATAGACATTTTATTCATACCGATTCACATCCCATTATGATTTGTTCCATGATCAATCATCAATGATTCAGGATCATTACAAAAATAAATAGCAAACGACTTAAATTGTCACTACCATTCAGATATCCTAAAATTTTTACATGCATTGCGCAGTAATTTAAGAAAAGCTTCAACTTAAATGCCTCAAGTTTTCACATTATAACTTTATATAAGAAACACGATTTTAATATCAAATGCAGAAAAAAAGCATTGGAATAGACAAATAAATTAACAAATAAGGATTTTATGAAGAAAAGCAAACAAGAAAATACCATTGGCACTTTTGGGGGTAACTTAAATGAAAACTAGTGGCAATAAAAGGGGTAAGTCATACTACATAGTAATTGAAAAGAGAGAAAGACATAAAAAATTTCAGAACTAGCAACTAGATTGAAATTTTCACTACATACAGAACTGTTGGAAATATCAGAAAGTTATTGTACCAATATTAGGCAATGAGAGAACTTTTGTATTGAGGAATCCAAGGAAAATAATCACAATCCTTGAAATATTATACTATTTATTACTTTGGCCACAATTGTAAAATTTTATATTTAAATTCATTCTCCTGATGGAATGATTGATTGTAATATATACATAGAAAATATTGCTGTTATAATATCATTCAGAACTAAGATATGATGATTACAATGTCCATAATCAATAAGTATTGAAAAATATAGAATCCATATTTAGCTGGTGTAATCCCAGTATGAGGCACTCATAGTATATTCAATCGCTACATTTTTTTACTTGAGTATAAACAGGAAAGATTCTTTACCCTAATATTCAGAAATCAAGAATAAATGCTGGGTAAAATAAGTGCAATTAAGATAATAAAAACAAGATATGTATTTTTTCTTAAAAAGTTAATGATGGAGAGGATGGGATATTTATATATCACATCTTAGAATCACTAATAGAAGTTATAAATTAGTACTCATAAGCTTAATGAATGAATGGAATTCAAAATTAAGTCAAATCATCATCGTCAAATATTCTTAATACTTTAATAAAACTGATAAGAGCAAGCTCAAATTTGTGGAATGGAGTCATAATAAAAGAAAATGAAAACTTTTTAACTTTCATAGAATATATTCAAAGCTGACAAGTATCATCAATCACTCAAAAACATCAAACATGGGAAAGGGTTGTTGCACATGGGAATGAATATGGCAAAAACCAGACACTCAAGTTTCTATTATTATATTTAAAATACTGTATGGATTCTAAAAAGAGTTTTTATATCCAATAATTTTTCAACCTACTTCCATATACTGAAGCTTTTTCAGTTATTTTATGGAGAATAATACAAATTTTCAAATATGATTACCTGAGAATATTACAATAGCTGTAAGAAGGGCATATTCTGCATTGTCCACTTTCATTGCATACATCTGCCGACAGAATCTCAGCAAGTCTTCAATAGTCTCTCCCATTCCTGCCAAACTATAGGAGTCTCTAGTATACGGCTGGTTGTTGGCAAACACAATGGAATCTGACTGAACGTCATACCTTCTTGCCATTCTCAACATCATCACTTCACTAGAGCACGCCTTAAGTAATCAAGAAAAACACTTCAACAAAAATAATGACATACAACTTAATAAAACAATATACTGATATCACCACAAATCTGTTTCTTGAAATCTCATCATTTTGAAACTGGAAAATTTCATACTAAAAGCTTGGTGTCGTAAATTATTAATCCAGTCATTGGGAACAGAAAGAAGAACTTATATTAATAAGCTCCTCTATAAAAGAGAGCAACTTTGAATGAATTATTTACTTCTGAGAAGGAGCAAGGAAAGGTAACATTTTAACAGACCATATTAGATTTTAATCAAACAACCGTGTATTTGACTCAAATAAACACTATTGTTGTATACAAAATTGAGATAATTAGTATAAAAACAACCAATTCCAACGTATCTTGTAATGAATTCAAGATGAAAGCAGTAGATTTGGTTTACTTGTTTGGAATGAGCAATTTCAAAAGCCTTATATAATCATTAAGATAAATATCATACAAAAATCTCTTATGTTCATTTCTAAAACACCATACTTATCTAACTTGAATCATTTTATATCTGTCTATTTATCAACTAAAATTAAAATTTGATAATATACTTGGATGAACACTTAACTATCTTATGCAAAGGAAGAATTTTTCTCCAAAAATACCATATTCTTTTCTTTAAACAAAATACTGTGTATCTACCCAAATGTAAATCTCAAAAGAGGTTTAGTAATTGATAAGGTAATTATTTTAGGAATTATAATTACTATAAGAGAGAAAAGAAAAACATGAGTAAGGACATACCTTAAGCAAAGCAATCTGGTCTTCTCTGAGTAACTTATCAAAACCAGGAAGACGTTTGGCAAATTCAACTATAAGCTGCACAGTAAGAATGGTGATTTCTGTGATATGTCTAAACCGTAGGTCACTTGGATCTTCTCCATCACAGGGTTGGTTCTGTGAAACAATTAAACATTAGGTGTAAACAACATTCCTCAACCACTGAATTGAAGAAAAATATTTAAGTTTAGAAATATAAACTAAATAGACTTAATGAAACATATCATTAACATTACATAAAACTAAATAAATTTTAAAAGTTAATCAAAAAATATGTTTCAAGAGGAGTGAGCAAAAAATTGGCTATGTATGTAAAAATACTACATGCAAATTTCAAGGATAACAAAATTTGCATTAAAAATTTATGAATAAATTATGCGCAACTTACTAATTTAAAATTAATTTAAATTCATCAAATATGTTTGTGATAAGCAAATTCAAATCCTACTCCCTAATAGAAAATGATAACACAAGTCAGCAGGAAAAGATTAATATGGTAATATTTTAACAAAGTTACCATTTCTAATGAAAAATTAATGTTCCAAAATTCAAAAGCCAAACTTACGAATTATTCTTCAAACATAAATCATTGATTTTACCAGATTATGAACATTCATAGAAGAAATTATAAGCAACAAGAGGTTTACTAAATATGCAAGGGACACCCATACATTTCCAAAGAAGTTGATTAAATGGTGACTGGTTTGGTTGATTAATCAACATTTTCATGCATCAAAATGTTTTAATTCTTTGAGGATGCTATTAAAGACAGAAAATAAGAGCCAAAAATAATAACTTATGTAAATTAAAATAGAAGAGAAAAATGTGAGACAAGTAGAAATGACTGATGAAAAAATTTTGTCAGCTAATTGCAGATTTAAAGCAAGAAAAGGTGAGAAATAGGCTAAGGTAAAATCTTGTTTTAACAATTAATATCTTCAGAAATACAATAAGAGTATATTTAGCAGATGCAAAGTAAAAAACAATGACATCCATGCACAAATTTCAATACTGAAATGCCAATGCCAAAAATTAGTATGTAAAAGAAGAATTTATATTATAGAATAGAAAATTAATATTCTAAAATAATATTATAGAATTATAAATTTAATGGAATATTCATGGAGGGATTTGATATTCCAATGATCAAAAATCCAATAGATAAAAGTATACCATCATAATAAAAGTTCTCATGTTAAAAGTCTTCAAAATGGATCAAGTATAACTCAGATGCTTCAGCATGGCTGTCCTAACATTTGGATGAAATTGCTTTAAGTTTGGAGAAGCTTGGTGGAAAGTCATAATGCAATGAAAGTAAATACATTGTACTTTTCCCACAGTCAAATCATATCAGAGATACTACTTATATGACTGATATTATGCAGTTAGTACTTTCATGACTGATATTAGCCTATTAAATAGTCCTCTTGGATACCAAGAGAAAAATAGAGAGACAGATGTCAGATGTCAACAAGTTTTAACAATACTTTTTTCTCATTCAATTCAAAAATGATGAAAAATAATTGATTACAAAAGTAGAGACACAAGCACTCCCTGTCACACACCTATAACCTGCTTGCATGGAGTCGGTATAGAAATAGAAATCATAAGCACAGAATTCTGTAAAAAAAATATAAGATAAAATAATTTAATTGATAAATCATAATTTTTTGAGAGCCATGGGATCGCCGATTTTTTTACACAATGGCCCATTGAATCTCACCTAGGAAAAAATCCAAAATTGTTCCTACCTATCATGGGTTCGACTCTAGAAGGCCCTGAAACTCGACTTTCCCCCATAAGAATTCATGATGTCATTTTCAATGATTTTAAAAAAATACTTCCCATGCTAAAGTCAGAACGATAAAATTTCATGTAGCTATAGCTACTATATATTTCTACACAAAAAATACTAATCATTTATTTTACAAATTGTCATTGTTTTGATGCCAGGTGCTGTAATATTTTCAAACTTTAAGAAATCATATCTAGCTGAATATGTTACATAGATCAATCAGACTTCTTCTATGTATAGATAAATAAATAGGATAGTTTAAAAAATTCACATTCGTCAACGTGTCATGGTTTGATTCCAGAGAGACCTGTAATCTCAATTTTCCACATAAGAATACACAGGTTAGATTTTCAAAATTTCTTTCAAAACATGTTTAGATGATGTAGAAGTTTGAAATTTCATACATGTTTAGAAAAGCCTCATCTTTATATTAATCTTACGTAATAATGATGTAAATGGACCTTGGTACGATTCTAGGGGTTGTTTACCACATCTCCATAAGGAATGCATAGGGAAACAGGAACTCTTTTTGAGGTACTTCCTCAATGAATATTCCTTAGAAATTAGGAGAATTTATCAAGACGATGATACTCATGCAAATGATGAGAATATTTTTCTCAGCATGTCTTTGGTTCCATGCCTGGGCAGGAAACATTCTGCCTTAAGAACTGAATGGTAAATCGACCTCAGTGTATATATACGTTCGTATACGTAATTTATGAATATACGTTCTACTGATATCCTTTATGTTTAGCAATGATAATATTTTTCATATCAATAATATCAAAGACTTATGATGGCTTTTGATTTACAGCACAAACCTCTTCTTTCGTTTGGAGCTTTCCTAGTTTCTTTGTCATCCCATTTAATTTCACTTGATTTTTTTAAGAGCTATTTAGTCATCCATATTACTTAAAAATGTTTAAATAGTACATCCTAAATCGTACATAACATATATAAGATATTACTTACAGAGTTGCCAGACAATTTCAGTATTTTGATCATGTTTTGAATGCTGGAGAGTCAGCTTTCAGTTTATCTTTGAGTCCTTCAAAGTCTGCACTTGATTAAAGATACATTTTGCCCTTCAGTTTTTATACTTAATAAAATTTACGTAAATATCAACTATAACAGCTCTATGATCTGAAAGTCTTCAATATTTACTCGGTCATGTTAGGAAGAAAGATATCTAATATGCTTAATTCCCTAGTAGATTCTTCAACAATCCGACATAGCAAATTCTATTCCACTATGCAATTTTAATAAAGGTCTACAAACGTTGGTACATCTTGCACTTTTCTTAACTGTATGAGCTTGCCAGTTGATGCCTAGCTCTGGGGGTTAAATGTATTTTCATGAATAACTCCAGTAATTTCATTGATTCACTTAAATTTGAAGAATTTAGGTATAATTTAATCCCTCACCTTAAATTAACAACAGTACAAATCCTAACTAGTCCAAAGTCTAACTACAATGTGTTTTCCTTCTCTGTAAATCACTGTATTATAATATCTGTTTTTATAAAAAAAATAATCTTACAAATATTTAAATATTATATGCTAAATTAAATTATTATCCTTCACACCATGAAGTGATTTTCAACAGGGTACATAATTTTTTTCTGGTTATTTTCACAAGTTTTCCAGGCATAGGTAAAGTAATGCGTCTGGATATTGGTCCTTTATCACTTTTTAATGTAACAGTTTACTGCAATAATTAAGCCTTACAGTTATCCTCTTGAGATCCTCATCAGATGGTTGCTCATACTCATTCTGGAAATAAACTAGTCGATGTATCAGTTCTTCTTGTTCAGGACTGATAGGCTTCACTCCATTTATGGCAGCAGGTGAGCTGCTCTGAGCTGGAGGTTTTTCCTCCTAAAAAATAAATTAATTTAAAAATAAGAACGTCTTCATTTCACATTTGAGAATTGAACACAAAGGGGAAATTCATATAATGATCTTATGATGATGACAATTGTACATATAGACATTCCTCGTAAGAATAAGGATAATTACAGAACTCATGACAATATATATTATTTCATGTGTTAATTGAGTAACACTTTATTTTCATAGCTTATAACATACACAAGATATTTATAAATCTTCTGAGGTAGCTGTGATATGGCATACTTTCATTATAAATGATGAAGGTTACTTAAACATTCATATTAATTTAGAATATAACAGAAACCACTACTTCTGCAACCTAAAATTTTCCACTGTTACTAACCCAGTGTTGGCTGCATTATGATCTTTTCCCCATAAAATGCATAAAGAAGTTCCCCATCATATGAAGAATTTGTAGATCGGGTAACTCTGTGATGTATTTCAATGCATACTTTATACTTTGCTTCATTATATCCACATTCCCCTCAAATGCGGTAAGTGAAACATTTCTAAGGTTTGCTTGGTCTCCTACACTAGGGTTCTCCAAATTTTTTATACCAAAGAATGACTTTTTACATTCATGAGTGTGTCACAATTGATTAGTTGTAATAGACGAAGGGGTGTAAAATGCCTACTTTTTATACACTACGCTTCAGTATAAGGAGAATTACAAATACATTTCATGTTAGCTTTAGTTTTCTTAAGAATTCAAAACCTCTATACCTGTAACCTTCCTACAAAGAAAAGCCAGACAAAAATTACAGTCTTAAATTTGAATGTAAAATATAAGTTATTTCAGTTACAAAATGCTCGTTATTTTTCATACCCATATATTGCAGCGCAAGAGAATATAGACCTACTAAATTAAAATTTTTGATTTTAGAATTGACAAGAACAATGGCAGGGATTCCGATAAAGTACATTACTCTAATTACAATTCCAACATGGACCATTGTTATAAAGACCTCTCATCTTTTGATGAATATCAGAAGACAATACTTTTCTACTAATATATCATATGAATATTTTTTATTGAAAAATCAATTAGGACTTAAATAATGCCACCATGAAATCTAAGCCCGCAGTACAGTAAGTATTGCCTGCTTAAATATCTATTTGAAGTTTATTAATAAAAACAAAATATGGAAATAACAATAAAAGAGTTAACCCAAAAAGTAATACAAAAAAGGCACGCATACTTTAGTCTCAGAATATTTCATCTCTGGAGAGCCATTTGTTGTGGAGTTTGGTTTATCTTTGTCTTTCTGAGCCATTTTAGCTTTCCTCTTCTCCGTACACTGAGCCTCGGGCACTACACCTGTAAGATATGATAAATTCGGCCCACATTAGTTTGGAAATAAAAAGGTTTAATCAAAAAGTAAAATTCATACCTTTTGATTAAAGTAATTTTTCGAAGTTTCATGCTTTTTATACTACTTAAAGGAGATGAGGTAGGAATACAAACATTTTGTTGAATCCTAATATCAATAACTTAGGATTGAATATAAAACAACCATAAAATTGTAAATACGATATTTTAAAAAGCCCCATACTAGAAGGTGGAGGGTTGGCAGGTAAAAATAGAGAAAATAAAATGCTATAAATTAACTTCTTCATGGGGTAAATTTTCAGCTTGATTCAGGGTTAAAAGCAACAGAAAAGATATTCAAGGAACATATGAAATGGGAAAATACTTTAAATGTGTGAAAATGACTTCCTGCCTATTTAGGTACAGATCAAAGATTGTAAATTTTCACTTTAATTTACATGAACATTCAAATAGCTTAGTAGGAGCTTGTGTCTTGGTGCTCAGTGCAACAATAATTTTGAATGAGTTCTCAAAAATATGAGAAACATAGGTCACATAAGAATAAATACTAAAATTATGTTAAATAAACTGCTACTTTTTGTTCAGTTATTGTAAAATTTTTCATCATTTATGATAAACTTTGTACACAAAGTTTATTTTAAATCCCAATTATAAAATTTATTGACTTATGTAATATTGTTGATCCTCCTTCATTCTGCTAACTATAAAAGTTTTTTATATATTAAAATTTCAATTCTATTCAAACAGAGTCATTCAAGTTAATTAATAATAAAAAAACTTTGTAAATTTCCACAGAAAATATGCTATATTTGCGACCGGTTTCTTAAAATAAAATTACATATACACATCTGTGGAAATTTACTAAGTTTTTTTTATTACTAAGGCATTCCACGAACTCACGCCTTCTCATATTGATTATACGTTAATTAAACTTACATTCTGGTCTCATTCCCACAGTGAGGCACTTCTTCAGTCGACATTCCTGACATTTTCTCCTCATGTACATGTCAATTTCGCAATTATTACCATACTTGCACTGATACACTGCATTCTTAGTTATGCTTCTTCTGAAAAAACCTGTAATCCAAACAAACAAAAGTGTCAAATACTGAGATATTAAAAGGAAACATCTGAGATTACCGAGAGTATTCAACAAGATATGCAATTAGTTTAGCAACAGAGACAAAGTGATGACTAAATAAAATATTAATACTAAAGATAATTATAGAATTGGTAAATTAAGATCACTTTTAATAAGGAGAACTTAACATTGAATTCTTATTAGGATATATAATGCCATAATCTTGAGTTGGGAATTATTATGAATCCATTCAAATTATTGGATACATAGTACACACCAATATTTACAATTATTAATAACATAGTTGAGATTTGATATCAGTCCTATGATAACAATATGAAACACAAAAAAATTGTTGCTACATATAGCTCCAAGACTTAAAATCTCATTTAAGATAAGAATAAGTCAATAAAAGAATAAAACAATAAATGATTGATAATGCATTTTAAAGATAAGCAAAACCTAGGCTGAAAACGGAAAATATAAGAACCAGAAATATTAGCTTGAAGAATATGAAGAGAGGAATCAATCAAAAATAATAAATAAATGAACTTCAAAGAGTTCAAAGAAGTAGTTGAATAGGTTGAGAACTACTTGATTGAAATTTGATTATTGCCACTCATGAGATACTAAATAAGAAGAAATTATGAAGTTATCATACAATTGAGCAATGAAAATCAGGAAGACTATGAAAGCAAAAGACCTAAAGTGAAAGAAGAAACAGAAGTTTAACATGATAAGAAACAAAAATATTAGGAATTAATATAAGTGAATTTCAAATTATTTTAAGGACGTTAGCTATTATTTTGTTAATGATTCCTTTTATATAACAAATTACCATATCACATATCTGATTAACTAACCTTTACAGCCCTCACAAGTGAGAGCATTGTAATGATATCCAGATGCTCTGTCTCCACACACAAGACACAATTCTTCCTGCTGCCTTGGTGCTGGACCCTTCTTTGTTCCCATTCCAGATACAGAGGAGCCCTTCCCACCTCCACTGCTCCTTCCCATTGCCCCATCCCCTGAGCAACTATCCACACTATACCCGTTCAGACTGCTTGGAGGTGACAAATCCTCACGTCCTGAAACAAAATGTTATAAATATAAGCTGAGATATTCTGAATTGCAGATATTTGTACATATATATGCCCTATCTCAAAGATGTTTACACAAATAGGGATCCAAAAACATAGGAAATTAAAAGAAATTAAAGAACATAATGCTACAACACCTAGTATGAGGCTATACCACATATACAGCCACACTGTAAGTTGGCTATATATGTGGAATCCCCACAACCTAGATGCAGTAATTGACAAAGTTTATCCTATATGTGAGTAAATGTAAGACAAATTTACCATACCATCAATAGTTGAAGCAGTAGTAATTTGTTTGAAATAAAGGAATGCAAACAAAAACTAATATAGCAAAATACACTTTTATAAATAACTTTGTACAGGAAATAACAACAAAATAAAATGCATTAACAGGAGAACTGTGAAACTCAATTCCTAAAACTGTTAAAATCTTCAAAGAAAATATTAAAAGCTATTAGTTTTTATGTATCATGTACAAGATAAGTATATTATGTTATCCAGATTTAAATATCCTTTAATTTGATTATGTATAACTTAAAAGTATTTTTGTATATTCATTGTATGAATATTAGACGTTTATATGTAGATTGATAGAGCATCTGCCTGGGAGGTTTTTGTGGGTTTTCCTCGTGAATTTGGGCAAATGCAGGACAGTTTGTTAATTCCATTCTCCCCTCATCCATAACCATTGGTTATGCAACCTGTTTTTAAACTGATTTTTCAATTACATTGATACTCAAGAGTTATTGTTAATGCATGAAAAGGAAAACTGCAAATGACCAATACTAATCTCGTTTATCATTTTGTTTGCTCCACATTCCAAGTGTTCAGTACATGAATTTTCTATTCAGTAATACATTTATATATTCAGCATAATAGAAACATAGCAAAGGTTCATTTACAGGATAATTTAATTTGAGGAATAATATAACTCAATTCCTTTTTCTCCTATATTATTTTTTAAAAATAGGATATCTCAATGAATAACAGTAATGTTGTAAAATACAGAATTTCACTAAATGAATTAACCCAAATAAAGTAAAATCCTGACTCTTTTTATCTCTTTAATACATTATGATATCATTTCAGTTGAACATCAGACTTCTGAATATTACTTCTAATATTAACATATTGTTGATTAAGCATTTAATCTGTTTTGAAACGCTGAGACGTTTGCTACTGACTGTCATCTTACAAAGGTGCTGTACATGGTGGCAATGACCACTTCTTCATAGAATATACTTGCTTATTAAGCATTGCCTGAAGAGAGTGAAGTCTATGTGCCTCATGAAATGGTTATCATATCTGTCCGGAAAATTTCAAGTCCCTGATCTGTTAGGGCAATGAACATGTCATCTGATTTGATTCCATGTCTATGCAACAATTAGTTAGAGGATGCAAATGAAGGAGGAGGATGCTAATTCATCAATGATACCAATTATAATAAAATATATAGTTCATAGGAGTTACTCAATTTTTATTCAAGATGGTAAGTTCAACATTGCGCCTAGTAAAGATTGATACATTCATTTTACTTAGAATATTTGTCTATCGTTCAAAACTCAAGTTCCTTTTTCAATACATTACGAATTTTTTTTCTTTGGCCATGTGATGGATGTTTAGAAGTTAATGATACTTGCCATAAACAAATCATGCAGTTTTATAAAAACTTCATGATAATCAATAATCTTTGAAGAATAAGAATTATTTGACTTTAATTCTTCATTTTCCCATACATGTATCCTGATCCCCAGCAAAATACCACAAATTGTCGCAAAAGGAAAAAATATCGGTATAATCATTTGCTCGATATTAAACAAAATCTTGGTATCAAAATGAACATGTCTAAAAAAATTAACAAAAAAGTTGAACAATAAACCTCTACAAAACCAAGTAATTTTCCGAACAAAAACACTTGTACCCACGAATTCACTTTTTCAGAAAGGTTTCTTTCTCTGGCAATCCTCCTTTGATACTACCGGTCCCTTATTTACAAACGAAAAATTAGCCTCGTATATGTTATTATTTTAATTAAGCTATTCGTTAATTTTACTCTAACGTTTTCAACGGCGGATACACGAAAAGTAATTGGTAAGCGAATTTCATTCAACGTTAACTATGGTACATTAACGAAGCTCTCAGCCATTCCACCATTTTATTATTTCAACTAAGGCAAACGGAATTATTATTGAATCTTGTACTTCCAGCTCACATAACAGACGTATCATAAATAAATGACAAATTTCGTTACGACGGTAATGCACGATAGGTCATATTGTGCAGCGAACTACATCGAGTGGTCTCCATATTCTGCCGCTATTTTATTTCTATCGGAGAGAAATATTACGAATGCCTCACGCACTTAGTTATTGATCCCGAAAAAAATAATGCGTATAATTCTTGTGTTTCGGGCCATAATAGAATTCTTTGCGGAATTAATTTTTGAGACTTTAAACATAAACTTTTCATTTTCTGAATGAATTAGGGCTAACTGAAATTCATTCGATCGTGATTTATAGTCTTTTCTCTATTATCAAATATTTTTTGGAGGACAAATTGATGATTATGTTTACTTACCAGTAAAAGAAGCAAAGGCCTAGAATTAAAAAAAAAAATCTTCCAAACCGCAAATGTTGGAACATATTAATACTCAATCCGATACAGTTATCTCTTATTTTTTGATAAAACAGGTAAAAATAGCCACGAAATTGGTTAAACAAGCTAACATAACAAAGAAACATGATGGAAATATTACTTGCAACAGAGAATGTTGAGGATAAATAAACTCCATCTTAACAAACATAAAAATTTATAAACGAAAAAAATCATAAAACTTACCCTCATATCATGAAAATGATACCCTTAAACAGTTGCGATGTTGTTTCTTGTATCTGACGAATTGGATATTATAACAGTTCGTACGGAATAGATCATAGAGCTCAACATTTCATTATTCAGTATGCGTAAAGGTTATAATATATTAGACAAACACACACTTGAAAAAGTACTGTCAACGACCTCTTTGCTATGAATGACCTGGATATTCTCACGTGCGAATTGCTGCAAATTCGATTCTGCAAATTGAGCACTTTTAGCGCTTCCTTTTTCTCAAATAGGTTTTCTTTCGACTTCTCTTTCCAATATTCACTGTTAAGAATTATCATAAACTCTTAGGAATATAAACAAACATGTTAATCATACCATTTGCAGTGCAAAAGTGAATATGCGAAACACGAAATATGATATCACGAATAATAGCATTAAAAAATTATAAAGAATTTGTAGCTACGATGAAATTTGTCAAAATACGAGTAATAAGTGGAAGATAAAAGAGGAAAAACATTTCAACAAAACCTGAGTGGAAAGAGTTCTTCATAAAATATTTTTATTTGAACAACAAATAATAATCATCGATAGAAACTAGCAGCTATTTGCGATGTGAAAATCGATTGTCATTAAATGGATTTTATGTTGATAATTGATAACAAAGACCTACAAAAATAAACTGTAATGAATTCCTTGGGATTGTATGAATGACACTTGGAGGTTGAAAATATCAAGGGATCATTTTAATTTGGTCACACTAGTACGCTGAAAACAAAGTGCAAATAAGCGGTGAAAAGGCTATAGAGCAGACAACTAGAATCAACTCACTACAATTAACTACGATTCGTGGCAAGCTCATGGGCTACGACACACCCACCATCGCCAATAAAGCAATAGGTTTTGTCAACACAAAATATGAGAAAAGTGATTAGATTAATAAAACAAAATCGAATGCTTAAAATAGCGAAGGCCAGTTAAAGATTTCCTTAAAGTGCGCGTTTGCAGAGGACATAAACAAAACGAGACTTGGTTATTTCTGATAGAAAAATTAAAGAAATTGGAAGATTTCTAAGTAAGTAAATTTAAATATTATTTTCCACATGAAATACATGTTTAGAAGCATTAATATAAAATTATTAAGATAAAATCCGATAAATGGTCTGAAAAATAATACTTTTTCTTCCGTTTGATGGGTCATCAACAAAAAAAATCAGGAAAACATTCAAATTTTCTATAGGTATAGTTTAGCTTTAAAATAATTTCCTGCAATAAACTCGCATACATTTCTATTTTTTATTTATTTTTTATAAACCGCATAAACATCTTTCTGGACAATTACAGTGTGGTCGTAAACTGAGCAACGGACATCACAAACATCCAGACCCTGAGAGGAAAACTTCCTCATCATCCGGGATTTGAACCTGGGCCCTTTGCGTTAGAACATTAGCACGCTAACCATTCTGCCTACGAGGCTGGCGTATTTTCCAATGATGTACTTAATTTCAAACAAATGATTGATCATCCATTTAAAGAAAGTTTAGCATAAAATAGAAATAAACTGAATTAAGAACAGTTTTCTTCTAGGTTTTTAGAATTTCATCTTTTGAAAAGGAGGGTTCTAACTTATATGTACATAATATATATAGTTATATATACTAGCAAATATTATTAAATTCCAGGAAAGAACAGTACGGTCCAACTGAGCCATGAATTGGCTCGTCAGGTGGTTAGACGAATTTTCGCATTTTTTTAACCGAATTCTTGTATCCGAGTCAAAGAAAATAAGTATACAGATATTTATACAAAATTGTTTTGAAGATAGTCCTTAAATTTAAGTTAAATATCAATTCAACAATTTATTTGAATATCTATTCAACGATTATACTAAAAAATAATAAGTCTCTCTTTAAAGTTTATTTTGGAGTATTCGCAAATGTATTTTTGAATGTTACGGAAAACAATATCACACAGATTCCTGAAATATATTTTTTATGAATTCCATGACAGATATTATGTATTCTGACATGTTTAGTTGACTGTCGGTATTCAAATTATAACGATGGTATGGTTTCGAAGCTCTTTCGCATGTACATTTTGTTTGTAATCTCAAATAAATTCCGGTTATTAAAACACGGAATGTAGTCATTAAATAAAGTCGTAATTAATAATATAAAATAGTGTTGTACGTATGAAATTGAAGGACATATATGAAAAATTCTAAATGGCCGATTTTGAAAAATAAGATTCCACAATCGGATGAAACTTATTACTGAAATCTTAATTACGCTATAACTTGGAATAATTTAAACATCAATAAACGAGTAAAAGCAACTTTTAGTGTTATGCACGATCTTCTTACGGAGTGGCTAATGTTATATGGCAATCATTTGTTCAAGGTCAATTATCTCTCGAACCCTGGACTATGAGCTATAAATCCTTCTCTCTTCTACTATTCTAGGAAAAATCATTTTTCTGAAATGCGATCTCAAAAAATGCTTCTTACTTTGAAGAAGATCCGAATTTCTCTGTTATGATGTAAAGAGTCATTTAAAATGAGCAACTTCGATCAAAGGAAAGAGAAGAATATAAATTTAAATCAGAAACATTTTATATATTTATTGATTATAGAAAGTGAAAAATGTAAAAAAATTCTTCGAGTAGGAGAATATACAATAACCATTAGCTTGCATTGGACAAGTGCGATGCACCTGTTCCGTTTCGCGGAGTCATTGTTTCTCTGAAGATTCGCTCAAAACTGTTCTAAAATACTTTCGTCGCTCAACACGAGATATCGTTACTTTCGCTTTTATTTCAAACATTCGTAGCGCAAACACACGGAGATGATGAACGGAGTCCGTCGATAAAATCACCAAAAGACGTTCTACCTGAAATGGAATCGTTGCTGGTGTCCGAGGCCGTCCGTTGCCTTCTGCACCGGACGAAGGGTGCCATCTGTCCGTTCAGGTCTAAGTCCCACAAATCCAAGTCCACTTGTGCGATGTCGGAGGAGACTTGGCTCATGTTGGACGAAAGAATTACACCTCCCGTCGTTGAAGAGCTCACCTCTTGATCGCCTTCATCCTCAAGCTGCATGGCGCATACACACACAATTGAAACCGATTCCTACTTTCGATATTCTACTCTTCGGCAGATTCAAGCAGCCGACACCTTGATTGCGATATGATACTAGCGATCGCGGGGACAGAGAGCGTATGGCGTTCCGCAAGGCGCCATCTCCCGACTCCTTCGGTCGTTGAAGTTTCCTCTCGAAATGATAAAGCAGCCGCGAATCGAGTTCACTTTCGACAATGGCGAAGATCGCAAGTAGAATGAAGCACCAAATAATGAGAGAATCAAGCAGCTACTCTTCGGCAGCCGAATAACTTTCACTGCCGACGAACTCTTTCAATGTCAAATGCTCTCTCGCCCTACGTCATCGGACAGCAACCCCTCACACACAGACCTACACACCAGTTCACGCAAGCACTATCTAGCGGACGACTTCAAAAGCTTTTGATTCGCCGAAATGGCCGTCCATCCACGAGTCGATAAAACATTGCATTTCTATGAAACAATTAAAAACAAACTCTTTGTACCTCGTGAATGTACAACTATGAAATCGCAATCTGAAACTGTATGCATTCAATGGTAAAAGCTAAAAGGATGCGTTTTCAAAGAGTTCAACAATGATGATTTTTCAGAAATACATACATTTACGGGAATAAATACAAGAACTTCCAACGATAAACAGAAATTATATATATATATATATACAGCAGGATATATTCTTTTACATAGAAATACTAAAGAAGGAAGACGAACGTCACAGTGTCTCCTCTCTCCACCGTTGATGTCTCCAACTGAAATACTCCGCAGACCATAACTCGCTTTATCAAGAATGCATTAAAACGCGCATTTCAAAAGATTGCAAGATAAAAAACGTGCATTCATCCATAATATTTTTAAAACTTCATCTTCTCAAATTGGGCTTGAATAGGAACGCAACTAAATAAAACAAAGGAAACAAAGGTAGAAATGTATATTTTAAAGTTTTTTTACCAGTATATTAATAATACGTTTTTATTAATGGAAGGAGAAATTTAGATAGATAAGAACACTCTTCTGCAAAACTTCTACAAAGGACAAACACAAATGCATCCCAAATCAGAATAATCCGATTCGCCAGGACTCGAACCTGGGACCTCGAGTATGATAACAAGTGTAAAGAGCAAAGAATAGAAGTAAAATATAAATTAATATTTTCCATCTTATGTTACATTTCTTACACAGGACTTTTAAATAAATACAAATAACTACAAGATTGCGAATTTACGTCGTACCAAAATCTGTTCCTTCTCCATAGCAGAAAGGTCCAATTTTTCTCTATAAAGATCGACTTTTTACCTTAGAATAACGACGCGATCGACCAGTTGTCAAAGACGTAGTATTATAATAAGAGGAAAGAGGGGGTATGAACTGCAAACTATGTTCCAGTACAAGGTGTACTCAAGCAGATACGTAAAACATTTCTTAAAAAATATTTTTGTTTTTAAATCACTTATCAAGTATTCGATAAATGTGCTTGTGAAAAAAAATTCTAATTTGGCTGAAGGTCACTTATGAGTTCTGTTTCAATCAATTAAACGTAACAACATTCAACCAACGCATACTCGAAAAGCGTATAGGAAATAGATAGAAATGAGCGATTACTTAGAAATAAAACTAACAGATCCAAAATCTTAAAAAAGAGAGAAATATAAACTCCGTTTTACAAATGGCTGCTCGAATCATTTCAGGAATCTTACGTTCACTTTCCTAGGCCATGGTCATGGTATACTTCATAAGATGCTCAGTCCATTACGCTTTGTAAAGGGTACGATTTTAGAAGACGTATAAGAAAGTCAAATTCCAGTTGCTCTACAAACATGTTTCCAATTATTTTGGTAAATTTTTTAATATCCGATCTGCGTCACTCTAGAACATCGCCAGCAAAAAGCGAATTTGTAAATCCTACCAATATTGCTGTATCGAACAAGGAATCGAATAACAGTGAACATTATGATGTCCATAAACGAGGAAAGAAGAGAAAATTCAGTACTGAAAGTAGTCAAAGAAGCAGCAAAAGAAATGTGAAACTAAAAGGGATGATACATCGCGGAATTGAAGGTTGACAGTTGGAATTGATGGAAGAATCGACGAATAAGTGAAATAAAAAAGAGAAAGTAAAAAGGCTAAAGCAAAGTTAACTGCAAAAAGAAAATTGATTTATATATAGATTTAGAAATAGATATAGGTAAAATATACTTAAAAGCATCATGTCGAAAGAGCGAATAAAAGAAGAATCTGTCACATCTTTCGGAAGAAAGAAATGAAATATTAGAAGAATGGATGAAGTATTGAAAATGATATATTTTAAAAGATCCGAAATCTTCCTAGTTCAGTAGAAATGAATTTTCCAAGACTGAAGTATTGCACTCTCTTTAAATAAACAAAATCGAGAATAATTACAGATCAATCAGCCTCCTTCCACAGAAACTCTCATAAGATTTAACTCATTTTTAATTTGATGTTATCGTATTTGAGTTTTAGAATATACATATGATCGGAGAACATCCAGCCATCGCCCAATTAAGTGTGCAGAGAGGAAATGCTCAAGATTGTGGAAAGAGGTACTCTATTCACAGTAGTATTGGACAAATTTATCCTCTTCATTGAGGGAATTGGAGTTAAATAAAAAATTTCGAGTTCGCATACAATATATAATCTCTAACCGATAATGGGTTGATCCTATGAGGCCTTAAAATCGGCATTCTTTTTGTAAGAAAGCATTTGTCTAATTTTCAAAACATTTTAAAGCACTTTACGAAAACGGAGAAGATTTAAATTTCACAAATCTATAAAAATACCGTGACTTAATATGTCACAGGGTGCGTTTACTTTATCTCCATAAGAAAAAGATTGGAAAATCAGAAAATTTGTTGAGGATCTTCCTGTGGGTTTTTTTAGTTTGAAAAATGTTGAAGGACTATCATATTAATGCTGCAATAAGAAATACATGGGAAATTGAACCGAATAGAAAATATCCTGAAATAATCGCTTTAAATTTAGTTTGAAAAGAGTGTGAGCATTATACAATTTTAGGAAGCAGTTTGATGAATTCCTTTTTAGACATTTCAACCGATTGCCTCCTGTGAGCGACCATACTTACACTTTTGTGGTGTACGTGCGTGAAATCCACAATAACATAGATATAGCAATTAAAAATTGATTTAAGAAAATTTAATTTCTGACCTCAACAAGAGAAGGAATTCACAAAGAAAGCTGAAAGAAAAGGAATCCACGAGGAAAGGAAGTGAGGATATAAGAAATCGAAAATCGTAAAAGAAAAAATCTTAATCAGAAAGTTTTCAGTGATCAGACTTTTTACAAAAAAATCCATAAATTATGCTTATAGCAGATATGTATTCGACCACAGCATAAGGAATGCTTTCCAGCGATTTCATGCAAAGGGAATGTAATATCTGTTTATTCTGTAACAGGTCCTTAGAGGTGTAAAAAAGACGCGTATACATGAATGTATTTATAAAACACTTATAATGTCTACACTCATATCGATTATATAAAAGATTAAGCCTTTACAAAGTTGTAAATATTTCAAAAAGCAAAGAGTTAGAGAGTTACGAGTGAAAATTATGTGTGTATATATATCAGCCATATTCAGATTCAGATCATTCAACGATAAGTTCTCAATCTCCATAAATGATGCTTCATGATTTCCTTCCGAAGAAATGAGTTGAAAATCGGTTCCAACGACGAAGAAGCTCAGTTTCCTAAAATCCGTTCTTTGGCTCTCCTCCGCTGTTAACTGAAATGCCCTCAAATGCTGTTCATGATGATGAGCCAAAAAAATGAACATTCCATTGATTATGGTAAATATCTCACTCAATAGCGATTTGTTTTAAAACGAACGTGAGGAGCTCGATTCCGTGAAAAGGAGGTCAACTGAATTGGCAACAGCGCACTTTCACCTCTTAATCCTAGAAAACGTAGCTATTCCAACCAATTACGTAACTTTCAGAGGAAAAACAACATCTCTTCGGTACGACTTTCTTGGATTAGTTGGCTCTTTTGAATTTTTACCGAACGCATGTAATCATAGTACACATTTTTGTTACTTACGATCGACAAAGCCAAAAGAACTCCAGATTGCTCCACCATGTTCCTAAGGCGATAAAAAGGGAATTTTTGAATAAACACCAACTTATCGTTTTCATCGCAATTGTTGATGAAAATTAAGGAATGTGGCTGAGAAAGATAGAATGATCAAAGCTTAAATAAAAGACGGTTAAAATCAATTTAACCGAATGGATTTACTTGGTTCGATAATATAAAATATAAACCTTTTAAAAATAACTTACTATTTATCGGTGCAGAGAATGGCTGTTTCAAACTCTATGCATCGGAAAAGTGGTATTTTGAAAAGACATGTTATTTATATGCTTATAAGGCTATTAAGGGCGAAATTGTGATGGACAAGATGAGCTACTTTTCTAGGATTCGGAGTGAATTTAGTAATTGACTAAAACGAAAACATCAACAAAATCATACTTAGTAAACTAACAAATCGATAATCCAAGCGTATGATAATTCTAGGATTATTTTAACAAATTTTCTGATCATATTTCGTACTAACTTTGTAAGACAACGCAAACATAAATATTGTGACAAGTAATACATTTTGTAGGAAATTCAGAAAACATTACAAATAATTTATCGTAACAAATGTTTCGAGTTGACCATCGAAGCCGTGCAGTATTTCTTTCCCGTATAAATATAATCGATCAAATCACGAAAATTTGCTTAAATTACTAATTCATCCATAATATCTCAGAATTTTTAATATCAGAAGAGACGACTTTAGCGGTTAAATAAAGAATTTCAGTTTTAACAAATTCTTATGAATTATTAACGTAAAACGAGGAGGTTACAATTTATTCATATGGAATCTAACAAATAAGTGATTCCTTTTATTATTGAAAAAAATTGTCATTTTTCGAACAATAACACTTAATATTTAAGTAAAAATAATAAAACTTTCGGGGAATAGTGTATTTGGCGACCACGCTTCGGACACAAATATCTCGAGTTGAGATCGGCGTTGACCTCGGAACTTTTCATTTCTAATCCAAGGTCGCCTTAGTGCGTCGTAACGAAGCACAATTCATTTGGCAATGTTTTGATTTCCGAACTAAAGAAAATTCGAATTAATGATCTCAAAATTTTAATCGCATGATAAAAATATGAGATGCACTTATATACTACACACCGAACCAACTTCACTGACTCCCATCATTCTACAAACCCCTTCAATCTAAATTATAATTGTTCCACTCGACATTGATTTTATTACCTCTTCATTTAAGTGTTTTTTCTCATAATTTGTACCATTTGATATGCAAAAGAAGATGCTTCATTCGACAAAAACAGTTTCGCGAATCTTAAAATTCATAAATACCAATTGCGACAGAAAACAAAATTCTTACGGTTGAATTTATAGCAGTAACAGTCTGTTGAACTCTAAGGAATGTATATAACACATAGTATCTCGTCAATTTACATATTGATTATGATTACAACTACTTCTGTTATTTTTGTAAAACTTGCTGCTACAACCTTGCCATGCTTCACAATTCGAAGAAGTAAATTGAAAAGAGAAACGACTTCATACAGTCTAGTTCTAAATTACAGATATTAAAACAGAACATGAAAGTCAATTCCCTTCATTAAAATAATTTTAATCGGTTATTGCTAGGATTTTACACTTTTTATCTTTTATCTTCAATTCGCTTTTTCCAATTCTTTTTAAACGTAAATTTTCTTTTTCACGACAATCATAATGCGATATTTATAGTAATGTAATCTTTAAACAAAATAGTTCTTTAGTGAGCCGAAACTCCATCAAAGGCACAACTGAGACTAATTTTAACTCCATAATTAGAGTTCCGTAAAAGTTACTTTCATTTTCCCCTTGAACTGATTCATTTTCTTCGTTTTACTTTTATTGATCTTTACAACATTAAGTAAATAGTTTTTCGAAGCGTCGCAAAATATAATCCAGTGGAAAAGCCGATTATGAAAACATGATTGCTTATGAAATGGTATTAACAAATAATTATATATAATAGATATTTCATGGCGTATTTAATTAAATGAGAAAATATAAATAAAATGCCTTTATCAAGAAGAGCAAATTCTTCGATGTATCCTCACAATGCATTTTATAGCGTTTCTTTTCACGTCGATTGGGGAGCGAACAATGTCGGCTGAAGAAATGACTCCTTGGCTTGAGGAAATGGAAGGGGTCAAGGACAGAGAGGGCAGTGCTCTTACAGAAAGTGCGATGATCTGGATGATATGTCCTTGAGAGAATTCCCCCATTTTACCTTTACACGCATTGTTATTTGAGACGAAATGATAAACAACGTGTTAACGCCAATCACTTTTTCTCGGAAAAGCCAATACTTAGACTCGATTCAACAACTGTATCTAGAAATAGATTTTAACGATTTATACTTTTAACTGATTTTTTTACATAGGACCTTTCGAAAGTTGTATCACGAAGTTGCTCCATTTCGGAGACATAGCAAAACGAAAAGGGTGGAAAATTTAAATAGCCAATGAAATTACGATATCCTTGATAAACAGAGTTAAGTCAACCGTAACATAAGGTTTTTGGTTGTTTGAATTATAAAATAGGAAATAAAAATTTGGAGAAATTGTGGTTTCTAAATTGAGGAAAGGAAAAAATAAATTTTCCTTCTTTCGATTGACGCATATTTTTTTTATGCTCACGAATAGAGCCAGCAGATTGTTTTAAACGCATTCATCATTAGAATGTTGTAGATTACCGTTCTATAACCGAATAAAAACTATTGCAAATCGATTTCGGATCATTAATTGTTCATAAATCAATTCTTTAGATAAGTAATTAGAAGGCAAAATTCATTCAGGCTTTTCTTCTCTTCTTATTGGCGATATTTAAAACATCGATTTTCCGCGAAAAATATTTTATTTCTCATAAAGTGATAAAGGACCTCAAATTTGTTAGAATTAAGTAGCTTTAACATAGGCCAACGATAATAAAATAAAACATTTAGCAAATAGAGAAAAACAATTTTTATGTAACCGTAAAATGCGGAGAATTAATCGTTGCATTTCTAATAATTTCGATTTGTAAACACTTTTGGAGGTTATATTAGAATAAAATGGAAAGAAAATGTGTAAATGACGATAAGGTTTCTGAGGATGATAAACTCATTGGTTAATTACAATTACCAATAAGTTTTTATATCACTCAAATGAATACCTGCAAATTTTTTAAGGAAATTATAATTGAGAATGTATAATATCTACAAAGATAGTTTAGTTTCTTAAAGCTTTCGGTGAAATTCAACACAAAAGAGTATATTAGAATTAGATAAAAAAAGAGTATACATAAGTTATTTTGGAAAGATGACAGAGCTTATTGGAGACAAACCGATTTCTTTCTTCGAATTCACTAATTGTTTTAATGTAAAGGCAAACATTGGGATCTTCTCTTAAAATTCACAGAAATTGCAGTTTTACATGATTATTGAATGTTGGATTAAAGACAAAGACGAAGGCTAAAGAGTAAACACAGCTCTCCTTAATATAGATCACAAATAAACGACATTTTTGGATGATTCGTTCAAATGTGCAAGTGGGGAGCCTGGGTTCGAGTCCCACTCAATAAATTCAACGCTCACTTGAATTATGACATCATGCTACACAAACACATCGTTTTAAGGAATTTCCACCTTTCATTATTCCCGATTTGCTTTTGTTTAGTAATAAAATTCATTGTTTTATCTAATTATATTTCTTCAAAGTTAAAGTAATAATAAGAAAACCTCTAACAGATTAATTTTTCGGGACAACTTCCAGATTCCTCATTCGGATGACTCATTTAAGTCATTCGCCAATATATTGATTTTCCTATTGTAGAAAAATAAAAAAGGTAAGATTTCATCCAAATTACAATGATAACCTTTCCCTAAGTTTGGGAAATTGTGTATTATGAATAAAAATAGAAAAATAAAGGGAATATTTTTACATTTCTTTAAAAACTATATCGAATAACGCATGTCCGCCCCATAAAATATATATTATTGCGACAGGTTGTGATGAAGAATTAGCATCGAAAAAAAGGAAATTTGGCGTGAAGAGATAGTGGATTTCGGAGAAATTATGAGTAAAGGGTGATCGCTTTATTATTTTACTCCAAATGACAGCTTTTGCACCTTTTGTTTACGTTTTAAATATTCCATTATCTATGATCCTACGGCAGACATCATTTTCATCAAAGTTCAAACTTTACTAAATGAATCGAACATTGTTCGGAGCTGGAAGTGTGCCATTTAAATGGGTGACGATTCCTTCTTTTAAGCCTCCAAAATATCGAACATCTACCGAATAGAGACTGACCTAATTTCCCATTTGGACTATATGGATCGTAGCTTCCAGATGATAAGGGCGAGGCGTATCCATTGGACAGAGTGGTGGTGTTGCTGTAAGGGTGTCCGTTGAGACCCGGAGGAAGGCCCCCACCACCGGTGGCCGAAGAAGGGGATAAGGGGTCGACGATGGAGGCCTGACTGGGCGAAGGAAGCCACTCGTCGTGCCTGGACCTCTTGCCTCCGCCCGAACCCGTGCCTGAGGACGCCACCATCGGATACGGACTCAGCAGTTGTCCATCGGTGCAAAGGGATGAAGTGGCTGCGTCGCAGGGGCTCTGCAGACGCGGCTCCGTCTTTACTTCGTGCAGAAGCCTCTCGCCATCCATCTTGGCGAGTTTGTTCAAAAGATCTTCCTTAACGTCCATCGGCTACCTCGAAGACATCTTTACCGCCTCACAAAATAAAATGCATCCGCCCACAGGCTCTGCCGACTGGAAAGCTCTAGCCTAAAATGGAAATCAATCTACTTGTTAGTACATAGAGAAGATCAATTTGGAAATGCTACCGTTCAATACCATATAGATTACTCATTCTTGACACATAAGAATATCAAGAATGACTGTATTATAAATGGTCAAACGACAAAATTAGATTTCGTTAAATACAATAGAAGGCATTAGGTGAATTTTTCGTGGGAAACTCACGTGGATTTAAGCATCGAAGGTTCTTAATTTACGACTTGAATCCACCAAATCGTCTGTCAATTGATATTTTATTACAAAAAAGTCAACTAATAGATCCCCGTTCTCGTTATACTTCCGTCAACTCGGCAATATTTTAGGAAATACTGAAGGAATAATGTTGTTATGTAAATCAAAGAAAGTAAATCGTTCAGAAAATTAAAGATGGCGCAAGTATAGCGCTCTAGAATGGTAGAAAATTCAAAAATGTACAATTAATTGTATAAATATCGAGACATGAATTACCAGATATATGTAGATGGTTCGAGAAAATCGAGGATGATTGACGATGTTTCATCAGAATTGACTTAACCATCATACACATTCCAATAGCTTAGGTCGAAGAAAGTTTCTTACTTTGCTTTCATAATCACTCCGAGACAACGATTGAATTCGGTTTAAATTGAATCCCCAGAGTTCTGCGACAGAGAATTAAAAGCTGTTCTGCACCGGATAATGGCTATTGTATGAATTCTAATGTTTGTCCGCAGTTTTTCTTTGAATTCGATGGCTCGTGCGCTTATTTTAATTAGAATAAAGTCGACTACTTATCAGACGATAGCGCATTCACAGCTCCTCAAACTATTCAAAACTATTACGGAAACTGAAAATTTCTAGCATCTACACGAACTTGGTTCTACAATAAACTCTACCGACATTTATGAATCACAAAGCAATCCTATATCTGTTTAAGAAATGATTTTTAAAAATCATGGATAAGAATACAAGTAAACAAGTTCAATTTTATCAAAACTGAATAATTGCTTCTTTGAAGCTAACTCTAATATATAACTCAAATCAAAACAATATCTTTGTATTGTCATGATAAAAGTACATAGAAATAGAAAATTCGGATTACTTACATCGCTGCCTCAAATTGATCTTTCGTGAACTATATAAATCAAATAAGAAACATTTCTGACGTAAAGAGCTACCGAAAAAAATAAATTCGAAAATAAATTGGAACCGAAGGTGCCCTCATTCTATGATCTGGATCACGATTAAGAAATATGATTAAATCAAAGCTTTATCGTTCTAATATACACTATCTTCCAAAGAGAACTTTTCAAATAACCAAAATAAAGAATTTAGCTCAGTTTCCAAATATCGAAAAGATATTACGAAATCTTTCTCGGGTGACTATAAAAATTTTCAATACGCATTATAAAAAATAGTTGGTCATTACGTGCCATTAAGTTACTTGTAAGGGAAATGTTCATTCCTGTTAAGATACTATTATGTTGAACGGAATGCTTTTTTATAGTATTATAATGTCAATATAGAGCGATTAGCAGTGAATTTCATTCCATTCTTTTTCACGTTCTACGCAATATCTTTCGACAAATTTCGATGTCTTCAGTTAACACGACATTGTAATTATTAACATGGAATTTTAAATTGGAATCAATTAATTCTTCAACAATTAGAGAATACGAAGAATTGAGTAAACACTATACGCAATCCTTAATCTTCTCTATACAGAAGGATATATTTTTAAAGCTTTTCAAATTGTAATTCAAATTATTGATACATAAAAAAATAATAGCTACTTCTTCAAAGGATGATAATAATGTATATATACACACATTATTATCGCTTATACATTGTTATATATATATAACAATAAACTGAAATAATGACATATCCCATTATGTTCATCCTAAAAGTGAATTCTCCTCCTCACATATCAAGTGTTATTCACATTAATTATTAAAAATCATTTCCATTCGTATATGAATACATTCTAGTGAATGCACGTTATTCTTTCCAAATGTTATCATTCGTTCGAAGAATACATATTGAATAGGAGCACCCGACACCCGTAATTCTCTTCAGTTGATAGTATAGTCTTCCACTAACATCCTCCAGATATCATTTGGTATATATTTCCTCAGAAGTGTTTCTTTACTTACATTTTTCCCACTAACATTATCTCCGTTCACACCACCATCCTCAATAACTTTCATTCATTCCCTCCTTATGTTCATTTAAATCAAACCTTTGAGGTGCACTCCCTTACTTTTTGCTTCAAAATAACGATTCCTTTTCTCATCTCTATACGTTCGCACGATTTATTTCTTTAAAACAGTTCCGAGCAAAAGGACAAATATTTTTACGACGCATGTGACAGAGCATTTATGCCAAATGGACGGAACAGTATAAAGAAGTAGTATATTCCACGTATGACCTTCATACTAATTCTTGCACATTCAAAGAAAGAGGTAATAACTATTTTTATAAACCATATAGCAATTTAAATGATCTGAGATTCTTTATTAATGAGAGTGCATAACCGTGTTAGAAAATGAACAAAAACCTGCACATCCCTATTTTTTAGCATCTTTTGATTTACTATTCCCTATTTTCACTTATTTTTCGGAACCTTTTCATTTCGGATATCAATTGACTCAATTCTAGTTCATCGTTTTTTATCTCTGTTTTCCTTTCTACGCTTGTTTACCGATCGATTAATTGGGTCAAACATATTCTTCGCTCAATTACTTAATTCTGTGATGCCTCCGAAGAACCGCCAATCGGTGTCTTAACGAAGTCTCCTTTCACAGCACAAGAAATCTAAATGCATTATGCTAATATTACGAATGCTTGATGTCGATGGACCATACAATGATATAGAGAGAGACACGTATACTGAATGGCAAATAAGTCTATATTATATACCTATCACTACTTGGGCGTGCCTAGTTATAAAGACATTCAAAATCTCTGTCTCCATAGATTCGATGGATTTATCGGAATGGTGTTCAGGAGAACAAAAGAGTAGCGATTTCCTTTTATATCATTCAAACAAGAATAATCTAATAAGAGCGAGTGCTTTAATAATTCGACGACCAATTGAAGCGATCGCAGATGGAAGATCACCCACAATGCACCTCGAATGAGAGTCAAAGCAGATTCGGCAATAAAGAGCAAAAGTGGGACAGCGATCGATGCGATTTGTTTTCCTCCAAATCACGATGATGGCAATCGATGATTACGTCGAAAATGTTCCAAATAAATGTCCAATTCGCATTTCGGGCAAAATATGAAAGGGGAGTGACTTTTCGAAAGGTCAATCGAGGGAAAGGTCAGGCGGTTCGAGTATTTTGTTCTCGAATATGGTAATCGACGGTCCTCGACCGAAGTAAAACTTGTGTATCGAATGAGAGACAATAACAGTGAAATGGATGTGGGTAGGACACGTGGCGACCGGTGGATGTCGATATAGAGGGAAAGACCGAGAGATTGAAGGATACAGACGACGTGATGATGACATCCTTCAGCCTTTTTAAATAAGAATACGTGTAATTATTTACTTTACGAAGAAAAAAATAGTTAGTGAAGAATGGTGTACAATATTATATATATAAGATGCCTTGATTCGTTAAGTTTACAAAATTAGACCAAACAACGATACTTCTCGATGTTTCTCAAGAATCATCACTTTCCATTTGAAAGAAAAATTTCATTGAAAAACCTCCTAAAAGTCATAAATATGATTAAGTCGTGCAAGTATAAAGAACCTTCATATTTAGATTGAAAACTAATGGAAATGTAATATATCCCAGATTTACTCCGTATCCGTAATTTAATTTTAGATATTGTGTTTTTCGTATTGATATTAATTTGATATCGCCACGTGAAAGTAAAGGAAAGAACGTTAAATTCAAAAGATGAATCCTTAAACAGTCTGTTATGGTCACATTTTCCCTTCATTTGAGCCTTCGACGTGAATTCATATTCATTCAGTTTCGCCAATTTCGCAATTATGTTGGTTACTTGTGAAATAAATGGCTCTCAGATGATTGTGTAAATTAATTGGCAAATTAAAATGGCAGATTTTTTATGATTAGAGATAGAATTGAAGAAATCTGAGAGATTAACGCGCCAATGTTATTGTTTTCGGAGCAATTCTTTTGTTTCGTAGCATTTATTACGAAATCTGTGATAAAGAAGAGCACATCATTTTCCACGAGGATTACTCGCAAAATGAAGGTGAATTTACATTGGGGGAACTGCTAAACCAAATAAAATGAGAATCTAAAAAATCCTTCGAAAGACAACGATAAGGAAAAATAAACAACGTTACACGTATATAACTTATTTTTTTATATTTCTATTCGATCACTCCTTTGATTTATTAGTGGAATAAATAAGAAGTTCTTCAAAGAAGGCCGTCTGTATAATGACAACATTCGGAAAAATGGAAGTGGAGGTTGGCTGGAAGGCGGACGGTGCTGCCCTCTGTTAATTGGGTCAAAATGGAATTTCACTTAAAAATGGTCGATCTCTTGAAACTGTTCGAAAAGAACACAAATCAACGGATTAGCAAATTAAGAGAAAAAAGTAAGTTCATATCGGTGCTAAAAGGATAGATACATTAAAATTTTCATATTATTCTTTCTGAACAGGATAAACGATCGGATTTTCAATTAGCACTTTCAAACAACAATCTATAGATTAAATTCTATTTATCTATAATGTTCTATATCTTTTTATCCTATTTTCATTAATAATAGAAACGACAATATAAACTATTTTCCGATTCTATTCATCGATATTTCGAAAACCTTTGCACACAAGTGACCTCACATCTCTTTCTTTCTTCTCCTAATATATTAATACAATACATTTAAGTTAAGAAAGATTTTTCAGCAATAAATCAGAATTTATTATTAAAACTATAAAACATAAAGAAGTTAGGAATTAATAGCGAATCCAATCGGATGAAGTACTATCAACAGCAGATAATGCATATAATTACAATATATTATATATTTTGAAGCGCAATTGATAACTGAATTAACAATTAACTGTTCCAGAAACTTTTTAAACTTCAAAGAGAAGCCACTAAATGGAGTTGTCGATATCTAGCGTAAGAGTTGGCTGACCCAGTTGGAACAAAAGAGAAAGTTTATTCAACATCACTTTCCCTTAAAAATCTCCGATTATTTAGACAAATTCTTTCCATTCAAACAAATGATAAATCTCGCAACGGAATACTGAAGTGCCCACTGAAATTAGAGCAATGGAATTAACAAAATCATACCAATTCGAAAGAAACTACCGTACGTATCTCTCCTTGTTTAGATCCGAGAGAGAGACTTGTGATTCATCAAGTATCGCAGAAATTACGGAAAGTGATAAAATACTCAAAATGGAATGAAACAATAACGACAACAAGACTACGCTAAGAAGTATGACGTTTGTTTGGGATCAAATGAGGATAAGAAAACGGTGACTTTGAAGGACTGAAAAGGACACTGAAAAGTGAACAAAATGGGCACCTTCTCATGAAATGGTGTGAATAGAAAAAGATTCATTACTTAAGCATGAAATTGACAATTTCGAAAGCAGTTCAGTAATAACAATTTTAATAGTTCGTTAAAATTAAATTTTCGAAAAGTATACGAATGAAAAAGTTTATCAACAGAAACATTTCTGGAAGAAGATATATAATATATAATTGCGATGAGAAGGATTTCGTTCAAAATGATCGGAATTCTGCCTCAATTAGCTACAGTAGATTTCATTTGTATATATATGTATATGCATTCCTCTGATACACTCAAATAAATGTCCGAAAGAGTTTTTCTATCGTTGTAAACAATAATTTATAAATTGTTTTGTGTTTCTAATTTATTTATTTTTTGAGCAAATCTTCATCTATGTTACAATATAAAATGGAGGATGAAACCCATAATTATTTCCTTAAATCACAATAACTCTTTTAAATATTTACGAATATTTCATCGGATTATCTCACACTGAATTTGCTTTTTGTTGACTGGCATTTAATAGAAGGTATTTCATTTCTGGTTATTTGCAGATAAGTAATTCACCAAGGTTAATTAATTCGCTTACTCCGAAGTCTACTAGAAAACTGAATTTTCAATGGAGAATTACAACCACGTCTTTTCGCGCCAAACTATATCTTGCGTTGAGTCAGTAAAGGAACTCCTCCAGAATTTCCAAACTTAAGAATTCCCTTAGGTTATCTGTTCAGAGCATTGGCTAGAATCAAAACGATTTTCTAAACGTGATCTTCATTTATCATCGCCATGAAGGAGAAAAATTCCAAAGACAGGGATCGGTTTTATGGCTCGCCTTCGACGCAAATGGATGCCAGCGCCAAACGAAGGTCGTGGATAAAAGATGAAGCTCCGAAGAGAAATGGCTGACGAGTTCAATAACTTTTTATCGCAGTTGTTGCGCAAGTGCCAGATGGAACATAAGCGCGCGGAATTCCCCATGCGCCCAAAACTTGACATATGAAAATCAGCAATTAAAAAATTTTACGAAATTATTTCTAGGCTACGATGAAAACTAACCCCTCCAAAACTTAATAACTGCGTGGCCTCATTCCTCCATTTACGGTTAGAGAACAAATTAGTTCCATTTAAATTAGCTCAATATTTCTCTAAACGCATAATAATGCACAAGTCTAATGTCGAGTGTATACTGAATGCATACTTAAGATGATGCCGACAGGTATTCCATTCCTCACTTCTTCAAAGATATTTCTAAGGTATTTCATAAATAAAAAACTATTGAGAATCGATTCATAGACGAGGAAGTTCTCAACGTATCCGGATTTTCATTGAAGTATTTCATGCATTTCCGTGGACTTTCTCGCTTCGTTGATGCAACCCTCCGCCGCTGGAGGGCTCTGTAGCGTGCAACATGGAGGAGCGCCATGGAGGAAAAAAAAGAGAACCAATCGAAACTCATAGAAGAATTTAAACTTTTTGAGTCGAACTACAATTGTCCGAGAAAAGGTCACGGTTGAGATATTTCTTCAAGAGAGCTCGCGCATTGGACAAAGTGAAAGCTGTTCACTTAACAGTCTTTAAGTAGCAGTTCCTCGGCGGCGTTGAACTGAGATTTGCATACGGAATTTATAACGATCAACAAGAAAATATGAAGTTAACTTGAGTCTTCGACAAGAAAATAACGATAACCGTGAGACATCACGAACTACCGAAATGAGGTGAACCACCAAAAAGTGTGAATTGCGGGTAGAGCAAGTTTGCGATAAGTGATTAGGATATAATTGCAAACATGGCACAGACTCAAATTCGCCCGAACTAATGTCAATCTTTTCGTAATAAGAATTATGCAATAATATCTAGATATGAAAAATACTGCATGTCTCAAACGATAGCACTTCTAAATAACGACAATCGATTGTTAGACTAAGAATAGAAAACAGGAAAAATGCGAATATTGCTCTTTGTAAGTAATCATATTAAAAAATAAGGGTTATTCACTTCCACGGTTTAAATATGACATAATTTGCAAAAGCGGGAATGACAAAAGAACTCTTTTCTTGGACCCATATCGCTCCACTGACAGATTATATATACGGGGTCATCTTTACAAAATTCTTACGACCCAGTCATCGAAACTCGGCCACTAACATTTCCTAAACCGAAGTAGTCTGATTCATCTTATCTTATAATGGGGCACCGAAACGATAATTGTTTTAAAACGCCAGTTAATTTTAAATCAGACTAATGGCAAATTATAAACGTAACTGGATTAATTACAAAACTAGAAGATAACACGAGCAAGTAGGTACGTCAAAATAGGCAACATAATTTTTAATGAGAGCGATTTCGCATCTAAAAGTTGTCATTATCACGTATTGAATCATTGAACCTCTCGGCATGATATCGTGACTTCAGCAAACGTCAGCTTTAAAGGGTCTAAAATAAGTGAGTATTTAGAAGTTCGATCCAACTTCTCTACAGTAAGTGTTGGGATATTTGAGACACTCTAAAATATATAGTTTCTGCGATACAAAAGCCAAAGTGTATAATGTGCTCTGTGAAGAATTCGGGTAGAACTGAATGTACGCAAAAACCAAAGACCCAGAGGAAAAGTCTTCAAGGAAACTGGTAAGGACAGTTAAACACTTTTGAAAAGAAAATCAATAGACCTAAAAACCAATAGTAACCAAACAAAAAACAGGCGATGTCAGCGTAGACAGAAGGGAAATCACGGATGAAACAATTGAATAAGAGAGCACCCAAAGCGTGAACAAGTACAATCACTTGAGTATGTTGCCAATAACTCCAGAAAATGCTTCCAGGACCAGGTACAGACTGAAAAGGGATATAATCTGTAGAAATAAAATCTATTTAAGTATCAAATGGATTAACAACGGTGAATCCAGTGGTTGAAAGGATAGATAATTTTCGAGAGACGTACTCTTTGCCAATCATACGACCAATTATCACAAGAAATAGATTGAACTATCGAAAAAAAACGTATAAAATCCAAGAGAAAGTGATTAGGAATAGAGGGATCGGACGAAGAGGGCGTTCAAAGAGTGAAGATGGTGAGCGTTGACCGGAACAAACGAGGAGGTGAAGGTTATTCCAGAAGCTCCTAATATCTAGATTACACGCAATTAGTTGCATGATAAATCGGCATTTACGTTCCATTTTCTTAAACTAATACGCCGAGACCGCATAATATTTAAGTCGACCTTAAAACCACAAAATGCAATTCCGAAATGAGAATTCCATTTTAAGAACTCCGTTTAATCTTATAGTCACCTTCCTTAAATTCAACTCTTCCTTCACTGAGAATCAAGCCTATCGAAGTGCTATTCATTTGACGAAAATTATATTCCATGTACGATTTTGATTTAAACGTGACAATGGTAGGAAGACACCAAGAGCTAACAATCACGATGGATGTTTATTTATATTTCCATGAAAAATCCGATACTCCCTTGGTGCTATGGGATTCAATTCCTAAATATTCATATTTTAAATGCGGACCATCAATAAAAAGAGATCATTTAACGCGACTAAACCTTGGGAATTAACGGTAAAACAAAATTTATAAGAGGCGCCTTAAATGTTTAAACAATTCTAAAATATCAATGAATCCTGGGATTATTCAGTATAGTCTCTGGAGACATATTACTTATGGTTTATATAAAGAAGAAAACATTTCGGTCCAATGCCTTAAAGCTTCCCCTGAAGGCCTTCTGCTAACTACGAATGACCACTTGCCTGAATCGAAAACACGTAATATCGATTGAAAAAAATCTGTAATAACTTTGCGTGTGGAATCGGGCTCCAAGAATACCACATCAGTCGATTTTACGATCGAGAAGTGTTTATTCTCACACAACAAGAAATCCATACTTAGAGGAATCGCAAGGTTTCCGATGAGACAACGCATTCTATGACCACTAAGGACCGAATTAAGATCTAAGATATCGGACATCACACCTTCCTTAGGCACTTTCTTTCGTGAGAATATACTCCATTTGATATTTATTTAAAACGGTCAGTTGTTCGAACAGCTAAAATTTAGAAGTCGAACATGAGAAAGTTAGACTTTCGTATTTAAATAGACTTCAGAGACCTTAAAATTTGAATTCGAACGCATTAGTAGAAGTCCATCCACTTTGTCCTAAAGATTAAGATAATATGTTTTTATTATTTTACCAATTTTGAAGTAATCCACGCATAAAACTCCTTTCACATCAAAAAAATCTTACGCCAACTTTTTTCCTAATCCCCGCTTCGGAAGTATCAGTTTGGTACAAGTACCAAACTGGATTCAGAACTTGGATTCAGAATTATGCTTCTAACAAATCCATAGAACGAAAACATTCTCATTATCTTAAAATCTCTAGTTACAGCTTCATAAGAAAGTGCTTTTGGACCATTATCGAATTCAGCATCATTGTATTCATAGAGACTATGCGGCATTTCATCTACACTGGTTACTTAACAATTTTTCTAAAACCACATTTCCTATATTTGCTATCTGACGTTGGTACAATTATGGCCATCCTCCTTCGTTTTTAACCACAATTCGACTCAAACCTCAATTGAGTCCTACACATTCTACAAATCTTCTTAAATTAGGCGCTACAATTTAATAAAATAAGAAGTTAACAACGGCATAAGATAAAAAGCAATTAGCAATGTGAAAATGAAACTTCTGAAAGTGATCGAGGTCAAAGGTCTATGTGAAGTTATGAATGATTTCACGAAAAAGTAGCTATATCTTTAGATAATTTATCGTAATTTATAATTTTCTTAACTATTTTAGCTAGCATTGAATTTAGCCAACTTATAAAGCTAACAAAAAAATCAATTGAAATTGACAAAATATTTACCGATTCCATTTTATACATAACTCTTTTTTTACAAGTCTCCTCTAAAAAACAGCGACGGTAAAAGGTCTTTCACATTTTTTAGAGTTACCTTCAGGATCACATATTAACATTATACAGTTCTAACTATTCTGAAAAATTTTTGTACCCGACAACACCTTTCTATCTAATAAATACTCTAAATAATAAATATCTGTATAAAGTTAATGTCTCTCAAATGTAGCTCGGTATACAAAAACCTTACGTCATTGGATGAAATATAACCAAAAATAAGTAATAAATTATTAAACGCTGAAAAATGAAACGAAAGTATTTACGATACCAATCGATATTTCTAAAGGCATACTTGGACCATAATTTACGGATATCGTATTTTCATTTCCGGAAATATTTATAACTTGTGTTCCTTATTTCACCACGAATAACAAAGAAGTGGATGAACATAATGGAGAATATCGAATGAGATGGAGGTAATATTTTCAAATAGGATACATACATTTACATCGAAATCTGAGAATGAAAAAGGACCTTAAACAATTACATATTTATAGTGATACTGCGCACCAGAGTATTGCGTGATTCCAAAAAGAGCGCCGTGTTATGAAATCATCCGGTTAAGATAACAAGTTTTCGTCCTACTTCGGCACCCTACACGTGGCTATCGACTGCTCCACTGGCCTCGATTGCCCTAACGAACCGGTCGCCCTACGAAAGTGATACACGCAAATATTCCAAATTGTCATTACAGTTGTCCACAATAATTGGGTCGAACTGTTTCATTCGTCACACAAGTTCTCATTAGAGAATACTCGATAACTTGAAACGGTTCATTCACTGCGATTGAGTCTCGTGTTAAATTAGGGTTCATTGTGTGCATCTCATTCTTCTTCATTCGCATTTCAACAATTTGTTAAGATCGTTTACGTATATTATGACGTCATTCCGGTTTACGAAAGCAAATAGATTTCTTCGCGTCCTTTCACTTGATTTCTCACAAAGAAGCCAATTAAATGGAAGAAATTCCTTGGATTCAGAAATGATGTTTCACTTTCAATTACAAAGTTCAGTTGGTATGAAAATGTATACAGTTTATACGATAAACAAGATAAAAAAATAGGTCAAACCTTTTTTTACATCCAAGGAGATAAATTCTTAAAATAATATTAGCATAGATATACAACCGTCAAATCATTGGGTTTATTTTAGTTGCTAGGTAATTCCCCAAAGGAGTAATGAACGCCATCCCCAGGTAACAGAAAATACGACAAAACAATAGATGATTTAATTTCAGCAATCAAGAAATAAATGAACTTGAATTCCAAATCAGTTTTAAGATGATGCCCTAGAATATGCCTTATGAATAAGATACTTAGAGATATGTACTTAAAATACTCAATTCTTTTGCATCCCCTCGGCACTGTTAAGAAATCAAGGAAAAGATGTAGATTGATTCACAGCAATGCTAGGCGATTCTAAGGATGAATTGGTAAGGCATGAAAAGTGAACTATTCATAGCACAATGGTCTCTGGAAAGAACGGAGAATGTCGATCACACTTCGCAACAAATGCAGAAGATGATTCATTTCTTGTCATTTTCCGGATTTCTTATGTTTATTTTCAATATCGATTCATCGGTCACTTCTTTTTGTTTTCACTATAGAACATGCTGCAGCTGAAATATTCCCTAGTTCTTCTCTAATTCTAAAATTATCTTTGTAGCACTATATACACTTTTATATCTGTTCAAATGTTGATCAAAATTTTGTATTTCCGAGTTCCATGTTCACTTACACTGTTTAAAGTATTCTCAAGGAAGTCTAGAGTTTAATTATTATTACATATTTTCCACATATTCTTGTTACATTATCTACCTCCTGATTACATAAACGTTCATTTACACCGCCCATAATGATTTAACATGGTTAGACATTGGCTCTTACTTTGATAGTTCTCTGTGATTCCAACAAAATACTAAACATCCGAATTACGCTCATACATACATTTCCAAAACATACGCTAACTATGAAATTGTGCGATTTAAGGACGGTAATGCAATTGCCGTTTCTTGAATGCCACTTGGATACTTCCTTAACACGGTTGCACTATAGAGTTCGCTTCTGTAAACACGAGCCAATGAACTGCAGGCGTTCAATAATAATACATAACTACCTTCGCCTTCATTGTCGTATTCCTCAAATAACAAGTCCAATTAAGAATGGATGGCAAATAACATAAATTCGCTCCTAAAGAATATTCGAGGCCTTTGCTAAGGATTTTACTATCAGCGAATCTCCTTCAATCGCAAGAACATTAACGCCGTTGAGCATATTCTGTGGGTAACAAGACAAAAGAGTTGATGAGCAAGAGACATACTTCGGCGGAAAATATACCTCTTTTTAGACAAATTACAATACATATTATATATACACACACACATATCGGAAACGTGGGACAAGCACATCTACATAACAATCCTTCGTCTGAGGTATTCATTTCATCTTAATGTAATAATTGGATTAAACATTTTCATATTAAAATGCTGAAACGTATTAGCGCTAACAACTCAAAGAAAAGTACATTTCACTATTGACGTTATAAAATTCGGTTGAAATCTCGACTTTTACTCATGGACAATATTCTGAGCGTATTTTGAATTCGTCAAATAGTTGTCCAGAAAACGTATCCCACTTACCCTCAATAGACGAACTGTCTGATAATAACTCTGACGTCACGCCTATTTCTGTCTCCGGTTGCCAAATTCGTGATGTAGGTCACATCGGTAGAGATGACCTTTCACTTATTCTCGATATCTCTCAAAAGATCTGCAATTTGAACTTCAGAAACAACTCTAATTTGCCAAAAATCTCTTAAGAAGTCCTACTAATTTAAATTAAATGACAGTTCGGTACGATTTTTCTATCAAAAGCACGAAATACAGAGATAATGAAAAGGATTTCATAATTCAAAGACAATTGCTTGTAATAAAAATGCGGTACTCGAGGTATTTTGAAAATTCTCTTTCATCTGTACACCGACGGCACAATTAATAGTCATTCTGGTCCTATCCCCTATCAAACTCAACCCGCACACCCCATTCACTTAATTTCGAGGAACTCTTCACATAATACAGTCATTTACTCGGGAATTTGAGGTTTTCGAGTAGAAATACATCTCCTTCGGTCGTAAAAAGAGAAATTATTTTTGGTTGCCGCACGAGGCCGCTTTTTGGCCTCAGCTTTATCTATTGTGCGTTTACACATATATAGGACACACACATAAAAACGTTGGACCAGTGATTCGTACTCTATTCGAACGGCCTTCGAATATATATGTACAATGCTTGATTAATCTACTTGAGAATTCTCCACCAATCCGTTCGCTAAATATAAAATTCTCATTCAATGTTTCAATTCGTCCATTTTCTACACAAAACGATTTGTTTATGATAACGTCAACGAAAAGAACTATTTTTAGATTTCTAGCCTCGTTTTTCATCCATTCGGCTGAATTTAAAAATAGATATCGGAGGATGAGACTACATTTTCTGTTATAAGGAAAAGTCAATTTACCACCGAACGCTCACTTTCCATCACACAATTACACTTTAATTCAAAATGGAGAATTCCGAGGATCCTCACATCTTCAGAGTAAAAGATATTCTCTATTTCCAATCCAAAAGTGATACGTAATTTCAGAATTCCGAATTCACGTAGAATGAGTAATAACATCACTAATTACACGTCTTGTGACCTAATGAATAGCATACGCTTTAATGCTCGGGAAGTAGGTCAGAGCGTCGACCGATAAGAAATTCACTTTCGCAGCCATAGATGACACCACTCGACGTAGAAAGGACGATTTGGGCGCGATAACACATTTGTCGTTTCCCTTTAGAAATATATTGCAACCGACATATGGGGAATTCCATCATACTATCCAAGTTATGATTAATCTTTTAAGAATATTGAAGGATCGTTAACTATGCAATTGTTAATTATAAAATATTTTCATTATGAAACAATGCGGTTCAACAGAAAGGTTTATTATAAATATTAAATATCTTTAGAATTGAAAAAGATCAAATAATTCTCGAATCAATTTGAAAATTAAAGATGAATCCCGTAACAAAGTTGCTCTTGCTTATGCAAACTTCGATTGAAAGTTTAAATATATTCCATTACTAAATAAATTAAACAAAACAGGAATCAGAAAGTAATGATTCCGTTTTGGGAGGAATTTATTTTACACCCGTGGAAGGGATTCAATCTACTAGTCCAGTTCGAAATTGGGAATTCAATGAATATTGCCTTTAATCGATTTTACTATCGAAGTACAACAATCGTTATGTTGATATGTTATGTACATGCTAATGTTCCAATTGTTAAAGTAAATGAAAGCATACAATCGACAATTTATCGTTTGAAACAATGAAAGATGTATTTCAAATGAACTACCTTCAATAAAAAATGAGTTGAACTGAAAGATTCTTAAGGGGCCAATTACTATTGCATTATTCTGTATGATAGTTCTTTCAATTATTCCGCACTAATTATAGCTCAGAAAACACGATCTTTTTTTAAATATGTAATAATTCTGAGGTCCTAAATTAATTTCTAGAAGAACTGATAACATGATAACTAATAGTAAATGAAACTATGATTTATACATGGATTGATCAAGTTTGTGAAGCTATTTCACATAAGTAAAATAATTAATCCATTCTTGTCGAGATTACAAGAGAGTATAAGTTACTAAAATATTTGTAAATCCCATTTCCCATCCATTGAAATAAAATACGATTAAACTTAGATTCTAATATTAAAGAATAAATGTTTTATACGACATATTTTGGCAGGAATATCATTACATTTTGAATAGTATTATAAATAAACTGCTTGCAATATGCAATCCTGATGGCAGTTATAACCAAGGGAAGTATCGAATTTCAAGCAATGGTCCTCTATGTTCAATCAGGATACATTTTGGAGGTTTTTTTATTAACAGAAGTATCAAATTGTAAACATTTACGTAATAATTTTACAACGAACGATATTCGGAAGATAACTTTTTTAAACAGCACAGTTTTATTATTTCAGATTTCTACAGAAGTAATAATATTACGGTAGCTTTCTATTTAAATACTGAAATGTAAATAGCTGCAAATATTTCTGTTTTAGACACGACTGAGCCTTTCATTAATATTTAATCGAATGCACACGGACTTGTGAAAGCTTCAAAAACACATCTGAAATTCACTTTTCGACCGCTTTCACGAACCAGACTTTTGTATGTATATTTATGGATGGAGGGTACACATCCACGAACGAATTGTTACAATTTCCAAGTAGTTACAAGATGTGACTACATCGCAAATTGCTCTCAATCCTAGAATAGAAGAATGACGAAAAAACTGCACTAGAAATTGTGGAGCAATGGACGAAAAAAGGAAAATGCCACCAGATGGCAGCGCATTGAGGATCCTAAAATAAAGAACTGCCTCTTGGAACTACAGATTGACTCATTTAGATTACTGAAATAATGATAAAGCGTATCTTCAAATGTAATTTACAATACTTATACCCACTTTCTTAAGTTGCTAATTAATGATAATTTGCACTATCCTTTTAACAGATCAATATATCATAGTACATCTTGCATTAAAACATAAAAGACACCTTTTTTCCCAATATTTCATAATCTTTGAGCTATTTTCGAAAAAAAGACAAAATCAAAAAGTGATAAAATGTTTGACAATAAAAGGATTTTCCAATTCCCGTCTTTAGCCCCATTTGATCAGAATATTCAGACAAGTTGCCAAGAGATAATTCGTCTGCATTGTCTACAATTATAATTTGATTCGACAAAGTATTTCCCTTCAATAAGTCACATTTTCGTATAAACTGAGAATGATTTTATTCAATTATCGACTATGAAAGTAAATTCCTTCGGATGTAAATTTAACTTGAGGGCGATACCGATTGCTCTTTCTACATTTAGTATTGCTCTTACCTAATTTAATCAATGTGCCAAATGACACTTCACAACACGCGATTTTGCATCTGTGAACAGAATTAATATATCAAATACTTATATTTAATTATTTCTTAACTGATTCGATCGATCAAACAAAAAAAGTTCGATACTTAAGCTATTCACAGAAAGCATTATATACTTATATATATAAAGTATATACGTTTGCAAACACACGGAGACTCATCAACTGATGTTTAAATTCATTTTTCTGACCAACGATTCCACACGTCTCTTATTTTGATATTCTTTTGTGGTAGATTGTGGTCGAACCACGTTAAATACACATCACAAAAATACATCTCAACTTCTGTGATGAGACACAGAAAATACGTAATAACTACTCTAATTTGAAGTTTATGACGTCTGTTTATAACAGCTACTATCCGTTGAGATGTTTTCTTGACCCTAATAAAAGATGCACGATTCATTTGCTTCATTTTTCCAAGTCGTTAATTTCCAAAATTAGTCATTCATCAATGTATTTGAGAGAAACATCTAAATGTTGATTTATATACATTTTTCTTTCGTTTTTATACATTCTTGATTGCTATTGTGAAAATAGAGGTACGACAAATATCGAGGGAATAAAAAAAATACGCAAATTCCTATGAATATCTCTTAAAAGTATCAATTTCTTAAGAATAATCATATTAATATCGAAAACCGAAATCATTTTAATCTTCGTTCCATTCACAACTCCTTACATAGCAATAATTATCGCCCAATCCAACCCAAATACTGTAGCAGTAATTTCCGACATTGTTATTTATATATTTAATATTGATTTAAACCAAAACGGAGTTTCATAAAAATCTTATTATTTTAAAAAATAAATAGTTCTATAGGATTTAATTTGACATTAATAGTTTCTTTAGAATGAACACATTCATTAATCCCGAATCAAAATCCCCGACAATGATGAAATATTCGTTAGTAAGAATAGGTTCTAATATAATAAGCAGCATGTCTGTCAGTGCGACATTCACCTGTCATCTACTTTTTGGAGAAATATGAAAATATCGTAAGACAATTAAAATGATACTAAAACGTAATAAATGACATAAAGTTTATTATTGAAAAAATTAATATATGGGTCTTATTTTCTACATATTCTGTAATGAAACAAACAATGGCTTGCTGTACAAAGAAATAATAAACTCGTAAAAAAATAGTCTCCTTAATATGATCACAATGAAGAACCTTGTTGATAAAAAAACATACGATGACGTTCTTAAATATAAATCCACTTCAAGTGGTAATATTGCCATTTTAAAGGAGAAGACGATTCATGGTATTCTACGAAGATTACCACTATCGACAATAGAAATACATATTCACAACTAAAGAAAATAAAACACTTTGTTTTCTCCAAAAATATATAGTCCAATAGTTAAGTCGATCGTACAACAGAATGTGGTGAAAGTTTCTATAATAATGGCTTATTATAATATACATTATATATAATGTATAATATATGTAATTATACATAATGTATATTATAATACATTACTTCTTATGCTTCATCGATGCGTATTTATCTCGAATACAGATATGGTGCATTGACCAGACAAAAAACTCCTAAAATCGTATTTACGACGAATTATTCTGCAAATAAAAACCATAATATGTCATATTATTCCTTTAATTAGATCAATTAGAGTAAATACTTCAAAATCTCATGTTTACTAATACGCTCATAATTTGAGAGAAATTTATTTGAAATTAAATTTAGATTTAAATAAATTAAAATGGAATGAGAATTCGTACTGTAATAAATACAAGAAAAACTACGTAAATTCTCGCTTATAATCATAATTTAAATCTATTCCAAACGGATTCAAAGAACAACTATTACTTTGCATAAACGTTTGCATTTGACATGACTTTCTTCTTTCAACAATTACCTATTTTCACAAAGCAAGACATAATGATTACAATCATTCTTTGTGTAAATATGCAATAATGTGTCAATTTTAAACATTTTATAAAATTAACGAGCTGTCTTTAAACTTTTTTCTTCTCTTTTTCGTCAGTTTAATAATAATCCCACTAGGCATCTTGACTTTCTAAAAGTAAATGGTACATAATATTGGTCATAACGATTAAGTTAATATAAACAAGTTTTATTTGTGATATTCGTACATTTTGCACGAAAAACATTATATCAAAGCGATATTTTTAATTCAAATGTACTTCGTACAAAAACGCTAAGGAAATAAGAGAAGGAACGTTGCTTCTCTACATGTATGAACGTGTTTTTCACAAATTCACCTGTCGCAAACACGAATGCAAATGCATTTTCCTCGCTATTCCATTCAAGTTTACGCTTCTTTGCTGACGAAATTATATATAGCTATTGAGATCCATTTCAGCTCAACTAAAAAGTAATAGCCAAAGAAAAGTACGAGTATAAATATATATATATCCGCACGGCGGTGGAGTGTGCAGTTGTCACACCGAAGCCGTTTCTCTAGCTTTCCTTTTTTTATTGCGCTGTTGCCGCATCTCCGTCGCTTTCCGAATACCACGTGACTATTTGGTGGCTGCCAGACGCTCCCCTAAGACTTTCGCCCTGACACACTTCGAGGCCAACTATAGAAGAGGCAAAAGAAAAAGCAACAATGGAAGAACGCCTATATTGTTGAGAAAAAGCATCATATATTGTAGCTTTATCAGTCGCTCTTCAAAGAGAACTGCTTCTAATTTAACTCTAACAATTTAAATCTCCAATTTAATAATAGCAGGGTTCTATTAGTAATATGAATTAAACCTTTACGCATATGAGACGATAAATATACGAACATAAATAGTGAAGATTACTAAGTAACGAATAAATGACAAAGGACACAGTTAAATGCGATGGTGAGTACTATTATATCGAAGGAGGACATGGATTATTTCGATATTTTACTACTATCGGAATGATACAAAACGATGAATATTGTTTGGACGATTGCTGATGACCATTGAAGGCAAAGATCATTGATAATTAAACAAATTTGTTCGGTAAAGTTCAACATACTTGAATAACCGAGCGATTAATCAAAAGCAGATCAATTGAAAGCAGTCAACCTCTGTTTTTCTACAAAGAAATCATTCACTTGCACTCGGTGAACGGAAAACCGATTGAAATAGAAATGGAAGTGTTCGAAATTATTTATTATGAAGAAATCGAAAGAGAGTAAAACAATGGGAAAGTGAATGTGGATAAAATTACTGGGTACAGTTAGGTGATCCACAACAAATGGTGTCACTCAGATATCTCCAATTACGATGAAATGAGCATCGATAACAAGCCTTGAACGGTGAGAAAAATCACGCTTGACTATCCTCATAAAAAGTAAAAGAAGACTATTTCGTAATTTTTTGCTCCCACGAGACTCCACTAGTACGTTGAGTGAATCGTAGGAGAATCCTTGTCCTTGGTCAATGTCACTCACTGTCACGTGACAATTTACCGCAGGAGCGTCTATTTAAAACAGCGTACGAAAAGAGATACTCTATCGAACAATATCATTCCCAAAGATGGAAAGATATCGAAAATGGGCTACATCGAAGGCGCCACTCTGCGGCAAAAATCCGAAACCAGAAGGCGCCAATACGAAAAACGAGACTTGCAATTTTCTCTCGATAAATCACGTCAACGACAAGAAAGTGAGGTAACTATCAGGAGTTTATGAAAACTCCGTGCACGCAAAAAAGAATAAAACGAATAGATTCGAGCGCAGTTGCGGAATTATAACTACTTTACTCAGAATAGTTCTTAAATACGACACAACAACCCTTAGAACGATTGCCAGAATGCATTTACATTAATACGGAATAAGGAGATCAATTTAGTGCAGAAGAGATCGTCTAAAAAGATGAATTTGGAATGAATATGATCCACGGCATAACGGATTCGTCATTTATTGACGTTCATCTTTTCGAACGATATTTTCCAATCGTCTGCATATGAGTGCAAAACACTTCGCTGAGAAGTCGCGCTATTCGAATGGCTGTATTTAGCTTCGTACAGAAGTTCAATTTTCGCTATGTATCGCTTCATTTTAGCTTTTCCATTTTTCTTTGAACTTTCCTTGAAAAGTTTAATTTTCTTACACTTACTCTTAATACTCTTACACTTGGACGTTTTGGGATTAATTCTACGTCTCTATACTTTAAGGAAATATCCTATTTGCACCACAATTTCCTGTATTTACATGATGCATTTTAAATAGAAGAAAAATGATTTCACCTTAACGAAGAAGTAATGAATAGCTCAATGGAACGATGAAACGGATATTTAAAAACGGATTATAGAAAACACCTGAAAAGGTTGAAAACGAACGTATGTTTCGATGGAAGGTCGTTGCCCACAATGCTTTTAACCCCGAGGACGGACAACCTTATCTATTTTGGTAAATAGTGAAGGCACAGGAAGTATACATAATGGGAGGCAGGGTTTCCTGAAATATTAGCAATTTCTACTTCCAGCAAACACAGGTTGTGACAAAAGCTTTCCTTTTTAAGGGATTTATCTAATAAGTTTCATTTTCACATACGGATGTGTAAATAATCGATCGACCAATTTAAAATCTATTCAAACTATCCTACGCTAAAGTAATTCCATTGGGGGCGCAGACTTGAATACATTACTCTGTTTTTTAAAATAGAGAAACTTTGCGATACTTAAATTATTTCTGTCGAAGAAAGATCAACGCATTTCATTCGAAAAATGTCACGTTGATCGATTGGAGTTGAAGAAATGAATTTCAAGCAAAATGATTATAAAAATGGGTTTTCATGGAACAATCTTTATACTCAAGTTTAAATCATTCCCGTAACTCACAGGCAAAGGAATCAAACGATATATTCTGTGCGAAATAGAGTAGACACTGATGCACTTATGAATCGCAGAACAATTTGGGGCGGGAAATTATAATTGAGGATTCGTAGATTCTTTTTCGATGTCTTCGACTGCATTCGAAAAGTTATTGATGTAAAGGCAAATAACAAATATTTAGGATTAATTTCATTTCTGATTTTCGATTTCATCTGACATTACCACCATAAGCATCTATTACACTTTCATTTAATTTCAATTTATCTATTTAGACCTCAATAAGTATGACCTCCTTAATAATCGATATGTCTTTCTTCAAAATGTTTTCCATAGACTTTCCACACAATGACTTAAAGAAGCTTAAGGATAAAGTTAAGGATAACTTTCACCGAACGAGAATACGAATCATACAGTTTTGAATGCAGAGCACATCTAAATACCTTTGCAATTCACTCTTCGACAATAAAAAAGAGGTATCTAGTATTCGATTCCAATTCGTCTAATGTCTTAAGACAATCTATAAACGTCTATATATTGTCACATTCTAAGAGACGGAAAACCGGAATTTCTCAATAGTCGCCGAGTACTTCTGCTCCTTAATGAACATTACAAGAAATGCCTTTATCGTTAACATAGGTTGTTTCCCTAGAAAGGGGGTCTAGAACTTATCTCTTATGTCAACGAAAGAAAATAGTTCCTAAGGGATTCACCACTATTTAATCACAGAGAAAAGGGAAATGCCTATTCAATCAACAAAAATATCGACCGCCATGAATCTTATGATTTTCCAGTCAAAAGAGAATGAGAGAGAGAAAACAAATAATATTTATGTGAGAGGTGATATGAAGAGGATATTTTAATCGCGATGTCTGTATGAAAATAGTTCTGATACATACTATATTAAATTTGAAATTTTACAACAGAAATCGATAAATGTAAGACGTTCACTTAAGTTTTCATTCTTTCTTAGTGAATAACATTCTCGAATCCAACTGATTCATTTAGTTGAGTTATATGGAAATCCCATCAGCACTGGAATTATAAACATAAATGAATTTAAAAATTAGTAACACGAATTTCCTATTCCTCTCTCAAAATAAAATAATTCTGATAAATATACTCTCCTTTTACCAATATGGAATCGCCATAGTTTCTTTATTCGGAAATAAGTTACGCATTATTTATGATTCATACAAAACTATAAAGCCCTTTAATTCTCACATCGAGCAAGTTGTGAAGCAAATTAATTCACAATTTTCTTATTTTAAGGCAAACTGAGTTTTATGATTCCCATACACAAACATCGGAAAGATTTACTGATGAACAAAATGCTCGAGGACATTTATAATTTTGTATTTAAGACAGCTCCTTAATGCATTGCGGAGTCACAACAGTAATCTAAAGGAAAGTTACCGAATTGGCTCCGATCGGATTTTCATTTATTTTTCACTGCGGTGACGATAAAATAAATAAAACCGATTCGACGAATAATGAATCTCAGATCGCACTCTCATCAATGAAAAGAAAGATAAGGATCTTCTAACACAATTTTTATGGCTTAATTTCGAAAATAAAACTCGAGGAATAACATTTTAATCGTACCAGTTATATATTTGATTATTAGCATTCAAAATACTCTTCTTCGACTCAAAGAAAGAGTATTTAATTTATTTATTCATTTAAAAACCCACTGTCATCCAGTTTTTGGGCAATTGATGTGTCGACCCCATATCAACCACGGACGTACGTCCATACACCAATGGAAAAATTTCGTATGGGATTTGAACCTGGGGCAATAAGGGCTGAATAAGATGTTCAACACAAGGGTTTGTTCGAAGACATTGCGGGATATTCGATGCACACGAATATAAAGAGCTATCGATGATAATACACTAATGAACGGAAAAGTAATTCATTTACCAATGCTGCATTAACAAAATAAGTGGAGATGTAACCGAAGGATCATCACTTCCATACATAAAACAATTTTCTCAGACCGGTTCAATCGATCGAAATACTTTTCAATTATCTCTCCATCGACAATAGAAGCGCCTATTATTCGCGAGTGCGTTGACCCCATCGGCGCGTGAGCATCCGAAACGTCTCTGAACGAAATCTCCAACAAATAAGTGCAATTTGAAACGAAAATCAGCAGCAGTACACAGATAAATATTAGAATTATTCCAGATTTGGAGAGTTAACGTCTGGAAAAGCTTGCTTTCCAATGTCGTAACGAATAAGCTTTCGAGCGAATACGATCATTGTTGCGAAATATTATCCGTTTCCCGCTCAGAAAAGATATTTCTACGAAACCTTCGGAAGTTTTATAAGGGATGTTTAAATATATCATTCGATGAACAACCGTCTCTAAAAGGGTTCCAAGAGAAAATGAAGACGTCTTTAATTATTGTTTACGTTCTGTTTATTCCAGAGATTGTCAAAATGAACTTGATCATCCTCTCTGTGCATGCCTTTTTCAGATGCTTCTAATTTTAAATGCGTGGCTCAGACTTTAAAGAGTCTATGGTACAATTTAAAGAATCAGAGACGTTTCAAAATCGATCTTTCAGAAAATGTCAGATAATCCTTTCTCTATATCGATCTCAGGGAGGGTTTAAATACATCTATAAATACCCATTGCATTGTCGAAATGCGAAAATCAAGGAAACTATTAAGATGGGGATCGATCGGGTAGGTTGAGAGCGTCGCCACCAGGAGGCAGCAGAGAGCGCATCCTGTCTCCCCTCTTTCACCACAACTGACCTATCCACTGCCGAGGGCTGTTGAGCCCTTCCATTGCGTAAAAAGAAGCACGTCAATGGACACTGGCATTAAGATGATCCCAACACACAATATTTGGGTCTGCAGGATTAGAATGGCCTCCCCAGACGATGCATCAACAACCGAACATCCATGCAAATTGTGGCTGATTGAGTTACTCGACGATCGTATCTTGATTTAAATTTACACTGCTTCGTTATTAACATCGCGATGCACCGATTATCAGCTGCAAGAAAACTATCAATCACAATATGTAACGTTTAATTCGAACCGCTGCATCAGCACATGAGGATGGGAGAGACCGTTGAAATCAGAGTGAAAGTTTGGTAAAGAACACGACGGAAATGACCGGTGATAATCAAATTTTCTTACTCCTTAAACAAGAGAGAAAGATATCACGACAGATCGATGTATTACTCCGTTGACAATTGACAGAAAATTGGATAACATTCGAATTTCAGTTGAGTATTCGTCCATGAAAGAAATTAGAAGAGGGGAAGTAGATATAATTATTTTTTAAATTCTTACAACATTCAATTACGAAGCAGAATGTTTCGAAGAAATTGTAGACAAAATCCATCAACGAGAATTGTGAAATGGGAGTTCTTGCAGAATATGATTAGAATGAATGAAAGATGGAGTCAAGTAACAATTTGAATGTTTTTAAGTAGTATTATAGGGTAGTTTCGTGTTCACACATGATTAAACGTGAAAAGCATGAACATACCACAACGCCACAAGCGGTCTCGGGGAGTACTACTTGCTCCCGATAGAGGCGCTATACTTACCATTCGAACATTGGCCATCGAATTGACAATGCAACGAATGGTCAGAAGAGATGAAAGAAAACACCGTTCTATGGACGCACACCAATTGATTTGTCGACTCAAAACCGAAGGGAAATGACGAGAAATAGAGCCCAAATGGATAATTAAGTAAAAAGAGATTAACCAAAATTCCATTCCAATTAAGATTCCATAAGTTGACTAAATTTATAAATGGTTTTGCCTGAAATCCAATAAATGTTTCAACACTTTCGGTACAGCAAAAATCATGTACGAGGTGATAAAAGTAAGTAAAAAATGAGCTTAAAAGAGCAGAGAAGTTGTATTGATCGATAAAACACTTAAGCGAATAGGAATAAATCAGCACAGATATTTTAAACAAATCATAGCAAAGGATTTCACAATCTTCCAAACATTGAGAACTCAAAGAGGATAAATGAAGAGTTCGTTTGCCCCAAGTTCACTTACACCCTGCACACGTGGTTTTATCGACTGCAATATTACAAAATAAATTCTATGGGGCTGAAATGTAGATTCATTGGTCTATGAGTGAGTGAATATATATATGTACATATAAACAATAATTTATATCCGACACTAAAATTTAAAAATAATAATTAATACCCGATTTAATGCGAATATCGTCGATCTAGATCCAAAGCTAAATCATTTACAGTCGTCAAACCAATCATTCCTTGATTAGGATTTGAAATTACGAATATAACAACTACAATGAATAAGTAAATCACGGATAATTACTTACGTTCCAAATATACAGAGAAAAAGACATCGATAATTACTAACAAAAGATGAAAATTTTGAATTTTTGTTCTGATAGACAAAAGTTATATTAAGCGAGTTAAATAAAGAAATCTCAGCGTAAATAGATATGGGCTAACTATGGTTCCAATATGACATCGTTGAAAGGGTCGAAGGAATGGATCGAAGGAGTGATGGCGGTTTCCAGGCAACGAGAAACAAAACACAAGCGTTTAAGGTGCGTGCGAAGAACACACCGTATCAAGTTCCCTTTCTTCTCAATTCAATGGTAAAAATTCTCATAAAAAATTAAGTACCTAACCAACGAAACGTACCGAACTTAATAATATTCCACGTTTTTCTTGCCAGCTTCAACTAATAGATAAATTTATTAACTCAAAATATTTAGAAGACTCGCTAGAATTAATCAACTCTGTTACTTTGACAGGATCTCAGTCCTTTCCTACGAAAACTATTTGAAAACACTTGCTTCGAATACATTATATCGATTTGTCCGAACCGCTAACATGAGAGCATTTTAAGTTAAATCGAAGTTTGGGTCAACGAATTCCATAGGTAAAAACGTTTGGGTCATTGCTCTTCTTTATTTAACGAACAAACATTACACACATTGTAAGGATGTTCACGATGGAAAATTTATTACTTTGATTAGAATCCTCACTTTTGGTCATTTTGTCATCTTTCATTCCATGAACCACACACATCTTTGTACGACTCGACAACATTTTCATACAGATTTATGAACGCATGTCCTTCGATAAAGGATTTGAAGAAGTAATCGGGCACTTTCATGTGCTAAGAGATGACCAAGTTAACGAACGCAATATAAATAGTCTTTCTCGTCCGATATTTCCCAACTTTACGTCATATTCGTTACGATGTAAAACTATACAAGAAATTTTAACGAATTTTAAGAATTCGGGACATTCGGTGCAAATAGTTTCAAAAGAAAAAAGTTATAGAATGATTTGCACACAGCGAATTGCGAAAAACGGCTAATGACGTGAAAAAGCGAATTGACCTGATTTCAATTCTCGGAATTCGAATCCGTGTTCACAATTAGAAGTATAGTGAGAGTATAATTTACATAAAATGTGACAACCGATGCGCGGTTAAGGGACAAATATTGAACCAACCAAATGGGAATTCTACTTTGATTCACAAATGAGAACATTGGAAACAGTCTAACATTCTAAATTAGAGCTCATTTGTCAAAGAGATTGCGATGGTGTTACACACGAAATCAGATAGAGATAATATTGGCCAAAAGTTCTCAAATAAGTCGAATGACTTGAAACAGAGGAGCCGAAGCTGGAAATAATGATATATTCGGCAGAATTAGGATATTTCCATAAGAGCGAAATTAAACCAACAAATTTATTCATTGCAACAACTTTAAAGATGATACACGAATGAGTGAAAATTAATAATTCCTAACTTAAATGGAAATACTCTGATTGTTGGACTTCTATCTAGTATCTTTTTCGATGAAACAGATCAAATATTGTACCCGCCTAGAACGATACCGAAATTTCCCTTCAGAGAAGCCTATTCGAATAATCACGACACAACTTCCCTTCTCAAACAAATCATCCCCCAGCAGAGAACTATCCCTAGCATTTTTGAACCACTGAACTTCATCTCTAAAAAACTGCATTTTCCCTCAATCGATATTTGTAATAGAAACCTCCTCTTTCCCATATCGATTGAATGTACGCAAATTTTATAAGAAAGGTACCATGGTTTGGTCCAACCCTAAGGGGCTGCTGGCGCCCTAACGGCGACAAAGGGAAGCAGATGACACCGACCTACCGCAACTCGGAATGCGATTCTTTATTTTTCTCAAGCGCTGCACTAGGCGATATTAGCGTCGCAGCGGAAGGAAGTTGAAGCTGCAGCTCAACGAGGAAGCTAACCATACAATAATATTCTTCGTAAGACATACGCTGACTATACATGGATCCGTCTTCTCATCCGAAAGGAAATTATACTTTACTTTAATCTTGCTACGCATAGAATGAGTTATCCGGGTCGACCATGTTCGAGAAACATCCCAACTGTATCTCGAACCTTATTCAAGAAAGTGCCTCTTCGCTGAAACATGGTCTGAAAAGGGACCAATTGACTATCGAATGAGCTGTTAGAAGAAGATAGAACTGAATGTTAGTGTATTAAATTCATACAGTAACTATTTGAGTCTGCAGCATTCACACTGTACTCAATGAAACGAGATTTTTGATGGTATTAGTCAATCGGAAGAAGTCAAAGGCATTCAACGTAAGGATACGTGAAAATGAAAAAAAAAAGAACAGAGCCAAATGTCCGATTGTAGCAGTTCACCCAATTCAGCTGACACTTGAGGCTGCGACAAACCCTGTACGTTTAGGGTAGCAATAAGTTGCCATTCGATAGCATTCAGAAACAGAAGGTGAGTTTACATCAACAAACGACAAATCAGTCTGTGAAATAAAGACAACGAGGAGAAAGCGGTCACTGGCTTTCAATCGCTACAGGCAATAATCTCGAGTGAATATATTGGCCGATTATAGCATGTGCTACATTTGATGGAACCCAAAAGGCAGAAAGAGACGTATTCAGAAAGAACAAAATGGAGGAAGGAGTTGTTAAAACAATGTTAAAGTAATAAGGATCGTATTATGTAGGGATATTTCATGAATGTGTATCCAATGCCTAAGAGATGAAAGTTAAATACGACTAATAAAATTAAATACTTTGAGTAATGGAAAACTCGAAAAGAAACAAGAGAGCTTGATGAGGAATCAAATACAAATATTTTCAAAATATAAATAAATGATATAAATGAATGGACACTAGGGGACGTCAATTATGGAGAATAAAAAAAATTGAGCGCTCTATAAATTCGTATGAGAATAGCTTAATTCACTTAAAAATTAGCTCTCCGATCTGTTTTATCAGCATTTACCATGAAGTTATTTGTATTTTAGATAGAATTAATGCAAGGTACTGCATACTTCTCTCGTTTTTTTTCGAAAAGATCCAATCTTACCATTCCGTCAAAGAACAGGTTGAAAACTAGATGAAGACGTCATCGTAAAATGGAATTAATCAGTTTAATAAATGATCCTACTTCTCAACAACTAGTGATTCACTACAATGCTTTTCATGATACATGGTGACATTGGCCATGACAATTATCCACATAACAAGAGGGAAGGACGACTTGATAAAAACACTAAGGAATCACTAAAAATAACACGATAGGGAGGGTATAAAGGAATTTCATTCGAATCCTGCTTCAAATAAAATACATATCCATAAAAGTGCAGCGAAAAGATGTATTTCAATAAAATTTCGGTTCCTGATTCCAACAGTTCGATTAAAACAAAGCCAACCAAATTGAAGACCTTCTTTAACCTTCCTATATTCTAGGTAAAATTCTTCTCTATTTTAGGTCTACATTTTTAAGAACATGTAAAAGACATATTATATATAAAATGGAAGCACCAAAATACCCCTTTTCGGTTGATTTGCTAAGTAAATAACACTGCAACTGAGAGTTTATGTAAGATACATGCAATTAGCGAACGGGTGAGGGTTCATTAAAGCTCGTATGTGATATTTTCAATGATATAATTCACTACACTCAATGCGTCTCGCACAAGTTCAAGTTTTTTCTTAAGCAATATATCTGTGTTTGGCTTCATAACATCTCTCCTATTCTAAGAATGAATTTCAAAATGTTTCGAATAATAACAACTGTAAGCTAAGAGAATATAGACGTCAAACTAGAGAGAGAGTAAAAGAATATATTTGAGTTATTCACCGAAATCGGGCAGTGATCGCCTTGAACGTAGCCGCCACTATGACATGTGCCTTACCCGTTTGCCGAGTCCAACTTTCGAAATAAGGTCTAGAACGTTCATTCTGAGCGACTGTTTAATTTTTCCAAAGCGATAGTTGGACATCGGGATGAAAATCAACATCAAAAAGCGTAGAATGATAGCAGAAGGCGCCAATGTAAGATGGCTTATAAAATATTTTCTAACTACATAATGGTTCTACAATGACAGTTGCGCTTTCAAAACTAGATTAAAATTTACGAGCAAAAACTTAAAGATCCAAACCAGTAGAACATCATGAAGTACATCCGTTTATCCGAGGTTAATAAGACGATTTAAAGCCACAATTAACAGCTTCTTGTGAATCTTAAAACCTTTATTAATTAAACCTAATCGATGAATTCTAATTCACATACTAGAATTGATAAGCTTGCACTCAAAGTTTTGAGATCGATCATTATCCCGCAGACGTGCAAAACGACCTATTATTTGAATGTTTAAAGAGTTATCTATAAAGCAGTGCACCTTCCGAGAAACTCGATTCATGCATTCAGTAGCTTCTGATGATGGCACGCTCTCAGCCCGAAACGAAAGACTGAAACTAGCCCTAGTAAAGCCACTCCATTATTATTATTTTTTGAGTTAGTTTAGATATTCCTACTTATTCTATTCACTCTTTACGATTCGTTCTTTACGTTTGAGACCAGCTAGAATAGTAATTCAAATTAGCTACCTTGGCTATTAATGAAATATAGATAAGCTTACGCAAAAAGCGTAAAAGATTACAAATTAACAAAAATTCATTGGGGAAAGATACGCTTACTTCTGTAAATCACTCAGAACATCGATTACAAACAAGAAATCACTGAAGAAAGCTTCAACGACCATAGTACGCGACAAGTAGAAACATACAATCAAGTAGATGCATACAACAAAGTGAGGACAGGAAATAAGCTGTCAATGAGACTTTAGAGAACCTGATAACTTAAATATGATACTTCTTTCATAAAATACCACATAGAATCTAGACAATTTAAACGGAGTATTACGGAATCTTCATAAAATTAAGAATTTCGAATCCACAAACAAGATGAAGGTAAACCTTCACACCTACGATACCACGTGCAATGCTAAACAACTACCCCAGTAGGAGAGAGACTTACGACTGATAAACAGGTATTATTTAAAGTAGTTGCCTAAGAATTAAAGTCAATGCGTACCTGATAAAGCTGTCCAACGATGTTGTGCACGTAGATCCTCGGACAGCAGTATCCAAAAGGCATGTCAGTTTACACACAACACTCTCATACACTTGGGCAAAAAGCACAGAAAAGAGTAAAAGAACGCACACCAGCGAATGATAACACACTCTTGTCGTCCTTCGACGGGCGTTAGTCCTTCGCTGCCGCCCCAAGAAAAGTCGACACACTTATAATGAAAAGAAAGACGGTTTTTCTAAGGGATGCTTCCAAAGACACTTTTAACTCATCGGTTTACAAGATTTACACTTCCTGAAGTCGGCTCTGTAAGGCCACCTGCGAAAACGGAGACAACAATGATGAGATGATGGCAGTGACCGCCGCACACGATAAACAACGTCACCAAAAACATGCAAACAAGCAGTTGTTTCGTACTGCCGCGACGGCGCTGCTATCGGAACAGTCTCCTTCGGACGCGGGGAGAAACAAAACAAATGGAAGCCGTGTGGCACACTTTCTCCTCCTGAGCCGTGCCTTAGAGCACAGGCCCTCACGGTAACTTGAAAAAGTGGAACTTGTTTCGGCGGTTAACTCTAGGGAGTAGTCACGGCACCATCTTGGGACAAAGCAAAAGCACGGTGCGTACACTTCGAAGAGCTGAGACTGACTGAGAAGACCTTGAAGGAACGGAGCATGCGTGGAGCGGCGCTGATAGCGGCGGTGGCCGACATTAGAGACTCGCGCTTTTCAAGCGGAATGTCGCAGACTTCTTACGTCACTCTCATGTGAGTGACCTTAAAGGGCCACGAATGCGTGCACACGCACTTCTGCATCACGCACCCGCGAATTCACTTTTCGTTGACAACTTCCAGAGTGCATCGGGTGAGGGAACAAACTCCTTCGTCGGTAAAAGTCAAGAATTTCCAAATTAATTTGAACACTAGCGGCCGAAAGACATAATATACCAATTTGAAGGAAATAACATTGCAAATTATAAAATGTTAAATGAGATTCTTTTTACTCAACAGTTGCATGGTGCGCACCTAAACAATGGATTGCGGGCAAATACAAAAACATGTCGGTGCATTAATGGAATGCCGATAAAGAGCAAGGATGCACACGGTCATCATCCTCTATGGCGCCATTGGAAATGTGTGTTAGAACATATTTACCATTTACTATATACATTCATATGTAAGATTCGTATCTGATAAAAATCCTTAAATTAATTAATCATAAGTAGTATTGTGAGTAATTTTTAAAAGAAAAAACTCATACAATGACAAGCAGTGAATAAAATTTAAAAATTTCGATCAAGTACGCACAGTATTGAAGTACATAATCAGAGAAGCATATAATATGGCCAAAGAAATGACTAGGGAATAATAAAGAATGAATCGTCACTGACTGTTTGAGTAGTAGAATTTACTAATATCTGCTACAGAAATGCAACAAGAAGAAGTGGATAGTTATAAACGAAGAATAACACCGAAACAGAATAAACCGGTAAAAAAGCGAAATAAAATTTTTTATAAAAAGATGATAATTATTGAATCACCGTAAATGTCTACCGAATAGTTGAGGAATGAAACAGAAACCAGGATGAAAAGGCGATCTTTTTAAGAATATGCAAGATATGAATAATGATTGCGAATTTCATCTGGACCTATTTAAGCTTTACAGTAAAAGGTATTGAAATGATAATCGTGAAAAACGAAATGGTAAAGAAGTTGAAAGGAAGATGAACGACGAAAACGAGAATTGCAGAAAGAAGTCGGACACTAAAAGTGAAGCGAGAGAACAGTGATATGCAAAGAGGACAAAAAAGAAAGATATAACGAAGTTCAAAGTGAAGATTGGGCAAAACGATAGCATAGTAAGAGAAAGGAAAATGCATGAATGAGAGAAACATGCAAACCCTAAATGTTTGCCAAATAACATTAGAAAAGAAAAAATAAAATTATTAATTTCTACCTTTTTTAGAAATTCGGCAGATAGTTCAATATCTCACATCTTTATCAAATCATTTGACACAATTAAACTTTTAAAATCATACAATTATTTATGGACGAGAGAGGTTAGAACTTCGACGAAATCCGCAAAGAAGGAATTTTATGGAAAACTGTCAAGAAAAACCTCAAGAACTCGTGCATCTTGAAATGTCCGCGAAGAAATAAAAGCTGCAAAACGGAAGATCGAATGAAATCCATTGACGGTCCATAAGAGCGGGAATTCCAAAATACGTGAGAATTATTCTGAAGTCAGACATTTCAAAGAGCGAATAAGAGTTTCGATGGTGCATCGGGAGCTATGGAATTTAAAAGTATACGTCTGAATATTTACCCGAACTTAGAAAAACTAATATAAAAGCATGAATGAGGTAAGAGAAAGGTAATTTTAACTCGTCACAATGCGAAATAATGATTAAAGATCATGATCACTCTCGTTGAGCCTTTGCAGATTCAGAGGTATTCAAATAAAGAAATCAAGGAATGCTATGGAACCTTCCTTGAGCTCGACAAAAACAAATTACTTACGGATTTGCAATGGACGATGCCAAGGATAAGAAAAACGCGACCAATAAGAGAATAAAGAGCAAAATTTAGGGAACAGAAGACGAATAGGTGAGTAGGTCTTCATCCGAAGTCGGTTGAACGTAACACTTTTAAAATCAAACAAAATCGTTCCCTGCTTCATTGCGATCGAGTTTATTTAAATGAATATATCCTGACTTTTTAAGATAAACATTCCTATGCAATTATTCGTAATATATTTGCCGTTAAGCTCGTCTGGAGTTCAACCATTAACAAAAAGACTAAACACAAAAGTGTTTCCAGTGTTTTCCACTTTCACAGTTCGTCAGATTATATGGCTGAGAAAATTTGATTGATATTTTCCGCACTTAAATGAGTCAAATAGCTAATCTCTGTCGTGTCTAAGTGATAAGGGTCGTGAATTGTCCAATGCCTCGACTTACAGTCAAGAAACAGCTCCCGTTTTTAATTAATCACAAAAAGTTGATAAACAAAATTTACGGATTTCGCATCCTAATGGGAAAAAATATTATCACAATAAAAATACAGGATGAACAAGAATTAACTGTCGTTAAATTAATATTATGGACTCAAGTAATACTTCAGAAGATCTGCTTCATTTAGAAGTTATGATCTATTTAATGTTAAAAAACACATCAGAAATAAATGTATACCGATTATCGTGCCACATAGTACTATACAGACCATTTATTCTGGTAGTGTCGCTTACATGATGAAAAGAGAGTATATCACTTATGCAGACGTGAGATATTCATCACGAATTAAATCTAATGGACGAATCGAATGATACTTTGAAACAGATCTATCGTGCTTATAATAAAGACTATTTGATTTAGAAAGATATTTACAAACATTGATGCCTTTACATTCATAAACATGTACAATTAAAGGTTTCGATCTAAATTACGAACGCAAATGACGTTGAAATTTCAATTTCGAAAGCAAATAATTTGGGACTTAAAAGTAGAATTATAGAACTAAAAACACAGAAGAGCGATGGTTTGTTCATCGGAAACGTATTATCTCATGTTGAGATGCACGAGCAATGTTTGTTATAAAGGAATGCACGGTTGAAAGAAGAGCTGGAAAGCAAGGTGAGGGCAACCGAGTGTGGTTTTGAGAAGGACGACTGACGACAAACAATAAAATTCAATTAATTCAACTATATTATCTTTCAGTCTATTACTATCGCATATCGTTCGCGGAGAGAATGGAATTTTGAATGTATATTTCTTTTTCTCTTAACTTATGACAGTTTATAAAAATAGATGGTTGTTACGAACTATAATCCATGCTAGAATAACCGTTACTTTGCGTGCGAAACTTTCACTTGGATGAAACCACGTTACTTACAGAATATTGAATTAATTTTTTTTAAATCATAGCTCCGCAGTATCAAGTACCTTTCATCTATAGCTAGCTCATAACTTTGCAGATCAACAAATGCAAATGGAAACTGAATTAATGGAATTAAAATTTTTAGGAGTCGTTATAAAACCACCATATCTTTTTCTGATCGAAAATTGAAATTTAAATTAAATTAAATCTGTATTCCGATTTCATAATTTATCAAAAGAGTTATTTGAATTTAAACTGAAGTTCGCAGAAAACGAACTTCGATAAAATATTTTCTCTTTGACACCCCTCAGACTATTATTTTTCATCAATTTAAATAGAAAAAGCTTATTTGGAATACCCTTTCGTTCTAATTATTTCAAAATTTCCAAATGCTTCGTCAATCTGAATGACAGCACTGACCATCAACGGTTTTTGGCATTTATTCTCATAAGAAAATAGACATGAAAAATCAAAAACCGCTCGAATCCAAATTAAATTGAGATAATCATTTTAATTACTTTCTAACATTCACTTAATGTCACAAGAAAATTTCTTACGATGTTCAATTTAGGACGGTTTCATGCAAAAAACGTTTTTGCGAATTTTGGATTTAATTGCTCGAGATCGTACCTATTTGCAAAATACGCAAAAATATAGAAAAATCTTTTTCTCTTAATTTCCCGCAATTTGCAAATTTTCAGTTTAAAATACTTCGACTAAGATTTGATAGAATCGGTAATCTAACGAAGAAACGGTTAATTCGAAGAAGCTTTCGTGGGGAGATAAATCATTCTGAAGGGAAATATCTGCTATTGGAGAAATCCGGAGGGATTCTGGAAATTCTGTAATCCTTTCGGATGTTTATTGACGAGGGCCTTTACCTCTGCTGCCACGCCCTACCCCAACAGACGCCACGTTGCCAGTTGCCCTCTCAAATCAATTTTTTCGCAAAATCTTTTTCGCTGCTTTGAATACATATGTACCGAAACACTATGCGTTGTGTTAATACAAACAAATTTAATTGCTAACATTTTAACACTAAGAAAATAAATATATTTTCCACCATTTGCGTCAAAGTACTTTTCATTAATAAATGTTCCCCGTATACTGCATCTATGAATTGTTACTTCAGGATCAAAATGTATTTTTGTTAAATAGAATAATAATAAACGATCGGAATATAACATACATCGTTTTTTTAACTAAAGGAGTTTTGCGAGCATTTTCAATTCAATTTTCATATAAATACGAATATCAGGGACATTGACATCTAGTTAACATTTTCAGGATATTATTTTAACTTTCACAGAAAAAGTTTTAAATGTTTACTCTCACTTTTATATAAAATGGATTCTGAAGTAAAAATGAACCTATATTGAGCCTTGTTTTATTTCCTCAAATGCTCGACTATTAGGATTCCGTAACACAATTAATATTCCCAAACGGATTTGTTTAAATTCAGAAATCTTAAAAGCAAAATTAATTAAAGTATTACTTTTCATCGATAGTTTTCATAAGAACACAATTAACGTTATTGGATTAATTGAAAGGTTAATGCGAATGAGCTTCTATGAAAGTATTGAAACATTTTCTTTTAGAAGATAATACCGTAAAAAACTTTGGTAGAGGATTCATTTAGCATCGAATTTGCAAGAAATTGATACATAATATCTGAATAATATTCCTTCCTTTCCGAAAAATCAATTAAAATTGAATATTTATCATACAAATATTCGATTTACAATTGAATACGTATTTTTCATACTACATTCTTATTATTCATTTTAAAATACAAATTTTGCAATACTTTCTTTGCAATTTTACAAAAGCTTTCATTTGAAAAAGATAAATTGCAACACAATTCACTGCCTTTAATCTCTCTTTTCAGTTGTGTGATTTATCATCCTCAGAATTACACCGCAGGCAGCCCTTCGGCGTATGGCAGTGGGTGATCGATTTCTTTAACTGTACATACTGTCTTGTGACACCGAAACAATTTAAGGAAAACTGAACTTCTCAATTCACAGAATTTATGGTTAGTTAAATTTCCTTTTTAAAGATTAAAAATCTTAAATTCAAGCTCTGATAGAAACGAGTAAAAACTATATTTCAATCGAATTTAGTTCTCAAACTATAGAACTACAAACAAACTATAATATAATCACTCTCATTATTGTTCTCCATTCGCTGAAAGTAATAGATCCAATTTTACATATTAATAAAAGCAACTTTGTAAATTTCCACAGAAAAAATTGGTATATTCGTGACCAGTTTCGTAATATAAAATTACATCTTCAGGCATGGAATGGTGTTTTGCTAGGGAATATATAGGTTTGTTGGAGAGGAAGGAAGGGTATATTAGGGGGTTATATTACGAAACCCGTCGCGAATATACCAATTTTTTCTGTGGAAATTTACAAAGTTGTTTTTATTACAATGGCATTCCATGAAGTCACGCCTTCTCATGTTGATTTCACTAATTTTACATACATATATTTACTGGAAAGAATATGTATCTAAAACGGCTCTTCCTAGCAACTATTTCTCTTAATAAACGCATGCAGAGTTTTCCAGAGTAGTAGTTATATTAGTAGGTTATATATTATCTACTTCATCTTCCACAATTAACTTCCCAAAATTAATCAAGTAATTATAATACAACTTTCAACAAATTTCAATTCAACAAATTTCAATTTACAATATTTGAAGGATTTCAAAGCTGCGTCTGATAGTTTTTTAGTATAACTCGCTTTTTTATTGGAGTTTCTCAAGTAAATCGTATCTCTTTCCGCGGTACCTTCTTGAACTCTCGAAAGCACGTTTCGTCCGCCGGATCCCATACACTTGAAGCAAATTCCAGATGAGGCCTCATTAATGGGGAATAACACCGTACAACACAGTTTCCAACATTCAAATCGACTTCTTAAATAGCCTAAACAAAAACCGTGACGGGTGATTTCATGTTGTTCGTTGCACTGAGATGTTTGACCGAGTCGACTGCTTTCATTCACAAATTACAATGATTTTTTTCTTTTTAAAAAGGAAAATGCAGAGTATTCATTTATGTTAACGTCAAATGGCCATTTAAAAACCACCATTGAATTCTAACGAAGTCACTTGCCGAATATTGTTCGGTCTTCCTTCTTTTAAATTTTTTTACAGCCTGTGTTTCCATGAATCGAAAAATCACGGTGTTCTGAGGTGCACCGTTCACTCCGTTTCAAGTAACGCTACCAAGTACTTGTAATTCTCCCTCCTTATCCTCCCAATTTTAATGTATGATTAAATATGGAGTGAGAAAAGAGAGGCAAATGGCACCGATTTTCTTGATAGTGATAGCAGAACGTCTGATACGTGCAAATTAGGTTTCCGGATTTTTTAAACCCAAGCAAGTTTTTATAGAAAGTAAATCAATCTTTCTTTGTCTCTATTTATATTGTAATGATGAGATACTTGTAATTGCTCATAGCTAAAATAAAACGTCATATATTTCCTTAGTCCCGACTAAAGATAATCATCCGTGTGCTTCCCTCAATGATGTCCGGAATGAGTTTTAGCAAATCTGGTCATTTGCTATTCCTCCGATGAAATATCGCAATTGATATTTTAATCTGCCATGAAAAGGTTGTTTTTAAAATATATGAATAACATGATTGTGAGACAAATTCTTGTATGCTAAGAGACTTCATTTTCTCACGAGAATGAACGAAAACATCTGAATCTCATTTATTAAATTATTGAACGTATTTCTATTGTTTGGATGACATATCTCACTGTTCTCTACGAAAAATTAAATTGACATCTTTACTTCCTCGATTGTTCTTTGGATTCAAATGAGCGCTTAGTATAAACTTTCCACGAAACATGAGAATGAGGAAACGTTAAAAAAACGGATTTCGATTCTGGAACTGATTCAAATGGTATTTATCTCGTGCGATTTATAAAACTAAAAGATTCACATTTGAAGATATTAAATATAGTTAAGAACAGTCTAAAGAAATGTATTTTACAACGAACAAAATTTCATTAGAATCAGCAGAAGTAACAACAATAGGATGGTCATAAAACCAATAATTAGAATGAGAAATAAATATGAACGATCTGTACTTTTCTATAAAAACAAGTGTTAATCGTATGTGGTAGAAGTTATTATCAAAGTGACCTCGAAAGGAATCGTGATTGGACCTTAATTGTTCGACGATTGTTAACTAGAGTTAAAAAGTGCAGAAAAGGCTCATTCATTGTAGTGCAAAGATTCATTTTGATACGAAATATGTGTGAACGAGTCTCGGATGTAAGGGAATTGAGTTGGGATGGCTTTGAAAATAGGACGAAGAAAAAGGATTATCGGAATATTCAGTCACAGTTTTTGCAGCGCATAAAAAGACACGCAAGAGAGAATAAAAGCGACGTATTACCATAAATATGAAGTAAGATGCAATAAGTTACGAATCGATTACAGTTAATTCTTTTTAAATAGCACAATAGAGGAATGAGTCTACGCGCATCAGTCTTTGAATCTTCTCCAACAAATGTTTTATTGAAGGTATTAATAAATTTTTAAAAATGGCGTTTCAGCCTAAGATGACGAAAAGTGAGTCGAGCTTCGCCAATTAGGGTGATGTACACTGCGCGCTATGATGGACTATCAGAAACTCCGAAAAGTCTTACGATAACTACAATTGTTATTGATAAATTGGTTAATGACGAATGCAAGTTGTTTAAAATATTTTTTGCAAATTTTACATTTGTGAAGGGCTATTTTTTTGTACATATGTTATTAACTATTTGAGGTAATGCGTCAAAACGTCTCCGGAAAAATCTCAAATAACGACGATTCTTAATAAACTTAAACGATTTCTTAATAATAATAATAATAACTTTATTCTACTTATCAATCCTTACAAGTACCCACGTCTTCGACAGAAAATGCATCGCTAAGAATTATTCGCACAGCATCTTTTAGCAAATAACGATAAATAGATAAAATTTGCCGGTGGAATGGTTAGCTAATCTTCTGACGCTGTGGTTCAAATCCCGGCCGAGGACAAAATTTTCCTCTCACGAATGTTTTTGAACGTTCGTTGTTAAGTTTCCAACCGAACTGTAATTGGCCATAAAGTGGATGTTTGTGCGATCGTTGATAATTAATATCTTGGTGTAATTTTCTGTAATTGTGTGCAGCAATAATCATAATGTATAACATAAATCACGTCGTTAAGAGAGCAGCGAAGTCCATAAGAAGCGAAGATGTCACTCTGCTTTCGTCACATATTGAGTGAATGGGATCCTTCCAATTTTGAAATAGTCGAGACATTCGTTATGTGAAGAAATTTCTCGATAAATCAATAATTGAGGTACATATATAGATAGAAACATTTTTGAGATACACTCCTAGATACTATGCGGCCTTAGGGTACTTTAAGGTAAAATTTACAGACGATTCGAGAAAAGGTCTTTTTAGTTAATAAATGCAAAGAAAACTTTTTCCAAAAAATTTATATGACATCAGTTTGCATTTGGAATTCTTTGCGTACAAACACATATGAAATTAAGTGCGATAAATTCATTTTTCCTTAAAAAGCACATGTATTGTTATACGTAAATACATTCTCATCGAAAACCTTATAATTTTTATAAATAAGATGATTTTCCAATCGCATTCTTAAGTGAGAGTAATAAAAATAATTATTCCCAATTAAATATTTCCCATTTATTACGATCTTTAGTGCACTTTTGATCATTTTTCTCATTAGTATGAGTAGCTATAAAATGATTTTATCTTCTTATTTTTATTTCGGCAATTATGATATTAGAAGATAATATTGTTTCCATTATTCGAAAATTTTACAGCAGTAGAATTATATAACATACTTTATCTTTAGTGTCCTTTAAAAGATCGTCCTTCGAAGCATCGATCTATTATTTTTCAAAATCCAACAGCCAATTCCAGCCTGAATCCCCAAAATATAATTTATGCGATATTTTCGTATCGTTTAACTAATTAAACTTGATTACTAACAAAGAGATGAATCCAATACAATTCCCACTTTTTTTAGTGAAAAGTTAAGAATCTAGATTTGGAAGTGAAAGCAAAAATTAAGGGAATTCAGAAAAATAAAACAGTTATTTATAGCTGTGATTAAAGCTTAATTTCTTCTTATGCGTTGGATAGGATTTAAAGAATCAATTAAACTGATGAATTTTTGAAAGGACAACTGAAGACGAGCGGTAAGGCTAAGAATGGATCCATATAAAATGCAACGTTTAACAAGTTAAAAATAAAAAGTACACTTAATAAAACCCTAGAGCTAAGTCCACTATGCGGTACTGAGTTTTAATAGGAGCAAAATGTTCCAATCAAATTTTGAAACAATCCGGGAAAGAGTAAGATTTATTTAGTTCCCTATCATCTCATAAAAGGAAAATTTTAATAGAAAAATTGATTCATTCTGTTAAAATATACCCCAATGTATTGTTAAGATTTATCGACTTATGGAGAATTACCTACTAATTTTGAAAGTCCATTGAAATCTGAAAATGAAGTTCTTTGGCAAAACTTCAAGGTCATTTGCAAAACGAGATGTGTTTGGCTTCTGCAAGTGGATTCTAAAGGGGACTGAACTTCATTAAGTCGTACTCCGATCGATACCAGATTCTTCTATGTTACGGTAGTTGTAAACACTTCAAGACCTTGAATTTCATCTCAATGTAAATTAGAAGGTTGCATTAGTGTTTCTCGTGGGTGCATATCCACCGTGTTTAATGTCTTCCTTGTGAGCATCCATCAACGGAAGTGATAGAAAATATTCGGAAAAAAATGAATTACGGACTTTATAATTAACTAAAAACATAAGTTTCAACATCTGCGACTCATTTCATATTATCAAACAAAATCAGTACAATATATCTGAAACGATTCGATCGAGTTTTACTGAATTTATTATAATTCACAACAAATTTACAACAGAGATATATTAAGTGGTTAAGAAAAAGTGGAGCATCTAAATTGCAGTCTATTTAAAGAGAATGAGAGCATAAATAGGAGTAAAGTCAAACGATCTTAAGTCATTTGTATTCGACATATATTTTATTCCTAATCAATGCAATGAAAGTATTCGGCATAACTATAAAATGACTTAGCATCAATATGATGAAAAGCCGATCTATTTTCTCGTACGTTGAATATTAAATCAACGATGTGAAATTAATATGCAAATAATGAAACAAGAATTCGAAGGGAACCTGATTCATGATAATCACGAGGAAGATGTGAAGAATAAAAGACATAATCGGGATTGAACTCCCAATCACAGCTTAATTACCTAGAGAACTATCAAGACTTTTTATGGATTGATTTTTTATTTTCAGAAAACCCTTCAAAACCTTGTGTATCCTAAAAGGCTTCGTGTGACTCTATGGTGTTCGGCAATTAGAGTACTGGATAAATTAATAGACAAAGCTAATTTCGCGTGAAAAAGAAACAGGATTTGTAATGAAATTAACGGAAGTCTCACCCGATTGGAATATACGCAAGCTGTCGATGGGTGAGATGCGAGCACGAAAGTTTTCGTCCGTAATCTATTATTTTGCGTCCGCGAAATTTTATTTAATTTACTTTCATATCGTTGATTTTTCTCGGAGAATCTGTACGGTTCAAATAACAAATCTGTAACATCCTTCAAGAAGGTATACTTTCTGAACTTGCTTCCTCTCGTTGTTCACAGAATCTCAACTCGAAGGGTAACCATTTTGTCGATTCTTAACGTCCTTCATTTCCTAATATACGAAGCAATTTTGAACCCATGGAGATTGCAAGGATCTTACCGATGAACCTTTTCACGAAACCTAAATGAATATCCGCATATACTCCGGATGTGAGAATCGCACGATAAGTTATTCGTTCCATAATATAAAACCCATTCGATGGTAAGTATAGCAGATGTGAAGCATATTTTCCCGTAGTTTCTTTTCGAGTTAACAACTGCACATTTATTTACGTCCCTAAACGTCACACTTCGATTTCATCCACATCAAATGAAATTGCGCAATCTGCGAAAATCGGAATTCAGTCTATTAAAGTCGTTCTTCTAAATAAGAAACAGTACCTTGTGGAACGCACGACCTCAACAACCTTGGTTCCATCCACTCTTTCTTCTCAGAGAAAGTTCTCTAGTCGCTTTTCCCTTAACGACGTGGTTTATGCCACTCAATCGGCAGCTCTTGCCAATCGAGTTGTCATACAAAAGAGTTACCGAGACCAAAATGGTCGAAGAGGAGAGGGTTAAGAATTCAAATCTGCCAATATAAACTCTAATTTATCGGGTCGAACAATCCATTAGGATTATACGACTCTGAAAACGTTAGTGATCGGGTAAGGAGGTATATTGAGAATCTCACACAATGACATTTAGTTTAGGATTTCATTTGGTTTCTTTTGTTGCGTCATGACATTTGTGATCGACGAATACCAATGGAATTGGGTCATTTGAACCACCGAATTCTCTTCTTCGTAGACACGGCGTTCGAGTACCAATAAAAAATAAAAGAATAATACGAGAACTCCGAGAAAATATGGAGGGAATGTAGCTAACGAAAAAACAATTAGTTATATAAATATTTTATTAATGGAGCGTAGGGTTTGTAAATGGAGAAAGGACACAAAACGGCAATTTCATACGACGTTCTGATCCGAAAGCAAAATCGGTAGTAAATTCAAATATCCCTCGAACTGCGATATTAAGATTGGTATTTATGAAATGTTAATGCAAATAGGCGAAGGTGATAGCAGAGAGCTTCAACAATATCTATAGAAACACACTCATTATTTAATTCAAAGGAGCCCTAAGTGTTTGTAAGGGAATGTGATACCAGATTACATTTGAAAGAAGATAAGTAGTTATCTTGCATTAAAAATGGATCGTCATTTTTAAACTGTAAAAGATAATTACAGATATCGAAAAGTTAAGCTTTCGAGTCACTAATTCTTCATTTATAAAGATGTAGAAAATGAGGCTTTTGTTCCTCAGAAAAGTTCACCTTAATTCTGAACTCTTTGACGTTGAGAAACAAATATTCGTACACCAAATCGGTTTAAAATGTAAGAGTAAATATGGATGCTTTCATCGATTAGAGAACATTAACATTAATTAATTAACATAAACATCGATGTCGGACTTCTTTTCGAAATATTCGAATGTAATAAGGGATTTTAAAATGGGCTATTATCAAAGTCTGATTTTTTAAGACGAAGGAAGAAATAAATAAAGAAAACTTAAAGAATCAGGGAAAATTTCTTATAAATTAAGAATAATCCTGAGAAGAAGGTTTATACTTATTACGTTCGTTAAAATATTTCTAAAACTCCAGTTATAATAATCGTCTACACATGTTGAGAGAAAGTGTAAATGTACCACAAAGTACCGCACTTTTGAAGATGAGCGAATTCAAAGGGAAAATAGAAAATACCAACAAAGTGTGATTGAAATCATCCTAATCGTTCCTAATGAAATCAATATTAGAAGGGATGACTTCTTGGAAAGCCATAATATGAAGAAAAATTTTGTAATTTCCACAGAAATTTGATTTACTTGCGACTGGTTCGTAATTTACATTACATCTACGGGCCTTCAGGAATAAATATATAGTATATTATATTATGTAGATGTAATTTTACGTTACATACAGAAGATGAAATATAAAATTACGACACCGGTCGCGAGGAAGACAAATTTTCTGTGGAAATAACAAAATTTTTCATAATATTACTCGTTTCTGAATCGATGCAGATAGATTTTATTACTGGTTGTTGATAAAAAGAAAGGGTTTAATTTTATGAATCTTTAGTCCAGAATTATATTTTAATTACGCTATACTTTTGTTAAGAAAGTTTCGATTTTCTTCTTTCACATAATTTACTTGTATTACGTGATATGTGCTAATTATAAAATATTTTAAAATTAAATTACATTATAATAACCGAATATTTCCACGCCTTTAATCGGTAAATTAACTTCAGTAACGATTAGATTATTATATTCAGATAAGAATCTGACTGGTTCTTCATTTGAATCAAATGATTTTTCGCACAACGTTGCAACTTGTTCGGCAATTACATCAAATGTTCACAATATTAACATTTTTAGAAGAGTTCTTCTAAGATATACTTATCGTCAATATTTTTCGCATCTGAATATAGATACTTTCGGTATATCAATTATTATCTGGTATAGCTTCCATTATTTTCAGCAAATACATTTCGTTAATGAATTCACACGCGCGGAGATTCAAGCTTTATAAACTTTAAATGCAAAATATATGCATCCTTTCGAGCAGATAAAAACTGCCTTTAATCCCTGATATTTGATTCGAATTTTTACGGAACAACGATGAAGCTCTCCCTCGGGTGCAATGGGCAATCGCAAACAGAGGAAAAAATAGGAAATATATCTCTACGGAATCCGTTTCCAGAAGACAAAATGGCCGCTTTGGCCTTGTACGCTTTCAAATCGACGAGAAGCCAAAAAAGAGGAATTTGACAGCAGCAGAGTGTCCTTGGCGGCTGCACCTGACAACTCAAGGTTATAGACACGCTTCGTCGACATTCATTTTTATAAACGCTACTACCTTCTACCGTAACCAATCGCTTAAGAACTAAGTTTATAAAATAACTACTGCTTTGGGAATAACTCTTCATTAAAATATCATTGAAATTGACCTGGTGACTACATTTAAAGTATCTTTCCGGCCTATAATTGAGAAGTAAGAGATACTCTGTAATAGCATTCCATAGAACCGGAAATAAACACTTCTTAATTTGGATAAACAGTTTTACTTGTGGTTGTCATTCGCACTAAATCTATCCGGTTTCATTTCTATGGAAAAAAGAGTTTTTATGAATCAATTAGCGGATATTATTCCTTAAAATTTTCGTAAGTTAATTATTTCTCGATACATTCCTTTGATTTATTACGGAACTAAGTAATAATCAGGGTCTGTGTTATCGAGAAAAGTTAAGGGTGTTCTTCTGTAAGAAAGGAAAGGAGACTGTTGAAATCTAAGTTCTGAATACAAAGAAACAAATGAGTAAAGATAAAACTTGAGAAACAGCAAAATGGGATGACTTTTAATAGTTCGACTAAAAATCATGAATATTGGAAAATAAATAATTTCCTTCGGAAATTCACGAGAACTCTAAAATGCGAAGAGCATGAAAGGAAAAATAAATGGTAAACGCTGGGTATAGAGATCTGAATCATTAAAAGATATTCTTAGTACGTAAAACAACAATTTAGTAGATAGAGATACTAAAAAAACGAAGTTAGACATCATGTCTTTTAGGTGTTACCAGAGCATCTTTTATTTAGCGATTCCATTGTTCGATTTCTAACACCTTTCAAGAAGATGCAAAGTGAGCGACGCTCGCCTGAGAAGTATCGTCCAAACAGTCATCGCAATCGGATGGATTTTTTTCCCAATATCAAAACGTTTTCATTTGACTATTTATTGCTCAGCGGATACATTTCACGAAAGCTGTTATCCTACGTAAACCGAAACCTAATAAACATCTCGTGCAGTGGTTGCAGTTCGCTCTCACTAAAAAGGTATATGTTTTGAAAACATTTACATTATAAATTATTTGAATGACTTTTTGCTATAGATGAATTATTTATACCTTAATTTCAGATCTACCTTAAAAAGTCGCGCACAGCAAACTATGCAACTGTTTACTTTGTTCATTCTTACGAATTCGGATCGTAATTTTTCGAATCTCATATTCCTTTCGCATTCAGCAACTGCGCGAAATCCTACGGTTAATTTCCAATGCTATATACCTTAAGGTTTGAATCGATCCAATGTATTTACAATTAGTTATATAAGTAATGCAGAAAATAATTTAAAATCTTATAAAAGATCTTATGACATTCAGCGAATTTTGAGTCTTAATTTCTTATGGTAGATGGTACTCTCATTAGTGAACGGAAAGCTTCACCAATCGAACATCCTAAAAGTAAATTCTTTTGTAACTTCAGAGGGAACATGTCCGTTGAGGAACAATATTTGGAGATATCATGTCGATCACGGCAGAATGATTCCACAGGGGAAACTTCAAGTAAAAGACATTCCGCTGGAACCGTTATACAGCTGCCATCTTTGGTATAGAAAGGAAAATCTTTGGTATGGAGCCTTTCAAGGTCATCCCGCGGAACAACAATCGGAAGAAGCAACTCGATTCGCTGTCAACATAATCAAAGGCTCTTTCATAAGGTAACAAACCCTTAAGCATCGTATGATGTTTATATTTCCACGAGAAACGCTTTAGGGTGGAAGTGATATTTTGCTGGTTTTTTAATCCTAATATACCCAATTTTATCCGGAAGCGTATAAAAATAAATAATATATACTTACTGTCTTTCTTCGAAATAATACAAAGATCTGCTATACTGAACTATTTTCTTGTGAGAAAACTCGATTTCATGGTTTCGAATGCTTTAGCGATATAAAATACCTGAACTTACAATACTTTTCTTTCACTTATTTGCTAATAAATACATCGATCTTATATCCGAGCCAAATATAATAAGCTGCAAAATAAACGAAAGATATAACAAGTCTCATTGAAACTGCACAAAATTTCATTATAAGTTATATCATCTTTGGAAGAATAAATTATGAACCTAATGGCTCTTATGCAACTACAAAACTATTGATCAAACTACTATCCATAGGACCACATATCCATTACGTTTTTATTAAATTTATTCAAATTCCTGCGATTGAAAACGGATTATTGAACTCTTCAGTTGTTTACTACGAACGTTTCACGTGAAACAGAGTTTAAATCTCAATTGATGATAAGTCTATTAAAATGCATTGATAAAACAAAGCACACAAAGTAGATCGATCGATGCTGATTTAAAATAAAACAATTATTTCATATTTTATATTTTTCATATAGTATTTTATTTCCCAAAGCAGTAGTTATATTTATGTTCATGAAATATATTTATAAAGGAATAAAGGTAGAAAGCAAAGTTTTCATATTTCAAGAAAACAGAATTTCGTTCAATCCCAAATCGAATTGGAAAGAAAAAAAATAATTTAGGACTCGAAATTTAATTAAACATTATTCAAATACACAGATATAATGAATGTTTTTAATAAAAATAGAGGAAAATGAATTTTTATTATAATGTATATTCTATAGTAAGACAAATATTTAAGAAAATTATTATTGTATTATACACTACAACCAATAAATTATCACCACTATTACGAATTCGGCAATATTTTTCAAGATATATTTAATACATAAGATCTTCGTGATAATTGTATAGTCATTTCCAAAATTCGTATAACTCCGTGAAATTAGAAAAATCGCGAATGAAAGCAATAGCGGAAGGGCGATAAATGCATCACAACTGCACTTACGCTTAGGCCAAAATGTTCAATTTGATAAATTCCAAATGTTCAACGGATGTTAATTTTTAAATTTAAAAATTTCACAATTGGATAAAAACCGTTTCCTACGAACGAAGAGGATTTCGTCTTTCTTCTTTTTAAATTGCGAAAAAGAATCGACATTTTACAGCAATGAAAATGGTTGAAAAATAAGTATTCCTGTCTATTTCCAAGAACTTGATGATATACCATGCAATTGGAATGTAGACTCCTAAATACGAATACTTAGATAAATGTTTGTAAGGGACCCGCATTAGCCATCCGATCGATTGGTACACATTTCTCTCTTCTTTCGCTAGACTCTTTAGCAAATGAGGCGATTTAGTTAATCACTATTGAAGTGTCTTTTTGGCAATTTTACATTCACTTTTTCGTGTTCCTTTGAAGAATCTTTGGAATACGATAAAGTTTAACCCTTTCTTATAGAAAAAAGGATAATCATTTGAGTGCAAACGAGAAAGGAACGTAAATTATTTAGAGCGTGATAATACCACTTCCTTTGAAACGACGTAAATATGAAATAATAAGTTTGCAATAATTTGAATGATATGTAAAATAAAATGAGTTCACAATGACATCAAACGAAGGAAACATTTTCTGAGAAGGAATGAAGGATTGAATGGATTAATCGCTCTAAAATGTATTTTTTAGGTTAACAATTGAAATCAATATGAAATGGAGAAACCTGTTGTCACCTTTTTCACGTCCATTTCACCTTTCACTACTAAACTACCATATTTTCAATTTGGATCAGCGAGCTGAGGAAACAAATTTCAAAATTTACAATAAAAAATGTGATTAAAAAGATTTTTACAAAAAAACCGCGCGCCATATTTCCTTTTTGTTTTTTACCCTATAACAGTTTCACGGAGGTAATTCCAACCAGTTCTGAACCAATGCAATACTTCGTTTTCAACGTTTCAGCTGCGTATTCTACTTCAAACGTGAATTCCAAATTCAGTCTGATTATCTTCAGGGGTCTCGACAAAATGATAATGAACGTTGAGAATGGATGAAACCATCGCAATTGATGTTCCGATATAAGAACAACTCTCCCTGAAGTAGAATTACTGGCATTTTTTGCTGCAATCGTCTGGAGGACACGGAATTCAAGGACAGTCGCTGGCTCATGACGAAAGATTTTTAAGTCGGTTCACAGCTCTTTTCCCATTAATGAATAAGTAGGGAATGTGAAACCCCTTCAAGAGATTACAGAATTGTTATATCATAAACAAATAAACGTCTGTGAGCAAAGTTTTTCTTAAAATTAAGTTGAGACTTAAAGTTTATGAACCTCATGGAAATATTACTCTATACATACGCTGTTCAATTCATATGCAAAGAAATACGGTTTGAAACGGTAGTTAATGTTTAGCTAAGAATATGCGAAACGCGCCTGGAAAGCTCTTAATAACTCACTCAAAATCGTATGATGTCCAAGAATGGTGTGCGGATGGTACAATCATGCGCCAACTCGAGAAATCAAGGCGATACGTAAAAAAAAGAAAACGATACAAAATGTAAGGAAAGCACGCATCTTACCAGAGAGTTCTTAGTTAACAATATAGGAATATTTAAAGTCAAATAAATATTTCGAGGAGAACATTAACGCAGATAAATTTGTCCAAATTCGTAGATTGAAGGTTTTTTTGTCGGCCTCGGCGGCGCACGGGTTGGCATTCAAAATCTAACAGAGGTTGTAAGAGGTTCTCGGCTGTGAAGGAAGACTTCCGCTTCGGATTTCGGTGTGATTGTATACTTCAAAACCTCCAATAAATGGATGTTTGTGTGTGCTATGTTGAGTAGAATGAATTAAAACTGATAATTGACTGAAAATGAGACCGCTAAAATTAAAAATACAATTTTTTGTTGTTTACGTAGAGACAGAAATATCTTGGCATCGATAGCAACAAAGATTCTTTCTGGTAGCTGTGACTGAACAAATTTTAAAGTAAACATCATACTAAAAATAAAGTACAAAGAATTAGTGGGTTATCGTTCTTTTATCTCTTTTCTGTAATCAAACCCTCTAGATATAGAAATAATAGCTTGTTTTATATTCTCCTCTTAGGAAGGCTATCTTTTGGCGGCGTGGATTTACAAAAATTTTATAACGTATTTTTTTTATCTATTTTACAGCCAAATCTCAACTCCATCAATAGAATGTTGTATAAGAGGCATTTTAGACAAATATATTCCCCAAATATATTAATGAGATTGCTCATATTCGATTGCCAAATCTATTGACGGAAAAATGAACTGGAAGATTTAAAAGAATCTATAAAATGTATCCAAAGGTAGTTCAACAAACCACATTTCCACGATTGGGCTCAAAATTCCCTTTTATATATCGCATCAAAAGGCATCTTTCATAAGGAATTCACTCCAAATATATAATCTTTCATAAAGTTCCTGAAATCATCCTATTAATGATATATACGGAACATTTCCTGATCTTCAACTCTGACAATTCAGAGTCTTTAGAACATTAGATGAGCTGTTAGAATGATACTTTTGGATCATTATTTTCCAGAAACGGTACGAATTAATTAAGTTAGTATACGAATGAATTCATGGTTTCGTTTTATTTTTAATTGAAAGTTGAAGAAAAAACACTCATGTATAAGATAATCAGGAGGGGCGTGATTGTTAGGGGTGATCCGGATTTCAAAATACTCACAATTCTTAAACTTTAGAAGTTCAGCCCGAAAAGAGTTCGAAGATGAATTGTGACAACTGCATTTTCAACCTTTTCTCATAAAATCCCCGTGGAGTACTCGTCGAAGGAGTTACGATGCAGAATCCGGCAAACGAGTGGCTGACGATGGTTTTAAGGGATAAATATGCAATCGTTAAAAAAAACTCCCCTAATATCGAAGAGAAAGTCTTAAGAGAGAATAAAGGGAAAGAGATTATGCGAAAGGGTGCCATTCTGATGTGTGAAGAAATCAGATTTTAATCTTGATTTTACACTGAAAGTAAGACAGCATTTCATTTATTTTAGCTGCCATTTACCGAAAACTCGAATGATTCCGAAGAATTATGGGAAACTCGATTTTTATTTTGGTCAATATAACACTAAGAGAACTTCAATTACACTTATGGAACAAGTATTTCGTTTGGAGAAATGTACAGCAATCAGATAACTCTCCGGCGATGACATCGGAAGACGAAAAATAATCGCAAACCTTTTGTAAATGTCTCAAGAGAAGATTTGGTCTCTGTAAGTGCCCCTTTAGCGATAGAAAGGCGTTATGGGAATGCAGAAGAATCGCTCTTTTCACCATTGACATATCAAGTGATAACCGTTGGGGAATGCGAAGATAAGAGTAGGTAAATGCCCGATAAGACAAGACCTACCCCACACCAAAACAGATTTTCCCTTCAAAGGCTCGCAAATCCTTTAGCAAAAAAATAGTGAGTTATCTGAGTTCGCATGTCTGCGTTGAGGTGCAAAATGCGAAGAAGACTCCTGGTTCAGGTTACATCAAAATAAGCGTTAAAGAAAAAATCGACGCAATTACTAACTAATACCTCTAAATATCCGTTCGATCTCACCACAATGCCCACATCTCATAACACTGTACAAATTAAAGGCAAAATGATATACTGCATTAAAGTATTTCTCAGTAGCAGTGATTAAGTCAGCTTCAACGTTGTTAAGGTCACCTCGGGCGTTCCGCAAGGTAATGTAATCGGACTATAACTGTTTTAAGTTCATCATAAAGACCTTGATAAACAGGTTGATAGAATTGCTAGGATATTTGCAGATGGCACTGTTACTTGCAGGGAAATAGGGAGTAAAAAGAATGGATTAATCCTTTGATTTTCGTGAAATTATGAAAAGGTGCGATGAATCGGGATTCCAAAACTAATTTTAACGTTTCTCGTACATCCATCGTAAAACAAAAGATTTTAATTAAATAAAATAAATAAATAACTTAACTTACTTTTCGTAAATTTAATAATAGTTATATTAGAAACACTAATACAGCAAAAGTCAAAGAGTTTTCACTTTTGAATATGTTATAGAGCAACTGAAGAGCTTAGAATTATAATCTAAGCGCATTTTAGATCTTAATCTTCAATTATACGGCGAGTGATTGAGATGCTACGGATGAAACTTGTGAACACAAGTGAGTGCAGCGGTATCTTGAAAAACGCTTCAGTAAGAGTGCAGTAAGAAAATATGTCGGAAATCCCCCAAAAAAGGAAAATAAAAGATAGGCTACGATTATAGATCACTTTTGAGGAAGCATATTTACGAAAGATGTAAGCGGTCCCCGGTTTACATATGCCATTCCAATGACGAGTGACATATAAGAGAAATAGATAACAGGATTAATATTCGTATAAAAATATTCTCCCCGCTAAAATAACAAACAGTTAAAAATTTGACTGAAACTCTTGGTGTTTAAATCTTCTATCAAAACACTCTTTGAGGTGTAGATAGGTATAATTTTGTAAGAAATTTATGTATATGAAGAAGTATCTTAACAAAAAATTTCATTATTAGAGATTTAACGGTTTTGAGAAATACTGCGAGATTATTATTTTCGGTAATACCTCTTTATTTCATAAGAGGTTATACTTAATTGCGAAGAGTATTTACTACGAATGTTAAAAGTGAATTGATGCCAAACATAATTTGCATAAGAACAGGGAAACTACAAACACATTACGAAGAATTTGAATTTTCTGGAAAATTTTCAAATAGATTCAGTTATTTGCAGAGAATAAAAGGATGAAACAATTATACGTACAATTTAATCAAAAGTAAGAATTTATTTTGGTCTCTATCATTTCCTTTCTCAATGAAAATAATTAACCGCATCGGTCGGAGAAAATGAATACAATTGATAATATAATTACGAAAGCAGTGTATAATAACCATACAAACGTTTACAACAAACTAATATATTTATACTATATTATAATAAAATAGATAATTTCTAGAATCATACGGAAAAGATAATTTCGCAAATAGTTTGTGCAGAAAAGTTTAACTCAAAATGTTGGTAAAATCAACAATTCGTTCATTAATTCAATGGATATTAATAATTCTTAATTTATTTGATAAAATGGGTAAGTTTTACGCCTATAAACTGTTATTTTCATATAATGCTCTTAAAATTTATGAAATGGATTTTGGTTTTGGAGGTTAACTAAAATCTTCAACAAAACTTCTGTAAGAATAAGTTAAGATATTTAACTGAGTTTAACTCCAATTTATGAGAGAGAGATAAGTTTCTTAATTAGTATACTAAATTCTAACGTATTCTGTTCATTTTCTAAATAATGATTTCGATGGGTCAAAATTAGTATTCTGAAATTTACTTTGGATAAAAAATATCAACGGCAAATAAAATACGAGTTTTAAGGAGGATGTAGTGTGTACTATAAAAATACACGAAAAGCAGAAACAGTATTCTCTCCATGAAAATTTACGAGATAAATATCTCGGAGCTGAAAATGTTGTACATAAAACCTCGTAAACGGTTTGATGAAACAATGAATTTTCATTATTTTAATAATATATATAATAATAATCAGGATCTAAAAAATCTGACCTCATATTCCATTCTAAAACAACCCTTAGGAGTTGTTTCATCATTTTTTACATTTTATACTGTTTATATTAGAATACACTTTACTTACCTAAAATACTTTTGAAAAAATAAAGAATTTATGAAAGGAAATCTGAAAAGTATATTAAAGTGACAAATATCAAAGATACATTGCAGAAGTCGTGAAGAAGGACGAAAATGTAAACAGACTTTAGCTTACATAATTATTACTAATATTAAAAAACTCCATCACGATGGTTTGGTAATGAAAGATTCACTAGTTGCACATATTAGAATTTTTAATATCTGAATGATTCTACAAATAATGATCTTAAACACTGGGTCGTCAGAGAAAGTATTACTTTCGATAGATTCCCATAGTATTTCCGAAAGATGAAAAATATTCAGTACCATATTTCACAACCAGGTGGCGCATTACAGAAAGAAACAGGGCATCCATAATAAGCGTTGAACAGGTAGAGACGGTGAACGAGGTCGCGTAGAAGATTATGCATACGAAAGATATGGCTGGAGCAGCAGACGATGCGGTAAAAATGCACAGCGTACATTTCGAGTTTATTCCTCCTAGCAAGTTTTATAACTAATTATGCTGAGTTTAATATATAATTCGTAGCGCATATATAATTGGGGATGAACATCAAGCTGTAAACTTACCTTGTCTAAACTTATCGGAGCAACCCAACTCCAAATTCCTTCAAAAGAGTTCACAAGCCTAGAAAAATTTTGTTACGAAATGTATACCGTTGCCTTTTTTTGCCATACTTATGTTTTTTGTCACCCTGATTTCTCGAGTTGGCGCACACTTGTACCATCCGTAGACCATTCTTGGTCACCGTACGATTTGAATACGAGTAAATTTAAACAATACACTTTTCCCATATTACAACCGAACGTAATCATAAATAACCAACTGTAACCACCGATTCAACTCAGATTGTTTTTTTCACTTTCAGGAGAGTTTAACTCCAATTTATGAGAGAGATATAAGTATTTTAATTAGTATAATGAATTCTAACGTATTCTGTTCATTTTCTAAGAGTAATTCTTCTAATATATTTTCATTCATAGAAATTATATTTAAAATGAAGCAATGCATTATTTCCTACCATTCCAACCTTTTTCATAGGGAGTGTTGAAAATGTAAACCAGATACTTCGTAGTGAAAGTAGATCAAAGCGACTTGTCTTCCTGAATTGAAACCACATACATTTGATTCGAAATACGTATATAAGAATGTTAAAATTATAACTTCTAATTCACCAACGGACCACTGTTGTGAACAAAATTATGGTTAACGAAGAAAATGCGAAGCTGACATTTCCTAAGGAAGTCTGAAAAACAAATCGTAAGCGTATCCCGAAGATCCTTCTTCTCGTAAAGGATAAGTTTGGTATAATTGGAAATACTTTAGGTTTTTTATAAGGATGAATAAGATTAACTTGAATGAGGAACTCTGAATTTTATTTAGCTGTGGAAACAATCTTTTACAAGCAATTTAATATTAATTATCTATCATTCGATTAAAGGAAAATAGAATTTTAATTTATTGTATCTGAATTCGGCTACAAGATCGATGATATTTGTTTCACAATAATACGAATAAACAAATAGTATTATGTACAGAGAAGTGAAAAATAAATAATATAAAATGACGACATTGATTGATTGATTATTATCTTACCAAACCCTCCTCACACTGGCCCATGATTCATATTATTGACTATATGACTATATAATAACAATTTTATCTCATGATACACAATAGTCATGACATGAATATGTACTACTACTGGCTAAATAAAAAGCATAAGTTTATTAATCATGCACTCCAACAAATAAAACTTAAACTTTATCTTATATTTACTTTCCTCATGCACCATGTTGTTTAAACGGACAAATGGATGACTAATTCTCTTTATAGACTAAAAAAGCATCCAAATAACTATCAAGTGGATGACAGAAAATAGTAAGAAGAAGTTATCATATCTGATACAGTATGTGAGGTTATTGTAAATATAAATTGAATTCTAAATAAAAGCTGCAGTGGCATACTGCAAAGAAACGATGAAATTTTCTCTATTCTCTACTCTTCTAAATATTTATTTCAAAATTATTCAATTTATTTAATGGACATGTAGGCGCTTAAAAGGTAGATAGTATTGCACAGAAATGTGGACTGAATAGAATGATCCAATGAGTTTGACTTTCATAAGGATAAATGACATAACAACAAAAAGAAATAATATTACAAGGGGGAATAAGAAATGGGAAAGTTCAAGGGATATTAAAAAATGTTCCAATAACTTGAAATAATGAACAAAAAATAAGTTTAATAAGAAATCCATGAAATTGAGAGCAGGATCAGGTTGAGTTATCAAGGTAAAAAATAAACTGGCAGGGAGGGGCTGAATTGAGATTTTGGAAAATTGAGAGGTAGAGATGCAGGTAGTGGAGAAGAGATTGGTAATGAAAACCATATACAGAAGATGTGATAAACTAAAACACTGATAAATGGAGTTGAATACCCAGCATCAGAAAAGATACCAAGGATTGTTTCAACAAGAGAAAAATAAACAAATGAAAACATAATAAGTTCTCTTGGCTGAACAAAGGATAATGCTGTCATCAGATTTCAATCTTTAACTCTACATGTATTTGAGTACAAGTGTTATTTATACAATGAGGAGGTTGGTAGGTCTATAATTCTTAAAATCTCCTTTGTTTCTCTCAATGAACAGGAAAGCTTTTAGACCTTTTTAAACTTTGTTTTTTTTTACAGATTCAATTGGTTTTCAATGTTTTCGAAATGAGGAAAAAAGTTTTACTCCTACAATGAGCTTCTGAAAACCTTATTAATTTTTCTCTCTTTCTTCTTTCAGTTCATTCATACATAATTGTCATAACTCATAAAGGTTTGCCATGACTATTAGACTGTAGTGTCCCTTTGTTGACACTTGAATAAAAATATTTCCCAATTCTGTGGTAAAATATCATCAATCATTCCCTTTCTTTAGTATTTTCTTCAAACACAATATACTGACTGAATATGGATTGATTCTCTATCCCATTGTTTAGTTGGGTTCAAAGATATTCAAGTGTAAGAAAAAAAATTTTGGATTCACTCAATTACTTTTAGGGACAGATGTTCAACAGAATTCAAAAACAAATAAAGGCTGAAGTGTAATTAAGATCATCTATCACATTTTTTAAGATTTTAGTTCCACTTAAATTTTAAACCTCAATAACTATTGATGATGATGATACTTACAATTGAAAACAAAAAGAGGCCATCTCTTACTAATAAATAGTTCTTTTTCCTTTGATATTCATCATAATATTTTTCAACATTAATTTAAAAAATATTATTCACCAAATAATACAATTTTATCATGCTAAGCACTTAAAAGTATTCTGAATTTAAAAATATGCAGCTAAATAAAATCATATTTTCCAAAAATTCATGGCATTTCTTTGTACTTGAAAATTTTATATTTTAATTTTTGATCTCTTACAGCCCAAATAAAATACAAAAATTTAGCTGACAGAAACAAAACAAATTTTATTACAGTTAGTTTTGTATTTTAAAATATTGCCATATTCTTTTTGAAACAAGACACAACCAAATATACTTCAACAAAATATTTATTTAATTATTTTACAACAACATGAGATTTCTTTGTTTTTACAAAATAATATTCGTAAATATCTACTTTTTCTAGATTTTATGCTTAAATTCAAAAATAATTTTTATAGAAGTAGTTCTTCAACTCTAGCCATCACAAGTAATTATTCTTCAGATATCTGTGTTCCTCAAAATACATAGTATGCATAACAACCCTTTTCTACACGTTCTTTTCATTTTCTACATTTTTAAATTTCAAAAATTGATTTTGGTTTATTTTGAGAGAAGATGTTACTTATTTTAGTCTTCACAAGTACTCATTCTATGATTGTTTACATGCACTCTCATATTAGCTATATGCTTACATGCACTCATATATTAGCTATATACTAGGCACTGTAAAATATTTAAGTGGTATAAAAGGTTGATATGATATATTAATTGAGATGGGGTAACAGTAAACCAAGTCATAATGTGATAAATTAGTACATCAGTATTTAATTTAATTGATTATTTAAATATTTTACTGTGTTTTTATTTAAATCTAAAGTATATTTCAAAGGATCTTTGCAACAAATTTAATTAATACATTGCAAAAAAGTGAATAGGAGATTGAATACTTACCCTTAATCAGTCAATATATTTATAAAAATTTCAGTCTTAAAAATTCAGTCCAGTTTTCAGGTACAAATCTGAAAAATAAATTTAATTAATTATAAAATAAAATATCATTCCTGATTTTCACACAAACTATGTAGGTAGATATTCATTATTTATAATAATATGAAAGTGTCTTTTAGTTTTCAAGAGCAGCAAAATACTTCTGACATATTCATTAAACTTTTAACTCTAAAACATCTTCAGAATACACAACAATTCATAAATAACAATGAACTACAATACATGAATAGTACAGCTAGGTCTCCATATTTCAAAACGTTGATGAAATTGTAATTTATATGCCAAAAATAATCTTTATCCTGTAACAGCATTTTGGAATGATCTAGCAAGATAAGTCAAGGGTTAGATCAATTGATAAGGGATTGGGAAATCCGAGTTGAAGTCCTGGTCTGATCAGACTCTTTTCAAATCTGTAATTCATTTTGATATTTATTCTGTATTGTTGTCATCTAATTAGTTTTGTTACCAAAAATTATTTTTCTATATATAATAATTATCCCCATGTGATGAACTAGTTTCAATTCAACTTAATCATAATAAACTTTCAATATATTTGTTAATTTTATTTCTTTGATTACCTGCCATAAATTTCCATATAATAAAGCCTTCGACGATTGATTATATACTCTTTTATAATCTTCTACATATTTCTTTTTATCTTATTATGGCATTTAAAATTGTTGTAAAATGGAAAAACCCTCTTCTTTACTATTATTCTTTTGTTCTTCTTTTAACAAAGTGTTTCCCATCTGTTCAACATCTACTCCAAATACTACTTGAGTCAGAGTCACACATTTCTTTATTTGAATAGTAAGATCGTACATTCCTTCTTTTTGTAATGCTTCTAATAGCTGCATCCTATCATCTCACTCCTTGCAACTGCTAAAAGTCTATAAACATTCTCTATCATTTTCCCATATAAACACCCCTAGATAATAAAATAGATAACTTTGAGTTTAGTTGATGAAGGGTCAATAAAAGTTTTTTGTGACCAGAATAATAACTGCACAGGTTCCCTTGAAATTACTTAAATGAGTGCATTTATGCGCATAATCATTAAAGAAAGCATGAATGAATGTTGTTATAAAAATATAATAAATAAACAGAGTTAAATGATAGTGAAGAATAGCAATGTGATTAGGACTTGCTCCAAAGACATTGCATATAGAAGTGGAATTGATGCAGCATGGTGTTGTAGTAGAAAGCAGACCTGCCGAGCAAGTTGGAGACCTGAGTTCCATTAATGTCTCTATTATTCACTTCTATTTAACTCTATATTTTACCCAGTAAAACATTCTTCTTATAATCCCTGCCAAATATTGAAAGGAGGGTAGTGGGGCATACAAAGTGATATTTTTATCTCATCTTCCAAACTTACCTAATCCTTTCTACATGAATTGTTTGCTTTTATCTTGCTTTATATCTTTAGACCATTCTATCACTCATTATTTGGGATCTGACTTTCTGACATAACAATAAATTAATTTCTCTATTTTCTATATTTGTTCTTTACTTTTTAATATATGTATACATAAACCTTTCCAGAATTACTTTTTAATTGTGCCACCATATTAAGGATTTCATACCATATGTTTATGTAATGATCTTCTTGGTAAATCTTTTTGGTGTCAGATATCTTTTCTGCATACTTCTGGAGTGCAGTCTATAACTTCCTTCGGTCAAATTTGATGATTATATGACCTATGCTTGATATAATGACCTAATGATTATGCACCCTTATTTAACCCCTTTCCTGGTGCAATTTTTGTTTCTGAACATAAATCAAAGAAAAGACAACTTTGATGAGTCTCATCGTTATTAGTGTTCAGTAATAATCAATATTTATTGAAATTAATTACATATTTGTGCTTTTGAAAACAAGGAATAGCATACAGTGGTAGATAACACATTGCAAAGGAGTGTCTAGTCTAGTTGGCTTTCCTCGAGTATCTTACTTTCAATAGCACAATACATACCATGAGTACTCTTCTTCTCTGTGGAAATTTGGAAGTTTTCTTTTAGTAAATAAAAAATTAGGAAAACTAGGAGATGAGTGAGTATATCAGAATTTGTATGTACAGCATATCCAGATATGTAAGGGTGTGTCGGTGAAGTGGCTAAACATGTTTTCCATGTCACTTTTTAAATGGAGAGTTTCTTTCTAATTTGTGCATAGAATATTTGGCTTGATTATTCTGTCATAGTGGCTGGTCCTAAAGTCCATCCAAATATGTTTCTTGTTGTAGACATTGTGTATTTTAATATGCCTAAAAAGTCATACCTTCTTTGCAATCATTTCTCTTCTGCCTCTTATCCTAATTTTGTGGATGTTGACTTGATATTAAAATTTTTGAAATTGCATGTCTCCTTTAAGATATTTTTATATACATGTAACTTTGAGCCAATTTATTGTTTCTTTTGGTAAGGAATTTGTGGGCAAACTTCCTCGGCTCATTATTCAAAGCAAACTATCTGTTTGGCTCCTGTTTTTTTCTGCAAGTATGGCTGAGCTGTCCTATGGGGTTTTCTATTTGAATTGATTCAGAATTAGTTTGAAAAGGAGTTTGGATCTGTACCTGTGGCAGAGTACAATTTTTATTTGGAAGGTTCATCTTATATTAGAAGGATAAATATATCAGCTTATATAAATCACTTTTGATATCGGATCTGTCAATGTCTGTTTGATCAGTTGAAGGGTTTTTGGGTTGAGTGGATGTTCTCTGAGGATGATGTAAAGAAAGTCTCATTCAATGGAATCCTATGCTTCCTCAAAGTCTATAAACACACAAATATTCCTGATTGATTATATTTCAGAACTGTTTTAGGAGGATAATTTCTTTGGAAATAAGTGACTAAGGCAGAGAGCTGTTATAAATGGTCTTATTTTGTATTTCAGTAGTATTCTTATATACTTTTGAGAAGGCATACTGTACTCATTCATCATAGGAAATTAGTAGTGGAGGAATTCCTTTGTATTTCCTCACATCTTTCTTTTATATTATGAAAGCACATTTCCAGTCATATGGTAATTTTTCTGTTAATCAGATGTTTTCCGTCTTTTTCTTTGCTGATGGCAATAATATCAGGTAAATTGTGTAAGCCAGTACCTGTTTCCCTGACTTTCCACAGCTGATTTTCACCTTTGTTTCAAGATACATATGTTTATGGTACCCTCTATCTTTACCTTAAAAAGTTCTGTGTAAGTCTTTAAAGTTTTGAAAATTCTCTCATACGGAAATAGATTGGGTTGGAGGGGGTTCAGATTTTCTAAGAGAATTCAGTCCCATATCATCTTGCTCAGGAATATAATTTTGTTGCCATTTACACTTTTCCTCTGATTCTAATTTCTAATGCCTCCTCAGTTTTTCCTGGTAACCATTGCTTTGCCATACTAAATTACTTTCCTTGATGTTTAATTGTGGTTTTCTGTCTGAGAGTACTCTGCTATTGCTTATTTGTTGGGTTAGTTTGTTTTCCATTGTTCCTCTTTTAGTATGAGGTTTGTTTAGTATACTTTTGTTATGTTTAGCTAGTATTCTATTGATTCTTTCACAAACAGAAAAAACCTATATGAGGGAATCGGGTAGTGGTAATGTGCTTTTCTTCTTCTCCTTTGTAGTCAAGATGGCCCTATTTAAAACTATTTCTTGCAAATTGCTGCTATTCTATAGATGCACCATCCTAATATGTTTAGTTTCTTTTGATATGCTTTCTTCATCCAATATGGTACAGATATAGAATATTAACCAATCTTACTCTAGAAGGATGATGTTGACTGCCACCATTGCCAATCACTGCAGGTTGGCTCCCTGTATTTACTGCGACTATTGTGGATTGGTTTCCCTATGTTTTGTTAATTTTTTGTTTTTTTTTTTTTATTTTGTCCATGTGGTAGCACTCTGTTGCATTCAACCTATTCTCTGCCCATACTGGCTCTCTCTCATTTCCCTGTCTCACACACATGCAGTAGGTACCTTGCCTAACTTTCATCTTGCTATTGCTCTGATATTACACTGCCCTGCCTCATGGCAGTACTTAAGTGCTTTGCCTTACTATTGCTATCTAATATTACTTTTTTGCTATTTGCTCAACTTCTTCTTGCAACAGTGACCAAGTGAGCAGTCAGATTAGGATGAGGATGTCCTGGAATGAGATGCAATTATCCTTTTCCTTCTCCATCATGAAAAATCTGTGGATGTTGATAATTTAGATGTAGAAATTCATCTAGTGAACTCTTTTCATGAAGCTATACAACGAAGGTGTCACCAAAATATTGAAAGAAGCATTTGGGTCTCAAGGTGGCTATGTCGAGTGCTTTTCTGTGTGGCACTGCCTCCAACATAAGGCATAAGTTCACTGAATTGGTGTAGAGATAACATCATCATTCCAGGATTCACAAAGAATTCAATAAAATAACTGGCAGAACAAAGTATAAAACACCCTCATCAGAGTGTTTTCATCTGAAAATGACAAGAATCTTCACAAAACTCATCTTCTTTACTCTTCCTTTTCTCCATTGGATTGGCATGATGTTGAGAGACCACCATCACCAAGAAAATCTCAGGAGAGGGAAGTCAGCACCAGACACAGAAATATGAACATCTCTCTGTTACTGAACCGAAATATCCTTAGATGTACCCATATAGTTTATTTATCAACTAAGCAGGTTATGAGATAGACCAAGCAACAAAATCCATCCTCATCAAAAGACTTCAATTTCACCTGCTCCAAGGTCTATTCCTCATTGTGATTTTATTGGGAATGTGGAACAGACCATTTTTCCCAAAAAGACATGCAAGAAGTCAGAGGACAGATGGCACATGGAGAAAGCAAAATCACCAAAGAGAAATATGACAGAGGAAGCAAAGGAAGCTACAAGGAGACAGTGTCGAAACAAGTATGATTTTACTACCAGCGGATTAAGGCAACACCACAGAGCTCCTTCAATCAGAAGATTATCACAAAAAGATTCAGAAGATTTTAGATGCTCCTACATATTGAGTCTTACAACAAGATCCAACGGGACTCAACATGAGAATAACTTCCATATTAATGAAAGAAATCAACCTCTACACCATAACTTGCAGAAAGCTTTTACCACAGGCTCCAGCACCTTCCAGGGTCCCAGGCCTTCTGAGGAACCATAAGGAAGGAACACCACCCATTATTCGCTATCAATTCACCAACATATTTCCTGGAAAAATACCAGCAAAATCAGTAAATCACTCTGTTTAAAGTAATAGCAGGGAAACGGCTCACAGTATTTCAGTGCATTTATTTCTGCCAACTGTTGAATGCAGAAATGTACCACACTCCTGTACAACTATGAGGAATGGTTTAAATGATCATCATATGACCATCGTGCCAGAGCAATTCCAAACAAAATGACCACCACAAGAATGGTATCAACAGGACCCTCAAAAGGAGTATTTGTAAGTTAGAAACTAACAAGGAAGATAACCTAGTCACCACTGCCTGCCCCCTTTTTGTTTCCATGGTTTCAAGGAAAATTAGCAAATTGTATCCAAACACAACATCAAGATGGTGCACAAACTGTTCAATAAGGTAGGCCTCCTGATAGACAAGCCAAGGATTATCTACTCCTGTACACCCCTGGCATATACAGTGTACCCAACAAATGTGGACTCTCATACATTGGCAAAAGTAGTTGAACAACTGACACAAGATTATAAGATTTGCTTTAAGCTAAGCTTGGAACCCTATGATACATCGCACCAGAACCAACGATTAGGGGAAAAGGTTATTTGACCAGACAGAGTACAAGAAGTAAGAGATAAGCCATAGCTATTGAGTATAAATATTGGACCACTAATACAGTTCAATACATTTTGACAATAGCATCAAAGGATGATTTGGAAACATCAATGAACTCTAAGATACTCACCCAGTTGACAACTTGTGAAGATTTTTCTTTAGTGATAGTTTGCCAGAACACCAAAAATTTCTCTTCAATTGTGAAAGTACAGGTTCCTCAGAATCAAAATTCCAGGTTTGTATCACCTTTGAGTTCTGGGTCCAGTATTTCTAGTAGGGTTGTAGAAATAGCCCATTCTATAACTTCGCATTCAGTTGCACCTCATGTTGAACAGATGTAGACTAGGTGTATTATGTAGAATGGTGTATTGAAGGCAAGAGTTATGGTCACCATCTAGCAAAAATTTGAGATCACTGAGGTGGATTTGGCCATAAGAAAGGCCAACTAAGGCCAAATAATAATAGTTCTGAACTAGATACCATGAAAAATGAAGAGACTAAGGAGAAGAACCAAAAGTATAGATGGAACAGAAACATCACCAAGTTTGAAATGTCTTAGGCTACATCAACAAATTCGTTTTCTTCAAAGTTTTTCAAATTTGAGTTGTTATGCTAAAATAACTGATGAATGTCATTAAAATTATAGCGATTTAAGAGCTAAGGTGGAAAGAAAGGTGATGACACTATATGGAAAGATAGAATGTGGCAAGAAATGTCCAACCATTTAACTCTCATCTGGGCTTCATATTACAATGATAATAAAGAACATAAAAATTCTATCTAATTGTATATTTTGGGACTGCTGGGTACTATATGCTATACAATGCATAAACTAAATCATGAAAGTAAATTAGTATGATAACTGTTTCACTTTCATCATTATTCACCTTAAATCATAACTCACACAACATTCATTGGATAAAGTGAATACTAGTGAAGTACACTTATTGTGTTATGAATTTAATAATTCAAGCCAAAAAGATGGCTGATGTAATGTAATAATGTGGAAAAAGAACCATTCAGCAAAAGAAATGGCATTTAATTTTATAAACAGAATTGATTTAATCCTTTTAGTTTTTTTGCCACCATTCCACTTGGGCTTAAAGCCATTTATAGTCCAATAAATAAATAAATATTTACTCACCAGAGGTAGTTGTTTCTCTCCTTCACATTGCTGCCAAGGATTATCTTGCAAGTAATAGCTGAAACAAAAACACGCAATATTATTTTTTCAAGAACACCCTGCTTCACAAGGTATTAAATACATCAAATTACCAAACATTTTCTTTAACTTAGGTCAAGATTTAATAGATGCGGTAGTAATATCGTGACTATTTAAAACATTTTATGATTTTTCTAGAGAAATACGATAAAACCAAGTTAAAAAGGTTTTCATTATTTCAACCTACTTCGCATATAATAACACTGAGAAAGCATAAAAAGTTGTATCAATATAATCTGTCCATTTAAAAATAAAAAACTTGAATCTTCGTCTTAATATGAAAATGTCTCTGCCATCAAAGACGAATACAGAATCGTAATAATTTCGATTTATTCTCTGAAAAGGAGATAACGTTAAAGACGCTGAATATTAACTCGAAATGCAAATAATATTCGTCTTTGCCGATGAAATCGAGTCCGGACGATGAGGGCGAAACATGTAAAATCAATCGAAGGAGCCATGACCTTCCTTCACTTTTTCCCATTATATTATTTTTATGTCGCATACTGACATCATACTACACAATAAGATATTGTTATTCATTTCATTATGAGATCGCTTACAAGAAAATATTGAATAGTAAGTGAATATTTTTATCACAAAGGGAGTGTTCTTTTTACTCGGTTACTAATAGATGTCAGGTGTTTTGTTCAGGAAGCTACAACAGTCGAAACCGGACGTATTCGAGTCCAAATGAATATTTGGATTAAATCCATTGTGGATATAAAAACACCGCGCACGATTATCTAAAATTTGTAAACAAAAATATCGACAATCGTTAACTAGAGGGGTGATAAGATATTTAAATCCTTATCACAAATAAATTTCCGCATTTCCTCTTAAAATCACTCTCTTAATGCTTCATATCATACCTTTGTTTAGTTTTCGTTTTTATTTTAATGTTTGGTGCCATATATTTGCTTTGCATTAAATTTTATTTAGGTACTTTCAGAGTTGAATTTTTCTGCATCCATTGATTCATCAGTTGTTGATTTGGGATGAAAATGAGTTTTCTGATGGGGCCGCGTCATCTTCTAATTGGAAATAGGAAACCACTCATCCTCTTCTTAGCTCTTTCTAACTATTGGCAAACGTCGTTAGAAGTTCGTATACATCATAATCGAGAAACTCGCATATGCGTGAAATCATCTTTTACTTTAATGGATGCAAAGGGATGCTGAGTGTGGATGTAGACTACCTGTCGTGTACAAGGAGTTTCTAAATTTCTCGTGTCGTTGACCTTCCTCTCGACCGTCCCTGACCTGTGACACTCTTGTACGCATAGTCCTCGAGTGGATATCCAGACCTACCTCCATTTCGGTCCAAATTTTAATCTTCCCCCTTCTCAACGAGGTCCTTCACTCCCGACGTCGTTTGACGTCACACGCTGCATTCGTTATTTCGCAATCTCTCCGACAGAGGGATACCGCCATCATCGATCTGCCACACTATTTTTAGCAATGGCTACCGACGTCTCGCAGAGTTCCACGTTTCATATTTCTTACTTATTTTCTCATTTAATTTACGAAATAAAAGAAAGTTTAATTCGCCAAATGTACCTTAGCCAATTTATGCTTTTATGGGGATTGAGTTCAGGATGAAAGAGATTAGACAAATAGAATAACCTCAGTTTCTGTCACTGCCCGAGTTTGAACTTCTTGAATACCATCACTAAGCCTATTCTAGACTTTTTTCGCAAGAAAGCCACTACATTGAAAATGAGAGACCATGATTCAGTAATACAAGCTCACATTTACGAAATATAAAGAGATTTAGCATCAAACTTGAGTATTTATATTTTACGTCAATTTATTTACATCCGAATACGCGAAAAAAATCGCACGAATATTCTAAACGGTAAAATGAGAGAATATTTTGATCGAGAAAATATCGATCGTGATAAAATTGGCCTGGTAGGATGGCTCAATATAAAAATGAAAGATAGGCCAATCATTTACCGTAAAATGTCTAAAAACAATCATTGAACTATAAACGAAGTTTTTAATGTTTCTTAAACTCCTTACGTGGTCATAAAAGTAGGATTTCGAAACGTGCAAGGAAACAGAATTTTTTCGGAAGATGCCTCTTTCGACGTTGGCCACAAGTCACTAACGTTTTTTCTAATTCGCAATATATAACCACTACTGAATACCTCTGTTTTGATATTTTTATGATTAGCTTCTTCCGTGACATTCTGTAGAAAATGCCTCTGAGACGAATCTATGTTCTATGTTTGAAAGATTATACGAATAAATAACTATAAGTTGGGTTTAGAGCGCCTCCGAAGGAACACATGTCAAGAATGTTAATGGAAACGAAGGGAAACAAGCACCGAGTATTCGGTGCTTGTTTCCCTTCCCAAGTATTCTACATGTACTCATCTATGGAAATGAATTTCGGACGTAAAATATGAAAACAGTACGAAGACTGAATACAAAAAACATATAAAGAATCCTATATGCTAGAAATTACAGGGGTACAGAAGTTGCTGTGCGTGTTTGTCAGGAGTACCGGATCGTAACGAAAAGGTAAGATGATATAGAAATGAATGATTGAAGGTGGGAAAGGGCAACGCAAGGACCTACTTAAAGAATGGATACCAATAGAAATGAAGAGACCTAGTAGAATGAGGGGGAAATTGGAGAGATGTTGGGGAGGGGTACTTCCGGTATCGGGGTGAAAATGGTTGACGATAAAGATGATTCCATAACTAGATACATTATGGGAAAATATTTAGACAAATCTGCCCTAAAAATTTGAGCTATTGTTGCAATTCCCGAGTTAAAATCTTATAAGATTACGGATACATTAATTTTGATAGTGAAAGATGCGCATACATAGAGATCATGTGATATAACTCTTGTTTCGTAATTTTCACGATACGAATGTCTAAAGGTAAGAAATAGACCATTCCATTTGGTTTTAAAATTTTTAATAATAAATTCTCTTCAACTCACTTACGTACGCGTCCCTTCAACTTTTTACATAATTTTCAAAGGATTTTCTAGACATCTGTTTCGGCGATGAATTCTTAGTTCAGTATGAACTATCGAGAGATTGATTTTATTCCAACGAGTTTATCGGCGAAAGTACACTGTAGAAGAATTCCCTTAATGTACAATTGTAGATATAATAATTGTAAATAAAGATACAAGTTATAAAAAAATTATATTCCACTGTCATCAAACATATCTCACGTTAAGGCGACAATTATTAAAGAACTTGTAGTGACATATCTGCAATTTTTTAGTTCCATCAATTTTACATTCACAGGAAACTCATTCTTCCAATCGTAAATAGAAACATAGGAGCAGATGCAAAATAAACGGACGCACGGTTCCTCAGCTATCAATACACCACTGAAACGGACGTTCAGCTGTGCAAAGCAAAGAATGTCACCGAGTATTACAGAGACTTGTATGAGGCTCAAAGATTTTGCTCGGAAATCCACTCGTCCATGGATTTGTCTAGAGGGGATTGCTGACACTCGTACCGGATGCTGTGCAAGATCGCTAAACCTCGCTGGAGCACTTTCGCACCTTAAGCAGTAATTTCTTGGCAGACAATATGAGGAGAAGACTAGATTTTTGAGGTTTTATAAGACAAAGATCTACAGCGATAATCTTCCCCATATTCTCAAAGTTTCCTCCTTCAATAGCCATCAACAACTTTAATGTGCGAAGACAGATCTTTCAAACTGTCGATTTTAATTCTAAGACTCGTAATGCTATTACAAAAACTTCCACCACCATCTCCAAAGACTTAGTACGATCTTCGAAATAGGAAACAGTAGACCGCGTAACACTCGAGTTTTGCGGCTACGACCGGAAACATTTCAATTGCCTTTGCATCAGTTCGGTTTAGCTCTATGGAGAAATTAAGACCTAAGAGACAGTATTGGATAAAACCTTTACTATCCAAATCAATTCTGATCCTCGAGTCAAAAAGAAAAGTAATTAGTTAACTGTAAAAGTATTCGTAGCAAACAGAATTTTTCGGTTGAAAACAGGCGGCGATATAATACTTGGAAATGAGAGCTAAGTTCAAGGAAAGATAGGAAGGAACAAATGAGGGAAGGAATTATCGCAGTGACAAATAGTTTATAGTCCACAAAAGCAGTACGGGAAACGGGGAAATAAATGCACATAAATTGCCATAAGGGAGCAACCTAATCTCTCCATTTAATCGATCTAACGGATAAAATTAAAATTTTAAGCTCAGTTTAGTCGATATTTACTTATGTTCTAATGAAATTTGAATGAGAATCAATCATTCTATTCAGTGATAATGTTTTTTGAATTGTATACCCCAGAATGAGTTTCTAATGAAGTTGAATTACGCTCTCGGGCCTATGAGTCTAAAAGTATAAAAGAGAATAAAAATGCAATAATGATTAAGCGCTAAGTCAATTACTCTCTCGGGGATAAAAGTCATTGCAAATTAATCGCAAGGAAAGAAATTGAAGGAGTTATGGTCAAACGTTAGTGAAACTAGACGATCCCAATCGACTAACCGACAGCTCACTCGCCCGACAGCTCACTTGGCCGACGAATTGACTGAAACGACCGACTGAACGATTAACCAATGCTGAACTGACCGAAAACTCAGTCGAATAAAATTATTTATGACTTGAATGAATAGGCGTCACTGCAAAATATTTAAATGCAAAATGTAAATATTTTTGATTGTTTACAGAATCAGTTGGTAGGCTTCCCTTGACATTGTTAATCGGTAGTTGACATTTATTTTTGTTATTGACAAAATACTAATGAAAGTTATTTATTCACGAAATGATGATTTTTATGAAATTATCTGTACAAAAAAGAGGTATCTTTTTTAAATATACAAACATCTATATTTTGACTCTGCGTTAACATGTCGGGAGAGAACAGGGATTTAACAAGTGTTAAAATACTTATGTATGTTATAAAAGTGATTTTTATATCAGAAACGTTATAAAAATAAAAAAATTTCGTTTGTTCCTAAATAAACCTCACAGTATTCACTCCAATTCACGGACAAAATTCAGATTTGTAGTTCACTTGAGTCAATTAAATGTATAACATAACGTAAATATATAACATACAAAATCGTCAGTCAAAGGGCGTAGACCCGAAACTAGAATAAAGCAATCGACTGATCTGCACCGAATTCATAGCAAAGGTTGAACCGAATCACGTGACAAGGCGAATATTATTACCGTATTTGACGGCATATAAGACGCACCCTAGGCAAGCAGGCCACTCACGAGGAAAAAAGGTTGAATAGTCAGTGCGACAGCGAGGTACCAATATAACATAATGACTTACTACTGCTTTCTTTCCATGCGCGTTAGCGTAATTTAACACCCCCAGTTAATACTGAATGGTGTGGCTTAATCTCTTGTTACCTTTAGTCATATTTCCGTGGGTATTTTTTTAAACAAATAGTTTTAAACGCCGATACCAACTCCCTCGCATATTAGACACGAGTAAATTTTTTGAGAACTAATTTAGGAAAACAAGTGCTTCTTATATGCCTTCAAATACTGTAACCAGCATTTTAGAAATCTATTTAAACTGACGATAGCTTTCCCAGATCGTGTTTCAACAAAAATGAGTAATTTGGAAATAAGTGAGGCAGGCGATAGAAACCTTACTTTAGATCCGCAAGTAAAAAGTCTTTAGACAAGAAGGAATTCATGCTCGCGTAATATCTACTAATATGAACATGCTCCCCTTCTCATCTTGTCATTCAATATATCTAAATAAAGCGAAGAAATGATTTCAACCCCATGGATGGAGGCGCATGTCAAAACAGTACCGAGGCAGTAATACTAATCCGGGCGACTTGAAGCCAATATCCCTAACATCAATATCTAGGAAAAATTTGGAGGATGTGATATGCAGTTTTCTCCGCGATAATGCTTCTATTAAGTCAGCAGGGTTTTCGCAAAGAACGCTCCTGTGAAAGTCAGTAAGCACACTTCTATCACGATAAATGCGAAAAGCAAAACTTATGGTATTGGCATTCTTATAACTCGTTAGATCCTTCCCGACCGCCCGAGGCCCAGTGGTCTTGGATGGCGCGTTTTGCGAACTAGTAGAAGCAACACTGGGAGTTCTTCAGGGCAGCGAAATCGGATTAATTTTATTCCTTACTTACATATATGATAAAGTAGACAGTGTCAAGAGTAAGGTGCGAATATTCGCAGATGATGTACTCTTATTTACAGGAAAATTCGGGATAAGGATGATAAATCTATATAACAGGACGATCTGGACGCCATTACCGAATAGTGGGAAGATTGGCGGATCGAATTAGATAGCGTAGACAAATGTGTAGCAATGAGCCGATCCTAGAATCCAACCTCGAGCCAACCTCCTTGCCTCTTTAGCGGCACAACATTAGAATTCGTTGGTCAGCACAAACACTTAGGTGTTATATTCAGTAGTAATTTATAAAGCTCACATTCAAAATATGATGTGGTCAGCTGATACGACACTTAGACTTTGTAACCACGTCCTCAAGGATAGTAAATCCAATGGCAAAGAGGTATTTTTCGCTAATTCGTTCTTTACTTGAGTACTGTTGCGCAGTGTGGAATCCGTGCGAATAGGGGTTTGAACGTTGCGTTAGGACGCGTACAGCTTACAAGTTTGTTAGAGCGGCTAGATTCATAAAAAGCTACCATAACTTAGAAAGCAGTGTATCGAAGATGATCAAATCAAATTAGTAATGGAAGAAACGAGTTTAGGCCAAAATTCTTCGATAAATTCTTACGTAGCGACTAAAATGATGAGATACGAGGCATTATAATTCTCGCTTTTATCGAACTTAAGAATTTTTGAGTTCAGACATCAAAAAAATTTCGTGAGATTATTACTCGAACAGAAAGTAATTTTTGGTCTTTCATTCCTAATGGTCTTAGATGCGTGAACAAAAATACTAGTTATAACTAGTTTATATAGACTTCGGTTTCTTGACACCCCCTGCCATACGGCACAAGGCGGTTTGCGGGGTATTTATGGAAATGTAAACCCTAAAACCTCGTGGCCATATAAGCAAATCATTCCGTAAGCAATTAGAATGAACAAGGAATCAAACTCAAGTATCGTACTTGCGTTCAGCAGGTTGAAAGGAAAAAAAGACTGTGGATAAATCAAGAAAACTTTTAAAAACCGCAATAAACCTCTTACAACGAGCAAATCAAGTTGTAAAAGATTCTTAACGAGAGACATTTCACAGTGCGAACGACGAAAGATTATTCTAAATGCAGAATTGTTCATTTTCTTGGTGCAAAGTTGAAATAATGTCACATCCCCGAATAAAAATTCACTGAAAGACAGGGGTAATCACCGTAGATGTCAAACGCCAAGTTATTGCGAAGCAAGGTATGGGGTTGTATAAAAGCAGCTGTTTGAATAAAAATATATTTGTGGAAGAAGGCCGGACGGCGTTGTCGAGTGCAACTCCGAGTCACAGCAAATGGTAGCGGATGCGTAAGACATCGATGGGCAAATGGAAGAGCATAGGACATTTGGTATCAGAAGTTTAAATATGGTGACAGAATATAACCTTTAACAGAAGAGCGGAACATAGGAGTTGCAGAAAGTAATGTACATTGAGAAGCACCGCGGCAATGCACACTACAACGGTCGATTATGCTCTCATTTGCACAAACATTTGTAGCGTAGATAACTTACTTGCAAAAAAGTGCGAATTACATGTAAAAATTAACATAATCATGTCGGAATGGAGCGCATAATCTTATTTTAGATCGATTTTGTCTAAATTTGTTTCGCATTACGAGTGTGTATCAAGAATCAATTACAGTAATCTCTCACTTATCACGGGGGATAGGTTCCAGGACCGACCGCGATAGCTGAATTTCCGCGAGGGACGCCATATTTATTAAATTATTTCACGAGTATTTGGATGTTTTTAAACCCTTCTAGTCTTGCCTGCAAAAAACCTTTCTAGTATTGTTTGCAACATTTTTCACAATTGTACACACAAAATAAATAAACACAGTGTAAAGTAAACCGCTCGAAAGCTTGAAGCGAATGACAAGGGAGATACAGTTGGAACAGACAAACCACCGATTGCATCCAACTCATTCACTTCCTGTTCTTTGTATCCTCTCTTCCATAGCCTTCATAATAGATTAAATAATCGATGTGTGTCTGTGTTTTGTATAAAATCTTTGCGGGCAATTTTCTCGAGCACTTCCGGAAATGAGGAGAGTTTTTGTGATCAAAATGCAATAGCTTGGCCAAAACATGACATTTTCCAAAACTGAGCAATCAAATTACGAAGAAAACGTTTATATAGACATTAAAACAAAGTTAAAAATATCGATTCGCGAGATCAAAAATTATTGGTTACGTACCTATAAATGTACACTTAGTTATTGTTAGGAAGGGTTTCAAGTGCCCCCTTAAAAACCCGCGAATCAGCGAGGGATCGCTATATTCCCATAATGCAAAGTTCCGCTGTATGCGTATTTCGCAATCTATGGTTCCATCTTCAGTAGATATGTTGGACTAAAGAATGCTGAACTCTCTTTAAGCAGCACCATTTTACGTTACTGTTTTATTAACTTCGGTGTATTACTTCTTTTGGAGATTCCCTTCCTGTTTATTCGGCACATGTTTAAGAGAAATCTCCGTTTGAATGCAAAAAGAGTGACACACCGCAGTTATAAAGAAACTCAAAAGACACACGTTTCACGAGCGATAACAGAATTACAGTGTCTCTTGCTGTTGGAAAACAATTGACTGCGAATGAAAAGACCGATATTAACATTTCGGAAGTCATTCGATTAATTCCTTAGTTAATGTGAAGGTAGTTGACATTGAATGGAAAATAAGGAAGCCACCGATCAGTAAAAACTACATTAGTATAGAATAGCCAAACGTTAACCATTTAATATCACAGAGGGAGTTATAAATAAAGCATCAGATGAGTTAGAATATCTATATCGAATGTTAAAATATTAACTATAAAAAAGTACTCACGATAATTGAAGGGAAGACTGATGAGTAGCATCGACGCTTCAGCATAAACATCTCTCTGAAATACAAAAACACGGTTCATAAGATACGGAAGTTTTATAAAATTTTCTATTCAAAGCTTTTTAAATCATAAAAATATAATGAAAATTTCGTTAATGAAAATTGTCCACACAGCTGACGTAGATAGAATCAAACTTACGCATAAGTTTCCCGCATTAATGTAAATCCTAATTATATATAAATACAACGTTCTGGACTCTGATGGAAGTATCCAAAGAAATTATTTCAAAGCAGAGTGTTTAAATTATCTCATTGTAAAGATTTTTAGGCATCATTTATGACTCCTGTCGAATACGACATTCAACTGAACAACAATCCTAGGATTTAACAGATATGAAAAAAGGACCGTCTTCACTCATTATGCTATCAATCAATCGTTTCATAGGCATTCCCATGACCTGATGGCGGTGGCCATACAAAGTGCTGCAATAAGTGGCTCTTCCGACAATGGGTACAGAAATAATCATTAAATGGTCGATTATTTCACAGGTCAACCGATTAAAGGATGCAAGCCTATATTTATGTATGACCAAAATTTTATTTCAATATTTATCATAGGTCATTATTACAGCATAAGATATATATAATATTTAGCAATTCATTATATAATACAAAAAATTACACATCTAGAAATAAAGTATAATTTTTACAACTATTTTAGGTCCAAAGCCTATGTTATGCTACGTTAGCGACATAATTCTATTCTTTTAAGACCATGATGAATGAAGTGACACAAAATACATGAAATCCCAGTAAAAATGTAAAGAAATACAAAAATAAAATCTCTACAGAAGTAAATGTATACGTATCTGTGGAAACACAACATTATATGAAAAGTGAAGGATATCGACATTTTGCACAATATTACAGAATGACCTGGAAAGAGATGAACACGGTACAACTTTATAAAAAAGCACAAATAAATAGAGAATTAGGAGGAACGACATGCAATTCGTCTTACAATGCATTAAACACCTCTACAAAGATGATATTTGGATAATTTTTCATAAAAAGCTCGCGTAGAATTAGCATATTTGATAGGGATTAAGATCATTCTATGGAAATTAAGGAAAAATGTTTATCGAGGAGAAAAATATGTTGTTCTCTTTGAGTGAATGTCGAACGCTATGCAAGTTGAAAGAAATACGGCTATACGATGATTGGCAACTACATTTCTAAATACAGATTTGAGAAGATTAAAACCAAATCCATCGCAACTTCTGTAGGACTTTGATTTTTCTTCGTCGATCAGTTCATACGCAAGGAGGAAAAAATGTGCTGAAAGAAGTAATTCTTCGATTGATAAAGGCTGAAGAGAAATAATGTCCAAGATGTTTTTTTGACTATATTAGATAAATACAACAATGGAAGATGCCAAGAAACTTACGTAGTTTATTTTGAAATGGAATAGTTCGATCAAATAAAACAATTTCTAGAAGATTGAATAATCGATTGTACTGGGAATTTTAAAAATCTCTTATTAAAGAATATAATTATTATACGCTTAATAATTTTATTAACAAGTGATCTTAGACACATCCTTAAAATTGAATACTATTATTTACAGACTTAAATTATTTTTATTTTTCGTAAATACGAAAGTGAATAATTGCGATTATGAAATATATGTAATGTATGCTTAAGATATCGATTCTCTTCTTAAATTGGCTGCTTATCACGGATCGATCCTTTGGGCGATAGCATCTGTCCATAACCTAAACCAAGCGCCAAGGCCTTGGTCGAGGTCTCTCCTTTAAAACTGCCGGATCGATACCAGCCTCCCTTTCAAGTCACCTTCTCTATATTATATGTATACATACATTTGTATACGAAATTACACTGAAGGTGGTATTAACGAACTAAAAAGTAATCGAACTAATAATAATCTTTAAGTCAATGATGTCTTCAAGTCCCGATCTTATAATCTTCATAACCCACATTTACCGAGTAATTTTTTATTGAGACGGTAGTCATCGATGTAGAGAAAAACAGAATTTTGTTATATCTTTAAACTAACATTTGTTGACATTGGCTGAAAAAGTGAATTAAGGTCATTGACCTATTTCTTCCGTATGAAAATATTCAATTTCTGTATTCTAATGGAACTAAGAGCACGAAATAATACTATAAAAATAATTACGTACGAAAAATATGAACAAAGAAAGTATCAACATGAGAGTAGCCAAACTCGAAGCTACTTTGGGAACTCGCGTTCTACAAAACTCTAAACTATCCTTTTTTAGTGTGCATTAATTTTGGGAGTAATTTAAATGGCGCAAATAACACCTTGATTCGTTCGTCAGATTTTTGAAGGACGAAGAAATGCACAACAGTACTCTATGGGAATCTAATATATATATATATATATATATATATATATATATATATATATATATATATATATAAACGACCAAGAAAACTGGAAACTTGCGAACAATATGAAGAATGAAATATCTGCATGACGAGGTGAATGTGATAGGAAAGTATGCTGATCACATTTCACGAGTGAGCGAGTTTATCATCACAAATTACGTGTGCAATCAGCGTAACTTTTATTTCCAATAACTCATCATATTCCGTATATTCTTCCATCCATGGTTTAATATTATTTACTTATTTTTTTGGACTTTAAATAGGCTCCGGTCAATGAGGTTCATTCATATCATAGTTTCTGAGAGGCGATTCGAATTGCCACGATCTAATGGCGGATATCGAAAAATATTAAAGCGTCTGTGATACGGTTTCCATGCGTATGATTAATGGCGGGAATCTGAATTTTCATATAGCATTTTCGGCTATTTGACATTGCTTTTTAATGCTTGCAAACATATATCTGTTTGTTATGTCTTTATATCATTCGATAGAAAAAAGCAGTTTTCAGCAAATTATTATATATATAATTTTTAACAATTTTCATTGTAGCATTAATGTTTAAATTTTTATTTATATATGACGTTTATTAATTAAAATGAATAATTAATTAATAAGAGGATAGAATCTAGGATGCGACGTACGGGTCGTCCTAATTACAATTTATCTGTCAGTACACAATCATTGAAAGTCATTAGAAGGATATCAAGTTGATACAACTTTCCCACACTATCAACGGAAATGCATGAGAATTTGGACGACAACACAAACGGTTTCAGTATTGAGAAGGGAGTCCAGAAAGGTTATATACTCTCACAAACACTATACATTTTAATATTGGAGGACCTTAAACTAGAAAAAAGAGAATTTCAAATTAATGGAGAATATGATAGTCACCTCCATTTTGCAAATTATATATATTTCTCATTGCAAAAAAATACACTATACAAAATAACAAGATTTGAAGAATTAAACAAAAAAGATTGTACTAAAATGAACTATATGAAAATAAGAATAATGAATAATTCTTTTGCTTCCTAACATAAAATAAAAATTTATGGAAACTCTCTTTTTTATATACTCTGATTTAATATACTCTCCTTCAACAGTAAATTTAAAATTTTTAAATCGTCCATTACTATTTTCTATAGATATTGATCAAGAAAATTTGCACTCTCTTCTAATATATTTTCTTTCTGGTTAATTTGGCATATTGTTGGGCAATTTTACACGTGTAACTAGGTATATTTTAATCTGAAATATGTTCCTTTTCTGACTTGATTTTGTCAATTACAAATTAAGCTATTAAAAACAATATTCAGTATTTAGCTGATAGTAAAGATCCTAAAATACTTCTGATGGTAAACATTTATCCTATAATAAAATAACTGAATAAATTATGTTTTAATTTAAGCATTTTAACTCTGAAATTGTGATTCTTGCTCAAGTATTTTTAACTTATTACAATGTAATCAATTATCACTCCAAATTATCAATAGGGAAACCTTTACATGAATTTATGACTCAAAATCAATGCAATACAACATTATTCCTATAAACTCTATCAATTTGTAACATGAACTCAATTAATTCTTCTTTAGGGCTTCATTCTTTTTGATATTCATCATTAACGGTTGTCTTCATAACCAAGATATTTTGTCTCATGAAACACAGCCAAGAGTCAATGGAGCAATTACATCTGTAAAATAAATTGTTCCAAGCCAATCTTATCAGATGTTTTGAAAGGTTACATACAGATACATAAATAATATTTACACACAGTTAATATTATTTATAATAGATAGCATTTGCATTTAATCTAAACTGAGATATAGCATTTTTCATATAAGTGTTGCACTTTCAAATAAAAACACAAAAGACAATTTTTTTGTTCTTACTTCTTTTATAGTTTATCACTTGCTATGTAACTGGATTCAGATTTAGAGAGGAATTTTGAATCTTAAATCGTCTGTCTATTAATTACATAAAATGTAGGGAAATGAAATGTAAGTATCACAATAGAGTTAAAATTTTCAATATGAATATGAAATGTGTTTCACCAAGTGACCAATTATCCAGTCTAGCTATATAAATCCGTGAAAGTAAATATCTTACAGTAAATAGACTTATATGGTATTAAATATTAATACACCGCAGGATATGGAATGAGGCAGTAATAAAATATTTTTCTTGTTAAATAAAAATTATAGCACAAAAAATATATTTGATAGAAGAAATATGTTTCATCAAACACTATATCATTACATGTGCAACATAACTAAAACTTAATGAAATTGTAAGTTTCAAAAAATCAACAGTGTTATACATATATGTTGTATCAGCTATATTTTAAATTTAAAACTTTTATTTCCATACTAATCTAATTTTTAAATGTAGACAAAAATATTCAATGCAACACCACCTTCAACGCCCTTCATTACACATTAATGTATACGTTGTCATTGAATATTGAACTAATAAAATTAAATTCACATAAGAAGAAAGAAGAGTTACGTTACCATTGTTTGAATTGAAATCAAGCTTAACTCAAATTCAGTATTTACAATAAACTTACCCATAATCACAATAATTAGCATATATCAGAGAGTAGGTAGTCCATATGGACATTAAAAAGCTTTATCATTTACTATTTTAATATGAATAATTCAAAATACATTTGGCAAAGTTTTAATTGTAAGACAATAAAATGTGTACCAATTAATATATTAGTTAGTTTAACTAGATTAGATTTATTATGACTTATTTAACAACCTAGGAAAATGTACACAAATACTTAAAAATAAATTACTATTTAAATTAGGTAAACGTGATTAATTCTACTACATTAATTTGAAATGTAACCTGTAACATATATACCTGAATATATACCGAAAAAAAAATCTAAAATATCACTCCCTCATCATGAATTTATCCAGTATGGATCAGATATGCTGTATATACTGTGACGAAGTATTCATAGGAAAAAGCGAACGATGATTTGAATTGTCGAAAAACGATAATCCAAAGGGCAATTACATCGATTCCGAAAAGGGTAAAGTCAAGCTTTGGAAAATATTTACACAGATTAGCAATCTCACAAAAACGACCTAAAATAAATAATGAACAAATTATTGAAGTAACAGCAGAGGAACAAGTTAACTAAATATCAATCTTTATTCACAGGTCAGTCTGGTAGGTAAGGTTACTTGTTCTACAGGTTATGATAGAACACAAGTCATTGCAGTCACAGTAATTTACAATACTACCAAGTAATTCTTGAAGATGTTTATCAGTTCTGGTCACCAATCATTTCCACATTTCGACACAAAGACAGAGATTGCCACATCACAGCCAATCGAGATAACCAAGACAACTAAATTTGATAGGTAGTCAGCCTTTGACATAACCCGCCACTCAAATTAAACTTTTTAGGTCACCGCATATGCTGCACAAATTTTGGTATTTAACGAGTAGATGGCATCATGATTCACCGGAATTTGACAGAAGTACTAGAACTGTAACAACAAATATTTCCCAGATTGCTTGCAAGTTAAATAATGTACATTGTACATAGTTTACGGACAGAATAGGCACACCCTACCGAAAGTAAAGTACATAGGAAAATATCATTCCTTACACTCGCAAGCTATCAACCTCCCAACAAGGAAAAATAAAGTAAAATTAAGCTTCAAAATCTTCTGCTCATGTAATTGAAGGAGTTTAAGAAACTACGATAAATATATTGTAATGAACGAAAATAAGTCAGTCAGCTGACCGTACTAAGTTCAATGACCATAAGTATAAACGTAAACTGCGAGACCTTGCACAACAGATAAGGAAACTCGGTATATGGAAACAATAAGAAAACAAACAAAGGTGATTCACATGGAAAAGTCATTCTTTCATCATCAGTATCTTTAATGTTTAGCTTTTCGATAATCCACATACTAAACAGAAAGGATGATAGGAGAAATTGTATTTTTGCAATTTAATTAAATATTAGTATAATTTTCAAAAACTTACCAGAGATGAAAGAAGCACCGGCAACTTTCACTGCTCAAGTGACAAAATTTCCTAACACGATAAAACACTAATTAAATTATTTTAAGTAGTCTATTCTAGCAATTTAAGGACATTTTTGACACTGATTCCGTTCCGGACACAAACAGACTATATTTCCGGAAGTTCTAATTATAGGTTCCACTTATACTTCTGCAATAATAACCTCTAATTTTTTTAAACGCTAAAAATAAAACTTGCTTTATTTTAATAAGGATACAGATGTGATTGTAACCGGTTTGAACGTATTTCTATTAAGGCATGTATTTTAAATTTCTTTACTGAACTATGGTGCCGCTCTGTCGTTGAATTATGGGCGCAGACTTCTCTCCGGCGAAACTTCTTGAATCTAAGTTATCTACTCTCAAGCTTATTTTAGTCAAGAAAGATTTCTTTGCGAAATTAAAGTTAAAAGTAGGTCTATTTAAATTCCGATTATATAGTCGTGATTGTCTTATTAGTTTCTGTGTGTAGCTTCATCAACAATCCACTCCCCTACGCAACTAACTCCATATATTAAATCACCTCCTTCAACTGTAAGACTTAACTATAAAATTGGCGAGAATACAGCGAAATGTACACAAATTACTGTATATTATCATTTGGAGGTATGATGTTCATTATTGAGCAAGATGTCTCTTTTCTTCATCATAGTAAACGACGTAAAAAGAGCGGAAATGTAGTTTTAGTAAACTAAATGTAGTAGCGGAAATTATTCTTAACCTCCTGGTAGAGGTGGAGGAAACTTAACTCCGAAACTTGTTCGTATTAACAGGAAGCATATTCTTAAATTCTTATGTTTACATACATTTTTTCATGAAACATGCATGTTGGAAGGAAGGAAATTTCATTACTAAGGTTGAATAACGGAATTGTTGGAACAAATCCATAAAGATCTATATGCATAGGACATACTTGAAATTCAACATTCAGACATTTTATAAATGCAGTACGAAACAAAAATTATAGGACGCAAAGTAACCTTAAATATAAGGTATATGTACTTGTAAATATCTTGAAACTTGACACAACCAAGATACCTGTATATTCAAGTAAAATGTCTTATCTCTCTTACTATCTCAAAAATCACACATAGCAGCATTTTTCTTATAAAACCTCTTTGCTTTTTAATGCCTCAGCCCTACCCAAAGCGTAACATAAAGAAGCAGTTCCTATTTTCTAGTAGGTGAAACTTATTTTAGTGGAACAAGTAATATCACTAATCTTTAATCACTATCAGTGATAGGTGAAGATAAGCAAATGGAAACTAATGATGAATATATTTAGAAAATAGGTGAAGGAATAAAGAACTTGTAATCTTCAAGATTTTATACCTATATTTCTTAAGCTCACTTGCTGGGAGGAAATATGCACACTGGGGGTAGTGAAATGCTTTTTTTAAATCAAGATAAAGTATATGTATTAAATGAAGAATGTGTCTCTACAAGTTCAGTATAGAGCAAAGAATCATTTTGAATTTAGTAATGTATTTTGCATTGAATATACAAACACCTTAGTCCTTGAAAATAATAAATTGAATATAATTGAATGAAAAAGTCCTTTAAATGTATATTTACATGAATTATTAATGGTTGATAATTCGACATAAATATGAGATATTACAAGTAATGTTAGGAAGGTTAATAACTGAAAAATAATTCTAAAATGAAAGGCTAAGGTAAAATGAAATATTTTAACAAAACCATCATTTATTCTCTACTTACAGAAAATTATGAAAACGTACTGTATAAGAAAGTACTCAATTATTTTTCATTCAGTCAGTACTTGATGATGGATGAAAAGAACTAGAAAATAGTTATAAAAATTTAAATATAACTCGACTTAACTTACATCATTGGAACAAATCTGTGGTAGCAAAAAATTATGCTATCACTATTCCTGAGTTTACCTTTATTTATGACATTATTAGTTGTATCGTATAGATGGCTGGATTTAAGAGTAATGAACCTTATTTTTCTGATGAGAGAATATCTCACCACATGCTGTATTCCCCATTGACAATGATGGTGAATGTTGGCTTCACAATGAAACGTAGCTGCCTCTTAGGTTTAAGAGCAGAGGGATTAGCCTTGATAAACACTCCTGTACAGTGATGCAATTATCAAACTTGGAAATAATTTTGCAAAAAGAAAGGAGTGCAGCTTCAGGAAATGATTTTATTCACAACTATGTTAATCTTGAAAGCATCAACTTGTAAACTAGCATTGTGTATTTCTCTTCTATATGTTCAGACAAACAATTTCAGAATAAAACTTCAAAAAAATTGGCATTAAAACTTCTTATGACAGAGGTTACACAGAAATGATAAAGTAGCAATATCACTGGGACTTGAACTCAGGTCCGCCACTTACGGGTATTGCTAAACACTACACTGCCATGCAGCATCAATTCCAATTTTGTTTTAAGGTGATGCATTCTTATTTGTTTGGCTTCTGTAAAAGACTATTGAAGAAAATTTTTTAATTGAAGGTCATCCTTAATTAATAGTTTTAATCAATTATGGCTGATCCCTCATTGATTTATCTGAGATCTTTATTACAACAGCATTCAGTTTACCTTAAGATATTACTTGATCTTTGAGTCCAACAAAATCATTGTATGAGATTTGGTTTCAAGTAATACAAAATAGAGATACATGTTGGATTCCAAGTCCTCTCTATTATATACATTACACTATCTCACCATGATTTATTTATGAATATATCAACTTCCATATTCCATTCCAACCCTCATCCCTAAATTTCTTTTTTCTGTCATTCATTGATTCATCATGGGATCATATCAATTCCAAATTTCTATCAAGAAGCAACCTCCATTTGACTAATTGTTAAACAATGCCTAAGGAAAGCAACAAAGAGTAACTGAATCACTTTCACAAGAATAACATAATAACATCATAAGATATACATTTCCTCTATTGCACATACACTCCCAAGTATAATGCACTGAGGAAAGATAGAGGACATACCCATTAGCTCAACTGAGGAAATAAATCTTTGATACTGATGATTTTATTGAGTATCTTAGTATCTTTATAGTTTATATGAGATTCTTTCGTTATAAAAAATCCCTTAGCCCTCTACCATTCATCAATATCAATCCCAGTGAAGTTAGATCAAAATTTTACATAGAAGTTAAACTATCAATACACATAAATTTATCTTCTCTGTTTCACTTCCATGCATATTCCTTTACTTGCATCAATACAATTCAGGCCATGAACATCCTTTTAGGATTAAGAGTTTTAAAGCGTGAAAATTGTATATTTATTTAAATTTATATCAATTCTGAAGTTACACAATTTATTTACATCACAGAAATGTTTGTCACAAATAAACTTCATTACTCATTGTAATAAGAAATAAAATCAAGTCAGTAAAAGGTAAGAAATTCGATCTAATGATGACCATCATCATCACATGGATATTTATAGATTAGAGAACCTCACGTACACTATAATTATGCAAACAATGTTCAAAAGACGATAATGAAATACATTTCATTAAATTTAACAGATGATGTTTTCAAAGCAAAGTAACTCGCTTAATATATAAGACAGAGATGTAATAAATGGGCTCTATAAAATCTCCATTAAAATTACAATAAGATTATTTTCATTGACTATAATGGACAAAAAATATGATATGATTAAAATTAAAAATATAAAAATATTCATTACCAAGTTCAGAGTTTTTTCAAGATTTTTTTGGTAGTCTCTGCAGGATCTTAGATGCAAATCTATTCACTAAGTCTTCACTAGATCTCTGTTTGTCTAAAATGTCTTCAAGTTTATCAAGCTCACTTGGGGACAATGTTGATTCACAATCAGAAAAGGAATGAATCATAATTTGTAATGCTTGCTGAGGACTGATCACCTTTTGTACATTTTTCATGATGTTTTCATCTTCAAAAATAAAAAGAGATAATAAATTAGGATCTGCATAACTTAGAAATGAAGAAATGCATTCAACTTGCTCATCAGAATTAAATGTGTTCTGGAAGAGCCACTTGAACTGTTCATCAGGTTTGGGATTTCCAATTTCATCTCTAATTTCACTAAGAACAACACTGAGAAAATCCCTGATTTGTTGAGTGGATAATACAGCTGATTTCTTAGCTGCTAAAGCAACCCATTTGATCAGCTTCATTCTATCTTCATTCGACAACTCTTGCACAGCTTCCTTGAGCGTGTCTTGTTTAATTGCAGTTAGAAGAAGGTCTTTTGAACTCATTTCACATTCTGTAGCAACTGACACTAACTTCTTGTGTGGAATGATTTGTGAATCTTTCACCAAGTGTTCTGCAACTTCTTTTGCAGAACAGCATATTTTCAACTCCTTTGCAATTTCCTCTGGGGATAATTTGCTCAACATCTCCCGGAATATCCTAAAATCATCTGAAAAGAAGCATAAGGTATTACTTCCAAATATTGAGTAACAGGGTCCCTTCCATTTCAGTGACTGTTTTACTAATTCTGTGTGTAACAAAGGCTTGAAATCAGACAATTTAGTGAGGTAATATACTTCTCACCATCGAAAGTTACAAATGTTGATTTAAAAAATTCTTTAACCAAGTCATTAAGAATGGAGTGAAGGGTAAGTAGTTGCAATTGCAATAGAGAAATTAAAACGTATGTATAGGATATTTAATAATGAAGAGTTTATCGGTGAAATAACATTCTAGCACAGTATATTTATTGAGCGGGTATGTATTCAATAGGAAAGGCAGCTAAATTAAGCCAAGGGTAAGTTATAATTGCTCTTTAAGTAAAGTTTTCTAGCATTGATTAAAATGGAATAAAAAACAATTATAAGAATTAAAGCTTAATTTAAAAAATTAATCACTCTTAAAATCATTAGAAGACAAAAAGCTATCACAGTGAAAAGCTGTATTTAATAATATTTTTAATCAAATTATAGTTATGAGAGATTTTAAATTCATACTAAGTGACACCTGCATTAGAATTTATATTAAATAAAATACCTACTTAGTGTATAATTTTATTATATTTAATTTTCAGTGTTTATGTTGGTTTTTCAATACCCATTTCTATCTACAAAAACTTGATGTTTTTCTTAGTGAAAACTTACTTTCTGGTAGAAAGTGAAAAACCTTCATTTGCAAAGATTTCCTTTTTTTAAAGATATTTATCTGTCTTCTTATATACACATATGATAGTAGGAATATACCTCACAGATTTATGTAAAATGAAAGCTAAATTCTAATGGATATTAAATATTAGGCTAAAAATAAATAAAACAAAAGAAATACTAACCATTACACTTGGATCCTTCAACGTTTTCTTTGTCCAAAGGAGTGACTTCAATTTCCTTCCTCATTTTGTAATCCTGTGAAGAAAAATGGATAGTCAAAGATACCTTTAAGATGACATCTTTCTCTTACTCTCTGTAATGATAATTCTAAAATATCCAGTAATTATGCATCAAAACCCTAGAAGCAGCTCATCATACTGATAAGTACATAAATGAACAAATCTGAGTTCTAAAATGTACATATTTCTCATAAGCAAAACATTAGACCATACTCAGAATTAAAGATAATCATAACAGTCATCTACATAGTTTATAAATGGTTCCTATATTTGAGCTATTATAAACTACAAAATATAATTATATATTCACACCTGTGGAACCTTTCCATTTAAAATTAGTTGTAATAAGGTCCCAACCCACTGCTGACAACCATATTTGATCATTTAATTTCTACATATTTATTGGAAACAACAACAAGCAAGAGGGAAGACAGAGTTATCGAATGGTTTGCATAGACATTTGTTACATATTCTCAAACATATGCTACCTGGTTGTAAATTCCTTATATGAATAAATTACAATCCTTCTCCTTGCTGAGAATAGAAAATATTAAATCTACACGGTTTGAAAATTCTATAAAACACATATAAATCTTTTTTCCTTATGAAATAAATAAATAAGAAGTGGATTTTTGAATCATTTTTCATAGTGCATTACTTACAAGGAGAGAGTCAACCAATGTTTTCCATTTCTTCTGCCTGAACGGGTAAATGTCTACATCAACTTCGGTCAAACGGCTTAAGTCACCAACAGTGTTTATTCTTTCATTAGAAAGAATTACCTTACACCTTTCTCTCCTGGAATAAAATAAGGAATAAATAAATATCACAGGAGAGTTGAATTCAATGATACTGAAAAATAGCACTTTGACTTGTATCAGAAATATATGAAGTGTATGACAACTTAATATGCGTTTTCTTTAATAAAAATAGAAATTATACGCAATTTCATTTGAATAGAATAACATAAATCTACCTATCTACCATCATAAAAACCAATCCTCTTATCAAAATGTCTTCATGGCATACTTAAAAAATTTTCTTGTTCAGTAATCAATCTTTCGTTGCTCTTCAGCAAAAGGGAATAGTGGGACAGTTAGAAAGTATATAACTTACATTTAAGGGGTTCATTAGAATGTTACAACAAAGGATAAGAAGAGTTGGCTTCAGTTAAACTTGCAAGACACAGAAACAAAATTAATGAGACCAATAACAATAGCCTTATTGGGACACCATTGGGGCTATGAAATCCCCTCTCATATCAAACCAATATTAAGGGAAGAGTGAAGAAAACTAGCATATACAATATTAGCTTGAGTGAGTTACCTTCACAAATACAGTTATGAAGAAATTCGAGTTGATTAAACCAGCTAGGGAGTAAAGAAAAGGAATTCCAATCCAATCCAATAAAGATTTTAGAGGTATTTTAATAACCGAGCAGAATGTGAAAGTAAAAAAGAGTAATTACCATTTTGGGTTGGTCAGTTTTTTCCATAAATCATCATCAATAGGATCACAGCAATTCCTTAATTGTGGACATGCCTCAATTTGCTGGTGACAGGAAGATTTTATTGCTACATCAGTTACTTTGTTAAAATCTTCAATTCCCTCTGCTTCATTAACATCAAACTCCATATCCTTACAGGATTGAAAACTGTTTGCATCACAGACATCTGAAGAATCTTTTCGAATATTATCTTTTATAAGAGTATCTTGCTGAGAAATTTCTTTCTCAAATACTTCCATAGGAGATGTATCAGCAGAGGTTCCTTTGCACAAAAACTTTGAGGTGATATCTGATTTTGACCGAGTATTTCCTTCACTTTCTTTTATATCCAAAAAGCTGGAATCAGGGATTACTTTGCTTTTTGATGAATCTTTAGTTAATTCACAGCCTAATTGATCAATATTGGAAGAATCCATAGCTGTGTCCTTCACTGCATCAGAGGACAACACCGTTTCATTTGAGTGCACTTCAAAAGAGCTATCTGATACCTCTTCATATTCTAAGGTATCATCATTTCCTGCAAATGTATAAATTCAAATGAAGAGTAAATACAAAAAGAGTCAAAATTCAGCTTGATAATTAAGTCTGATCACATTTTAACTAATAGTAGATAGTTTACACTTTTGAAATTTATATCAGAGTCACAATGAACCATGATTACTCCAAAAGCAATTGATAATAGTAATTTTAGTTCTATTCTAAATAAAAATGTGAATTATTCTCTAATCGACTCTAGAAAATAAAGTAATTTTAAATTTTAAAGACAACACAAGAGATATTTCCTTAGACAAACCATTATTTTTAAGCTTTTTCTTTTAGTTTTAGATTTGCATTACTTTATAAGATTTTATCATCATTTTATATGTAATATTTTACATAAAATTGAACATAATTTTAATTAGAAAACAGAAGTTTTATTTTTGCCTTATCTGGTAGCCAAGAGAAATTAACCTCTCATTAATAGATCAAAAGTAATGATATATGAAGCGTTAGAATGTTTTACTATAGATCACTAAAGTTGCATCTTAATCAGTTTAGTGAGATGAGTATTTTAAAATTTCCAAATGTCTTTCATAGTTTATCAGCATAAAACTTTAAAATCAATCAAGTCCGAGGATGTTTGTTAAATGAAAAATCATTTGCACCCTAGTGTTAATACCTTTTTTTAAAAAATTTTCAAGCTGAATTTGTATAGTTCTAAGTTATTTAAGGTGCTATACGTATAATCAAGTCAGCCTTGTTGGCGGAATGGTTAGCATGCTAATCCTGGCTGGAGGAAGGAAATTTCTCTCTCAGTGTGGATGTTTGTGACATCCGTTTTTAAATAATAATACATAAATTCAATGTAATGTGAGAACCTGTTAGCATAAAATAAATTATTATTATCATAACCTTTCTTGCAACTGATTTCTACGTATTGTGGAAATGACAGGATTTGGAAAAAGTGCAGCTTTTTTAGAATCTTAGTTTACATTAATTCCTGTCATAAATTAAGCATTCAATCTGTATTAGCAAAAAATTAATTAAATAATAAAGTTTGCAATATCTAATATAGGGGGTATTCTTCTATAAAAGTTCTATTCTAAGCTGAGTTAAAGCACAAAATTTATTACCAAAATATAACCTTCAAACCCAGAGTTATTTATTTGCAAAACTGTGCAATTAATTATTTAATACCAAAAGGCACAGGCTTAAAATCCACAAAAAGGTGAAAGACAACTGCATTGAAAGCCCATTAGGTTGGAATGTTTTGGAAGATGTGAAAAAGACTGCCACTCAAATCAAAATCTCCAAATTGCTGATTGGTTGATCTAACCATTCAGCTATCTTATTGGAACATTTATAAACCAGCAATTAAGAGATCCCCATTTTGAGTCGCCCTTTTTCACATCTATTAAAAACCTAGGATTTATTATACACTATTGCTTCCATGACTCTATACCATTAGCAGTCACTCCATCAACAAAAATAAAGCCAGAAAGAATTTCATAAATACTCATACTACTTTCGTTCAAAAAATTGTGAAAATTTCACAGAAAACTATAATGAAATGAATTTTTCTTTTATCATAGAAGAATACTATTCTAAGCAGTCAATTTTGTTAACAAATTTTGTTACCTTGACTGGTCACTTCATCAGTGGGCATCTTGAGGCACCGACTAACTGCTCTCTTTTTGAATTTCCTCTCTGATTCTGGAATGCAGAACTCCACATGCTTAGAGACTATTGGGTCTGCAAAACTCACTCTCCTGGACTTCTGTGATTCAAATTGCAAAATAATTATTATGCTTAACCAGGCTGTTATTTGAATCAAAGATATTTGAGAAAGCTTAATTATAATTATAACTGACTACTGTTTCAACGATTATGGCAAAGTTAATTGAAATTAAAATGGGGTTATAAAACTGTGACACAATCACAGTTTTAAACATTTATTTACAATGAAGCTTAAACATTTTAAAATTCAATAAATTACATAAAAAACAAATTAAATATAACCAAAGATTAATAACAACGGAATAAAACAAAATGAAGTGACTTAATTTTTATTGACATAAATAGCTTCAGAAATATGAGCTGTTCAGTGCAATACTGGCATATTTTACAAACATTTTTCAGTATCATTGGCACTTTGAAGGCTTAATAAGCTAATTTTTAACTAATGTTTTTCCAGAGTGTTTTCGTCTGAATGTTAATCACATATTATGTTGAATGTTGTTGCATTTGAAAGGATGCCAAAATCACCATAAGATAAGGGGAAACCACAGGATTACTATGACATATGGCCAAATAGAGCTAAGGTCCCTAAAGAGAGGAGAATGGAATATTAATTATAACATTCAAAAGTGGATTAATGTAGGATTCAGAAGAATCAAGAGACCTCTATCCTTAAATTCAGAAAGCAATGAAAAAATGGATCATATAATTCAAAAGATCAAGTAAATTAAAGGTTTGTTTGTTCTACAAGACAGAGTAATTGAAGCAACTATTTTTAGTGATTTAAGTGTTAACTTCTTGAAGGAAATATAAGTAAAGAGTAATTTTTCTTCACTCAGCATGAGAGAGCATGCATCTTTTCACTGAGTAAAACAGAAGTGAAAAATAGAGATACAACTGGAACTTGAACCCTGAACTTGGGTTATACTCTCCAATATACCACCATATATAACTATTTATACATATATATTACACACCTATTACATGCTATGCATTGAATCTAATTGTTATTTTGAGTATAATACTAGAAATCGCATTTACAGTCACAGCATAAAGTGTCATTAGTTTCTTCAGGATAGTTGATTCATTTCTTTGAATTTTTACCTTAATTGAAAATCTTAAATAAAATAATTAGAACAAAGTCCTTATTGATAAATCCATTGCAACATGGGACAGAATGAAATCACAGGGCAGTTTCCCCAGATGATAGTCTGCACTTCCCCTAAGGAAGAATATGTATTATGCGCAAGATAAAAACAGTTTCAATCATAAATTTGAAAGCGTAGAGATAAATATATATATATTCTATATATAAATATAATCAACATTTTATCTACTTACCAAAAATCAAAACCCCAAACACAAAATACATTGTAGCAGTAAGATTTGTTACTACAAGTCACAAGGTTACAAGTGTTATTTTATTCGGTTGATTCCAGCAGATTCATGTAATTGTCGGGGAAATGCACGCAACGTAGGAGAAATCGATGTGAAATGATTCGTACTAATACACAGTAAATAAATGCTTTTCAAACATTGTATTATCATGTTTATGAGAAAAACAACAGTTTACGCACTTACCCTGCGTTTCCTACCCTCAATTTCTCTTGCAACAAGTTTTTTGTAACATTGGAAACAAAAAAGTTTTAGGTGATGTATAATTTGGACTGCATGATAAAATTTTCCAAAGGTTTTGGTACACTTAAATTATTCTTTACTAAGATATTGTAACTCGAAAATTAGAAGTTTGATAATTGTATATCCATATGATACAAAAAGTAATCCAAGAAAAAATGGCATTTAATGTTGGATAAGATAAAATCAATGGTAGTTTTAAGAATGTTCTCACACTGATTTTGCATTCATTTGTTTCATTATGATGTTAAATTCATTTCTTATGTTTTAAAAAGTTAAATTCTCATCAATGTGTGGAATCATACATTCTTATCCCAATTTTACCAGAATTCAAGAAAATATCGACCAAACTGAAAATCTTATTTTTACCTGTTAAAAACAGAACTTCAGAAAAATAAACCTGCATAAAAGGTTATTTGATTCCCCCCTAAGACAATACTGCCTAGAATTTTGGAACAGACTGTATATAAATGCTTTCCAATCTTGTCTAAAATAAACAGATTAATAAATAAGTACTGAAAAAAAATCTGTACCTTAGTAGATGGAGAAAGTGAATCCTCTCCAACTTCTTGAACAGCCTTTCTTTTCTTCTTCATAAGACTGCTTTTGGGTGAAGCACTTGGAGAATACTCATGGATGATAATATTACCATTCAATACATTACACCTGAGAGAACAAAAAAATATCAAGATAATTATAAATAAAGCACATAAAACAACCACTCATGTAGGATGTTTAGATCAATTTGGTGTGAGCACATGATAATATAATGTTAAAGTTGATACAGTATGGGTTTCATGAACAAATTGATGGCTAAGTGATGAACATTTCATTAAACCATATAGTAATTTATTTAAATATCATATAAAATTTCTAAAGTTTAAAATGGTAACACATTTTCTGCTATTAGTTAGCTGAGTGAGTTAGAAATCTGAGAATCAGAAATAGTAGAAGTTCTCTGGAAATGGTTCACATTTATCAAGAAAAAATTTAAATAAATAAGAACATTCAGAAAGAGAAAGATGGGCAATCTGCAAAATTTCTTGATGGTAGTGAAAAAATAAAAATGATACTCTTCAATTCCTTGCAAAAAATATTAACAACATAAAACATAATTAAGTATTTCCTAAATGCTATTTTGCTTAAAAATGTAACTGTTACTCAGGAAAAGGAGATTGTAAAAGAGAGAAAATGTTTGTTACTTAGGACCTGAGAAAGTAAACTATATAGTTGGAGAAACAATGTTAACATGTCAAATAAGTGAATTCAAACTTGGAAAAAAGGGGTGGCTTATACATGGGGAAATACGGTAATTTAAATATGCTTACCCATTTTCAAGAGAGTGATATTGAGGACTGACATCTCCAATTTGCACAGGTCTAATGCGTCGAGGCTTTTTCATTGGGGGAGTACTATATCCACCTTCTCCAACTGCCATTTGACTAGGAGAATCTAGAGAATTGTTTGTATCTAAAGGTGAAGAACATTCCACCTCTTCTTTATTGCCTTGCGCTAAATTAAGCATTCGAGCACCTCGACCAGTTTTGCTTCTAGGAGAAGGAAATAGATTTGCAACTACTGTTGTTCCATTCAACTCTTTCCTCTGATCTTTATCTTCTTTCTTAGACGGGCTGTAAGGAAACAAGTATCTTTGATCACTTTCATAAAGATTAGACAGATAATGTACCGATTAAAACTTTTTGTAATGAACAGTATTTCCTTTTACATGGTCTACCTTTCTATTCTAATGCATCTGGACTTTTTCCATAGAAATAGTTAATTAGAATAAATTTTGGGGATATTTTCAGTAGACAATCAGGTAGAAATTCAATCATTCACAAGAAAGGTAATTTTACAATATCAATGTCACTTTCCCAAAGGAAAAAAGGTACTGATACATACAAATTTGTCAACAACTATTCCCAGAAGTAATACCAAGTTGTTCTTTTTTCTTATCTACAAAAATACAAGAGATAATATTGAGAAAATCTTCTCCAAGAATATCTATTTTATTTAAAGAAACATTAGGAGAATCGTATTCCATTTTCTAAATTCAATAATGAAAATATGGTTAACCTAAAGTAGGTTGTGTTACTGAATTAGTTATGGTCAACAATCATAAATATTAACAGAAGAACCGAGAACTAGATAAACAATTCCTTTGCCTTGTTAAGCCTCAGAATCATCATATTGATTTCTGAATCAATTTATGAGGAATATTTAATTTATTTGATGTTCTTAAACTATAAAATATCTAACAAATAGAAATTACATAAGCACCCATGATTCTTTCTTATGACTGTGAACAATATTAACTCTTAAAGCATTTAGCTTCATAAATGGCAGAATTTTCAACTTCTTTCATTAATAAAGCAACAAATTGTATGTATGTATAATCTATTATTAATGTATTACCTCAAGTTGCACTTAATGACTGATCCTTGGTATGCTATGAATGCAACTTCTGCACTTTCTGAAGCAAAAATTCCACCCATTCTGGACAAATTCACACTACAATTTTTAGTCATTGTTTTCACTGGACTGCGGAGATTTTCCCTTGGGGGAGAGCAGCAAACAGCCTTATTTAACTCGCTTAAAACACCATCTTCAGATTTAACTTCAACATGAAAACCATTCTTAGCAGATTCATTCTCCTCCCCTTGATTTGTTGTCTTCTTCACAATCACCCAATCATCAAGATTTCTACAAAGGATGGGCGATTTATGCTTAGGAGATTCTAAATTGCATTTGGGTTTCAGAGGTGAGCGGTTTGATATCAAAGCCGTATTTTGGTCTTTACCAAAAGCTAATTTTTTGCATTGCTCTGAAGTTCTCTTTGAGACATTGTCGTCTTCTTCCTTGGTGATTGTCTCCAGGGACACTTTCTCTGGAACAATACTTTTTGATGCTTCAAATATTTTACCTTGTTCATCATCTTTTTTTTCAGTAGTATTGTCTATCTCTTCAGTTTCTGTTAATCTTTTTTGGTGTTGAATGATGGAAATTTTTCTTATATGAGAAATGGGAGAGGGAGTTCCAAGTTTTTGTGGCTTTCTTTTCCTTCTGAATTCAACTGAGCCATCGGATTTTGGGTTTTTTGTTTCAATATCACATTTTGCTGGTAAACTTGATGTTTGCAAAGAAGTACTAGGGATTTTAACTCGCGAAGACTTCCTCAAGGATTTTCTAGATAACTCAAACACTGGAGACATTTGATCAGGTAAACTAGCAGAGGCTTCAGATGTCTTATTGGTCTCCTCCCCATCATTCTCATCTAATGCCTTAGGCCTTCCTTCTAAATTAATATTTTCTTTTCTCTCAACCAAATTCTTAGTTGCAGCTAAAGGTGCAGGAGGATCTAAGCATTTTTCAACTAATGCACATTGATTGAGTGCAGTTGGAGGTTCTTTTTTTACAACATTATTTGCCTCTTTTATCTCAATGGGTTCTTTAGATATTTCACAAACTGCTTTTTCTGGCAGCACAGTTCTATTTCCTTGTTCTGATTCCTTTATCTGTTGAACTTTTTCATCTAATTCCATTGGAGAGGAATTACCTACATTCTCGGCCTTGGATTGATTATAATTTCTTTTTTCTTTAGAGATAGGAACTTTTGATTCTGAACTTTTCTCCACAGTGCAATTTGTTCTCCTAATTGAAGATGATTTAGTAACAGTATCTTCATTTGAAGTTACAATTAAAGAAGAGGCTGAGGGAAATTCAGGGGATTTGTCCTTGGATGAGGTCAAATCTTCATTTCCTTTCAAGGGGATATTACTCATAGCTGAACTTGAATTTTTGCTTTTCTCTGTATTATTCTTCCGTATTATGGGAGAAATAAACTCATCCTCATCAGGCTGTACATGTTTAAGTTTCCTTCTATGAAAAGAATTTCCAGAATCATTTGGTGACATCAGTTCAGTGCAATTTATCTCTTTCACTCTGCTATTGTTTTCCTCTTCACTGTCTTTTGCCACTTTTGACACATGAGGTTCAGTGGTGCTTAATGATTCACTGATTCCTAAGCTTAATTCCACTGCTCTGGGAAATGGAGGATTTGCATCTTCAGAGATGTCAACTGATGAGGATTCCATAACAGTAGAAAGCCTAGAAATAAAATATATTTTATTAATAATACTGAGATAATCATATAATCACATACACACTAAAATTATTTTAGCATAATTTAGTTTAGATAACCATCCATATAAGATATGATAAAATAGGAAGGTGGATATGTTAAATTTCCTCAGATGAGTTATTTCAATCTTAAAATCCACCTATTGCTCTGTATGTCCACACACACACACACATTGTATGGGGAAGCAACTACTAAAGTCACAAAGGCTACATGTTCATTATTTTCACAGAAGTACATCAATCAAGAATATAACATGAAAATTATACTACGCTTTTGCTAAGTTCTCTGAGGAAAAGGATAGAACCTGTGGTGTGAAATTTCCAAGAAATAACATTGAAATAACTCACTATGATCAACTTCAAAGCTCATTTGTGAATTTATGGAAAACAAAATATATTATGATCCCAACAACCATAAATAGCTTCAGCACAATTCTACCCCAACATTATTAAAGTTGAGAAAGCGTTCAGAAAAGTCAAAGCTAAATTTGCAGATAAATTTCTAATGCATTCCTCAGAAAATGCTTACTAGTAAGGACTTATAAAACTCGGTGTAGTCAAAAGTATGTCTTCTTTTGTAATTTACCATCACTTTAAAGTATGAGGAAAGACTTAAAGAATAATTATACTGAAATTATACTAGAGGTATTGATTGAATGAGTCACTACCGCACATTTTGCAGCAATCTATACTTGAATTTCTTTTTAAACATGTTTCCTCATTTGAAGTAAATAAATCTAACTTTCTATATTCAAATTATTTATTTTATTCTCCCTCTCCTAACCCACATTTTCAACTTCTTACTTATAAATTAAATATTTCCTTCTCAATGGAAAACTCCAATGACAAATCCAATAACTAAAGTGAGTCAAACCATTTGTCAAACACTTGACTGTAAGAGAATCGGTTGGGAGGCTTCTCACAAAATTGTTAATCAGTATTTGAAATTAATTATTTGTAACTAACAAAATATTAACGAAAGTTACTTATAAAAGAATTTAATAAATTTTTACTGCATTAAATATATAAGAATAGTTGATTCTTAACTACAAAAAAAAAAATTTTGCATTTGCTTATACAGTAAGACCCTGCTTAATGTGGGGGATACTTTCCAATAGCTTCGAGCGCTAAACAAAACAGCATTAAACAAGGCAACGTTACACATACATAAGTAAATATGTAATGGGGATCAGTGAAAAGAACAAAGAATAAGAAAATTTATCAGTTCTTGCCAAATTTATCAAAATAAAATATTATGTTTATATCTTTAAACACCTAACAATCTTGATGAGAACAAATCAATTGTAACGCAGGAAAGCTGCGTTTGTACTAGGATTGCGACTTAGGACAATACAGTTGGAACCTTTTTTCTGGACAGACTAATGAAAGAGCGTTAAAAAAGTGCACCGCTTTTGGTTGGTGCATGGCTGTTTCCTTTATACACATATATAACAAGTATCAATACAGTGTGCGATTTACGGGAACCCCAAAAAACAGAGTTATACTGAAACAGTGTTAAGCGGGGTCTTACTGTATATTTCTTTCAAAAGAAAGAATTGAGTTTTAACAAGTGTTCCTTTCTTGTAATTGTCTTAACTCTGCCAATGCCTCAGTGCCATCTGCACCTCACAACCTGCAAGGCATAACTAAAAGACAATGCCCTAGAGTGTGTCGATAGTGATTGAGGTATGCGTCATAGGGGATGGGGTCACCATCCATTGTGGGTATTGAGGCAGGGCACACCTGGAGAAGGAAGAACAAAAGCTCACTCCCATGTATAAGGGATATGTGCCAAGTAATAGGGACCCAATTCCTTCCCAACATTGTCTGACTGGAGCCCACTCTTTGATGGACATCCCCGTGCCTGGAACCTGCTCATTGGTAGACTCTCACCTCATCCTAACCTAAGCCTCTACTCCTTCCATGTATCTTGCACCTTTGTATCATGCTTCTTTGCTGTTATTAAAGGACTAGAATTTAGCACAAAAAGTTTTCATCAATCAACAACATTGCAGTTTTAAATTTATAAATTGTTATCATTTTACATTCGAGATTTAGCAACAGTAGATGTAATAAACCTTAAATGAATTCCTGTGGGTTACAACCCTACTTGTACTTTTTTCAATACCCCTGGAAAATATTACCCTAAGATCAAGCTGCCAGTCAGTTGCCAACAGAGCATTCGTAAATCAGTTGGGACCTTTCTAAAAATACAAATGCAACCTTCTCCATATTATTTCCATCCATGAACATTCTTCCATACTTAACAAAGAGCCTAGAATGCTATGCACAAGACAAATATCAACAGACTATCAGTACATTTTAAGCACATGGGGCTATAATAGAAACATCAGAGACAACAAAGCCAGAAATAGATACCAAATATATAAATTGTATAATGATTGCCTTAACATTACCAGCCAGAAATTGAAATGTTTGACATACTACTTGTTGCACCATATTATAATAACAAAAATGACTTACTTTCTAGCAATGATTAACTTTAACTTACTCTTGTGAATAGTTTTGACTAGCAGAATCTTGAGTAAGGTCTTGATACAAAGCAGGAATGTCCACACGTCTCAACTTCATCTTTTCCTTCTGATGTTCAGTCAGGATAGAGGGTTTAAGTCTTGGAGATATTGCAACAAAATCCTATTTTAAATGAAGTGACAAAATACATGAGTGATTATACATAAATATACAATTAAAAATAATTCAAGGCTTCCATAATGAATTTATGAATTAAGTCAAATTCTGGTGAAATTATGAGGTTTTAGTTCTATTATAGTTTTCATTTTGGAATGATTCTTTGGAATAATCACTTTCCCGGATCTCATATAATAGCTAACTATATAAGAACTAAAGATACAGACAAAGATTGACATAACTGGACTTGGGTTGTCAGATTTAATCCATTCTGTTAACTACTAAGAACTTTTCCCATTCAAGCACAGAAGAGATACATATGAGATGTTATCAAATCACTTTATCTGTTATATGAATTAAATTCTTATAGCAGAAGGGATGCAATTCAATATACTGTACCTTGGCATCTCCTTGGCATGATATGGAAGCAGGTAAAATTTTTTCCTTTTTATCACATTGGATATTTTTCTGCAGCAAAGGACGTTTGAAAGGAGAGGTACTAATATTCTCCTTGATTAATGGAAATTCCAGTCCTTCACTTTCCATTTCATCTCTAAACACATTTTCCAATAAATCTGCCAAAGTTGGGGGAATTGTAATAGCAGAAAACTGAGTTCCAAGCTTCTTTTTCCATAAAGTTTTGGTCAGCTCCACCATTTCAATAATCTGATGCTGGAACCCAGCTTCCAATAAAGGAACTAAAATATCTATATAATACTGGCTAATATTTTTATCAGAAATTACTTTCTTAACGACATAATCTAGGAACTTCTCCCACAATGCAATCATCTGCAAAGAATAACAAATAATAGATAAACTTCACTACGTACATGTAATTAAAATACTTAATGCTTAACAAAGACATTCCCTATATACTTCATTACTTTACCAATGTCAGAAATAAAACCAAACTCTTCAGAAGAAGCAATATTCCCACTGGCTCTTCCATAGATATCTAGAAACTCAATTATATTTCTTCAAACGAGGAATTTCATTCTCTGCATTATTTCAAAATTCTAATGATAACTACACTGAATAGAATTTAAAACTTTTATCACAACAAATCCATGATTTGTCAGAAGAGCTTGTTTTGAAAATGTGGTATAGAACCTTACTTTGTTGTATCATAAGTATACAGTAGCATTCATGGCTAGACAGACAGCTATGGTCAATACTACTATACTAGAAAAATGTTATGAATAGCAATGTTAAGTTTATGAATAACTACTCTAATGGATAGACATTTTATATTTCCATTATGAATTACATGAAGTGTAAAAATTAATACACAGTTTTCTCTAACGTAGAATTTTATAGGATAAAAATTTTGATATGAAAAGTAAGTTAACAAAGAAAAAAATTGAACATTTTTTCTCTTTGATTACTTTTTCCACCACCATTTGCTTTAAGATGGAGTGATGGAGGGGAATTCATCACTGGGGATTACTGATTTTTAAACAATAATTACAAGGAAATTATGGAGTGTTTGCTTCTTTGAGGTTGCAATTTGCATTGTCCAAGGAACATACCATCTTTTACCAAGAACCTCTAGCCACAGTCCTAAGGGTTCCCTCAAAAGTACTGTTTTGATAAATGTACTAATCATAAAATCTTACCTCCTTTTCCAGTGTCTTTGGACATTGTTCAGCAGTAGATTCCAAGTAATAGCGGACAGAAGCAGCAGCCTTTTCAAACAGGAAACCCATGAGATCATGTTTCAATCCAATTGAAATAACCAGCACTAGGTATGACATAATACTTATATGCTTCTCAGAGCAAGCTTTTGAATTGCCATTTAATGAAACTATAAGGTCACTAATTTTGTAGAAAAGAACATACAAAAGCTGGCGTGAGGAGAACATAGAGGGCCTCTCTCCTTTAGAGACCAAACCTGATAAGGAATAGAAAAAATGCATACAATATCAGCTCAAGAAAATAAGAACTTTCAACATGTTTATTTTAAAAAATTCCATTGCAATTAGGTTGATGACAGGGTGGCGATGGTTTAGGGGGCGAATAAAATAACTAACTGTCTGGCATTCGCTCTAAGTCAGGAGGAAAACCCTCCAAACAGAACGCACAGTTTACTTATGGTCAATTTTCAGAATTTCAGATGTCAAGTACATATAAAAACATACAGATAATACATTACATACACATTATACAGATATAAATTCCAGGATATTTATAATTTAATGAATAATGAAAAATCTTTGTAGAAATTAATAACCCTTAACTTTTCCTTTGAATATTTTTACATTTTGAGGCATTGGGTTGAGGAGATCTCAAGGTAACGCATTCCAATCAGTCAGTTCTTTGCTTGAGTTCTTGTATTTTAAATAAATGATTGTACTTCCACTATAAGTGGGTGTATATAACTTCTCTCTTATTTGCCACACCCATCTTTACAGCTCCAGGCGTTATATATGCCTGCTAATCAAAGTCTTTTCTTCTAGACAATTATAGTTCCCAACTCATTTATCATTTTAATCATGCTCTTGTCCTTTTCATGCTTCCCAATTACATATCTAGCCACTTTCATTCATACACCCTCAAGTTTATTCTTAAGATCAATTTCATATGGTTCCCATACATTCAAGGCGTATTCAAAAATCTAAGTCTAACTAAGGATCTTTATGCTTCTCCCCAACTCCCTTCCCACCTTCTTAGATTTTCTCATCATTAAGGGAAGATTTCTGTATGCTTTCAAAGTAATGTCTTCCATGTGACTTACCTATTTGAGCTATTAAGATAATTAAAAATTAAAGTTTTTTTATTTCAATGTCCTAAAATTTAAAAACATTTTCTTAACCTTAATTTTTTGACTTTCAGGTACAATATTTATATTTTTTTCTTTCTTTTCTGTCGAAGTTAATTTTCTTACAATGGTAATACAATTAAAAATAAATTTGGAAAATATCAGAAACAATTATGTAATACCTAGTATATTGCTAAACTTTTTGTCAACCTCTGCAAAATACGATGGGATGCGTCACTTTCTGTCTTCCCAAGCCATTCCATTTCAAGGGGCTCTATAATGCTTGCAGAATATTGAAGCTTCGTCATTTTTTAGGGATTGTTTTCTTGTATAATCCCATTCAAAAGAGTACGAATGATTAGCTTGGTAGGATCGAAGGAGATACCAAAATGATTACAAAGCAATGTTTTCATAGATAACCAATCACCGAATACAAAGTTATCAGTTCTGAATCAAAACAACTTTAGCAAACTAGAAACCTTAGATAGAAGAACTATTGGGTTACAACCCTTATTTTGTCAGACCATGCAGGAAAAAAAAACTCAGCAGAAAAATGAAACCTTATTCTTGATTGTCCTTCACGACTCTGAAAGAACCAACGCTGAAATTATGGTATCTTTCAACCTTAAAAAATGTATTAAAAATTGACAGAAAAAAAGATTAAATCATACTACACAAAGAAGAAAATGTCCAATTTCATTAGAACAAAAAAATGTCATACCTTAAAAATACAATATGTTATAGCAAATTAAGTAAAGAACTACGTAAAAGCAGATATATCGGCACGCAGCACTTTTCAGCCGAGTGGTAAAAGCCAATATATCGGCGCGCCGCACTAAGAGGGTTAAATACTAAGAAGATGAACATGCCATAATTTCAAAAACATCATCTACTAAACTAATTAAAGATTTTTAACTAGCTATTTTTACTGTATTTCTAAAAATTTTTGGTGGATAATACTTACTGCTTGTATTTTTCCAATGATCCTCATAAAAATTGACGCTAAAAATAATCAAAACATAATCCGCCATACGAGAAAGATAATTCAAAGATACATCAGCTTTTTTCACATAAACTAAGATTTTTCTGCATAGTTCTTCTATGACTTCAAAAGGCTGAGTAGTGATAAGAAATTGAGAATTTCTGAAAAATAATTTGTACAGTTTTTCCCATGGCTTCAAAAGTAAATCAGCGTTTTCCTGAAAGAAGAATAGAAATTTCAATTTTTCTAGCAATGACTATCAAATTAAAATTTCAGTTTGAAAAGAATGGAAGAGAAAGGGAAACAGACTTAAAATGCTCCTATTTATGATAAAGGTGATGAGCATAGCTGCACAAAGATTCAAATTCTACATTCTTATAAACTGTCAGAATTTACTGAATAAAATAAAAATAACCTCTACAATTATTAGTCTAATTCTTGGACTAATAATTTAGATAATAAGCATGAAAATATATATTGGACAGTTTAGCATTAAAACTGAAAAAAAAAAAAAATCAATATAATATTAATTCAATGCTCATTAAGAGGAATTTGTTTATAGCTTCAATTCAGTCATGTAATGTACGTAAAAACATGCATACTGCTCAAATTACCAAAAAAACTACATACTACAGGAATAAATTAACTAATTATTTGAATAAGAGAACCTTCATGGCTGTGTCAAAAAGATCTTTATAATACTGTTAAGACTAGTTCTTTAACAAATAACGATTACAACTTGTAAGACATTTTGAATGACAAAATCCACAGAATTTGGCAAGATATGATGGAAATCCATCATGTACAATGATGGAGTCATATTGATACTTTGCATGTTGTGAGAAGAAACTACAATCATTGCACATCAACAGGACTCAACTGGATATCATAAAATTTCAGTAGTAATATGGCAATGAGAGGCACTTAGTAGAGAGAACTGGAAAATGCTTGGGAGGCCTACATATGATGTTGGATTAAAAAATGCTGATGATAGTGTTGAGATGTATACAAATATAACATTAATAATAATAACAGATGAACAGCAAGATAAAAGTAAGTTATTTATGGATGAAAGATGAGTATTGAAGAGAGAAAAAATTCATAGGAGGGATTAAAAAATAAAAGGGAGTTAAACAGCTTAAGTGTATGGTGGAAAAAGGATCTTAGAGTGATTAGCTCCTGCGACTATGTAAGAATCAACTTAGAGGGCAAATGGTGGAGCCCCAAGATCACACACCCAGGGGAATTCCCCCCAGAGGAGACTTGGGAGGCATAAACATCAATTAATACCTAAAATCACTTTAACGCAATGGAGCATAAGATTAACAGCTTCTTATCTTGATGCATCTAATTTGTTTGTTGAATCAGCATAACTTTCAAAGAGCTTGATTTAGCAAGACCCAGCTTCCCTTGCTTATCCAAAATAACTTTGAAATTGCAGAAAACAAAAGAAGGGAAATATATATTCTTAGATTACTGTAAAGCATTCAATATGGTCTCTCACATCAACTGTACAAATTAAAAGTTGCAGGAATCGATTATGAAGTTTAAGTTGATAAATAAAACTTTCTGTACAATAGAGAACAATGTTATGTGACTGACTGACTCTACTATTGTAATGATTTTTAGAGGCTGTAAAATTAATCTTTAGTAATAAATGATTTTTCAGAGAAGTTAGCAACTGATTGCAAGCAAGTGATTTTGTGATTTTATCTAATCCATTTGAAAGTATCAATCCATACTCTTTTTCCCTAATATTTTAGGTGGAATCAATCAAAATGTTTATCATTAATACTCAGATCCAATATGAATAAGTATATTTTTGTAAAGGCCATGAAATGGCTTGAAGAGGAATGTTTACTACAGTAGAGGCATTTGAATTTGATAGAAAACTAATAATGATGCATAAAGATAAATTATTAACATACCTTTGCACAGTCAATTTTCATGAAATGAGCTATTGGAAACATTAGCAATCCATAAATGCATTGAAAGTCATGGTGGGCATCATTTCCTTCACTGACAGTCCCTTCTTTATTGATCGTGTCGCACAAGTGGTTTACCACTGATACCCATACCAGCTTAACCAAAGGAAAGCATTCATTGAATGTCTGCTCACAGTTAGTGAGTGTTTCCATCTTCTTCAGTAAAGTTCGAATAAAAGGGAGTGTTGGTGCCAAACTGCTCAACCCAAGAGATACTAGGTTGGAAAACACCTTCATGAATCTAAAAAGATAAAAAATGACTTACTGTATAGAAACAACTGACATAAATATAAGATGATAAATCAACTATTAATACAATACTTAAATAACTCTCCTATTAAAAATAATATTATATAAATAATAAACCAAAAAAGCATGTTATAGCCATTTTTCAAACAACAAAAATTAATAACGAAAATGTCAAGAATTAAAAGTCTTAAAAGACATAATTAAAAAACATTGAATAACACATCTTAAACTGGTAATCAACTACACCAGAGGATTTGATTTTAACCCTTTTACTGCGGACTTCGAGGTGTATGCCAAAACTGCGGAGGTATTTCCCGCAAAAATGCAGGTTCTTGTTTAATAAATTGTAATAATTGTAAGTACCACTATTGGTCCTTATATATTTTACCGTTTATGTACCATATCAAAAGGTTCAAAATGAAAAAAAAAAATTGCGCGCTTACCACTTTTATTTAATATTATAAAAATTTATATATAGAAACTAATAAATAATAATACAAAATATGCATTTTAACGATAGTTTACCCATAGAAAATCAAAGGAAATGTTTGTTATTTCACAATTAGTCATTAGCTTGGTCTTTTAACTATTAAAATATAAACTTTTAATGAAAAAATTGCGATAGATTTTTCAAAAGTTGCACTTTAATAAATATCTACCCTCTGGCACTTGTGTTATTGGAAGCATACACCATTCATACAAGTCATTTCTTACATTTTGCACAAACGGTGCGTGCTCGTCTCCTTTTTCCTCATTTACTATCAACTAGCACAGTACACATGTCTTTCTCTTTTCTTAGGAGTACATTTTTAAAGCTTTAATAAGGGATTCTTTTGATGTCCGACGGGTGACTTTTTATTTGAAGCCACTCCTAGGAAAGGTCTTACATAATAATAATTACAAACGATAAGCGTGTCATTGGTTTCATGACTGTGGGTAGACTTTCTTTATAAAGAACATAACTAGTCAAAAAACGTAGTAGAAAACGTTAAAACACCATATTTTCCAGTATTTGAGTGCACGCCGCTCACCGAGATACGTATACATCATCATATCAGATGAATAATAAAATTAAAGATGCCTAATTCAGCACAACTATCGGTTTGTTTTTAATGTATAAGCACAAGAGATGACAAAGAAGAAATCAGAAGTAACAGATACACTCTAAAGGAGGAGTTCTGCTGTGTAGAATAACAGGGCCGATGGATCGGCCCATCCGCAGTAAGAGGGTTAAAGTAAGATTATTTTCATAAAATAATGTCAGTTATACATTTTTCAGGTAGTGATATTATCTTATATAACAGAATGGATCTTATGGTTATCATTTTATTATTCAATCTTAATCAATGCAATCTACATATACTTCTATCCATTTATACTCTATTATTATATCACAATGTGTAAAAGCAATGATGTTATTGAATACCTTGTTGAATATAACACTCCTTATAATACAAGAGGAATTTGTTATGTTATCACAAAGGTTAATAAGAGATAAGGTGAAAGACAACTTATGTTTATTATTCCTAAGGTAAAAAAAATACCATATGAATAATCATGTGCCTAATCAAGGTAATATCATATCTCAAAAGCAGATTGTTAAAAGTCTTCTTAAAAAAAGTCACCTGAATAGTAATACTTCTTTTTCTAATTTACTTTTATTAATATGAAATGTGAGTTTTATATGCTAGAATGTATTCCACAATGAAAAATAACAAAAAAACCTTTTATATTAGATATAAAAAGCCAGTCAATAAATTACTTTTTTTGTAAAATAAAATAAGAGATCATGTTTTTCATTATATTTACCTAATATTTCATGCAACTTTGATATTATGAAACAGAGAAGGGATTTAAAATCAACATCATCTTCCAGAAATATTTTCTTTTGATGTACTTAGGTAAGTTATTAATCTTTAAAAACAAATTGCTTCCCACTATACTAATTTTTTTGGGATAGATGGGATTCAACTAATAAAGCCAAATCTCATTTACAACTTTATTAGTTGAATCCAATCTATTCTTGTTCACTTATACAATGAGATGAAGGTATCACAAAGTTGTATGGAGAATTAAGCGATTATTATTTTTTATAAGCAACCGGGTTTACTTTGTCAGGTTCAACAACAGATAGGATTTAGTATTCTTGCTTATAAAATTAATAAGAAATTGTTTACATAAATTTACCCAATAATATTATATAATTCAACATTTATTTACCTTACTTGATCAGTTTCACCATTCATTACAGTAGATGAAAGCAGCAGAGAGGCCAAGAGCAAAGTTGGACTCCCTGTCATAAGTTGAGAGTTTCCAACAGAATACACATGTGAATTAAGCACCGAAGGATGGAGAGCACCATTGCCTATACACAAAGCTTCTATCATTAACAGGAACACTTTTCCATATAGTTTTGAATCAGGCATTGCTGATACAGATTCCATCAAGTTGATCTGTAAAAAAAAGGAGCAGAATTTTTCCAATTAAAATAATAAATATTATGCGTTTCTAGAAAGTTGTGGTTCCCTGGTTCCTCATGTGCAAAATACTAATAGCTGAATCGACTTTACCAAAGACCTTATGGATAAAAGAAATTAACTGGTTAGAAACTGATGCTTAAAAATTGGATGTACTTTAAAAGAGGATTCAATAAATAATGAAAAGTTCAGCAATTAGGACAGGAAGAAGGTGAATAAAGGATCAATGGGGCAAGGAGAAGTTGAATCAAAGCATTAATGATGGTTAACTATCTACAAAGAAAGATTATCTTTTTAAAACCTTATGTATCATACAGGATTAATCATCATCCCATCACGATTCAGTGAGTTATGTACGAAACCATTTTATTCTTTGTTATAGGTTTCATAACTGCTTTTCTGTAGCTTTTCCCAGAGGAATTATTTGATGAAATATATGCTGGGAAGAGGAAAATGTTCTACCAGCCAATTTATCCATCTGAATTTTCAGTAGGGAGCAAATTTATAAAATATAATATTGAAAGAAAAAAAAATGGTGTGACTATTAAAAAAAACATCCAAAAGAAAATTAAGGAAAAACACCACTTGATGATTTATAATCCATATAAACAAAACTAAAGGCAATTAACTCTTTTAATTACTCAATGAAATTATTAAATATTGAATATATAAATAATATTAAATAATTGAATAACATGTTTAACAATTATTGAAGAAAACTATATTACCAATAAACGAAGTAAGTCCTTCACTAGGGAAATATTTTTCACATCCTTGGAATTGGTCTCGTCGAAACATCCAGTTTCTCCACTACCTTTGTTGATCAAAATCAGAAGTGACCGCCAGCTTTCAATAATCCAAGCAAAGTCTTCATCAGATGTAGATAGAAGTGTTGCCTCCCCTACACACTGTGTGAGAATCCTAGATATACTACAGAAATCTTGGCCAGTTTTCAAAAAGGGACCAGTAGGGGACACGATGACCAAATCCTTATTCAAATTTGAAGGCAGGGCTGAACCAGCACTACAGCAAAGAATTTGTGTGAGGGCTTGAATGCATGGCACTCTTACCGCAGGATAGAGTCTTCCCAGGGTATCTCCACTATTGACATTGTTCAACATGTTCTGTCCATTTGCTGAAGGTAAGCTAGGATCACTGAATGGACCAAAGCAAAATTTTAGAAAAGGAGTCAGAACCAAGTCTATGTAACGAGACACATCTGATTTTAACTTTACTATCAAGAACCACCAAACGTCAAATTTTGCTAAAGCTATTTCTAGACTTCTGCAGTTATTTGCTCGCAAAGGTATTGCTAGAAGTTTTACTCTCCTATCACTAGATAGCACGCTGTGATCAGTTGAAAAGCTGAGGATAACACTTTTCCAATTAATGAAGGCTTCTTTTTTAGTGTCCGCATGATGGCTTTTGAATGCCTTTTCCTCCACAGCAAGCAATGAATTTACCAAAGTAGAGTTGTGGTGAAACCTTTTACCCATTAACTCGAGCAAGAGACGCCAAATTACAGCCCAATTTTTATCGGAGGGCAATAGTTCAATCAAAAACTTGGAAAATTTAGATTTGATAATACTGTTTTCCAGATCATCCAAATACTTTTCACATCCAGTTAGACAAGGTTTAAAGGTATTGAATGCTGCTATAGCAGCGGTGCGAACATCAGGATTTTTATCAAGCAACTGATCCAGGAGGCACTTAAGCCACGAACTTGTTTTATCTCTCAAATCTAACAATTTACATTCAATTAGAGCCTGAAACAGCGACAAACTTTCGATCACTATTAGTTCTGGCTTTTTCGAAGATGCATCCAACTGCTCTGAGATATATTTTTCTAGTGAGTTGGCGAATTCTAAATTCGTGTCTGAATCGACTAAAAACCTAATACATTTAAGAGCGTCGCAGCAAAGTCGAATATCATCGGAAGATTTATTTTTGACCACTATTTTAGCCAATGATGCCAACAATGATTTCTTGTCTTTAACCCCACCCTTCGTGATTTCAAGAAAGGAGGATAATATGGATGAAGCATGCTTAACAACTACAGGGGTACTCGATGACAAATCCCGCAAAAGTACTTCATACACATCGAAGTTAACCTCTTCCAAGGCTTGTTTCAGTTTTCTCTTCGATATGCTGTTGAGTAGTCTGGAATAAAAAGAAACAAATTAAAAGAGAAATTCGTTAGCGGTTAAAACAATTTTTTTGATCAAACTGACCTCTCAATTTCAGTGTACTCGTTTTCTTGGACTTTTGGTTGAAGGTTTCCTTTAGCCAGTTTCTGAAGATGATTGCTGAGAATACCACTAGTATCCAACATTTTTTAATTGCTATCCAATTAAACCTATGTATTAAGTATTCAATTAATAGTCAAAATACATTCATGTAAAAATACTATAAAGCATGGTTATTGGCTGATATAAATATTAATTACGCTTAAAAATATATTACCTTAACAACTGAACACAACATCCCACCTAGAGATGTGCAGTAACACACAGCATATAGATTAAAAACAGCGCAGGATGCTCAAACAAATTTCTATTCGATAGATTAGAGTTCGTGAAACAATACAATGACAAGAGCCTTCCCGACGTGTTTGTTCCCGCCAACCTTACACGGAAGCGCCTTCCAGAAGTCATTGCGCTTTCCGTTATTCTCAGCTTGCGAAATGACATTTTTGAAAGTATTTTGTCATAAGGTAAAGGTGTAAATGCTCTTCGTCAAGAAAATCATCATAATCGAAAATGAGCATCAATTCGTTATTATTATATTCTAGATGATCACTCGGATATTAATATTTTTTAAGAAAGTTTTTTAGTACATGCTGAATCGTTCATCAGTCTTCCAATGAGTAGGAAAGAATTTAAAGAGTCCGATTCCATGTAGAAAAATATTAGATATGAGAACATCTTGTGAGGAAATTAACCTGAAGCAACTTTAAAAGTCACGAAGACGACATGCTCATTATTTTCACAGAAGTGTATCACTTAAGAATATAGCATAGAAATTATACACTATTTTTGCTGAGCTATTTTATGAAAAGGATAGAACCTGAGGAGTGGAAATTCCTAGAAAAAAAACGAAATAACACACCAGGATTGTCGTCAACTCTCATTTGTGAATGTATGGAAAACTAAATGCTATATATACTATGCTGAGCCAACCACTATGAATAGCCCAGAATTACTTAAAGAATAGAGTGTAGAATTATTGTTTTTTAGGGAAAACATTCAAATTAATTCAAACATTCTTAAAGGCAGTAAAGTTTTCTTAGACAGTTAAAAACAATTTAAAATTAATTTAGATATTTTCCTGCAAAATTTTGTTTCTTAATCAACTTCTTCATCAAAAGAGAAGTCATGCTCGAAAAAAAATTCAAATATGGGAAATGATAATCTGCCAGTGTGTAATGTTGAGAATATATATGGAGAATTATAATGGAGCGCATTATACTCCCAAATTCTATAATTTTCCGTATTGTGAAATTGCTGTCCTGGTGAAATATGACATTGTCCCTCTTCAAGCCCCGTTACTCCTCTTGGATATTGGTATTCAGCTGGTCGAAGTATTATGTCCCCGTACTTTTTTCAGTATGGAGGAGATATGGATCAATTTATCCAAAAAGTCCTTCCACAATTGCTTTTGCACTGCACAAAAAATCGCTTCCAAATTTGATTTTCATCAGCATTCAGCAAAGTGACATTCACCTGTACCAGAGTCACTTCTCTCGTCTTCTCGTCACTAATTTGTTGTGCTAGATGTTTCGCAACCCACGGCCTCAACTTTCTTAATCACCTTGTGGTGAAAACGATATTGTGCACCTTTTTTGATGATTTTCCATTTCAAACTGGAGCTAGGGCTAAAATAAACCGCGTCTCTTCTACGCTGAGACACAAAGAATCAAAGAAAATTCGTAAAAATCTCTAATTAATGAGTGAATCCGTGCAGCTATTAGAGCAGTGATTCTCAAAGTGGTCTATATCGACCCCTAGGGGTCTATGACAACCTGTAAGGGGTCTAAGACAGCGAAAAAAATATTTGGGGGTCCATGAAATGAAAATAGGGGTCCACGATAGTGGATCTAAACATACACTGATAGTACCTAATTACTTACATTTTAATATCTTATAATATGAGTTGTACGTTCATGAAATTTTGGCAACGTGAAATGTCATCCCTTACAGGATTTGTGTGAAACGCAATATTTATGTGTACATAAAAATCCTAAGTTTCAGCTTTCTGCTTCATGGTTACAGTCACCCACATAAAATGTTTGTAATTAGAATCGACGTCTTTATTGTAACCTGTAGTGAGCATTTGAAAACATATTGACTTCGGCTCCACTAGCAGCCATTATCGTTGAAAGAAGGAAAGTCCTTATTGAATAATATTGCGTTCTAATGCTTTTTAATAGTTTTAATACGTTTTTAACGCTAAACTTCACTACAGTAAGAAATTTACAAAAAAATAATTTCAGATAAATAATAATTTCAAATAAAATAATGTGGAAAAGGCAATCAAGGTGATTGCCTTTTCCACATTATTTTCACGGCTGTTCTCGAAGAAATCTTCAAAACATGAGAGGAAAAAGGCCAACGGGCAAATGGAGAATACATAAGCCATCCACGTTTTGCTGATGATATGGTATTTTCCTCCACCATTGGAGGTGAATTGGCTTAAAGAGGACAGAAGGCAGGACTCATGATAAACTTCAGCAAAAAAGGTAATGTATTATTTTTGTAATATATTTTATTTATTTATTTTCTTTGCGAAACAAGTGCCTATTAAATCTTGAAGAAACCACCCTGAAATGTGCTCGGAGTACACGTACCTGGGCCAACTTGTGACAACAGGGAAAAGAACAAAATTAATGAACCGAAGAATCAAAGTGGGCTGGATTGCCTTTGGAAGAAACTCATTCATTTTCAAGTCAAGAATACCGATCTGAAAAAGAAGGTGCTTAGGATCACAAGAAGAGACAGGAATGCAAAGGTGACGGGTTACGGATAAAATAAATAAGTCCTTGAAATGGCAGAGAAGAAACGGCGACCGTTGGACGTCAGCAGTACTCAATTGGATACGGAGAGGTGCGAAGAGGACCAAAGGAACAGAGATATCATCAAATACGTAGCAAAGAGAGGATAAAAGTAGAGAGAGTTGGAGGCCTACATCCGATGTCGGATTGAAAACGGCCGATGATGATAGGTATACTTTATTATTATTAGTATTTTCTTCTTCATCAGTGTTGTTTATCATTAGTTGTAATTGCCCTCGAACTGTTTTTTGATGACCTCTGAACGAATGTGAACTTCGAGGGATGATCGACCATTATAAATTAAGCTTTCCGCATTTTAAGGGTTTACATCGGAGGAACAGACATTTTTGTCAGTTTCGGATGAAGTATCTTAGGGTATATCAAAACAGAAGAATTTTACAACCACATGATAATAAACACTAGGAGAATATACGTATTTTCTGTCAGACTTATACTTTATATTGTCAAAACATGGATTAACATAGGAGGGGAATATATTCATTCGCCAGGATGTCTCGCTTTCTTGATCAGCATTTCTATCGATCAGTTTTAAGCGCTTGTCAACTTCTCGATCGTTCAATTCTAACTATCTCATTGTAGAAGTGACTCAAGTTGGAAATGCGTTGACTGTACTCTCATCTAATGTGTACTCTTATTTTCATTATTTTTTCCAGGTTGAAATTCTTGTACATAAAACCAAAAGGAAAAAACATGTGTCTTAAAATAGAAAAGGCGGATACACAAGCTTGTATAATTTACGAGGAAATTTTCTTGTAAGACGATAAAAACAAATCAACCGTTCGATAATTGAGGAAAAGTTTAAGAAGTGTAACGAATAACAATAATACTTGAGAGAGAATAAATAATAGCTTTTCTTCAATGTTACCAAAATGTTAAAACGAGTAGTCCCAATAGATTACGGAATGCTTTAGAACATTGGAATGAAAATTAAGCTATTTTAGAATGAAAATAAACGTATAATGAAAAGAAAAATAAATAAAATTACTCTAAACTAATCGTTAGGGAAGGACCTCTCGAGTTATTTCAACAAAGGAATTATTTCTGAAACGTTGCATATCGATCGTATTTGTATATCTTTAAAGTAATATTGATGAACATATTATTTTGCGAATTTAATCACCGAAGTCTTAGAGATGTTTAAGGCAATTTATTTATTTACAGTTGCTCAGGATAATAGTTAATAACTTCCGGAAATACGTAATACATTACGAGTGCATTTAATAAATCATCTCCCGTAACACGATCAACGCGTCAAGAAGCCAAAACTAAGCGACGATTGGAGAACTACCAAAATGTCCGTTAAAGCGCAAATTAAGAAAGAAAATGTTTCTTTTTCGAATCAAAATGCTTTTCGTGCCTTACATGCATCAATTATTCAAACGAGTGTGCCCTCCAATAAAGGATGTTTTATTCAAACGCATTTTCATCGTCGACAGTGGTCGCTCAGCACAAACAAAGCGGCAAATCGATTTCCCCATCACTTTGCTCTCTTCACTGGACACGTCTGCAAGAGGTGCATTTTTAAGGAGTGGTAAACTTGTTTCCCTAGTGATCCTCTTCTTCGTTAATCCAGTTGGAAGACAGTGAAAAACTGGTCTAGTTATCTGTTAATATTCTACTCGAAAAGACCCAACTAAGAATACAAAAGTTTGCAGAACTGAACTGGAGGTTGTGGTCTGAAACCCAAAACAATCGCTTTGCGTGTAAACAGAGAAAATGAATTACATATCTCTTTGCCAAGAAGCGAAGAGATATGTCAATTTCGTTGTGACTGAGTAATTGATTGGACACTTGAACCATTAATATGTTTTCTGTGCGTAGAAAATAGACCGCCGTTCAGTCGCTCTCACGAGTCATCTCCACGGTGATATTAAACTGTTATCTCCCGGTGGATTCGCACTTCAACAATTCTCATTTACTGCTTCTGCGGATGTATAAACTCTCCTTTTATATTATTAAACAGTATTTATTTTGTTTTACTCAGTATCATTTCTTCGAGTTTTCATTTCCTCACTTAAGGATAACAACCACTTCGTATATTTTCGGATAAAGATTCCTTTATCCGTCCCTTCATTATATCTTATGTTTCTAATCCTACAATCCCTTATCCGAAATTGAATACACGGATATTAAGCAACAATTGGAAATACAACAAGAATATTTTCAACATATACATATATATACAACAAGAGGAAATTCTGTCCCAAGAAGAAAGATCAAAAGCCTTAATGGCCGGAATATTTTGGCCGGAAAACAAAGTGGGCGTCGAAGGAAGTCGATCCATGGAAGGCATACTATGGGCGACGAGGCCGTTCGTTCGTCTATGCGTGGCCCTGGGCCTCGTCCCCTTCCGCGCCGACGCCCTCGAAGGCCGCGAGGGGCCAGCCTCCTCCAAGATGCACCTCTCGTACAGCGTGGCTGTGCTCGCGGCTGCCGCGGCCTTGTTCTGCGCCGTGGCCCAAAGGCACATCACCGAGCGACAGGAGAAACCGGACAACGGCATCCAGACGGCGGTGGAGTTGGTGTGGTCGCTGCTGTCCGGTCTCGTGGCCGTGGTCAGCCTGGCGGTGCTCATCGCCAAGAGAGGAGAACTGCAAGAGGCTCTGGGCGAAGTGGCTCTCATCGGATCGAAGATAATCCCCGAAGAGACTAATCTCTTCACTCGCGCCAGGACTCTTCTGGTCTCCGAAGTAGTTACCGTGTTGTGCCTCGTCTTCGCCTGCGGAGGCCTACAGGTTTACGGCATTTTTGTGCATCAGCTACCCAACAGGGAGTACGAGGTGATCTTTCAGCTCTTCTCCTTCGGGGCCACACTCTTGCTCAGTTTGCAGTTCATCAATCAGTTACTACTCCTGCAGCAGCTTCTTTCCATCGTCAACGAGAAGATCTCTAAGATGCGAGATTCGTTTCCTTTCTCCTTTTCTAAGGGCAGAAGATCTTCGATAGATTCCAAAGAACCGATGGCGCTAACAGTGAGACGATACGCCGGCTATCACTTCTCTCTGTGTCACTTGGGCCCTAGACTTGGCAACGTGTACGGGATGCTGGCCTTGCTTTTGTCCATGTTCGACCTCTTGGACGTGGCGTTCGAGTTCTACATGCTCATCAATTCTGCCATCACCGGAGCCACCAAGCAGCACATTATATACCAATTGGGAGTGATCTTCATTCTCTCTTGTCCCAAAGTCATCACTCTTGTGCTACTGGTTGCATCTTGTCAGGCAGTGATAGAGGAGGTGGGATACTTTATTACATTCCTTAGATGATTTTTTTCTTCTTAAAAAAGCCTTATTCACTCGCATTTTTATGATAAACAGTTAAAAATCCTAAAACCGGATAATACTGAATCTGTGTGTGGTAACAGAAAGTTTCTCAAATATTTATTGTCCTTAAAATAGTGAAGAAGGAACTTGAATTTCTCAGAAGGATTTGTGAAATAATACGATAATTGAAATGAGACTTTTATGAGGATAAATAAGAATAATCACAGAGCATCCCTGATGATGATAACAGAATCCGTGATTTAAAACGTTGGCAACGTTTCCAGAAATTACTAGGTTGGAAATCCGAGAAAGCTTTTTACAAGCTATCTGCCTGGAAAGCCTAAGATCAAATATAAATAATGTAGGACAATTATCTTAGTTATAATCGTAATTAATTATTGATTATCAGAACACTATAGTCATATGCATTTTAATTATCCATATATTTAAAATCTGAATTAACATGAATGAAAGACATTCATGTTAGAGGCTTTGAAATTTATTTTTATATCATAACTTGAGAACAAAATTTACTTTTATCTGTTATGTTAATAAATGTTATAATACAATTCAACATAAATTATGGAATTAGCTATATCTTTATCAATTTTATATTTTTCTGGATATAATGCACTTTAAGGGACTTGAAGTAAATATACCATCTGAAAATGCTCCTCGGTATAAAAATTAGGAAATTACATCCAAGGTTGAATAAAACGCTTAACTTGTTTATAAAATGTTTAATATGAGACCTAGAATATAGAATATTCCTAGAAAGAAAAAAAGCTGTTGTAGATTGGTTTACATGTATTTTATACCATCATCTTACAGATTACATTCTAAATTTATTGTATAAAATTTACTTCCGTTTTGTAATGCTATTTTTAAGTTCCTTACGGTAGGAATACCAAAAATGTTTTATACGTTAAATATCTTCTTGTAGGAATAGTGTGCGAAGATATTGATTCATCATTAATTATTTTTTAAAATTTTTGAAGGACTCTATGCTAAAGTGAAATTTACATTCACAGCCATAAATCTTCCTAACATTGATTATCGATGGTGGTAATTGATTTATAAGTTTCTTTGGTATCGGAAATACCATATAGAGAACTGGCTTGATATCGATCTAGGTGTTTGAAGAAAACGGAAGCAATAGCGATGTAAATAAAGGACGAATCCCGAATGGAATTTTTGAGGTGACTAGTGATTTGATCGACGGATTTGTCCATAAATATTTTAAAACATTAACATGAAATCGAATCTTTCCTTTCGATGTCTCAATCTGATGATTCGACCAATTAAATGCACCGAAGTGAAGCCATGGGAGTAGAGTTCTTTTGGGCCACTAAGCCACTGTTTGTCGTTTCTCGAGTTCTCGGATTGGCTCCTTTCCCTTTGCGTTACGGAAAGTTGGGCACCACCAAGACACTGGTCAACTACAGCCGCTTATTATGGCTGTTTGCTTCTCTGTTCAGCCTCCTTTGCCTGCCGGCCATGGTCCGGGTGCAGGTGGACATGTCCACCGAGAAAAGCGTTCCCATCAACGCGTACGTTAACGCCTCGTGGTGGGTATTGTGCGTGATGTTGGGAGTGACCGGGTTCGCATGCTTTTTCGCGAGGAGAGAAAAGTTACATCTCGTGATTCTGCAATTGGTACGTTTCGATTCGTGTTCCAAACTAAAGGAAAGTCTCAATTACATTGGGGTCAGACGATTGCTCCTACTTCACTGCTTCGGACTCTTTCTCCTTGTTTTCATCGCTTTGGTCCATCAAATATATTCTCTGTTCACTCAAGCTCTGCAGGACAGCAACGAACTAACCCTTCTGGGGCTGTACTGGTTGTTGGTCATCTTGGTGTTGGACTCGCAGTACTTCACCTTTTCGTGCATGGTGTGGCATCGCTTCCGGTTGCTCAACCGTGCCGTCACGCACGTGATGGAAGGGGTGCAGAATCGGGTCTCTGCCATTGGAATGGGCGAAAGGGCGCGCGTCCAACAAAATGCCGCTTACGTCAAATACCTCGCTTCCATGGAAATGTCCCTGTTTCACTTGGTGGGCAACATTTGCAGCGCCTTCGGCCCTTTGGTCATGGTGCAAACATGCTCTAACTTGGTGCAAGTGACATTTCACATATACTATTACGTGGAGGAAGTGATGGGGTTGATTGCTCCTGACGACACGGTGTACGTTCTTGGAGATTTAGCCGTCTGGTGCGCTCCGTATGTGGTCGGGATAGCCGGAGTTCTTGCCTCGAGCCATCTCACAAGTAGAGAAGTACGATTGTTTTCTATTATTTAAACGGAATAATCGTATTTTTTTCTTTTGCTTGGCTATTTTCCTCCGTTTGTATTGTCCGTAATCATTTCGTAGTAATTCTATGGGAATTTTGATGAATCATACGCGAAAATAATCGTTTAGAGAAGTAACATCGCTTGCACCCCCTGCCATATACCTAAAGGAAATCTACGCGGACATAGTAGAGGCGATTTCGATATGGAGTCTTTTTAGGTTCTTTGTTGAACAATATCCTTCTCCCCAAGAATATCAACGGTACGTTTCAAGACGGTGTACTGCGTTTAATATATAAAATGGACATCTCTTTTGGGTCCGTGTAATACAATTCTGTAAAAAAATGTAATTTGGGATAAGGTTTCGATACCTTTCCACAATATAATTTTTTCTGAGCAATATGGCGCGAATTAGTAACGTTTCAATACCAAAATTCTTGGTTAAAGATGAAAATTATACTTTCAAGAAAATCTTGGAATCGTTCTTTTCAAAACGATGAATTCCCGTTTTCTTCCGTTCTCTTCGAATTTTTCTAAAAATATCTTTTTGAATTTAAAGTTGCATCGTTCCATTAACCTAGCACCAATTTTGTCAAAGCATTGAGGAAAACGTCAAAAAGAAATTTAAGGAAATACCCTAAATTTTTAGAAAATTTAGTTTAAAATATCGCCAACTACCTTTTGCTCTATTTACGCAAGAAAAATCTTCTACGGAGGAAGTTTCTCGGAAAATGCTGACAATTCATCATCAAATCTCAACATTCTAAGTTTAAAGATATTGTCAACAACGAATTTTCACTTCGAACTTAATGCGGACAATCAACCTTTCTTTCTGATGATTTCATTCATCGTTTCCTACTCTGATCCATAAAATCGACAAAATTTATAGTGCGCTACAATTGGGAAGGCGGAATGGGAAGTTCATGGGAAAGTAAACGCAGGTGCCGTAGGAGACCATATGATCGGTCTTACAGATAAAATTAAGATTATTCGCTAATGAATAACACAGTGATGAAGATTTTACGTCTTTCTCGCAAATCAATGAAAATTAATATAATTTCACTATATTACCATAGGAAACGTGGCAACGGTTTCCACAGTTCATACCCTGTCAAGTAATTTATACCACGCAAGCCACCAGTGCCATAAGATAAGATAACAACAATTATCTAATCCATCCTCCTTACTTATCTATTAATTTTCAAAGGGAACGACCAAAATAACCATCCATTTTAAAGAGAAATGTTCCGAAAAGCTTACGTCGGAAATCTGTTCTTCCCTAAAAATCGAATACCAAGCGACAGATAATATCATTGCTGAAAACTTCTGTAAAATCTAAGGAAAAAGGTATAAGTTGTAGCACAGTAACGCTGTGCGCCGTGGATGATTCTAAAGGTAGACTAGACTTGGAAAAAGTCTGATAGGACCGGGAATCGAAGCCGGGTCTCCCCCGGGTTTTGATTACTCCAAGAAATGTTCTGCCGGGATAGCTCAACGGACAGAGCACCCGACCGGCAATTGGGAGGCAGGACCGGGAATCGGGATCGATTCCCGGTCCTATCAGACTTTTTTCAAGACCATTCCACCTTCTATAAATTTGAACCAGCACAACTTCATGTCATTGCCAAATTCTTAGTTAGGGGAAATGAGCCATTAACTTTCGATGGACGCCCATCAATCATCCGATATCTGCTCGTTACCAATTACATCCGATCCTCGAATGACAACTGCCGAGCGAATCTCCTGATTATTTATTAAGACATTGGAAGCTCTCAGATTTGGTACCGTGGGCTTGCAATGTTGTTTGAATGCTTATAAAAGCCCCATCTCATAAAACAGTAAGGGAAACTTATTGAGAAATAAAGACACGTAAACTGTCATTAGGAAGTCTTACGGATAAAATTGACATTGTCAGCTGTTACTTCTGAGTCGATTCTTCAATGGAACTTAAAGATCGATTTTGGTCCGATCTGAATTACGTTCTCGGGTCTACGAGACTATCAAAGTAATAATGATTAACAATTGGAGCGCTGAGCCTATCTCGGGTATAAAATTTAAAAACTACGGTTCTATTCAAAATATCGGCTAAGATTTAATTTTACTTAATTTTAAATCAATATTTGAAAATTTATTATTAGTCGTTTGTTTGCGTCATTTATGAATGCTCTGTTTTCATCTGTTAAACTTTAAGAATTTCTTATTCACTCTAATTCCTCATTAAAACAGAATTTTCTCCTAAATATAAAACAATGATAAAATGCTCTCATTCAATGTACCAAGATAAAAAGAATCTCAGAAAACCTGTCTAATGAGTGTCTCTAATGTTTTCCTAATTGTCCGATGAAAAAGGCCGACCAAACAGGAGTCCTTGTGTCCGAAGCCCTTCTCAGAGTCAAGGATCACCAGGCAAGGCGAGAGGTAATTATGTTATTTGAGACTTCATTTTTTCTTAAATAATAATAGTAAATAATGGAAATGAATGATTTGACTTTGTCACCTCTATTAATGATGAAAGAATGCCATTCACACAAAATGTACAATCAAAATTAATCAGGAGGAATATTTTCAAATTTCAGTACAAAAAATTATTTTCCAAAGTTCGAAGTTTTAATTCCGGCATCCACAAAGAAAGGCCAATAAATATTATAATAATTGTAATGCACTCATCTTAGGAGAATTTCGTCCACAAAAAGTGAGGTATAAATAATTAAATATCTATGATAGGCAAAGAAGAGAAAGTATAGGGGAAATTAGTATTATAAAACCTTATATATTTTTTGAGTGAAACAAATAGCATTTGATGAGAGTTGATATAATTTTGATTTTTCACTAAAAAGGTGATGATGACCAGTTTACCTCAGAATGGACAAGTAATACTGCAGAGAAATACTAAAAAAATAGATGGTATTACATTAGTGGAAATAAATTTAAATCCAAAAGAGGTATATGAAAGATACTAAGTAAGTACCAGTTGAAGAAAAACATAATACGAGAGAAAAATGATCCATAGCTAGGTTGTGAACCTGAGACTACCAATCAAATTATTAATCAGAAAGGAATCTGACCAATTTCACCACTGAAGGTTCGCAGCAGTACCAGTATTGATATAACGAGGTGATGCTTTAATTTTAAATAGGTCCTGATGATTACAAACATCTCGAAGCTCTTAATGCTGAAAATCAATTAGGACAGAAAAAGCTATGCATGAGCGAGACAGCAAAAAAGTGAGATAAAGTCCTTGAAATGGCAGAGAAGAAACGGCGACCGTTGGACGTCAGCAGTACTCAATTGGATACGGAGAGATGCGAAGAGACCGAGAAGAGGACCAAAGGAACAGACATATCATCAAATACGTAGCAAAGAGAGGCTAAAAGTAGAGAGAGTTGGAGGCCTACATCCGATGTCGGATTGAAAACGACTGATATATATATACCGTATTTCCCCAAGAATACGCTACCCTTTTTACCAAAATTTCCAAGCTCATAAGTAGGGGGATAGCATACATAAAGTGGGTGCTCGTTTTATGCGTGAAAAATAGATAAAATAATAAAGTGGAATCAATTATTTTTTCATCAGTTTGTTTTACAGGAAGAACGGTTTAGCTTAATTCGATGCCAGTGATATAGAAGAAGATGATATATGTTAGGGGGTTGTCATTATACCTGATAATGAATGAATGAGCAAATATAATGAGTTTTAAATTTTATTTCTTTGTTGCTTTTCTTTGTCTGTAACTTGTTTCACTGATAAAATATTCCTTCAAAACTTCACAGTCAATTATTTTGGGGGTGACTTACACAAAGGGGGTGCTTATACATGGGAAATACAGGATATATATACCTCGTATTTCGTATAATATATATTTATACTTTATTAGTATTGGTATTTTCTTCATCGTCAGTTTTATTTATCATCAGTTGAAAACGACTGATGATGATGAAGATATATTTATGTTACGGTGAAACATCGAAATCTGGAGAGTGTTGACATTTCATGTGAATGTTTACATGTCAACATTCACATGAGTCGCCTGCGTATATGGGAAGTTTGCTCAATACCCTTATTTCTGACTTACACCGGTAAATGTCGACATTCACCGTGCACTAATGGTGAATGTTGAACATGTCCTAGATTAATATTTTCTTCTCCGTAATTCGTTCGCGACAAATTTTAACCCAACCCAACGCGAAAGTATTTTAGAGTACTGTTCTCGAGAAGAAAAGAAAAACAATTGTCTTCTCGTTTACCCGCAATCAAAGCATTTAATTATTCAAGAAAAATATCACGATTCACTGCGGCATCCACTCTGTATGAATTAGGGGATCGGGAAAAAATTATTAAAACGTTGCTCTCACCGTCAAACCTTGCCTAGCATTGACAAAGCTGACTGATTCCAAGAAGAACATAGGATTTGGCGGGAAACAGCCAGACGCCTCATTGTTGACACCAGAGCAAATCTGTGATGGTCAACAGACAACGGTGAGGGTACGTCCAACAAAGTAATGAAATATTCGATCATTCACCGACCATTTGGTGATTGTTGACATTCACCGGTGAAATTCTACGTTCTCCGATTTCGGTCTTTGACTGTATAATAAGTATACCATTTTTAGTGAAGAATTATGTTCTTTTTGTTTAGACACAATTGCCGGTGCATTATTTATCATTTGTTGATGCATTTCACTTTAGCTTCGCCTCTTCTCACATCAACTTCTGCATACTAAAGTTCGTTTCACTGCCTGTGGATTCTTCACCCTGGACTTCAGCTTGCTTACCTCAGTGGGTATTCTCCATAAATTTAATCATACCATTTCAGATTAAAAGGCCAAAAAATATAATATAAATGACTTATTTGAAGGATTATTGTAGTCCGTTCCACAAAAGCTGGCAGTACGGAAAGCTTACGGGGAAATAAATGCACGTAAATTGCCACAAGGGACTAACCTAGCCTCTCAAAACGGATCCTTAGTACATAGATTTATGGATAAAGTTAAGATTTTCAACTAAGTTTAGTCGATTTTTTCTGAAATTTTGATGAAGTATGGATAGGAAAGGATGATTCTACGTATTGATGAAGATTATTCATCCTTATAACAAATGGAGTAAATTTTATATCGGAATGAAAAAATGACTGCGAAATCTTTATTAAAACTGCCGTTGCTTTCTTCCTATCCGACATAAAATGTTAGTTTTATTTTCAGAGTATTCTTAATTACTTATAAATACATAAAAGTCAAATTATACTAATTTTTGAGTGACCACATCTTTCAAAAAAATAAATCAAGTGGATCCTAACCTCCGTAAAATTTGATCGTGCAGTCATATCTATACATCGCCTAAAACTTTTTTGTCTCTTACGTTACGAAAAACGCGAGATAAATGTTATTTTCATTTACAGGTTACTCTGAGTCGGTATCTTGATTAGAACTTAAGTTTTTGAATTTTATACCCGTGGGCGGGTTTGGATCAATCTGAATTAGGCTCTCGGGTTTATGAGTCTCGAGCAAATAAGTAATAATGATTAACAATCGACGCGCTTAAGTCAATTACTCTATCGGGTTTATCAAAAACTAAAGTTCTATTCAAGATATCGACTCAGAATAACCTGTAAATGAAAATAACGTTTATCTCAATTTATCTCGTGACAAGTGTATCCCGCTATAAATTTATTTTTCGTTAATAAGATGAAAATTTTCATCAATGTGTAGAATCACCCTTTATTATCCGAATTTCATCAAAATTATAGAAAAAATCGACCAAACTACGCTGAAAATCTTAATTTTATCGGTTTAAGACGGAACTTCTGCGGATTTTGCGGAAAATACACCTGCCTACGAGGCTATTCGATTCCCCCGTAAGACAATACTGGCTAGAGTTGGAACGGCCTATAGTAAATGACCAAATGTGCTAAAATTCATTAGATCTTTATAAATATAGATAAAGTTATTCTTTTTTTACTTATTTTAAAATAAATCGGAAGTCTCAATATGAGAAATAAATTCTCTTTATATCTTTTACTATTTTAAAGAAGACAAATCTCTAATCATAAGTGATCCTTTACTGGATAACTGATATAAAAAGGAAATGAGCAGAAAGCAGTTCAAAGGGAAAAATGTGTTAAAAATAATACATGGCAAATTTTACAAATCAACTTAAAATGGAGAGCTATTGCATGAAAAATTAATATAATCAGTTGAGAGTCATTAATTTTCTGATCCTAATTACTCTACTTTATAGCACTATTTTTAACATTTATTTCATTATGATTATTATAAGATGAAGGTTATCCAATAAGGTTTATAAAATTTATTGCTTTCTGCATGTAGATCTCATCTAACACGGAATTAAAACCCTGGAAATTATATTATACATGACAAATAGATTTCACTGGAAAATTCAAAATGCTGCAGTTCTAATATTTCCCAGCCAATTGTTGTAAAAATACACAATGAATTAACTAAAATGATAGGAAATCTTAAAACTAGAGTGATAAGATAAACTATCACAACTGAGAGGAATTAAATATTTCCTTCTATTCAGTTTGGAATAGAATGAACCCAGTCCATTTCTTGTTCATATTATTTTGCTACAATTTCCCATCAGTGCTTTGACATATCTAAATAAGATTTATAATGTAAGAAGCTGAGATTTCTTGAGGATTTTAATTTAATGGAAGGAATAGGAATAATTGAAAGGAAGAATAGGTTTAGCTTTAGTATGAAAAAGCATATGCTTTTCACTAGGTGAAAAACAGTGTAAAACAAAAGTGATGATATGATTGAGACTTGGCCCCAGGTCCCCTGTGAAAACAGCACATGCTTTCTTGTACTAAAATTTAAAGCCTCCTCTTCCCTTACATTAAAGTTATCCTTTAGGGGAGGAGTCTCCTGAATATTTGCCTTTTGGGGTGCCCTAGCAACTGTTGGTGCTACAGTACGGAGCAACACCACTTTGATCACAGGCATCACATAAATAACAAAAGTGGAATTGAGGCAGCATGGTGGTCACAATAGCTGCCCAACAAGTGAGGGACCTGCATCCTAGTCATGTCGCTAGGTTTCACTTCTGTTTAACACTGTGTTTAACCTTCCTTGAGGATTATTGTGAGGACAATTTTCTTATTAGAGGATACAGTTTATATTTCAATGAGTCTTGTCACATATTATTAATCATCTCTATACAAAGTGGTCATAATTTCTCCACCTTGAATGTACTCCTCTACTCTAAATGGGTATTTGAGAACAGAAGTTTTTGTTGTTTGTCAACCAAAGTATTACTCTTGCTGATTTAATTAGGCAACAGACCACTCTCATTAATATCATGGTATTTTTTGTTTTATAAAGATGACTGCTGCTGTAGTGACACATCTAGTCATATTGGTGCAGTTCCAGCTAGCTGGCAAGGACAGCATGCCAAAATGTAACTGTACAGGATCAGATAATAGTACTGCTCTTGTGCTACTCCCAACAACTCCAACTCCTTTATGAACATCTGAAGCTGTTTCACTTGCCATACTTATCGAAGAAAGAAATGATTTCTTCACAGTAAAATGAAAAATAAATCCATCAAAAACATTCTAAATTCAACATTTAAAATTATTATATTAATTTTTAACCTTAATCAATTTCATTCTGCAGAAAATGAATGTATATCTTAATGAATTTCTCTGTAATGATAGAAGTTAAGCCATTAAGGAAATCCCAAACAGTATCTCTTGTAATGGTAACTAAATTTCCATCCTATCATTTGTTCTCAAATATAATTGATTAATGATATAAAAGACCATTAAATAAATTCAATGCCTACATGATCTGATTTCTTATGTATGACTCTTGTAATAATTATTATTTGTGAGTAAAGATGTTCACACTTAATATTACCATTAGTCCAAAAGAAGCAGTTCTCAAAAAGTGTTAATCAGCTTTCATGAATTAATCAACTACTTATTCTCTCAACTGGCCTAGGAAGATATACTCTCTCTTCCAATAGTTCTGTTCCATGTAAATATTGTCTGAGCGAATAATCTCATGCTCAATATTAATCCGTATGATAATTATCAATTGATGAAACATGATGATCTAATTAATGGAACATTTTCTCTAGTTCTTCTTATTGAATAAGATTATGTGATGAGCAGGATAAAAATTTCACAATTCCATAAGATTGATTTCTCTCAAATTCACATATGTAACTTATAAATTTTATCTTTTCCCACTTTTAGGTTCCTCTAGGTAAATATTTTAACTGTGAAAAGTATCTAAGTAAATATATTCATCCAATTATTTAATAAGTGATTTTCAATCCAAGGGATGAAAAATAAACATCATATGTAACAAGGCAATTTTATATTATTATTCGAGTTTTTTCTGTTAATTGGTGATAACTTTTATAGTAAACCACCAAAGATTAAGTGTTTTCATGCCAAGAATTTTTCAAATACTTCAATACAAAATTTTTGATGTATAATCAACATTTCTATGTATTCAGGAAATTTTCAATACTAGATTATTAAAAATCAATATTAGTGATACACATACTAGGTTGAAATCAGTGTAAATATGCTGTCAGAAACTTTTAACTGAATAATAGTTTTAGAAATCTATAATTATAAAAATAAAGGCAATGATTAATCAATATATAACTGATAAAAATAATTCCTTAAGGATGTTTATAATTCAGATTTAGAAATAATTTATTAGAAATTTTTTCTACAATTTTACTGGTCATTTTATTTATGACAGGTTGTTTTTTATTGAAGATAAACATACTTTCAGAATGTTGCATATGATAGTTTGAAGAACCATTCATAGCTTTCTTTACAAGATAAATTTAAACTAAAGTCTTATATTTTGAGAAAATCGTTGATTTTTTCTTAGATTTATATTGATTGTATTTATTAGTGTAACCTTTTGGTAGAGTTATTGAAAGTATAAAATTATATGTAAGAATGAAATTCTTTTAATAATAAATCTATCATAAACACTTTCTAGACCAGTAAGAATTATGGCTTACATGTATATTCCACTGAATACCTTATAAGATCAGAGATATATATACATCCTCATCTTTATACTCATGATTTTCTAAAATCTCCCTAAATGTAACATGTAGACAATATGAAAATTAAATATGACTGATGTTTACAATGTTTCTTGATTCTAATTTCATTCATAAAATTAAGCTTTCCAAGTATAAATGAATACTTTTACTTCCTCACATATCTTTTCATTGATACGCACAACATAGATACCCTGGTTTAATAAGGAAATACAAGATTGAATCACTAGAGGAAATATCACATGAATTCATACACATTCCTTGATATCCTCTACCAGAAGCCTAAAGTCATCATCTAGTCTTTAGTCGCTGGTCTGCTTCCTTCATATTCTGTTTCTGTAACATAACTATGTATTTGCTTCCTTTTACAAAATTTAATCTTCAGTTTTTTGAAAATTAATGACAAGGAGTAGGAATAAATCCATAAGAATTATATTTCATAATTATCACCAATAGAGTATAAGGATATGGAATAATCTGATATATAAATAAAATAGAATTTGAACAGAAACAAATATACAAGAAATCATGCTACGCTTCATGTTTTGTTACAGTATTCACACACTACGGTATTTACACGTACGTTTTGATTGTGACGTGTTTTTTAAATCTTGGTTCAATGCATTCTTAAGAGAAAAATAATGATTTTGGAGCATACTGGGATCTTTTCAGTATTAATCACTTTCATTTCAAAATTTTACGTAAATATCCTGATCCTATTCACCAATTATCTTTCGTGATGTTTTTATTTCAAAATTGCGATTGGTAAGAAAATGATATTTACAGGTTGTAATTAACATACAACAGTAAAATGAAGAGAATATAAATATATCTGAAACTCCTTTGTTAATTAGTGCAGAAAAATTCTATATGTAACCTCGAAATTTCGAAAATTAACCTGTTTAGACATACTGCATTATTTATAAATCAATCAGATCATAAATTAATAATCAGAAAGTGATAGATTTCTATAACTCTTGCTTACAGTGAAGAAACTGCTTATAACTGTTTACTGCTATAAATTCGATAAGGCCTCACTCATTTTTTAAACGGCATAGTTCTGATTATTTCTCACAATATAGATATTGATTAGAAGTTTAACCAGAAGTACAAAAAACCTTTTACCTCAATGACGTAGAAAACCAGTAACTGGTTTACGAAGAAGATTCTTCTTATTCTGAAAAATCTTCTAGGATTGTCCAACGAAATTATAAAATCGATTCAAGATCAGCGAGATAAGATATCCTATAGCACTGATACATTCGGTACAAAAGAAGTTTCTAATCTAGACATCAGCTGCTTATCATATTTTACGCATTCGTTGAGTTACCGCCTCACGAGCTCAAACACTCAATCCGAAAGCCACCTGTTAACGGTTTAGAAGCAGGGAACTTTCCCACGATGTATCCCTATTATCTTGACCTGGCGTCGAACCTATTGCTTATTCCATGGACAATCTATGCCAAACGTATTCCTTATTTACGTTCTTATGGTAGTCCCTGAAAATAATTTTTCATTGTCGCTTTCAGCGTATTTTAAAGGAGGGAATTTCAAAGGAGCCTGGGATCAAACTCAAAACCTTTCATAACTATATAATAGCAATTATTTATAGTTATACCGCTTTTTTGTATATGTATAAATTTTGAAATTGAAAGTCATACGTCAGCATATCATTATTGAATTAAGTTTGATTTCCCACCTTACCGCCAGGGCATCGAACTAAGGACAAACAATGCCAAACATGTTCTTCGTCCGCGATAATATGGCATTTATTGAATTTTCGCAAATTTAAAAATAAAACTTGCAGAAAGTGTCTCAAAAGATGTTCTGAATTTCCCATATATTAGATATAGTTAACGCCCCCTAAAATCGAAAGTATGACTATTCTTATCAAAATAATTTGGAGACATATATAGAGATACGTAGATATATAAATAGATATATTTAGGCCTATGAAATTTGTATTTTCTATATAAGGGTACGATTTCTTAAAGTGCTTACGAGCAAACAACGGTTAGATTAACAACATGCGGTTAACTAAATACGTCGGCAGTATATTTTGCGTGGCTATGGTCCATTAGGACATGTGCGCTGTGCAATTTCACAGATGTTTGTTTTCCTTCCAGCTAGGATAATCCTTTGTGGCACTATTTAAAGTTTACATGAATACTCAGTCATTCAAAATTGCTTCAGTAGTGACAGTTTACACTCTTAAGAGAAAAATTAAATTCAAAGACTTGCAATTTCAGTGCACGAAGGTGATATTTCTTCATCAGTAGTCAAGACTTAGGATATGAGGACAATCTATTCTTCGATTCGAGCGAGAAGATCGTAAATTCACGTGGGAGAAAGCTCATTGTCCATCACACGATATGGATAAAAAATACTTGCTTCTGAGATCTTTCCCATCAGAAATATTTTTCGAGCCTTTCACTTTTAAAATAAATGAAGTTCCCATTAGTGATCAAGTATTTTGTAATAAATACAGGAATTTTTTGTTGATATTTATTACTTTATATGAGTTTATGATGCAATGTAACTGTGAGTCATTGACGCATTTTCGATAATGGGGAATTGTTATTAGGTAAGGGAATCATTTCTTGTGTTATGACTGAAAGCTATTAAATTACCTGGAATAATTTTTCCTCCTCAAAATTTATTGCCTGTATTTTGCAGTTTATAAAAGCACGATGGCCTTCATACTGAATGCAAGTTGATTTATAGCTGCTAAGGTAATGGAAAATTTATTGCTTATACTCTGTGTGTACATCTCAATGTACAAGTTAGAACTACTCTTACCTTAGCAATTAGCCTGCATATTTTGGCTTTTCAAAATTTAGATGAGGCATTATTGATTAATATAATTTATTTTTTAGAAATTCTCCTATTTCTTAATAATACAACAAAACCATAGGTGAAACTGTGCATTTGGATATATAAAGCAGATGGAGGTGCATAATGTAATTTTTGTTCACATGTAAAACTCATAGAAACTTATAAACATTATTAGTTTCTTTCCATATGAAATATAAAATTACCATAAATTGAATAGGATAGATGCTGTGATTCATAATCTTTAATGATTGATTTGGTTATAACATTTGACTAAGTTAAGAGGTATATCTCTATGAACAAAATCTTTAGAAAAACAATGATATTTTAAATATAATATGCATAAATATTATAAAATACAAATAATGTATATTTTTAAAGTTAGTTTATTTTTGTGTCTTTTTATTAACAAAATAATTCTGAATATTTATAAACACACTAAATACTAAAGGTTAGTGACTATAAATAATGCTATTTTATACTCAATTCTGATTTCAGAAGAAAGGATGGATCATGAATCTCTTTTTTTGTGGCTTTGTAACAAATGTTGGTGCTTGCATACCAGTTGGCTACATGTTTGGGGTACTGAACACACCTCAGGCTGTAAGTATACAGAATTATGATTAATCATCTGTTTTTACATAAATTTATTAAAATATCTACCATTCTCTAATCATTTATTCACATTGAGAGAGAGAAATTGAGAAAAAACATGATTTTTCTCTACATCTTAGACAGCAATTATATTTGAACTCATAAGAAAATTATATACCTTATTAGTTAAATACTAATTGTTTTCCCACATAAATATTTGCTTAGACAGTTTGCGATATTTTCTACTCTATTTTTCCTTAAAAGATTAATCTTAGCCATATTGTTTCTCTATGGAAATATGTCGTAAAATTATTCACTCCCTTTATATACATCCACTCATCCTTGAACATTAATTGATGATAATGATATCATAAGTTCACTTCACTAAAAAGTTCTTTGGTAAGAATATTATAACCAAACAAGGTCTTATTTTTAAAAATTGAAAAATTCCTGTTTGCAAATATTAAAAAATAATATTGATCTTAGAAAAAAATAGGCTTGAATTTATCAAATAGTGATAGTAAATGAAAGTGAATTATTTTGATTCTGGCCCTTTCTTGACAATATAGATCATAATGGATTTCTGTGAATATGCTGTAAGGTATAGATATGGAATACATATGGGTCTATCTGAGATGAATCTCCTCTGGTCTACTATTGTATCTGCTCCTCTGATAACTGGAATGATAGGGTCATTATGTGGTGGTAATTTTGCAGACAAATATGGAAGGTGAGACAAAATTAATTTAGATTAAATTTGTTTTGCACTATTTATTCAATCAAGAACTGTTTAGTAAAGTTCAAGTACCTCTCCTTAAGCATTTAACTCTCAAAATAGATTTCAAATTTCAACATTCAATGTAGAAGTTTAAAATGAACCTGGCCATCTCAGTATCAAAGCTCATTAAAGAGCTACATTTAGCAACGAATAAATTAAAATGTTATTTATGATAGAAAATTATAATATATTTTGAATATTAATAATACAAATAACAACACCTTAATTCCTCTTTTTATTATAATTATTTTATTTAGATATTTTATTGAATATTTAACTGTGTATCTTAAAATGGATATTTTAATTATTCACAATTCTACTGTTAATTATAAGGAAATAATTATAATATCTTGGGTTGGAAATTACCTCAATTTACCTAAGAGTTTACTTATCTCAAGAATCTAACTTCTAAATATTATCAATAAAAAAGGTTGTTATGATATTATATTTTAAGGGAAAATACATTCAATCAAGTATGATTTTTAATAGATATTACTCTCATTCTTCAACATCTTTTTCAAAAATTTCAAATACTTCTACAATATTTTGCATATATTAAATTTTTTTGATAATTCTAGAAAATGGACTCTCTTTTACTCTCTTACCATACAAACTGTAGCGGGTTTTCTTCAAATTTTGTCAAAATGGGCCATATCTGTTGAAATGCTTCTGATTGCTAGACTTCTCCTTGGATTTGCTGGTGGTATGGTATAGTATGATTTATTATTAAACATTATCTGTACTCTTTCATTAATGTCTATTGAATATCCATTTTTATGGTTTTATAATTTAAGACTCGTATTATAGAATGTTTTAAATCATCAATTTATGAGAATACTTAGGTTGGTTTCTGTTTTGATATTATTATTTAATATGAATCAATGAAGGAATATGCCTCAAAAATTTCAACATTTGAATTGCAATAATGTGAATAGAAAATCTAAAATAATATCATAATATAACAACAAACCAACAAAAGTACTTGTGTAAATGGATGTGCTAAAGGTGCAGGTTGATTCAATGAAAACTCTTTCAGAAAAGTATGAAAGTGAAATTTGAGATCAAGAAAAGAGATGATGAAGAAATGAAGGTATAGAAGAGTGGATGGGAGGGAAAAATAATCCACAGGTAATGAATAAGGAAAATCTGGAAAATAAAGTAGTGAGAGAGAAAATTTAAGGATGATAGCCAGAATCCCTATTATCTAATTAGTCTTAAAAGTATATGCCCGTATGTATTATTTCTTTTCAAAATTTTCATTTATACATTGACTGTCTTTGTGATTCAATTAGAGCAATGGAGGATGAAATAGGATATTTTAGTAGTAAAAATCAAATTTGATTCACCTATGAATCATTGATTTTGTACAAACTATCTCTGAGAATATAATTAGATGGATCGCTTAACTGATCCCTCTTCAAAATATTTAACTGTCAAGCCTTAAAATACCTACATAATTATATTTTTTAATAGATGACATGCGTTATCTTTACACAAAATTAAAGTTTATACAATAAAAACATATGGGTTGTAAATTAGAAAGGGAAAGAGAGGAAATCAAATTTAATAATGAAACAATGATGGAATTTTGTTTTTTAATAAAAAAGTAGCTAATTTACATTCAAGAAATTATTTATCTGACTCAACATTGAAAATATACAATAAATGCATGTAATATTGATCAAAAGATGATATTTTAGAATAAATTTCAATAGATTTATTTTTTTAAGCTAGAAATTTTTATATTGTTTAAATAGAAGGTGTTGATAGGCAATGAGAGGGGATGTCATTCATTGTAGCTGCTAATCAATAATAGCTTGTTAGAAATTTTTTCTTGAATATATTATTAAAGTGTATTCCTCAATTATATATGATGGAATCTTATTGATACAGATCAAGGGATTTTACAGATGAGAGGAAAAATTTTCTTTTCTTTTGAATGAAATCGATATGAGAAGGGGTGACTTCTTGGAACACCATAGAAATAAAAAAAACTTTGTAAAATTCCACAGAAAATATGCTACATTTGCAGCCGGTTTCATTAAGCTTTCTGGTTGCTTTAAGCGAGCAGTGCCTTCCTTCCCTTCCCTTCTACCCTCTCTCCCCCTTCACCAAACCTATATATTCCCTAGCAAAATACCATTCCAAGCCTGAAGATGTAATTTTATATTACGAAACGGGTCGTGAATATAGCATATTTTCTGTGGAAATTTACAAAGTTTTTTTTTATTACTTTTCTTTTGAAATTGATTTATCTTTTAATTATTCTTAAGGAATTCTATTTTCTATTATTTTATGATTTGGTACTCAAGGACTGGTCACAAGTGTATCGCCACTTTACCTGAATGAAGTTTCACCTTTCAATCTGCGAGAGAAAATGGGAGTTCTTTGTCCTATGGGCTTATCTACTGGAGTTTTTGTAGCACAGATATTTGGTTTTAGCTATTGCCTTGGTAAGGACAAGTTATAAATTAATATCTTTTTTAAAAATCACATTACCTTTATAATTTTTTAAAATTCCTATTAGTTTTCTACATGTAATATTACTTTATACACATGAATGCTATATCCATCCCCCTTTAAATTTCTCTGGATGAAGTACATATTTTGTGTACAGGTTGTTCCAAATCCAGTCCAACCCAATCCAGTAACCAATCATATAAATATCATGGGGTTATTTTGACCCAAAATCAACATTCTAGAACCAAGTAAATTGGGCTACTTTCAGATTGATGACTTTAGTCTGAATGCTATTCAGATTGATTGGGATTATAGATCTGCTTGTTCATTAGTCAATTTTCTATGGGTACATTCTCCTTATTTTATTGAAACCTCATTTTACTAAAGACTACATAAAGCAGAATAGATATTAGACTAGCAAGAATGGTAAAAATCAATAAAAATAATAATAATACTAATATCACACATAATATGTTATTTAATTAAATATTCATACAAAAATATATTATATAATACACAAAACTATATAAAGAGTACTTTATAAATCTTAATATGACTTAATTGAAAACTTTATCACTATTTTAAATTTTTGCATTTGATAAACTCTAGTAACTTAAATTCAAAAGCTCAATTTCATCTATTAACTACCAATATGAATTAATTAAGTATAATATTCATGGAATTCAGTCCTTATTTGATAAGATTAATTGAGATGTGATAATAAAATTTTTGGATTTATATAGGTAATAAAGATACATGGCACTACTTGTTGGGGCTTCATGTTGTGCTAACCATACCATCTATGGCTGTGCTGCTTTATCTCCCTGAGAGCCCAAAATATCTATATGTTGTGAAAGGACTTCAGGAAAAGGGAATTAAAGGTTGAAAACCTATATAATGAGATGCTGTTCCTCCAATGAATTTTCCCCATATTCTTCAGATTTCCTTTTGAAACCGTACTCCAACAAATAAGTGAATCATCATCTCCTTTCTGTGAAATAAATTATAATATAAAGTTGAAAAAACAATATTTACCAATTCAAAGAAATAATTCTCCTCATTCAATTTCTTTTGCAATTCCCAACTTAATTTTTTTTTCTTTTGTGATGAAACTGTTTCTTATTACAGAACTTAGTCGTTTGAGGAATTCAAGCCTCGCAGAGTTAAAGGAGGAATTAAATGAGTTAAATATTGGGATTCTTGATCATAAAAATGTTGTACAGAAAGGATCTGGTATGTTGCAGCTTCTTAGATCACATTCCCTCCGGCTCCCCCTTCTTATAGTGATTAGCATGCAGGCAGGACAGCAGTTAAGTGGAATAAATGCGGTAACTATCTTTCAAAGAAAAAACTTATTCTAAATCAAAGGTTTCATTTAATCATTCTTGCATATCCATATCTATGGACCCAATATCTGAGATATGTTGTGACTGACCAATTACACTTTCAATATTTTCATATCATTAAAAGTACAGCAAGCATAATTTAATGTATGGTTATTATTATTTATTATAGAAGGGGAAAATATTCCAAATATTGAAAATTTTATTCCAGATTTTTTGAATATGAATTATTTTTATCATACAATATAAATTTGTTGAATATATGCATTATTCTAAATATACATATACAGGTTTTATTTATTAAATGTTAAATAAAATATAAAAATAAAATAAATTTCTCAAGATCTTGTAAAGTGTTTGATAGTAATCATTGACCATTTTAAGTGTCATTTTTCTGTTTTTTGTAGGAGCAAAATAGGTCTTCCTTCCAAATCTATCTCTTGTTCAGCTTCCTATATTTTTCTTTTTGTCTTTTCTTATACCACTTTATATTTTAGATTTCTAATATATTCCTTTATATTTCCTGTATGGCCTTGCATAAAACGGTGTATTAAATTTATTTTTCATTAGTTTTCCTTCACACTTTTAATTTTCTTAATTTTATTTCCTTCCTTCTTGTTATTACCAAATCCATCTCTTCCAAGTCTTCTTTCATTTTAAAAAATTAATGTCTTTCCTTGAGATATATTAAATCTTCTATTTTTCTTTTTAATTTCCCAAGTCTTATCATTTGACATTTGATAACAGCACCAACTAAAAATCTCTATCAGTGGTGCTTTACACATGCATAGATTTAAATTACAGAAGCTGATTGTTAAAATGGTAAGGTGTTTAGGGGATAAAGGACGGTAATTCTTTATGCTATCCATTTGCTATTTCATGAATGTCAATTTCACTCTATGGCTGGAAATATTGTTGAAGCCTCCTCAGCATAATTGTACCTAGATTGGTTACATTGCCTTCAACCTCTTTTAACACTCATCTGACCTGATTAGGCATTGAACTGTGGCAGTTTAAGAATGAGATGTCACATTTGAGTGCTTGCATTGCTAATTTAATTAAAATTTAGAGAATGAGGCAACTTCTTCTTATTTCATTAAAATTTTAAATGTTGATTCTCTGAAGATAAACAAAATATTTAGTATTTAGGCAAATATTAAATAAATTACACTAATATGTAAAATATTTCATATTTTTAGGTCTTCTATTACTCTATGATAATATTTGAAAGAGCTGGTCTTGGGAAATCAGGAAGTGAATTTGCTAGTGTTTGTGCTGGTGGGGTGAATTTAGCCATGGCTTTCATTTCTCCATGGTTGGTTGCCCATTACACCAGAAGAGGGTTAATTCTAACAAGCTGCTATTCAGCTGCCACATGCATTTTTATGTTGATTATTGTCATCCTTTTGATTGTGAGTTTTCTTAGCTATATTTATAATTTAATATTTCAACTAATTACTCAGTATTATTTTTTAAATCTTAAAATAAATAACTTGGCAAAATAACTTTTTAGATAGATGATATTGTATTTTCTAGTAAATACAACAGACCAACTAGATGAAACACATTTGTCTAAAAATCTTTATTTTGTCATCTAAGTAGAAGTGACATGCATTAATTCATCCTTCTATGAACTAATGAACAAAGTAACTTATAGTGAGTATATACATATATATATATGAGAGGAAAGTAATGACATCTGTCTTTTCAGATAAAGAAATTTTATAAGTTTAATTTCTTGCATGAAAGACCATCATAAATTTTGCAGTATATCATAATACACTATAGAAATCCAAAAGATAATCATAATATAAAAGGAGGAAAATTCTACATTCTGAGAAGTGAGAATTCTATATATATTCTATAATTCCACCAGGACTTGAACCTGGGACCTCAAGAATATGAGCTCTAGCTGCTAGTGCACTATGCATTTGGCCACCAAATATATGAAACATATAGTATAATTTTGTATATCTACTCACCCTATGTGTAATTGGATTGGACATAACCACTCACTCACCCTAACCTGATACTAAAAGATTACCATTATTACCATATTTTCTCTGAACTGAACTGAATAAACGTTTAAACGAATACTGCTTCATAGATAAAAGGGAAGCAATGGAGATAATAAATAGTGATCTAAAGAGATGGAAAAAATACATACAACAAGAAATTCATGTTTGGGCTTCTAAAGTGCTTTGGCCTAAATGGCTATTAATTAATGATATGAGTTAAAATAAAAATACATTTAATTATATTAACACAATGTATAAAGCACAATAAATTTCAGAAGTTTTTGTGAATGTATTGATTAATTAAAACATATAACATAAACTTCCTTGAAAAATAATGGATATTTGAGGATTTATTTTCCTTTTTCTGTGGATGAAAATATTATTTTTGAAGGAAGGCTTTCCAAGAAATAACATTGATTTTTTTTTCAAGCTAAGATTAAATAAAAAATATCTTCTATTTTGCATTTTCACAGGATTACTCCTGGTGGATACCTTATCTTTCTATATTAGCTGTATTGGCATTTGTGTTCTGCTATGGCCTTGGTCTTGGACCACTTCCATTTTTTATTGGAACAGGTATAGATTTTTAAATTATATTTTGAGTTCCTCATTAACCATCATAATATATCTTGACAGGTGAATATTATTATGAAGAGTACTTATATAAATAAATGTTAGATGAAATTTAATGTATAGATTCAAATTCCAGTTGAGGAGGAAATTTTCTCAGGGTATTGTTAAATATCACACTGTCCACAAGCTGGAAATTTGTGTGGTCTATGTTAAATAAATAAAACTTATAGAAGAAATATTTCACAATTATTGTTTTTAGATGAGAAAGTAAAGGTAAAATATGTGTGAATTTTTTGCAAAATAGGCCTAATCCAACCAATATGCAAAATCAATAGGCCAACCAACTGGCAAATGAGGGATCAGCTTTTGTATTCTGGTCCTGTCAGACTTTTCACCTACGTTAATATCATGGGATTATTTTTTAGCTTTAGGTCAATAGATTTTAATTCATTCAAAGTTTAACACAATTATATTTTTAGACTAAAATTTAAAACCTTTCTGTGTTACAGAGCTATTTGAAATAGAACCAAGACCTATGGCAATGGCTTTAGGATGTTTGGCAAATTGGGGAGGAAATTTTTTTGTTGGGTTGACCTTTCCACTTCTTCAGCAATGGCTTGGACCATGGGCATTTACTACATTTATTTTTTCTACTTTGTTACTCGCACAGTTTCTGAAAGGAAGGCTTCCTGAAACTAAAGGATTGGATCCATCAACAGTTTCTCATTTGTTCAACCACTAAAAGAATATACGATCCATACAAACAAATTGTCCCTATTAATTTGGAAATACAAATAAGTGGTTCATTGTAAATATTCTCTGTCACTAATTCAGGTGATTATGAATTTTTCAACAAAGATGTAGCATTCAATTTAATAAATTTCTGACCTGGAATATATTCAGTATGTTACGCCTCTATCTACTTTAATAGACTACTAAGATAAAAGTTCCACAATTTCTAATACTTTATAGTTTAAAGAGTCATATGGATACATCATAAAATTCTCAGGAGTTAAATAAATATGAATAAAATTTGAAATATTTAGTTTGAAGTGTCTATTTTACTTAGTTTTCTAAAGTCGCATAATAATCTTGAAACATTTTGCTCCGATTTCCCAATCCCTGGCTTCAATTTCCAGAAATATCCCAATTTTCCTCTTTTTTATCTAGTCATACAAACTTATTTTGTCAAGTAACTCCCAATCCTACCAAATGCAAGATTATATCCTGTTCAGCCGAAAGAACAGTCTTTTGCATTCCTCTTATCATATGAATAGCAATGTACCTGAGTATGTAACATTAACCTTCTGTATGTAACATTAACCCAGGTTCTGTTCTAAAAAAAAGTCTGTTATAACCAATACTCAAACCTTTCTACAAAGGAGGCTGTACATCTGCTTTATGAGTGGTTGCCGTTTAGACCTCTGAAAGAAGTTATATGGAGCACTACCACTTTGCTCATCATCATTTTGCAAATAGAGAGGAATTGGCACACGGTGCACTCATTAGAATACCTAGCCAGCAAGAGGTAAATATGGGTTCATGTCTCAGTCATACTTCTATTTTTCACTTCTGTTATACCTTCAATTCCAGAATACATGAATAATAAGGCATAATAGCTCAACAGGCAGAAGAATCCTAAATTATAATGAGAGATTCAGGATTAATTCTTGCTTATATCAGACTTATCACAGGTTTATTTATACTTCTATGATAGCAATTAATGATTTAAAGAAAACTAATCATATAAATGAAATTCAACAAATTATATCAATGTTTTATATCAATGGATCAGTTTCATACATGTTAATTCATTTAAATCACCCATGGTGTGCATAAGATAGATCCATCATTTTCTAAGTCCTCTGATTTCCACAGAAACACAAATATTTGCCTAAAAAATCTGATGTTCAAAACCATTACAGTGTTTCCTGCATAAGCTGCTCATTTTCTTCAGTCCATTTATGATACTGCCTTTTAATTTCAAATGAGATCACACCAAGGGCTGTGGCAGAGTTAAGACTTTCTACATTATTACTAAGAGGAATATGTACTCTAATTCCACCACAATGTTCAGCAAGTTCAAATGCTTCCTTGCTTAGGCCTCCTGTTTCTCCTCCAATAACAAGAATAATTGGGCTATTTGTCTTCCAAGCATCACTATAATCAACCAGATGATAGTCATGTAGTGGCTGAAATAAAATTGTAAAGAGTTATGAAGGCAAATTCATTATTTATTTTAGTACTTTTCAGCAAACTATGAATTGGGGAACACCAATAACAGCCATCATCATAAACATAAGGCAATACACGATACATAGACAAGCCTAAAATATCTGGTTCAATATTTGATTTCAATATTGGGTTTTATGATCCATTGAATGCATCTCTCTATAGGTTACTCTTCATGTCAAAGGGATAGGCAAATTCTTTTTCCCTATCCCTATATTCTCCAACCTAAAAGCTTGGTGATGATAATAATTTAAGGTATTGAATCCAACATTGATCGAAAAATATAGACATATCTAGCATTTATTTACATACTAAATTACATTACTTTTATTTTCATTATTTAAAGAAGAAAAATTAGAAAATCAAGCAACTTACCACTAGATTTGCACTGTTATTTGATGATCCTTTATTGTCAGCTAAAACTATGGTTGATTTATTATGCATATAATCTCTTATCATTTCCCATGTGCAACTTTGGTGAACAGGTACAACAAAATGTACTCCTGCTCCTGATCTAAGAACTTTTGGATCCCATACATCCACGCAACCTATTAATGAAAAACACAAATTTTATTTATAAGTAAGCACCTGGTTTAAAGCAGTCCCTTTATTCTTAGGCAGCCGGTTTTAGATTAATTTTGCACAGAATATTAATGAAGAAAGGTTGAGGGGTTGGAGTGTCTTGCAAATAAGGAAAAGGTAAATACAACCAGAAAAAGAAAGGTTTAGCTTAAGAATTTATCTTAGATTAGCAAGATAAAGGAGAAGGTGGTGGTGGTGGTTACTACTATTAGTCATTTATAATCTACAAAAATCGATTTGTAAAGTCAATCAAGATAACATTAACAAAAAATTTAAATATTTAGAAAATCATAGGAATGTCATGAAAATAAAGTAAATCAGTAATCAAACATGATTCTATACATGATTCATCTGTTATTCATTATCATAGCTCCCAGAAAATAGAGGGCTAAAAGCAGTATCAAAATTCTACCTTTGGTGAGAAGAACATCACGACATCCAACACTAGCAGCAACTCTCAGAATGGAGCCTAAATTCCCAGGATCACGTATGTTATCACAGACGATTGACAGAGGTATTGAATTTATGTTTCTGTCAGTAAATCTTTTAGTAGGTAATTCAAAAATTGCTGGAATTAGAAACAATTTAATTTGGAATAACAATTCTGAATAGATTTTGGATTATAAGCATTTTCACTATTATTATGTACCTATGACTCCAGGACTTGTTTTCAACGAGGACCAAAGTCTTATTGTCCTGTAAGGTACTTTAAACATTTGAAAATTAATATTTGGCCAAGGTATCTTCTTGACATCTTCCAACCGACTGAAATAAACTTGTTTTGGTGCAATACCATGCCTAATGGCCTCTGATATTAACCTATTTCCTTCTAAAAGAATTTCAGTTCTATTTAATTTATTCTTTTTCGAATGGACTGCAACCACAGCTTTCCTACACATTTATTTAAATAATGATTTATGTTAATAAAATCGAATGAAACAATTACTCGGGAAAGAGAATTATTAAGAGAGATTTAAAAGTATTGCTTTCAATTAAAAGATAAGACATATTTTACCTACCCTAAAGTTTTATCCTTATCCTGTAATTTCGTGTAAGGTGGTAAATCTATACCCGAATGTTCCGATGTGCTGCATTCGTCAACAAGTTTAGAGTCTAGACGGATTTCTGATAATTCTTCTACAGAAAACTTGTGATTACTGCATCCTCTAATTACATTCCTGTTCATAAGACGAAGACTCACATTTTCCGTGAGAGAAGAAAAACATCGGGAAGTGATTAAAAACCTCCTTGTAACATATTGAGTCTTAACACCTTGCTTAGCAGCTCTAAGAAACCTTATTAGAGACCCACTTATGATGCATGTCATACCGATACCTGGTATTGATTATATGCATAAGGAAAATAAATTTGATAAAAACGTCTTCAACAGAAGACAATATGGAATCAGAATTTTTGAGAGTAAAATACCAGGACAAGAAAGAATACAACTACGATAAATCTATTACGGCATTAATTTAAACACAGCTTTTGCTGTTCCGTTGTCATTTGTTTCCGAATGATCATTCTTCATTTTAGTGGATAACAGTAGTGTCATAACGGCGCGTAGAGCAAATTCCTCATTTTGTTATTAATTAGTTTGGTTAATTACCAGTGAAGCTATAAATCTATAAATACGAGCATTTTTACAATTTGCATTCTCCTACATGACAGTGAGTGTTATAAAGATTACTAAGTAATTCCTCAAGATGTTCACGAGCATGCAGAAGACATACCAAGTTTGAAAATGCTTTGTAGTATAGATGGGACAGCGGAACAGAATAATACCATGAGCACTACTGTAAATTTGTGGCAAATTTAATCAAAATTCTTTCCATACATACCAAATTAATAAATTAACGATTTATGATTTTCAGTAATAACAGTTAATTAACAAAGAAAATATCATATAGATGAGTGATTATAAGAATAAATAAAGATAAGAATAAAGCAGGATCAGTGTAATAAACCCGTCAGTTCCTAAACTCATTAGTGAAACCTCCGCTCCAGAAGTGTGACCAACAGACTTTGAGATGGGCAAAAGACACAAATTAACCACTCAAGAAATACTGGGTAATCTTCAAGTTATGACGGAATTCAATCCATTTCTGACATTTGTAATTTTAAAAATAAAATAATTGTGTGAATATATGTATTGAATATTATTTCGTCAATTTTAGTATCCATTAGAGTTGATCAATTTCCTGAAAGGAAAATTAAATTAATCTAACCATAATTGGGGATGATTTGATGATTTCTTCCCCTTGTATACATTTGAGATAAATGTATGAAAGGGGGAGATTACATTTATTAAATTAAAGCGTTTGTTTATGATGAAATGAATGTGATCATTAAAAGCGACCGCGAAAATTCAAAGATCGGTTGCCGGCCGATTCCCTGCGCACGGAGGTCCGCGTTACGGTCGTAATCAAAATTCGTTATTGACAATACCGTTGAAAGTAGCTTATTAGAATTCGAGCATAAATTAATTCAGTATTTTCCGAGAAACTTTGTTGCTGGAGGTTTTTTCTTACGTTAATAGAACGGAAAGTAGCAAGCGACTATGTTTTTCAATTCATTTTGCCGAAAACTCACGGCATTTCCTTAGATTTCTTCTCATAATTTCACTTCGAAATTTTTAATATAAAAGTTGATATCATTAGTGGAAAGTGAATAGAACGAAGGAAATATTTATTTCAAAGACTATGAGATATCTTGAAATATAGACCCAAATTCCTCGGTTCGAAGAAAATTGCGATAGATTCTCAGTATTTCTTGAAAGTATTATTTTTATTTTACCTTTGTTATAGTTTATAAACGTACATAATTCGCACTAAGTTGTTCATTGTTTATATCGAGAAGGTTAAAAAACCAAATCCTTAGAATTTCATTTTTCTATACAATTTTCGGAGGGGCAACAGCGCGCTGGATTCTTCCGTTTAAATACACGGTACCATAAGAAATACGTGCCTTTCAAGATGTGAAACGGAGTATAGATACTTCTTACATCTCGTGCGGATCATTACCGTTTGGTATGCTCTCGAAATAATCGGTGATGAAGCTCGAATGAAATAACGAACGAACGAGAGTCAAACATCCATATCTCCTTTTATTTACGTAAGCAGCAGAAACAGAGAAGTATGTAATTTTCCTGAATGTTGATGGATTCTGTGGAAAAAATGTATCACAGATTGACAATTACTCCTGCAAAATTTTCCGCTGGACCTAAAATTCTATGAATGGATAGATTTTAAAATTTACGTATATTAAGACGAACATCATAAGTTTTAAACAATCCATGGCTCCGAAACAGTTGAACCTATAACTTGGTATGAAATTTCATTGCAATATATCGCTTCATTATAGATGCAAGTGCCCCGAGAATAAATCGTGATAATGGTATGTAGTTTCAAAAACTAATGGATTATTTACTAATTTCAGTAGCACTTTCCATTCATAGAATTACCATCTTCAATTCCTTTCTACTATAGTCCTTTTATAGTACCAAAATACTCAATAATTGCAAAAAAATAATACAGTATCATAATACCAAGATAAAAAAATTCTGCTTCAATAATGGACCATTTACCGAGTGGATTTAAGACAGATTAGAGCTATTCGAAGCCAGCAATGAAGTACAGTAAGAACCCGCTTAACGCGGGGGTTACGTTCCAATAACTTCGAGCGCTAAACGAAACAGCGTTAAGCGGGGCAGCTTAACACGTACATACATATGTATATAATGGGGATCGGTGAAAAATAACAGAAAATAAGAAAATTTATCAGTTCTTTTTTGTTTTATATGTTTTTTGACATTTTTTGTTAAATTATTTTTAGTACATTAAGTATAGAAGTTTTATCAATCAGTTGTCGAAATGTCCGCCGGAGAAAATAAACTTTAAAATTTGATATTACACCTAGATCCAGTGGTTGGATCAACGAAGCTGTATTTGGCGGTAGAAAAAATACTTCTACTGGAATGTATGTTGTTAATTCGGACAGATGCGTTGGATAGCTCAGTGCATTATCTATCAAAAGTAAAGTTTTCAGTTCTAGCTATTTAAAGTCGCAGTAACGTTTAACAGACGGGCAAAAATGTTCTGTAAACAAATTCTGGAAAATTTTCATAGTGATCCAAGATTTATATTGGACTCCCAAATTACTGGTAAAGTTGATTTCCTAATTCCCTGCATTGCTCTTGGGGTTTTGGAATGATGGATAAGCAGTGGTTTTAATTTAAAGTCTCCATTAGCGTTACAACCTAGTAGAAGTGTTAAACTATCTTTTGCAGCCTCAAATCCTGGTGCTCGCTTTTCTTCACGGAACAAAAATGTACGTTTTTGCATTCTCTTCCAAAAAAGACCCGTTTCATCAAAATTGAAAACTAATTCAGGAGGATAATTTCCACGTTCAATGATTGCTTTTATTTCCTCTGGAAATGTAGCAGCTGGCATTTGTACCTCCACTTGCCGCTTCTCTAGTAGTAGTGTATGTTATGAAGATTGTTTCTACTTTTAAATCAATGGAACCACCCTCGACTACCGATAAAATTTTCACTGGTGTCGCGTGGAAACAATAGAGGCAACTATTTTTGTATCAAGTGATGGAAGGGAATTGGCTTTTCTTTCATTAATCTATTTAAGTGGCTGTTATTAAGGTTCGGATGACACAAAATAAACCATTTCCTTCAGGTGTTCAGGGAAATAATCAATTTAAATTAAATGAAAATACTTGAAGATTACATTGGCTTTCATAAATAATACAGATTACTTGTATTATATACTTAGACAAAATGTACATTAAGGTATTTCAAATAAAAATCAGTGAAAAAATATTATAGTATTCACAATCAAGATATTGTACATTAATAAATCTTAAATGATAGGTAAACAATTAGAATGATAATATATTGTTGAATATTTATGCACAAAGTACAGTGTATCTTATGCATTCTACAAACACCACCTTAGCATGTTAGTTTTAACTTGGAAATCTTTAGTATTTGCTATCCATTAAGGTGCTTTGTTGTTGTACTCTATAGTTAACTACCCTTCAGGAATAATTTAAAGTCTAATGAGAAGAAAATAAAAAAGTAGCATTTATAGGGAATAGGAGATGCATATTCTTTTGTGGATAATGTTCAAATTTGCATCCTCAAATCTAAATATATTCAGTTAAAAATTTTGAAGGAGTTTGATTTATTTGGAAAATTTCAGTAATGAACAGCGGCATTAAGATAAGAAAGATAGGTGTGATAGTAGATTAAATTACCTAAATAAGGAGGAGCCTTCACCATTCCTACTATGAACCCTGCTAACATTCAGAAAAACTAGATGAAAACTTGACCAAGAACTAAATCCAGGGACATAAAACTGCTAAGCTATGATGATAACCCCTAGACCAAAGGTAGAGTTAATTTATGGAGAGAATATTAATAGTATATTTCAACGCTAATGTAGAAGAGAATCATTGCAAGGAAATATTATTTAAGAGCAGTAGCTACTTTGATTAGTTTTATAAATAGCTTAAATAATTTAATTGAGATAAAACTAAAGGAAGGTATAGTCATTGTGTTTTTATTAAATTCCAAATCAGCATTACAAAATAGAAAATCATTTAATTCAAAACTTGCTCAAACTCAAACAACTGTATGCATTAAGGTTTTCATATTCATCTCTATTTGACATGCTATAGTTCAACAGACAGGTATGATATTCTACTTAGCATGATTTCAATATTGCGTAAGTTGATTACCAACCACCTTCATTTACAGTATATTATTGCTCAGCTTAGAAAAATGCAGACTTATTTTCAAAGCCAGTACATATTACAATTACATCGCAATGCATTCATCATAAATTATCAAAATGAAAATAATTTGAATAAATATATTTATTAACATTCCATTAATGTAGCAAATAATTATGTCTGTTAAAATTCTGGTGACAAAAGACAAACAACCACAAGATCTGATAGTGGTGCACTTATGGTCCCATGTTTATCCTATTAACATTAGTAAATTTTGGAGTTTAGAAATAAAGAATTTTATGAAAACTGAATCTTAAATAGGCCAAATATTTTACAAAGAACATCTTAGATAATGAATATACAATACATGGAAGTCCTATTATGTTGATGGATAAGGCATAATCAACAAATCAAACTATGATTTTTTAATTATCCTATATTGAACAATTACCAAAATTATACATATATATATATATATATATATCTTTTTGAATAAATTTGCTTTCTTGAAGCTTTCTTAAGGCTGCATTTTGGAATGGTTTATGAGGAATAAACCTCAAAGCAATCGTTTTCCTTCAAATACAGACAGTTATGTCATAGATGCTAATTTTCTTGAGAGTCCTTATTTTAATATCAATATAACAGCTCTGAGAGCAAGAGATGAAGGCCAGAATCCTTGTAAGCTTATGTATTTTAGGATTATGTCCAATAAAGGCATGAGCTGCATCAGTCACCTGTAATCAGCTATATACTTTCTTCTATCATTAAATAACCTTAATAGGGAGAAAGGTGAGTATTACAGAAGATAAAGTCCCAAAATAATAAAGTAATACTCAAAACAGTTTTTACATCAACGAAATGAAGTTTATAATTGTATGTGACTAACAAAAGTTTAGTAAAAATCTGTAATTGTGTAATTTTTTCACAGTGATATAGAAAACATAAGCATATACAATACACAATATTAAAATCTTGTATTCTTTCAAATAAATAGATGAATATTTTGCTAATTTTACCTTAAATGAATATAAATTTGCCTTGCCACTTAGTATACTTGCCAGCAACTATCATTGAAAATAGTGTCTTATACAAGGGAAATATTTCTTCAACTTATTGAACTATAGACAACTAAGTGCCAATAAAGAATCAATACAAAAAAATAAACACATAAATTAATCTTTGTACAAAACTCGTTAATTCTATTCATAATTTACAATATTCTATAAAGATCAATTACAATTAATTTACCTAAACAAATAGCACAGAATTCGGAATAAAGTTACTCTAACAATAAATCAGTTCATTACCTTGGCCTTGACACCTTTAACAGAGAATAATTTTACATAATCGCAATACTTCAAATAAAATATAATCATTATAATACAATGCAAACAATCTTAAGTAACTTATAAGTTTACTGAAATTACAAAAATCAAAGAATAAATTCTGATTAATTGATTTGTGCTTGTGATGACCCAACATAAGCAATCACCAACCAGGAAACTTGTATGATAGTAAATCGGCAGTTTCATGAAGTAATTGAAAGCCTTTCTAATGATCATCAACAAAGCCTTAAAACCAAGATAGCCACGTAATTAACTTAAATAATGTTTGAACTGGTACTTTTGTTGCATTTGAATTAATTATCACATAACCAATATCATTTTAAGGCTCCATTTCATCCACTCATTCTAATTTATTTTATTGCAGTAAATTTGGCCAATGAACAGAAAAATTCTGAAACCATAAATGAAAATTTGCATGCTCTATACACAGTGGTTGACCATTAAATTGCCCCAGTTTCATGATTAGTAAATTATTAGTGAAAAAGAAACAGTTTTCTAGAAATTCTTATCACAAGTAAGACTAATTATGAATGAAATTCAAAAACATACCTTCAAAGCTACTTGCACAAACAAACTAACATAAAAACTAGATAAACCCCTTTCTCTTTACTTTCTCTTAAGAATCTAATATCGCATTAACAGTTAAGTCGTCATTTAACCAACTTTACTTCTCATTGAGGTAGAAAAAATTCTTTCATTAAATTTGTCAAACTCATAATTTTGAATAATGAAAACTTTGGTTTAAGAAACTTTTATACTTCACCACTTATTCAAACTGATAAGCCATTAAGTCAATATTCATTACAGAATATATATGCAGACCATTAAAAACTGGCTCATTAACTATGATTGGCTCCACAGGGATAAAAAACCAACAATATTCCTCTTTGCTGTTACTTAAGAAAACAGTAGAATTCACTCCAATACAGGAATTACATTAATAGCGATGTTTTTACTGCTTGCATCAACATCATTCCTATCAGTTTAGTATTTCTGGCAATTGTGTCTTATTAAGCCATGAAAGATATACAGTGAGACATTCAAATCTAACTGCATGATTGCTTCAGATAAAAACAATAAATCCAAGAATTTCTGACTTCAGAGCCACTCGAGTACATGAAGACCTTACTATCACTCACAATTACTTTTATTTACCAATAACCCTGACTCAACAGGCTTAATTAATTATCTACTTACAAAAAACATGAATTTTCAAGAATTTTATTACTTCCTCAATGAAGGAATAAGAATAAATTATTTTACCTACAAAGTAAAATTTACTGATATGAATGGTGCTAGATACACTGACTCAAGTTCAGCCCATTAGGATGGGAAGGTAACAGCTTTCTATTGGCAAATACAGCCAAATTAATTCAAGCAATAACAGACTAGCTGAAATGATAGTGTAACCATAATCATGAACATAAACAAATTTCACTTTTGAAGTACAAGGTGAAAGATTATTTCCTTGTGATTCATTACAACCTGCAACAAAGCCCATCTACTCAAGACCACCCGATAAATATTAAGGTTTAATTATTTGGTAATTAATATTTTCATTATTAATCCAGAAAGACACCCCAAATTTCAATGAAAAACAGGTCAAAGTTACTTTTCACACTCAAAAAAGATAATTATCCCATGCAGATAAATACCAGCAATGGGTTAGCAAAAAATAATACCACACCAATGTAATTAAGAATTTTTCAATTTTATAGCTTAATTAGCTCAGTACTTTCCACAAAAATCAGTACAAAAATCTGATTGGACATGACAGAATTTTACTTAATAAAGCATATTTTCTTCCGAGAGTTGGTGTACATACTTTATTTCTTGTAACAAACCAGAGGGATAGCTGAATATTCCCTTTTCACTCATGACATACCCAAAAACAAAGAAATGAAGAATCACGCACTGAGGATAAGAAAATGATAGTTACACTGAAGTGATGAGTCAATTTCATAATATGCCAAATAATATTTCTCTTCAATATATTAATTAATATGTTCAAATATTACTTACAGCCAATGTATATGCATAAAAATTACATAAAAATTAGACATTAAATTTGCAACATTAATTTTTGAAACTTGGTGAAAATGACACATGCATGATTCTATATAGAAAATTAATAAGGCTGCAAACATTAGCTAACTTACCACATTTTTGTCAAAAGTAATTTTCGTACATTTTTCAGAGGGATATGGTTAAAAAATTTTTGCCCATTAAATGTGGTAGCACCTTGGAGTTAGGCCAGTGACAACCTAATGGTGAGTGCAAAGGAATTATCTTGATATTAATCTTCCGACATATTTCTTAGGTTTACCACACAGCCTTACAGTTTAACAATTTTTTAGTATATCAAAGACCTCCTTGAAAAATGAAGTTAAAAAAATAAAAGAATTTACGCCCAAAGTTAAGCTAAAATATTACTTGGAAATAAAAAAGCGCTTCCTATTACACATCATATCTCTCAGATACGACAGAAAAAACTTTCAGAAAAGAATAAATATACAAAAATCAACTAAGCACGCAAGTGTCAAAAATCCACAGCCATCTCTTCAGGACCTCCTGAAGGATCGTTCATGGTATTTGCAGCTGATGAAGATGCTGCAGAGCTTGTTACAGGACTGTGAGTTGACAGAATGTCACGATTAGGATGGGCAAAACCAAATAATGATGAATGGGGATTAACATGAGAGTGATGAGCATGCGGAGATGCATGATGACGAGGACTAAAAGGGTTTCGCCATGATAAGGGACCCTTGCGTGGTGAGCGAGCCTTCACTACCCTTGGTGCTTTGTACATCTCTTCCAGCACAGATGGGGCTACATATGTGAAACCCTGTAGATAAAGAGAACACTTTAAATAGAATCATTTCAATTTCATTGCAAATGGAATTTAGTTTCCTTGATTTACTATGTACAAGGTCAAAGAGAATGCAAATGAAATAGTTGGCACCATTATGAGTAAAAATAATTAGTGAATAGCAGCAATAAATATAATAATAATGTTTCTATTATTTTATGAACTATATCACAATAGAGATACTAGGAAGGAGAGATTGCAGAAAATACAGATAATTTCATAAGTAAAATGCAAAATATAGAATACTGAATATACTTTAAAATGACTTTCCACTGGCTTTATTTCTAGCTAAAATATATAATACAATGGATAACCTTATCTCCAATGGCACTTAAGTAATGTGCATACGTGAATGGGATATGACTGAAAATCAACTGCCATGTTTTTTGAGGATAATGTATCCTACCCAACAGAAAATTACTAAATATTAAGATAAATACTATACTTCAGTAGAATCAAGTAAATTAGACTTTCTCTATAGTGTAACAGAAAGCACAAATTGGATGAACTTATTTTGGCATCATATACTAACTACTTTTTTTTAAAGTACCCTCTCAAACTACCGAAGTTCATTGACTCATCATGGAGAAAGGGTGTTAAGAGAGACAAGGAATAACCAAGAAATAACATGCTAAAAGGCTTCAGCAAAATCTTCGTTCAAATATTGAAAATGGCATTGACCACTTCCATGCAGATGGCTGCCTCAGGCAGTCATGGTTGTCTACCGGATTAGGCATATGACCACCTGAGGTTCCCATTAACTCCTTCAGAATGATCAAAGAAACCTTTATGGCTTGCTGATATTCTGAGCCATAGGTTTTTCTGCAATTGGTAACCATACTAGGTATGAGAAAATGGAGACTCAATGCCAGCCATTGACAAAATTTTAGATCAAATCAGCATTGAAAAGTTAATCAACTATCATTATGATAGCAAGGTAAATGATCATCATTTGTCCCTCAAAAACAAGCTTCTGATACGAAAATTTATCTTGATTTGAAAAACACCCATTTCCAATCACAATCATAATTCACACACACAATTCATTCATTATCTCTTGCATACGTATTTTGAGATCATAATCCCTACACATACTTCTTAGCTTTAGTACTTCTTTCCCATATAAAATAAATGGAATTTCTTAGTTATTTATGAAAATGTTGTGATTGCAATTCGGCTGATCATTTTGAATGACCAAACTTATTTTTTTCTACTTTTCATTTGTAAGAACCAGTTCCATTTCTGTAGTTGACATTGACAAATATTCCCTTTTTTCTATTGTGTTGAACAGACTTATTAAAAACTGATCGGCTGATCATTTTGAATGACCAAACTTATTTTTTTCTACTTTTCATTTGTAAGAACCAGTTCCATTTCTGTAGTTGACATTGACAAATATTCCCTTTTTTCTATTGTGTTGAACAGACTTATTAAAAACTTATTAAAAGTTTGCTACAAATTTGGAACTAAAGAGACAGTGGAAGAAAAGCTTTTTCCCTGTAGAAGTAGATGCAAATTCACAGAATTCATCCCTGATAAACCTAATAAATTTGGGCAGAAGTTTCGTTTGGAAAAAGATTTAAGTTCCAAAAATGCATTGAATATAGATAGAGGATGGGCCATCTGAGTTTTTCTGAATATGTAGTAATGAAATTGATGGGTAATGGGACAGTAATCTCAATATAGGAAAAAGTGTAATGACTGTCAATTATTTTACATCATTGAACCTAATGAAGAGGCTGAAGGTACTTCTTTAGTTAGAACATCAGAGAAGCTCTTAAATAAACACAGAGGATACACCAAATACCAGAATCAGACGAAGGAACCCAATTTCAATACAAAAGAAAATTCAAGAATAACGAAGCAACAGGCATGTATAAAAAATGCAAGAATTGGATTTGTGGAAATAAGAATGAAGAAGATTTATCTATGTACTTCTTTGAAGGTTTTTCAGAGTATTTTTTTTTATAAAAATTTTATTGAGAAAAAAGAAACACTGAATTTTCTTGTATGTCAAACCAAAAATTAAAGTCTTGTCTGTATTTTACAATTCACTTCTGAACTTTGTATTGTGAAATAAAATCAAAGAACGGTATAGAAAGATAAAATTTTGTTACATAAGATAATTTTGTAACAGTGCTGATGTAAGTTATAAATTCAATCAGGTTTTTTAATAAGTTATTCAAGTTAAAAAATATTTCATCACACAATTTATTTTAACTTGCTTAGTAATCAATTCAGAAGCATTGAAGACTCGTAATTCAAATAGGACTGCCTAATGCACTTTAAATATAGCAGAAGAGTAGGCATCCTAAGGACACCTTCCTCTGTTTTTTGGGGGGCGATCAATTCCAGCTTTTCTAGCGCAAACACAGGGAAGCCAAATACAGATATTTTCACATTCAATAAGTTTTAATATTCATAAATTTCCATTTTCGGCCAATATAAAATAAATGGAAGAACATAACCATACAGAATACTGCATATGAAAATATTTTTCTATGAAACATAAAATCATCAAATAGTATGGATTAACTTACCTGAAATACTAAATTTGCACTTTCACTTAGAGTTGATTCATCTGGAGAATCAATTGGAGTTTGTCTTGTAAATTTGGTATCAAACTGTGATACATCATCCTCACCAGCCTAAATAAAAAAATGATGAGAATATAATTCCAGCAAGTATTTCAACTTTCAATTCCGAAGTTAATATGAAGTTACCAGGGATGGTTTAAATGGAGGTTCCAATTTGCGAGCCAGCACATCAGCCCAGTTTATTTGCTTAAAGAAGCAATGAGTTTTGATCAATTCTGCATCATTTGACCCAGAACCAAGCCTCAAATTCACTTGTCTCTGCAATTTAAAATAAACATTTACTTTCTCTTAATTTTCCAAAGGAATAAAATCAAAATTCACAAATAAAACTCTCACTCTTAATAGTCTTCTAATTAGATCCTTGGCATCCATTGTCAGGTAAGGTGGGAACAGAAGTTTTCCCTTTAGTATTTTCTCAATAGTTTTCTTCCTATTTTCAGCAGTAAATGGTGGCTGAAAATATTGAATAGTTATCATCACAACATCATACTATTCTATAATAATAATGTAAGAATGAGATTAAAAAAAATAATAAAATAAGGCAAATACAGCATTTGATGGCATGTAAGATGCACTCTCATTAAGTAGGACACACACAAGGAAAAAAGGTTAAATAGTCAGTGCGACAGCGAGGTACCAATATAACATAATGACTTACTACTGCTTTCTTTCCATACACGTTAGCGTAATTTAACACTCCCAGTTTATACTGAATGGTGTGGCTTAATCCCTTGTTACCTAAAGTCATATTTCCGAGGATATATTTTAAAAACAAATAGTCTTAAGCTTCAATACCAATACCTTCACATATAAGACAGGAAAATTTTGTGTGAGCTAATTTAGGAATAGAAGTGCATCTTATTATGCCATAAAATACGGTAGTATATAAAGACTGTAATAAAAATGAATTTTAAACTACAGCTCACAAAATGCATAATAAACATTGGTAGAGAACTTCAATAACCCCAAACTGCAACTAATTTCAAAATAATCAAAGGATATTCATTCAAAAATTCTTTACACTGCATGAACTCTGTCAAATTCAATCTTGACTCCTTTCCGTTTTCCTTTCCTTTTTTCAATAACCTAAAAAGTCATTTTTTCATTGCTTTTCCTTTATTTCCCTTAAAATGCCTATAATTTAGTTTTTGAACAAATATTTTTCACTTTTTCATTTTAAAAATTAAAGGATATGATCACAAGAAACCAAATATTGTTTCAATTTTATATACAGTAAGAACCCACTTAACTCTGTTTCAGTATAACATGTTTTTTTGGGGTTCCCCTAAATCGCACACTGATATTATTGTTTAATACATAAGTTTAACACTTTCGTTTTGAGCTCGAATTATTGGAACGTATCCCCCTGTTAAGCGGGGTCTTACTGTATATGCACAATTTGAGGATCCTTTAGTAAAAATACGATATCGGTGAACTGTTCTTACATCAGAAAATATATTTGATGACTGTTGATGATTTTCCATTGTTTCATGAAGAACATTATAGGCGAAGAAATAATTACGTGCCCCTAGACTCTGTGAATTCATTATTACTAGCTTAGTACGCAACCTACAGGAATTGTACTTTCATCAAACTAAGCATAATTTTATCTCCTTTAATTAAGATTTTTTTGCTAGTGCAGAATGAGTACATAATTCACGAAAATAAAAAATAAATGGTACCCAAAAACAGGCACTTCTATCTTTTCAAGTTCTGTCATTTTCATGATAATGTCAATGGCAAGCAAATGGTACAACTTACAACAAGGCAACTTAAGATAGAGTTGCATCTTGACTAGCTCAGTGTGCTAAACTAAATTTTGAATTTTCAAAATATATTATATAATTCTTTTATTGACATAAAAGTTTAAAACTGATGTAGTCCTAGGATTTTTGATAAATGAAAATATAAAATGCATCATTGTATGGATATTTTGTGTTTTGTAATACCCTCTAAGAGACCCAGAAAAATATCATAAAAATAATTCTACACTGTTCTGCTTCAATGTCTCCTTATATGCAAATAGGAATTGGCTGGCCTCAGTGGCTGAGTGCGTATTAATAAGTGCTCAAGGTCTCAGGTACTCGAGTTCTGGCAATTTGAAAATTTCTTGGGATTGAATGTATTTGCGTATATGTTTGTAGGGGTTTTCATGGAAGGGTGGTCTATATAGACTAAATTTCACCCTGAATAATAAATATAATATAAATAATAATAATTACTATTAAATACTTACACAATATATGGATATATACAATAAATACATATTGAAATAACTCATTATTAACAGATACAGCCTGGCTCAAGAGCAGGAAATTACAGATATATTTAACAACTGGTTCTTGAAAGTTAAGAAAAATGACATTCAAAAATTAGGAAAAACAGTAACACCACCAAGAGTAGAGAACAGCTCAAAGTATATACAAATTTTAGATTCCGTTATTTTAAGGAATAATCTTGAGTTAAAGAGCAGGAAATTTAAAGAACCAGATGAAATCCTAGGTGATGCTATAGAACTGGCAAATAATGCAATAGTACCTAACCTAAAAATATAACAGCAACCTTAAACAATAACAGTATTCATAATGATTGGACTAAGGTGATTATAATTCTGATACATAAGGGAGGATCAAACACATTAGTAAGAACCTATAGACTTGTCAGTCTAACCTCTCAAGCATGCAAATTAGTGGAAAAATTAACATCTGATCATAAAAATTGGAGGAAAAATGATGGGTTAAGTAATTATAAAAATAATAGTAATTAAGTAAAAAAGAGCTCAGATTCAATCAGGGATACACAAGTGAGGTGCAGCTCCTCTAGTTAGTTCAAGATGTTGCTGAATCTAAAGATAAATAGGATGAAGTTGATGGGGTTGCTACCAATAAGGTACAAATTGGCTTTTGATGATAGTGCATGATGTAAACCAAACTAAACAACCAAAGGGTTGTGAATTGGATCAAATATTTTTTAAACAGGAACAATGAAATCATCAACTAATGAATCTGAATGAAACTATTTAGCTGTTAAATTATTAGATAAACTTTAATGGAGAAGTCACATAAAAGATATTACTTCAAATTAAACTAATAAAAACTATTGAATTCTCTACTTTGTGATGAGAAATCTAAGAAATAGTGGGAAGGGAGTTAGGAGAAAAATGTGTAGATCTTTGGTAAGACTAATTGCTAAATATGTGACGAATGTCCATATGAAATAGGTTTTAAGAATACACTCAAGGGTATACAAAGGAAGGCAGCTATATATATAATTAGAAAGTGTGAAAAGGATGAGAGCATAAATAAAATGTTAAATGAGTTAGAATGGGAATTATTGTCATTGAAAAGGAAGATAAATAGATTAGCGAGTATACTTATGGCACTGTAAAGATAGGTGAGAAAATGAGAGGCTTAATAAGTAAGTGGATATGGTGATAATTCAGTTAAAATGAAGGAACACAAACCACAATGAATATAGCATTTATAAATAGGGGTATAAGGGAATACTTACTGCACCAGTCAACATGTCATACATCAAGGCACCTAATGACCACCAGTCAACTGCTTTCCCATGGCCACTTCTTGCAAGTATCTCTGGAGCCCTGAAATTTAAAATTTATTTCTATGATCAAGCTTTTAACCAATATCATAAAACTTAAAAGTGAGCTACATATACCAGTTACTATGCTACAGTTAGTATGGTAGAAGAGAATATAACAGATAACAAGTAAATGAAATGAAAACATTGATAAGAATATATTAATAATACATAGCATCATTTACAACACTAAATAAAATAATTTATGGTTTCAGTAAGTTATATTATGGATTCAAATCTTATAAGAGTCTCTTGTGCCACTCATCAAGATCCAACATATTATTTACCAATTATTTTTATAAAAATCCAAAAATGAGTATTTGCAAGGTTGGCAATCAACAAAAAAACAAATAAAATCCAATATATGTGCAGATTAAGACTTAATTTCTCAACTCTGATTGACATATGACAAAAATTTTGTACTTCATATCCACTATCGGATATACAATGAAAGGCTTAATATTTTCATTGCATTATATAAATAAAAATATAGCAAGGGCTTCTATTAAACCATGCTTAGGGGATATAAACACCTCCATAAAATAATGAAAGAATAATTCAACAACCAGTACCAGGGTAACCTGGTGAATTATCATTCTTTAAGCAGTCACAGAAAATGCAAGATGAACTTCCAAGAAAAAAATTTTCAGATTAAGAAGCACAATAGGATAGGATATATATGAGGTAGTAGCATATCATTGACAACATGAAATAAGAAGGGTACGTAAGAATGGTTTTCTTGCAAAAGAAAGGGAATAAAAAATAATCATCGTCAAATTAAAGTAAAGGAAAAGAAGGGCTTGGAGTGAATAGCTCATGCAGCACAGAAAAATCCAAGGACTTACACCTGGACCTCATAATTGCAGCTAAGTTGCTCTAGCCATTGAACCATCTTGTTGGAATAATTTATTGACTTACAAATAAATGGATAGAGCAACCAATTCACAATTGGCAGATCTGGGTTTGAGACCTGGTCATGTCAAACATTTTATGTCTATTAAATGCTTGCATTGTAACATCAGACTATACCCTACCATCTACATCCAAAAGGGCATAAATTGAGCAATTGAAAAATAATTTAGCTTAGTAGAACTAATGAGCATGGGTATGGGTATATGGGTAATCTAAAAAACAAAAATGAGAAGGATGGAAACCTAGCTAAACTACACTGGAAGATTTAGAGATGTACACAAAAAGTTCGACAAATCTAAATGAAACCAAAAACTTTCAAGAAAGATGTCTTGCTGTAAAAGAAAATACATCATTTATATTTTACTAGGCTAGCTATCATCAGGAATTTGATCTTTCTCTTTCTCCAAAAATGTTTGACTATAAAACCATAGTCGTTTTGAGCTTTTTTTCTCATGTGCATCATCCCTAAGGAATGTGTCATTGACCCAAAGTGAAAACTTGACTAAATACTCACATATATTCAATGGTGCCACAAAATGTGTGAGTTACTATTCCTTCTTGAATGTGCTCCTTACAAAGGCCAAAGTCAGTAAGTTTGACATGACCTTGTGCATCAAGCAAAATATTTTCAGGCTTCAAATCTCTGAAAAATTATGTATGATTATTATATTAGCATTTTTAATTATTACTTATTACCTTCAGATATTTTGACTGCTTAAACATTAACTTACCTATAAATAATGCCTTGAATGTGCAAATGCTCTAGTGCTAAAATTATTTCTGAAAGATAAAAACTGAAAGAAAATAATAAAAAATAATTAGTTTCAGTAAATTATACCATTGCTGACTGGTTTAATACCATCAAAATATCGTAATTCATTCTGAGTACAAATACTCTGTTACATATCATATATATATGTTATATCATATGTATTTAATCCCTAAGAATATATATAATCTAAATTAAATCTAAACTAAGGTACATATAGTATTATTTATAGTTTTACATCATGATGATTTAAGTTTAAATCTCAGATTAAGCCATATTAAGGTTTCATTATTATAATCAATCGAAAAAACGTATGATAAAACAAGCAATTAAAAGGCCAATCATTGAATAAAAATTCACTGATTTATGTAACAAAGTAAAACGAAATGAGATATAAAGTGAAATGAAGATCTCAACACCCAAAGAAGCCTAGTTAAAATATATACTGTTAAACCCATTTTTCTGGTAGGAAAGTCATAAAATATCTAAGAAAGTATTCCAGGAGAAATGACCAGAGTTTTTTTTTTATTTTCTTACCAAGCTGTATCTTCAAGAAAAATTCCTTCACGCTCTAGATGCATAAAAAGTTCACCACCACTCAAGTACTCCAAAATGAGATACAGTTTTCCACCAGTTTGAAATGCATATTTTAAATCTACTATAAATGGATGCTGTAAATAGAGGAAGAAAAACATTATACAACAAAAGAATATGGTGCAACAGAAAAAAAATAATAATTCCACAGAATAAACCGTGAATGTTAGCTATTTTAGTAGTATTATATTGTGAGAAGTTTCTTAAATGATAAAAGGAAATTCTCTAGAGAACTTAGAAGAATTTTCTTTTACAAAATTTACCTTAACTGCTTCTAGTATGTTACGTTCAGCCTTAGTGTGTGCAGTGTCTTTTTGATTCCTAACTATTGATGCTTTCCGTAAAACTTTCATAGCAAAAATGGTACCAGCATCCTTCCCAGTAACTTTACGTACTTGGAAAACTTTACCATAACCCCCTTTCCCAAGTACCTTCCTAAGTTCAAAATCCTGAGGACCAGTCTTTTCTTTTCCAGTATTGACATTCTGCTCACAAAGTTGAACAGTCTCTACATCTTCAGACCTATATAAAAAGTATACGTACAAAATCTGACATTTCTATATTGCTTAAAAAATAAATTAAGGAAAATTTTGCAAATCACTTACTCAATAATGGCATTCACATTAGGATCCGTGTCATATCCTCCCTAAAAACAGAAAAATTTTCAGTTTAAAAATGTACAATATATTGTATTATTTTAAATTTAGAAACACCTATATCATAGCCAACTTCCTGGCCTAAACAGTTCTCAAAGATCTTTAGAAACATTTCACTAATGAAATATTGAGAAATTTCTATTCTGACATGTCTAAAATAGATGAATTCTCAACTTTTATGTGAAGCATATTAAATTGTGTAAACACAAAATATACACATATACCAATTAATGCAGGATGAAGCTGATGAAGAGTGGAGAAAATTCATCATCATTTTATAAATTTCATAGGTTAAATTAAATGGGAAAATTCACAAATTGCTAAATGATAATGCAGTAATTATAAAAAAATATCCATCTCTTGGTACTTTCTATATTTTTCTCTCACTCATTAACATTTGACACTTACTTTTAAATGTACAAATATTACATAAAATTTGCCATTAAGAATAAAACATTGAAAACACACCTTGCACAATTTTACATTTCTTCACTTTGTATAAGTTAAAGTATGTGAGAGGAAAAATGAAATGGTAAGAGGAAAAATGAAATGGTAAGAGGAAAAAAACTCATAAATGTTGGATATCCATTTATTGACATTCTTATGGAGAGTATTACAAATTTATGACTAACAAAAACACAACTTATAAGGACATTTTCTATGAAATATATACGGATTCAGCCTGTTTCTTTAAGTATTATCCTTTTCCATAATTATGATGATACACTCAACACAGCCACTGAAAAAAGAAAATCACAGTTCAATAATCTTTGAGAGTACAGTATTTTATAGAGGTAAAATGCATTTCTTGGGAAATACTCTGAGGAAATCAAGAATAAAATTAATCTACATGAATGTTTATGCCGCAGTTAATCCAACCAACCATCGAAGTTTAAGAGACCAAGAAGGTAATTTTATAAACAATAAGAAAAAAGGGACCGCAAAGGTAAATTATGGGTACAATTTCACAGAGATCACAGTTTTTCGGAAATATAAACCTACTCCAAACAAATTAGGTTAATAACATTGAAAACATATGCAGTGAACAAATGAAATACTTAAGTTCCAATTAAATGTGGTACATTACAAAAAAATGTTGAAATCTTACCTTGAAACTATGAATTCAATCACGGGTCTTAAATTCTCTTTCACCAGTCCTCTTCGTGTCAGCAGCAATTTACAATGGAAAGAAATCTTCGCAGTTTATTTACGAATGATAAGAGATATCGCTCCAAGGGAGCGCTAAACGAAAGTTAATAGGTTCTCTTGCGTTGTTGTTTACAATATCAGAGTAACCACTTACGCATATCTATTCTAAACGGATATGAAATGAATAGAAGAATTCTGTACAGATATTAGATCAGTAAACTCTCGGTAACGCCTTTGAGAGCTACTACGGCGTAATTATTTCCGTAGATGTGTCGGAGAAAAGCGATGTTATGCGCGGCATATTGAAGAAATCGTCATTTTAGTTTTCAGCAAGTGCTTCATAAAAAATTATTATACCATTAGAAAACTTTTATCGAAGACAGGGATTACGGAAACTCGATGAAATACAGACTTCTAGCAAATCATCAATTAAATTTTATATGAACCATGATATACAACAAGATACGGATACATGACGAATATATGTAATATAGAGGCAAACAAACGAAAAAGAAATCGAGAATTTAAGGCTAAAATTTAAATCCTTATCTCAAAATCGTGAACTTACCTCTTCCACTTCAATGGCATCATCGTCTGATACTTCTCCATCAACAGTGTCTGCATCATGCAATTCAATATCAAAAACTCCTGCCATTCTTCGATTCAACAGTTTATAGTATTACATGGATGAATTGATAACGTTATCGATTTTATTAATTTAGTCCTAAATTACATTAAATTTTTCTACAACCTCAAAACATTATCTTTTCCACCTGGACATTTGTATTTCGAGTTATAACGTGTAACTTCACTCCAATTCAGTCCTAAGCCGATCACACGACCTACGCAGGAAATAGGAAGTAGATATCGAACAGCGCTCACTTGAACAGCTGGGACTTCCTGCTAACCTTGAGCTGCATGGGTTGCACATTTGATTCAAGTATTAAACAAAACAATCTGATCAGGACTGCGGCAGCTCTCAAACTTACATGATGTCATGTGAATAGCGAACGAATTGGATTTCATTATTCCTTTCGTAAGTGAAGTTCTTGACTGAAGTTAGTGCCCTCTCAAAATCAGAAAAATGTCGCTGGAAACTATACCTAAAGATCTGAAAAATCTCAGAGCTTGTCTTGTCTGCTCTCTGGTCAAAGTAAGTTTCTTATGTGTATATTTAATTTAAGCTAAAATTTTGAGCTTTAATATTTCCTAATCGGTATTTCCAGACTTTCGAACAATTTGAGTTTGATGGGTGCGATAACTGTGACGAATTCTTGAGGATGAAGAATAATAGGGATAATGTTTATGACTGCACTAGTTCTAACTTTGACGGGTCAGTATATTCTATGTTTTATACAAAACAGAGAAATTTGTATTCGGACCTCATGCCTAGTTATTATTTATAGGTTGATTGCTGTGATGAGTCCAGAAGATAGCTGGGTTTGTAAGTGGCAGAGAATCAGTAAGTTCCTGTAACTTTAATAATAATAGCTCTATATTCCTGTAGTATTATAGAACTTGATCAATCTTATGAGCATAATGAGGAACGTGAATAATTTTCTTTACATATTTTTAATTAAAACTAATTATTGTAATGCAATGATTTTCGTAATTTATTCACATATCAAAGTAGGTATTAACTATTAATTTACTTGAATTTGTACGGACACCAAATCATTTTCTGTTAATGTTTTGTATATCTGTACATATATAAGATATACCGCATCTGACAATTACTTACTAAAGAAGAAACTCGGTCATTACACTGCTTATCATATTTATCAAAAAAGAGGCCATTGTAAGATTGAAAAATCAGCAATGGAAGAATTGTCAACCATTCCCTTGTAGGAAAATACATATTGACGGAGACCATGGCATTGGATGGTAGGAATATTTAACACTGCAACAGAGGCCAACTATCATTAATTCCAATCAGTTTTTCATTATATTTTAGTTAAATATCTATGTACAATTAGATTTTAATGTAGGTAAATTACTAAATTAAGACTAAAATGAAGGAATATACTTGGTAAAATTGAAACCTAATTGCTAATTATAATGTAACTTTTGTTTGACTTCTCTGTGGCATCTGGCTATCTTATAGAATTTGTTATTGCCTGAATTTTAAAATTATGAAGTTCTATTTCTGTGATAGACCTTGTTTACCTCAAGGGAGGTTTTTCTCAGCAAATTTGACAGGACAACACAGGAAGTTTTCAAGTTCTCTCATTTTCTATTCATGTTAGATTTTATTTGGTATCCTAGCATCTTATATGTTATGAGTAACACAATGTATAGAAAGTAATGGCTTTTTATTTGGATGCTTAAAAGTAGTTCATTTTATGCCATTAATAAAATTGTTTCTGCAAGATCGTGTGATTTTTCGGCTGATATCCCGTGAAAACCACTCAAAATTGTTCCTGTTTTGATCTGTTGGCTTGAAAGGAAGAAGATGAATGAAATGCATTGAATTAAGGATAGGATCTTTATAAATAGAATGAGTTGAAGAGCCTAAATAACAGTCTCAACAAGTCCTAGAAATTGTTCTCAAGGCCATATAACTTGGGGCCAGTACTATTTTGATTTGTTTTATGTGGAGCCATTAAATATGTTTTAGGCTTCAAATTAGTTTCAATTCGCCATCTTTTGAATTCATTTCTATTAATGAAGAGTGTGTTATGAGGAAGTTCTTGGTGAGAATGATGAGTTGTGAATTTATGGCTGAATGAAATTCACTTGAAACAAAAATTAATATCACAGATCTCAATTGAATTGTTTGGTAAAATATTAGCTTGAAAAAGAACTGTTTCCCATGTTGTAGTTAATCCATTTTTTCTTTATTCATGTGCACTTCCAATATTTCCTATCTGGTCTGAATTGTAACCTTATTCAATCAATAATATGATGAATTATCTTCAGATTTCCTATTTTTTATTGAAAAAGCTAATTTAAAATTATTTAATGGAGATTGTTGTACTTATGTCATTTCAGGTCGTTTTAACAAGGGCATTTATGCCATATCTGTGTCTGGAAGACTTCCTCAAGGAATTGTAAGAGAAATGAAGAGCAGAGGCATTCCATATAGATCAAGGGATACGAGTCAGAGATGATGCATCTATCCCCACTTGCCCAAAAATATCTGTATGTCTGTGAGATTTCATTTTAAAGCGTTCAATAAAATTATATAATATTATTTTCCAATGTTTTAATTACCTTTTTCTTTGAGTGATAATACCATTATGTTTTCTCATTTTTCGGGATTTAAGATGGTTCACAATGAATATGATTAACAAATATGTGAAGTGATGAACGTACCACGTAGCAAAACAGATGTAATATCTTTCCAAGAGCACATAAATCACGATGCGATGTACAACAATGTACACTAATTTTTGTCATCATCACTTGGAAAAAAAACAAATAGCACTATTATTCGGCAGGATTGACAGGTATAGGTTGTGCTACAGCGGTGACGGGAGGGGTCTCACCGTAGCAATGCTTCGCCCGTGGATCGCGGTATGAGTTCTCGTGTTGAACACTTTGAGAACTAGTACGGCACTTAGCAAGGCACAGCTCGAAATGATCGGTCACCGAAGCAAATAGGACGTTGAAGGTTTCCGATGCCTTCCCTAAAACACCTTGAAGTATGTTCTTCTGCAAAGGAAATAATTCCAATCAACAACTCTTAGTTGCATATCGATTTCTTTAGTTGAACGAAAAAATGAATTAACCTTGTTAGGATCCAAACAGCATGATATGCAGTATTCATAAATACTACAACAGCCATTTTCTTTGCATGTATTACAAGCATAGCGTTTGGCGTTCTTAGATTCGTTACTACAGCAACCATTTGACAGAACATCACCTCTGGAGCATATATACCCTATAAATAAAACAAACATAAATTTGCTACTTTGAATGCCAGAAAAAAAAGATTCATTCCGGAAGACCTAACCTCTGTCATCAACAATTAGAACTTTTCCTTGAACGGAATTTCTACAAGTTGTAACTTTAATGCTGGTGATATTTTCCTCTTTCCCTGAAAGCCAAACAAAAGGTTGATCTTGCTTCCTGATGGGAGGGAGTTCCATATCGTTGATTGATGTTTCGCCATTCTAAACGTGACAATATTTCTCATTAAAAATTTCCAGTTTATTACCGGAGAGTATCTACTGACTGATCTTTACCTCATTCAGGATGCTCAATATGCAATACATCAAAGATATACTAAAAATGAACCCAAGAACCACTTTCTTCCTTATGACTCGCATGAGAAATGCAGCCCACATGATGGCTCGCACCAAACGAAGTTATAGGCCTTACATTTCGATATATTTTAAGCAGTAGCACATATTGTTCTTCGCGTTAAATATTTATGCATTTTGTAGAATTTCAGTACACTTTTGCAATGATACATTAAAGTCCCGTCCCAAATCAATATCACCGTTTGCACCATAGAAGTGTACCTTTGCCGCTAGATTGTTCTGACGGCATTCTCCCGATTGCCTACCGCTTCAACCCGCCAAACTTAATGTTATATTCATAAATACACTACTGTATTAATTGATTGGTAAAACATTTATATCGTTCAAATCTGACTATATTGCAGTTTTCGTAATATTTCCTGGTGAAGGATATAAGTTTGAAGATCAATGATTTTTAATTGTGAAAATAATCGTTTTCAATCTCCGTTACCTTGATTATAAAACAGGTTGATTAAAGTATCAGTTACTTAAAAATAATTCGGTATTGTATCATTTGCATCTTTTTATTATTGCAAATGAGGACTATTTAAATTATATTGTTTGAAATGAGTGATTTTTTAAAAGAATAAATAAAAATCTATAACAGTACAGTGAATTAGGAGGATTTGCTTTCTTTCAATTAGTTTCATCATTTTCATTTAAATGTTCACAATTGATGATGGATTCTCAGCTCATCAATATTAAGAGAATATCTTGATTCCCTCCCATTCAGCTGTCAACTTCTTTGAATGAATGTACTTTCAATTATTTCACTTGTTGATACTTCATTCGTGTATAATATAATTGATTATGGTCGTCATTAAATCCGTATGATTTGTTTGTTTCTTGTTATAAATGATTAACCATTGTATAGAGTATATATTGCTTTACTTGCAATTCCTGAAGGTATTCTACGGTAATCAATAATAATTAACTTTCCTTTGGGAGTGTATGGAGCGGACTATGCAGGTTGCCATTAATACCATCTAGCGAAAGCCGTATATACCTATACAATACATAAGTAGCATCGTATATTTTTTTCTGCTACTTCACTGAGTCTGTAATTCTTTAGTCATTCGCAGTAATAGTCACTGGATGGGAGACGCAGCTGTGGCTCGTGAGTGCTAGACAATGATATCTGTTCATAATTTTGTTATTACCATCTCCTCTTGTTGTGTAATACACGTAATTAGATGCAAATATAATGAATCTACTATTACTATATATTTCTCGTATATCACGAGTCTCATTCAAAAGCTGCGTGAGCACCGCAATAATGTATGGTAAGCTGTCTACTTCTGCTATTTTTTACTTCTACATGTTGTTTAGATTCCGAAATGGAAAGCGACGGATTGAATATTTATTACTTATCAGCAGATTATCATTTTCTAATGATTTTACATAGCTATTCCAGCCGAGTTTACTTGTCACTTTAAAGAAATTACTTTTTCCAGTGTATGATATCACAAATTGTTGGAATAGTCCGGTCATCCAGCAGATACCGTATTTTATCGAGTATAAGCACCCCGTAATTTTATGAGTGTCAAGTTTATTTCACGCCATTTTCAAGCATATTTATAAAATATATACACCACTCCTAGACTTTCAATCATGAAGCGTTCCCTCTTTTTTCGTCTTCCATCTCTCCTAAATTCACTTCCCTCTTATGTCGATCCCTTTACCCTATCTAAAAGGGCATTTATAAAGTCAGGAGTAACCAACATAAGTTCCCAGTAATTGTCTGTTAACTATACTTTTTACCTATAATTTGATGTTATTGATTTGTTATTTTTGTCTGTTATCTAATTATATGTAATTTAAATTGTTGGGTTTGTTACTGTAAATTGGCAGATATATGCTGTATGTGATGAATAAATAAACAAATAAATAAATACCTTCCTTATGTAAGTACCCCCCTACTTTTGGGATCCAAAATAATCGAAAAAATGGGGTGCTTATACATGATAAAATATCTACCATTATCTTGTTTTCCGGAGGCGTGGGATTTAACATATCGCATTATTCTTTGCTTGAGTAAATTTTCCTGTGTTAATAATTGGGTTATTTCCTGACTGAAAATGTTGTATAAAATTAAGAGCAGAAACAAATTTAAGTATGTATTATACGAAACGAGTATAATTTTTAAGTCTGTCATGAATGAACTGTTGATATACTAGTTAGGCTACCTGCAATGGAAACATGGTTATATTTTAAAGACGGTTGATAATATATTTATCTTGAGTTAAAAAGGAAATGAAGTTAATCAAAAGTTGATAATTTATCTGTTACCAAATAATGTACTTGAAAGTTACCTGTACAATTAATATAGTAATCAAACATATCGAGAAATTCAAGAAATAAAGAAAAGTCATTAGGAAATGCGCATAAGAAGTTTAAGGAAAATATGGACTTAAGACATTATTTAATTTCTCTGAAAAATGTCAATTCTCAAAATATTGTCCTTGGTTGTCAGAATGTGCTACATAGTAAACATAAGGCAATGCATTCAATTAATATCTATGTTTATAAATGTATCAAAACAAAAACTACAAGAAATAGTAATCTGTATTGAAATGCATGCAGGCTGAGGCTGCCTTTCTAATGTTTTGATTGCTATGTAGAATGATCATGAAGCAGAAGATAAAAAGTGAAATAAGCTTCATTTTCTATTTTATAACAGCGAGAAAATACATGTTGTATGGTATGATTCTATGGAAAGCCTTTGTAGAATGAAGAACTAAGAATTTTTTCTGAATAATTTTGATTATAGTTTTTTAAGAATACTTGCATCTATAAAAAGTTGAACAAAAATTTTTAAAGCCTGCCTATAATATGAGAGGGGAGGGGTGAGTATACCAAGGAATCATTTTCTTGGTAAGGTGAAGTAGCTGTTATTTAGGTAAGCTTATTCAATAATCTATTCACTCCTACACTAAAAATGACTGAAGAAGTTTCACAATTATCTCTCTTGGGTAAAATTATTTTATTAATATGAGAAATTTCATTACCAATAAGACTAATAAGTATGGTATCTCCTGTATCTTACATCCTCACTATATTCATGAATAACTTAGAAGTTTGTGCAGCTACTTATTTGCATTCTATCTACTAGAAATGATAAGCAATCTTATGCCTAGTAATTTAATGTTAAGTAATTGATTATCTTCCTGAATCTATTAAACTATCCTAACTGCAGATTCGTAATAGGAATAGGAGTTATACCAGCTAAAAGTTACCCTAATTCCTCAAACGCTTTAAAAAAATAATAGCTTTTGAATATTCATAAGGCTAATAAAGTGTACTGACCCGGTAAATTCAAAATTCTTTTTTCAAACATTTAATTCATAGCTGCTCCCAACAGACAAAACTCCCTTGCTGAAAAAAATTCTTCTAGTATATCATTTCCCCTCCCTGTAAATGAAGATTTCTGATATCAGAAATCTGTAATTGTTTAGGCATATCCAAGCTACAAACATTTGGAATTTAATTATTCAATGATCACACCTAGAATAATTTAAATCTCTGGCATCTGGTATACTTAAGCTTTTTCCAGGTAAAGCATAAATTTCTAATGCTGAAGATCAACTATTGTGTTCAAGTGCTCCAATAATGAGCAAAAATCTTCATCAAGAAATGTTGAACCAAGATTATTAGACTAGAAGTCTCATAATAGATTATTTCTAAATCACAGAAGGAGCTGGGTATCCAAGGTTTTAAACTTGTTTTTAATAATTTTAAACCTTAACAATTAAAAGCCAATATCTTTATCTAACCTCAAAATTAGAATAGAATACCAATTGAATTAGAATAGAATTTACCAATCTAAAAATAAACAACAGAAAAAACTTAACCATTTATTTTTTATTAAGTATAGCAAAAATTCTCAATATGAATAAATATTACCTTCAAAATATTTCATTAAATACAATTGAAAAATATATTATATATGATAGTTAAATATTAGCTGAAAAGAATTGTAACAAACTAATTATGGAATATTTTTTACTTTCGTACATGTTATATATCTATAAAAAATCTTCATAACAGACAAATTTCATTTGAAGTTTCATAATATATATACACACAGCTAATAAGACATTCATAATTAAAGTTTAAAAACAAGGATTAGGGAATGACCATGAACTTTCAATGGGACTTTTTAAAACAATAATTCCCATTTTTTTATTATTTGCCAAATGTATGTACATAATAGGCTTTTATTTTAGGAAAGTGAGTAGGTTAGATAGAGGTATATGACGAACAAATTCATACAGTATTGGTCCAAGTTGACAGGAGATAAAGAAAATGAGAAACTTATAAAGTAACTGAATATTCCAAACAAACTCAATTACAACTGTACCTGCTAGTGCCAACTGCAATAATTAATTGAAATCCCTAATTAGTAACTTAGTTCTAATTAAACTATGGAGTGAAAAATAATTTTGCAACTTTAACATAAGTTAGTACTCCATAGTGAATGTTTCAAAATAAAATGCACACATGTACATGGATTTATATTTAAAATATATAATGTACACATTTGTTATGCAACATTTGTGCTAAAGCTATTACATAACTCAGTTTAATTAGGCAGACTTTTGGTGGATATACTTGAGAACAATGTTATGTTAGTTATAGCTCATCTGATTCATGCATGAATTTTAAATGATTTGGCAGATGATTTTCTAAAGGAGACACCATGGGGAACCATAAAATGGCATGCAAGTCAGTGTAGGGCAAATTTAATGTTAAAATTAATTTCTGGAAATTAAAAATATTCGATAAGGAATGCTCAGAATTTAACAGAACTTACTTTCATAAAAGCTAAGAAAATGCAAGTAAATTAATGTTTATTAGGTGAAATTAAAACCAATAACTTTAAAACCATATATCCATCATAATTTGCTCTCCATAGCTTTCATTTCTCATTATAAATTTTAAGCTATGAAGAAAATTCAAGGATCTAATTAATTTTATAAAACATTACATAAAGTAAGTTTGCTATTTCAAAAATTGACATATTTTAGGATATATAAAGATAACACATTACAAATATTTTTAAATGGAAAACAATATTTCAAAAATTAAGAGAAAAAACATTTATGAACACTCATTTCTGTAAGTAATTCATCAAGAGTTTTTCAGTTTTAATTCCAGTGGATTGAATAAAATTTTCAAATGAAAAGCATACATTTTCTACAGTAAGTTTAATTATGAACCCTATTGATTAGAATAGAGCATTTTTCCACAAGACAAACAATGTCACAGCCTTGGTATAGTAATTGTGTATTTTAGAAACTAGATGAGGATAATTCACCAATTAAATTTTGATTCTTAGCCTGGACAGATATTTAGTTTCTGAGTGGGAATATATTTTTTCCAAATTGCCTCAATCACTTTGAAGTTTAATTTTACAAAACTGATGATCTGAGTATAATTACTTTGATTGAAGCTATAAGATATGAATTTAATGAAGAGGCACATATCTTCGGACATTCAGACAACTTTTTTCAGATTATTACTTCTAATTATGACTTAAGGGAAAAGGGTAATTGTGAGAGACAAAGAAGAAAGTCACGGAGGAGAGAAAATTAAGGACGGAAAAGCAATGATTCATTCAGACCTCTTCAAGGCCAAAAAGAGTAAGCTAATTTAGGGGTGAGTAGTCCCATCACAACACTGGATACCAAATTAACACTGTGGTTATCGAGAAGACAAATCCCACTGATGTGCTTCACTCTTTTCCCACTCCTTTCCACAATACATCCTCTTTCTTTGTCTAATCCTGGAAGGAACAAACATATTTATAAATATTAAATTAATACTCAGGAATATAAATCTAATATGATATGAAATCAAACTAAACTTTGGGAGCTGTACTTCTAAACAAACAACAGGCAATTAATAATCTCCACAGAAACTCATTTGAAAAGGAGACTATTTTGCCAAAAAGTTGACATTGTCATACAACTGATAAAATAAAGCTCAAATGCTTTAACCTCTGAGATCAATAAAGCAGAAATAAGTGTCTGTTGAACTTAGTGTTCTTGGTTTATTTAATATTTGGCTAAATATTTTGCTAGTTACTCATTTACAACAATTTCATCTATTTTATGTTACTTAACAAGAGCATAGATAAGCTCGTCGGACTTTCAAAGATTAGGAAAATAATTATATATGAATATAAAAGTAAGGAGCGAATAACTTGAACATTAAAGTAGCAATTTCAACTGGAATTATACAGATCAAATTAGGAAGCCAATAAAGAAGACAGTTTGATATTAAACATTGAAAGTTGACGATAACAAAGAAAGAAGTAGCAATTGCTGTTATTTAGCACAGTTGAATAATAATAATCATCTTTAATAGTAAGAGCAGTCAACTTGGACAGCTGAAGAAAAAGCAAAAATTTATAGCCAGTAGTTTAACTTCTGAAAATAAGGCATTTCCTTTGGGTGCAAGGCAGATGGAAACTTTAACTTGTGGACAAATCTAATACATTATATTTAGATGATGAATAAGTTTTTGCTAGCTTGCATGCAAACATGCTCACTTCTACTTATTTTAAAAATATTATACAAAGACCTTGTTACTTAAGGCACTCCTAGCTACTACTTTCTTAAATGTTCTTGAATTCAACATAAGAGATATCTCATGATTTTAGGCAATCCAAGAATCAGCCAATTTATTGGCATCCTCTCAGGAATGTTATTTTTGCCCAATCTGTTTAAATGCCATCAATTTGAATGAGAATATAAATAAGGAAGATGAAATACCCGCAGAATATAACAGGTAGATAGGGCTTCTTACTTCACTGTTTCCTGCTATGTTTTCAATGGTTGTGGTCAAATGTAGTCATGTCAAATTCAATTTGTCAGGTCTCGGCTTATACAACATATCTTTTTATAGTGCTTAGGCAAAGAATATCAATTTTAACTGTTAAAGATCTCTTATGATGGTTTCCTTACATCAATAAAAGCCTCTCATTGAACTACATTCTTATGATTCCACTACATGCAAAGTAGGGGTTTAAAAACATGATTATTAACCCTTTGCACTCGAGGCCTTTTTCTCTCAACCAGCAATTCTAAACGATTTCAGCCACTTAGGTACACACTTTACAAGTGCTTTAAAGAATTTTATAAACCTACAAAGGTAAACAAATCATATATTTTCACCATATTATTCATTTAATGGCTGAAAACAACAAGTTTTGATAAATATAATAATCTGTCTTTAGTGCTGGTGTGATATTTTGAAAAAAATTCAACATTCTTCCACGGTTTTTCAGGGCATGTGTCAGAGTGATACGACATTTTCCATCTATCTCCAGTCGGGATACAGTCACAATTAATCTTGCAGTCTAAACTTAGAATATATTTAAAAAAACATGAAGCTTCTCGTTTTGTCGGATTTCATGGCAATGAGACATATACCCGAATACTATGCTGAGATTAACTAAACTGAGCTAAAATTTGGCAATTATTTCAGCAAAACCTAGCCCATGATAGCACTTCTGATAAAAAATATCTTATCGCATTTCATAAATAAGGACATGGAGTTACAAATACTACAGCAGAGCATAAGCATGGCTTGATTAATGACTTCAAATCACTCGGGCTTCATAGCAGCACTGCTCGAGTGCCAAGGGTTAAAATTATTGAGCTAGAGCTGACAATATAAATTTTTGATTAGATTCAACCCAGAATTCTATACACTTAGGGTTATTATTATTTACAGTTCCAATCAATAAATAAGTTGGAAAACTTGCCTAACATAGTAGCAGCTCTTCATACAGAAAAAGACAGCATTGGGCATCTCTTTGTTTCAATTCATATTACATAAAATGTCCTTCCTTTTCAATCATTTAAATTGTTTTCAAAGTTTCATAAAATTGAGTCATTAAATCCAAATGATTGTGCATATGTAAACATACAATTTGAGTGTTCATTGAATAAATACCACCAATTACTAGCTCTCCATTTGATGGCAACATGCACATTTGGTATATTATAGACAAATTTTATGTCAATATTGTTAAAATAAATTTATGAGGGTAATTATTTATAATTTTCTATGGTTGCTGTTAATCTGCACAAAAATCCTGTGATTTTAGCCAACATTATTTTGATTAATGTACTGTAGTAAATATTCACAAACTCTCCATTTTGCAGGAAACTAGAGAATTGACTGAGATATATAATATTCAGATTTTATACAATACGATAACTTTAATACAAAACTTGGTTATGGCACTCATTGGTAGATTAAATACTATCTTCAACTTTGAGTATTCAATTCTGCTTGATGCCACCTGTTGGAAAATGGCAAGAACTTATACTTCTAGTTTATCATATAGAGGAATCTATGGAACGTCAAATTAGAAAGAGCATGAATGGTAGGTATTTTTTACCAGAGAACTGGAGAGTTGCTCCAAGCAAAGAGTCTAGGAGTGATCCAAACAAACCAGCAAGACCGCCAAGAAAGAGCAATGGCCATTGACAGGGGCAAGATGCAAGAGTGACTCCATCAGTAGCATAGAGAACAGTGAGGTAATATGCAGCACCAACTGTAAGGCCACCAACAAAGCTTAGGAACACTCCCCATGGTGTTATACCTCCATTGGTTCCTAATATAGAAAAATAATAAAAGAAATCCACCAAAAAGCAAAAAGTTACATTTATTAGCTAAATAATTAATAGTAAGTCAACTTAGACTTAACTTACCTTACTTAACTCACAGAAAACCCATCTACCGCAAGTACGGCTAAGTAAAAGGAATCATGGAATGATGGGATCACAAGACAGAATAGAACAGTATACCCATTATATTATATTAACAGTTGAAAAACTGTGTGATATCTATAGATGCCATGAATGGTTTGTGGACCAACCTGATAAATGTGTTTATCTAGAATCCTGTTGACTTTTCCTAATACGGTTGATATATATGGTAGGAGGACAGAAGCCATTGACTACCTTTCTTTAGTCACCCTGATCTCACAAAAGACCTTTTTGAGTGCCCAGTCAATAATTTTGATGTTGTGCCTCTTTTGTAAGAAAGTCATTATCAAATGCTCTGGGTTTTATAGGTCTAAAATGCTGTGGGTGCTATGGACTAGAGTAAAGGATACATCCCTCAGTTGAACAGGGTATTGTTGTTCAAATATCTGACAAAAGTATTATTATACCTATAACACTTAGGTTTGAGGTTGACCAACTGAAGAGGTTTTTCATTGAAATTTTCCATGAATTTTTAACAGCTGGGGAGAGACCATTGGGACATCCTTTATTTGCTCATATGTTTTGGTAAATGATCAGTTTGATCTTGGTAAATGAAGTCTTCAGAACATATTGAACTAATTTTATTAAGCCTTCATCAAAGAACCACTTCAAAATATTGAGGGTTTTGTGGATAGGTACTATAAAGGAAAGAAAAAAACATCACAGCTCACCATAATTTTGGTGGGATTCAGATGGAGTTTGTTCATGTTTTAAAGAGATTCTGTTGAGTTTTTCACATGGTGAATAATCATCCAAATGAGATGTCAAAATCTTGTATTTTCTCCAACACAAAGCCTCAGATAATTTTGTGAAGTGAAATATAAATAGGACTTAAAAATTTCCACTTATTCTACATAGCATCAACAATTAATGATAATGTTGGACAGCTAATTTAATTCTTCTAATTAACTATCCTCCTTAACAATGATTCCAACAGATTCTTCAAGATTGAAGTCAGAAGAAATTATTTGATTCCCTACTTAGAAATCAATTATTTCATAATCTTGGAGTTGGACAGCTGGTGATAGAAATTCTGCAATATTATGTTTCAATCATCCACTTCATTCATTCAATATTATATTTTCTTTGATATTGATAACTTCTCTGGCTCCATTTCACTAAACTTATTGAATGTTAGGGATTGGTTAATATAAAACTAGTACTAAATAACTTATAAAAATCAAAATTCATGTATATATATATATATATAGGAAAATCATAAATTTACCTTTTGGAACCTTCTGCCAAGTGGTGATGAGAATAGGCTCTGAGGATCCAATCACAGAGCCCAGCTCCGAAGCCCATGTATCTCCATTGCAAGCAGCAAAAACTCCTAAAAAAAATAACACACAGTAATCAGAAATTAATTTTTTTGTTATTTTATTGAAAAATGATAATTAATTTACAAAAAATAATCTAGTTATTCATTTTATAAACTGCCATAGACTGTAAATATTTTCTTATTATAGAAAAGGATTGAGATATTAAGTAATGCTGTACTTTGAAATAATAATATAAATATGCTTATCCAATATGTATCTCATTTAATGAAAGAAATTCAGAATATTTTTTTCTGTTTTATAAATACAAAGATAATAGAAAACAACACTATTTACTTAAGGAATCTGTAATTCATTATAACTTATTTATAGAGTAGATTTCTATTAATACAAACATTAATAGTATTGATAGGAAAGGATTTTGGGTATATAACTTAGCACGTTAAAGCGTGCACTTTTCCACAAAGTTGAACAGAAGTGAAAAATAGCGACATGACTGGGACTCGAGTCCTGGCTTATGGGAGACCTAGGTTCGAGTCCCAGTCGCTATTTTTTCACTTTCGTTCAACTTATTAATAGTATTTATTACCATTAATATTATTACCATGTAATTATGGTATTTATAATAGAAGAAATTTTCTCATCACAAAAATAATACATCAAATTGAGAGAATTCAAGGAGATATGCAATAATTGTGTTCCTGATGGTATGCAAAATTAAATTTTAAAAATAATCTGGTTAATGGTTATTTAAATCAAATGAAATCTAGATGATACATGAAATGAGGCTCGATAAGAAACTAAAATAACAAGATTTATTACTGAATTAAGCAATGATGCAAAACACATTTGAGGTTTTTTAAAGCTTAAGAGCTAAACAATATTATGGATACAGACCAAGAATTCCAACACCAAGCCAGGATGCTCGATAATCCTTTACAAAATCTATGGGCCGCTCCCCACATCCAGTGTCAATGAGGTAAAGGAACCCCAGCTGGACAGCCATTCCACCATTGCATAATACCTGAACCCAGTTCCTTTGTCCTCCTGATCAGTATTAAAAGATGAGAATTTCAGAAAATATCATAAAAATATACCAAACCCAGCTTAAAGAATAAAATAACCGTAGACCTAAACTTAAACTAAAATAAATCAAAGCAAAAATGTTAAGACAATATTCACATAAAATATTTCAATGATATTTGCAAATTTTCTCAGGCTATTTTATAAAATTTTATATTTTCAACAGATAACTTACCAAATATGTATTAAATACTTATGTAGATAATCAATATAATAGTACCTCATACCTAAGATCAGTTTAATCTATTATCACATCCAAGGGAATTGATTTTTACTTTCAACAAAATCATATAAAGGTGCTACCTTCTTTAAAGTCATCCTCAAACTTCTTCTTTGCTTCACTCCTGAATTTTGTTGCCTTCGATGAGGTAAAAAAAAAGGTGAATAAACAAGCAAGAAAAGAGTAATTGCTGAGAGTAAGGATGAATCCTACAATTATACCTGAATAAATCAATCGAAAAAAATGTCTTAAATCTTTTGCGAAATCAATCTCATTAATTCAATAAGAAGAGCAAATATTTTTTTTTGACTCACCAAGAGCTGCACCACTACGACTCAGACTTTTTTTCTTAAGACCCCAAATGGTCATTATCACAGGAATTACAATAGCCATCAACCATCTAGTGGGCGGAATGATAGTATCTAAAAGTAAATGGCAGGATGATACAATGAATAGCTTGCTAAATTAGAGACATAAATATTTCCTTAGGAAGAATAATTCCATCACGAATCACTGTATAACAGCACAATGATTCTCACTGTGTCACAATAGCTATTACCTATACTTATTCAGAAAAATCCAAAATATCATTTAAAGTAATAAAATAGTCATGATTTATAATTTTTATTTTTTGATGAGATGCGCAAACATTATTTTTGATTCACCAAGAGCTGCACCACTACGGCTCGGACTTATTTCTTAAGATGTCAAATGGTCATTATCATAGGAATTACAATTTATTTGAGTTAATTTAAAATAGCTTGAGAAAAATGAAGAATGAATTTAGTTTTGGAAAGAGTGGTAGTCAAATAAAATTAGACAATTCCACACATGGATGTAACATAAAACATATAAATTTTGAAGTACTGTGAGAAATTTAACATGAAATTGATTTCATAGGCTGTACATGGTAACATATGTTTTATAAATTTAAAATTTTATGAGGCGAGTTATTTATAACCATCTTGTTTGTCAGTGGCTGGAATAACATTTAGAATGGTTTAAATTGAATATGGAACATTCTAACTGATAATCAGGGAGATATTTTCTGCTTACATAAATTTAGTATTAGTTAGTTTAGTACATACATTCAAAAATACACTCTTTAAATTGAGAGAAGAAGATTAAAGGCATGAGGGATTTTGAATAATTTTTTTATACACTAGAATATTTTGACCTATCCAATATAGACACATTCATTTACCTTCATCAGTAAATCTATCTACATAGGTGTCTCTTTTCCAGTATATAAATAAGGGTTAAAACATCATTTTCTTCTATATTGATGAAGCCTCAATAATATATTTTTCTAATACCATTACTATTCTTGTGCTATTATATAAGCCCAAAAAAGACTATTCTCATGGATTATTAAATCAACAACAAACCAAATTAGATGAAGAATAATCATGTAACTGCTACCTGAACTTGCCTGTTTTGGGTTGTACATTCACTTCCTCATACATGTATCAAAAACGCTTAAAAAAGGTTACTAAAAGTTTGAATGCCTCCCATGATCACTTCATTTCCCAAAATATTTCTGTAATTTCATAATAATCCTTGTCTTAATTCTATTTCCCCTCAAAATTAGGCCTAATTCAAAATCACCAAAAAATATCAATCAATCACTATCAAAATACAATTACTTGGTCGCTCTTATAAACAGCTGGTTCATTATTTACAACTAGATTAGAAGATAATTTCTCTCGTTAAAGTCTATAACACTCAACTTTTCAAAAATAAAAGTTTCTTTAAAGACAGATATAAACTTTAATATTCACAACCTCATTTAAACAAAGATTCTAATAGACTCTTTGAAGAAAAAATAAGTCATGACATAGTGTATACATGCATCTTTTTTATATACCTTCGCTTCCAAGACCTTGTCCATTGGACATTAAAGACGACCATGCTATATTTCCAATCCACATAAACAGCGACAAAGGCAGAGCGACGGCAGATATAAGAAGGGGCACCATATAGCTTATCTCCGTATCTCTTTCGTTATACTTTTTCTCATCTTTGACATTCATTCTATCCTTTTTCGTTTCTTTATTGAGGGAAGATAAAATCTCAATTGTAAACTCTGTAAAAATAAACCTTATTTTTTACAATTTTAAGCTACATAGTGTTAAGCTTACTCTAACAAAGCTTCCCGAAAACCTTAACACCAACTTCACCAAGATGATTTCAGGCAGGAAGCTACAAAATTTAATTTACTTCGACTAAAAACGCTAACAAATCACAATTTCTACTTCGAGTTTAATATTCTTGATTTCGCTGTGCTTCTGTCCTTAGCAGTAAAATTTTCCTGTAAGCCGGAAGAGGGCTGAGTGTATACATTTCATTTCTTAGATCTGTTGATGTAATTTTGATGCCAGTTTGTGTATGAAGTAATTTTTTTGTAAGCCGTGATTGTCTTCGGTAAAACTGTCTCCACTGGAAGCGATTACATCTCTATCAAGGTAATGTTGGCTATAGTATGGTGGAACGATTGCATGGAGTGACGTATCGGTCTATTACTTACACAGTACAATACGTTGGTTTGGTTCTGTATGTGTGTTTTGTCATTATTACCAATGAAGAGTGTTATTATCATAACACATTTTAATAATATTTATACAAGAATAAGGTAGTTTTAATTGCATATGCTTGTCATTTAAATTGCTAATTTTGTACTAAACAAGGTATTATTCCATGAGTTTTACCAACATTGAAAATAATTGGAGCTTACAATAATGAATACCTGAGATATTCGTGCAGATGTTAGGTTTTTCCCCTTTGACACTAAGAGAATTATTTAGAGATACAGTATATTAATGTATTTTTTTGAGCTGTCTTTAAGATTTTGTTCACTTATTAACTTTGGTCGACATTGGATTAATGTGGTATATATGCTTGGAAACATGCTTGTAATTTCTATTCTGTTTCTTCTGTCATATTTCATCAATAATCACAGTAAAACACGCAATCATCCATGTGTTATATTTGTAATGCTATGATTGATCCGATACGTTACGATTTTATTAACTGACTATTTCCTTATTTGTCACAATACACCTCAAAAACATGAAAAAAATCGGAGTAAAATTAATATATTTTAAATCGTAGTAATTTAAAATTATTATTCAATTCGTGTAGAATATATTAATTTTAATCATCTTTATTTGTTATACATGAAGAGCGGAGAGAGCCAGTATACAGAACCTTAAAACTCATGTAATTTTTTCAGCAAAATGACTAAATTTTTGATAATAAGTTCATAGCATATTGTCTATGTATTTCTATTTGTTTATAATTAGACGGGTCTATTCTGTTATGCACTTACAGGAAGAGGAGCAATCGTCGTGTAATGCTGTGACATTTTCCGCGATGAGTCAGGCCGATGACAGCTCAGGTGAGTGTGGACACATTGCTCTATTGAATTTTTTAACGTCGATTTACTACTTTTGGCGGTAAGCTATAACCGTTTATACTGATCTGCGAAAATATTAAGTAATTACCGCTCTAAATTGAAAAATACCATCTCATTTTATTGCTTGTATACTGACGTTATCATCGTGTGTTATGGCATTACGAAGCATTATCCCGCTCAGTTTTCGTTCTTATTTGCTCGATTTTAATCATAGACAGTGAGAAAAAACAATTTATTCCCTAGGTCAGCTGAATTTACAAAAATTTATTTGTTATAAAGAGATAGAGAGAAAGGAGATGCTAAATTGCATGAAAGGGGCTGGATTTGTGTATGTTCTATCTTATGTATATATTATAATGTTTTTAATAAATATCAAACGGTGATCGGAACGAGCTAAGAAATATTAGAGGAATACTAATTGGAAATTAAAAATTAATTAAAAAATTGAAATTGTTATCATTTCGCGATTTTGTCTTGCTTGGCAGCTCTCGTTGACGATGAAATGCGTCTTATTCTGAAAAGGCAGTATTTGAACGTGAATTAGGCATCCGTTTCAACATTACGAAATAAGGCAGTCGACTTGCACGTAAATTTTACTGAATTTCTGAAAAGCACTGAAATGCTATGTTAGATGTTGAAGAAATTAATAAATGCGCCCGTGGTTATGCAATGGAGAAATTCTGGATAAGATCTGAGAGAATTCAATTGTAAGCGTCCTGGAAGTGACGGAAGAAGGAAGCTGCCCTTTCCATGAAGAGATTGATAGCCGTGATATTGTGTCAACACCACTCGGTGGATGCAATGGAAGGAACTTCGGCCTCCACGAGTCGTAGAAGCGAATAACACGTGCACAGGTTATTATGGTATGTTGTAGTATCAAATGCTAGGAATAAGAGCGAAATTTTAATTTTCAAGCGCCATTTATTGATAAATCGCGTGTGCGTCAAGGATACTGTAAAAATATTAAATATTCTACATGCTGTTTATTTAAGGCTATTAACCTTTTCTAATTTTAGATATGTGCACTAGTTGAAAGTAAATTAACTGTGCGATGAGATGTTTGTATATCCTTGTGTTACGTTTAAGGAACATGTATGTCCTTTTTTTATATTTATCGCTGTTGAGCAGTCATGGTGAAACACTTCGGACGAATCGGTGTGTATAAGAATCATGAAAACAGTTTAAAGGGTGCATCGATATGAGAGGGAAAATTTTAAAAAGTCTTATTCACGTCAGTCATAAATAGCTTTTGTACACCAGTCACCTTCATTATCTGCTATAAGAACGGTGGTGCATGGAATTGCTACTTTTCTAACTTAATTTTATTAAAGTAATTAACTCTATGTATATCATGAAAATAGGCGAAGCATTTACCGCACCTTTGGCTTTGGTAAGGTAATCTTGGGTCTTCCAGCTACTTGGTGCGAATGAATTTCTTGTAAAATCGGATTTTTTGTTCCAACACTTTATTGACTCACCTTATTTTGTCTAACTTCATTCCAGAATGAAAATGCTAAAGAAAGAAAAGTATGCTAATAAAATTGTTGAATAAATTTAATTTAAAAATTATAAGACTAGTTGTTCCAATACAAATAGGGGAAGAGTACATCACTAGTCAACGTACGCTGGAGGTGGATGAATCATATTTGAGTGATAGTGGATACCTTTATTGTCAGTGATAACTCCTTGCGATTGAGATACAATAAATTCTTAATAAGTAATCCTAATACTTATCGCCAATAAGAAGTATGACTAAAGTTTTACGGAAATGTAAATATTCCATTTATACTCATGTTTAAGAATAATAATCTATGATCGTTACCCCGAAATATAACCATAGAAGTTGTCTTTAGAGGATGGGTTGTTTATAACATAAAATTTGATGATATTATCATTTATGTTCAAGTTTTACAGCTTCGAAATAAAATAGATCATTCTACGAATATATACATTTAAGCGTCTCTCGTTGTTTTTTTCTTTTCCGTAAAAGTTTATAGTTGATGTAATAATAATAATTTAAAAAATAATAATGAACGATTGTATTTTAATGAATATATGAATAAAATAATGAACATTGGTAGATTAGAAAAGTTTAATCTTTGATGTAAGTATTTGCAGTTATAAAGGTAAATTCATAAATATATTAATATTATAAGAAGCCTGATATTCTAAGAGATATTTACGAAATAATTTATGACATGTTATATATTTTTGTCGAAAACATTGATGAAATATGTAAAAGAAGGGATTTAAAAATGCTTAATGCATAGAATTAAAACTAAAATATGAGATTTTTAAAAGATTTAGGCTACATTTTATTATGTATTTTAAATAGATAAGAGTATTTTATATGACGAAACCGTTCGCGAATATACCACTTTTCTGTGGAAATTTACAAAGTTGTTTTAATTAAATATATTTTTTTCTATTTTTCTTGATGTTTTACCGTCGAAGCATAATTTCATCAACGTAATGAATGTTTTCCTATTTATATTTTAATTAGATTTAATAGTTGGATTCACTCTGCCGAATGCACACCTAAAGTGTAAAAGTGGTAATAGGGATTTACAGATATGTTTAAAACATCATACGTACAATCAAATGCCAACTTCAGCATAAGGTCAATTTTAGTCATCTAATACTTTCACCAATCTCTTTAAATTAAGGACGGAATCACTTGCATAATCATTTTCAATAATTTACAATTGCTTAATGCACGTAAATTATTTTGTCATTGGTTTGTCGACAAAATTCATAAATTATAAAAAGTCCAATTTAATGTTTGGAATCAATCAAATATATTTAAATTAAATTCCCGCAAATCCATTCTTGATACCTAATAGTAATGTACTGCATAGATCTTTATTTAGAAACTCTTAGGCTTTCAATAAAAATGTCTTTTTTTGATGATCCATTCTTCATCTGCTTGATTGCTGCTTTTGTTAATTTATTTACTATAATCGCATTACTCCCCTTGTTCGTTATGTTGACGTTACATCTTTCTACAAATATGATTATAGACCTGATAAATCACATATAAGTAAAATTCCTGCCATACATATACAGTTAATCACTATAGTTTATTGTAAAAATCTTTGTAAAAAAATTTCTTGAAAAATATTTTCCCAATCTTAGTCGTATTTCCTATCAAATGAGATGTGTCATAGGACTTCACCCTCAGAGCGTATTTTATCCCAGCTGTAGATCCCTCACAAGATCACCGTCATTAAGTTGCGATTTATAAATGTTTACGAAGACTTTGCATTTCTCGATGACTGTACGATTTAAATCTACCTGCCATTGTCAGTTTTCTCTTTAGTATATATTACTTTTAATTTATTATGGTATCTGCTCAAGTAATCAATATCTTAAATTTTATCGGAGATTTATTGTGACCCAGAATTTTAAACGTATACGTCATAAAATATCGTAAGTCCTTTTTTCAATCTTCTATTTTCTAGACTCTTCAAACTTCTTTCAACATCTATACTAAAACGATTATCTAATCGCACAGACGTTGCCCCTGTGCACATTTCTTTATTAGAACTTTTTAGGATTCTGTACATATTGTCCATATTCTAGTGTAGTTCTAACGAACGATGTGTGCGCGCCTTCTCTTTTACTTTTTACTCTACTTATAAGAGTAATTATTGTTTTATTAGTTTTGTCCTATGATGTTTTCTATGAATTTGTCGAATTCTAAATCTCTGTAACGTCGATTTTTTAAACTTATTTTCATTTTTAGAAAGTTACCACCCAAATTGAATAAATAATGAAAGTCAATCCTCTTAAGGCTAATGACATTGCATGCACGTATGTTGATATTCAAATTGTTCGCATATCCCCGTTTACCAATATCGTTAATAATTCGTTGCAATCGCCTCTGATTTCTCTTTAAAGTACGCAGTCATTGCAAATAAACGCACTCAAGATTTTATTTTTCGGTATATCGTAGATAAAAATTAAAAAGTATAGTGGTCCCAGTACAATACCACAATAATACAATATATTGGTTCTTTTCAATTTCTACCTGTCAGTGGACTCTGCACATCTTACTATTTTTGGTCGCCATGGTTCATATATAATGTAATAATAGTCTTCAATCCGCCGAATTAAATGCATTTGCTGAGTGGAAAGGCGACTACTTGCTCTCTCATTAACTTCTATTAAATCTGGTAAGTTTAATGACAAAGATTGTCATCTCCGAAAATATGTATTAAAGGAAATTTTAAAATATAGACTTTAGAGAGGGGTTTAAGTATTGAAAGGTATATTAAATTATAGAAAATTCAATGTATATTAAATATTGAAAATTCAATGTATATTAAATATTGAAAATTCAATGTATATTAAATATTGAAAATATGGGCATTTTAATTGCAAATCGGATTAGAATATAGTGTATTTTTCGCTGGAAGTAGAATGCGGGAAAGTTGTATTAAATAGTGAAAGAAAAAAGTTTAAAAGTTAGATAAAGCATGAGTAATCAATTGCTATAATATTCGCCATTTTATGATCATTGAAATAAATGCGTGAGAGATTTTATTTTTTGTAATGAAAGAGAAATCAAAGGCATTGTATAAACTCAACGAAATAAGTTGAAAACTTGCTGAAGATAATATAAGTGTAATTCAGCATTAAATTAACGCAAAGCTCGGAATATCTACTGAAAGTTGTCTCAGCTATTTATTACTGAAATCTTTCTTGGAATAGATACCTTAAGTTCCTTATTTAGGTTAAGTATCGTTTCTTTTATAATCGAGTTATTATTTTCTATCATCAAAAGAATATCAGTTTATTCTTTCATGGCGATCCGCTCATACGTTTTTCTGAGATTTAATTTTGTGTGTCATTAATTTTTGGGCCAAAATGTATTAATCTAAATATCGGTAATATCTTTGCACCATCATTATCTCGATCTATTCATAAATAGCATTTCCATTGGTAGTTTCAGAAGAACTGTATTATCTTTAGGCATTACATAATAGAATTGACCGTCTCGTAGCTAAAATAGTCCTTCTATTTTATACAATAGAAAAGATATCTTCACGTAGTTTTATGAATACATAACGTTTTGGTTATTATGATTCAAAGCTATGAATCATTCTTAGTTGGCTACTCGTATTTTCTTTCGCTAATCATCTGTAATTAATTAATGCTCTACGGAAGTCCATTGCAGGTAAACGGAAGAATAAAAAAGTATGGCCAATCCTTGGTTGAAAACGGTCGTGTTTTTTTAATTAGACCTGGAAAAAGTAATTGTTTTTTCTATATCTTCGCGCATCTCTGTTATTTTCTATTTTACTTTATTCCCCTTACTTTACTTCTTATATTTTTGATTATAAATTATAATTTCTTTTCCAACACAGAAACTTATTTGTGAAGATTTTAAACTTTTAAAGAGAAAAAAAAACATTGCGCTCGGAAAGTAAGAAACGTATATACAAAGCTACATTGCTAGCCATCTTTAGATTTGTTGATACAATTCTGTTTTGTGATTTTACGTTATAATTGCACTTTCATTTCTCAAAGACTCTATTCATTTTGTGTAGATGTAAAATAACGATTGTGGACTGATGTAAATATGATTAAAGTGTAATGTGCGATTGTTTCCTGCCGAATATTGTAAGCGTTCGAATTGTGAAATTACGGTAATTGGCTTCGCGATGCACAGTATCTCCTCAATACCGAATAAAGTTCTTACACTAAACTCTGACATGTGAATGGTGAATCAATCATAGGATAAACACAATTTTAAGGATAGAATGTCTCAAATTTTTCCGGACCGGACTAAATTTACCTCTATTATTTTTTCTAGCAAGTTTCTCTCGAAGTTGATTTGACCTGGTTCTGGTATGAAATAATTCATTTGTGATGCGTATCAAATCTGGGAATCAAACGCATTAATTTCCAGATTTCTGTTGAGATTCTGATCAAAGCACGATGTCGTGTCGTGTGATCAACGTGTCTCTCCTCTTTGTACAAAGATGGCACCACTAGCCATCATCGCCGCTAATGGCTACCCGAAGAAGAGAGAAAATTAAAGGTTAAACCATACAACTTAGAATTATTCTATTTCCTTATAATTACGTCCAGTCGTCACAATTTGGTTATGTTGATATTTCCGTTGTCCTAAATGATCTACATGATGTATCCTCCAACGTGGAAAATTCTTTTCGGTATACATTTCTGCGGAAATGAATTTTTAAGAATAAATGCCAAAAAAAATTATTTTCATTACACCTGTGTCGGAAAAATTGTGCATCGATATTGAGTTGATTCTCTATTAAATTTACATGGGTATTTTAAAAAATCGCTATAGTATGAAGCTGTCAAGTGAATTTTACAAGGAACTGTCTACGTAATATCATTTAACAAATTCAGTGATAACTGTGCTATTATATTAAACAAATTCCGGGAAACTCAACTTTCAAGGGCGGAAACATTTGCATTTCTACCAATGGCGCCAAATAAAAAATAGAAGTATCGGGTGCATTTTTATAAAATATGCTCTCAAAACCTTTCACGATATTTCTCTTATAAGGTTTCTGTGGTTCCATATATCCTTAGGTCTATTCCTTGGTCTCAGAATTACCTACGCACAACGTTCGTAATTTCTTTTCTCATTCAGTGGTACGACATTTGCCATAAGAGTTCATCACTCTCATCATCTACTCAAGTGTAGTAAATTTTAGGTGATACTATTAAGTGCTCCATAACTCACGGCTTTTTTATGTTATTTTATTCTTTTTTTTAGGTTATTGTGTTTTTTACATTGAACATCTAAGTTTTACTTCCGTTGGTCAGAGGAATCAAAATGCATTAGTTCTAATGATATTCTTGATTTGTGTTCCAAGTGCATTCCATTGGTTTCGAGCAATTCTTCAAAAACTCATCTCTGAAGATACTTTTCGGTTCCTCCGACTAATTAGGGGGCATGTTGAACTCCCTTCTCTAATATGAACCTAATATTTAGGACGTTAAATGAAAATTTACCCCTCTAATAATTTTCTGTTATGAAAATTATTTTCCCTTTTTTCTTTCCATCCTAACACTGCCTGTCCAATTCTCTTGAGAATCATTTGATATTGTGGAAAATAATGAATATATAAATATATATACACACACACACTATTTACTTGGGTAAAGATTATATTATATATTGGCTCAATTGTTCGTCATCTATGTACTTCTAAAAGTATCGTCGAGGAACATTTCTATAATGTAGTTTTTTTGTTATTTCGGAAATTCGAAATTAAATTAGGCCAGCGGAAGTGTTTACCAATGTCCTGCTTCTGAGGGAAATATATATTTATTACATATATTATAAGAAATTGATTGAACTTGGTACCGGATACAAAAACTGACTGATTTTAAATTTTTTTGCCCTAAAAATACACGCCAAAGTAATCGATTAAGCAAAATGAGTTATTGTGCTTTTTAGAGTGATGAATGAGTTATTGCACCCCCTGCACCATAAAATGGATGATTTTTAACAATGAAATCATAAGTTACCCGAAAGGAGTTTGTCATTTTTCGATAAAGTATTGCTTTTTAAAATAAAATCTTAATTTAGGGAAATTTTTCGATCCAAAAAGTGTACCCTCTGATGCAAATGCCATGTTTGCTGTAGAGAAAATATTTTTTATAAATATTATATTTTCTCCTTTGAAAGCGATTGTATTTAATGTTTTAGAATGAGTTTTCCCGCGTCCACCGCAACGCGCGCGTGCGCAATAAATGAGCGCCTAATATAATCTCGTGTTATTTCTCGCGTGTTTTGTCCTTCGGCTGATAAAACGCTCCTCAACACTTTCAAGGTTGCGAGCGGTGGGGTTAGTCGCCAGTCGCTGTGTCGGTGTTTACAGCTGTGTTATTGCGATCTTGGGTGTGGCTTTCGTGTAGCATAGCATCGTTTGCCCTGTTTCGTAAATGGAGATTTAGGAAGAGCTCGCGTCATCACTTAGCTATTTGTGTTTCTTCGAAAATCCATGTGGGCGTGTGAAGAAATGCGAACGTTTTAGGGTTAACGCACTCTCCGATGGAATCATTCCTCGAAATGGCAGGACAGAGGTTCGATTCTTCGGGTGCCACGTTGTAAAGAAGAGATCGGCGTGGAGGGCCGCGGAGAAGCCCGTCCGGCCATGCTGCTTGCTATCCCGGAGTTGCCCGAGCAGCAGCAGCAGGAGGCAAGGGAGGGAGGTAAGGTCAAATACCCGAGTATCCTCGTTGCCTACGTGGCAGGATTTCTGCTCATCGATACTCTTTCTCATATCAAACCGTTTTCTCGAGAAAAAGTTTTCTTCGGCTATTCGCTTATCCGCTCGAAGGTTGTAAAATTCCTCGAGTGTTTCGGTTTTGTGGCCATGATCTTCGGTTGGCAGTCTTCGTAATGAAGGATGTCATGTGTTCTTATACCGGTTGAAACTAGCTGATGCATCGCTGGATATCGATTCAATGAGTAGAAAAGGGATTTTGAAGTTTCAATTTGCTCGATTTCTTCTTTCCATGGGTTTTTAGCAGTAATGCGGAAAGTGACACACGTGAGGAAGTGAAAATAAATAGGAACGACAACAAAGAATTCATCGAAGAGTGATTATAGTGCTTAGTGGTGGAATACAGACTTCTCTATAATAGCAAAAAAAGAATATCGATCATCTGTTTGGATGAGCGGTGTGAAAACTCGTTCTCATATAAAACCATTAAAATAGTTGAAATTACGATAGTGGATTTTCATCGTTTAAGACAGTTTCACAGTAAAATATCCTATTGGTTACGATGTGTCGCTTCGTACTAAGTTCATTTTCTTCTATTCGAAGTAGTGACAAGTGCTGAGATTTTCATTTTAGAATTCCTAAGACGCGAGAATTGATTGACAAGTCAAGTTTAAAACCAAAGATGTCTTTTAAATATTTAAGCGGTGAGCCTGAGGGTTAAATGGTTAAGGAAACGAGGCTATGTTTTTTGAATGGCATTTTTAACAACATCATTCGTATATTATGGGAATTGGTATGAGAAATTATCTTGTTGCTCACAATAGATTTTGATATGAACGAGAATGATTTGCTTAATTTTCGATTCAGATCAGCCGTTCATATGTATACTTGATGATGACTTGAGTTTTTATCCATTGAAGACCTTGTGCCCATACTATACCGAAGTGACAATTATAATTCTTTTCCACGATACCTTAAATATGAGCATTTTCAAAGGTTTCCAATTATTTTAAATACTTAAATTAATTCTCCTTCTATTACAGTTATAAACCATATTACACGCTCATTATTCTGTGTCGTCGTTTAATAAACAATCATTTGTGAACATGATGACTTTTTCCAAATACACTTACATATGTACCAAAAATAAATTTATTTACAACAAACTGCACCAACTGATTCTATTGGCAATCATAGAATTCATAATTTACCCTAAATTTATTCACTAAATTTTTAAAAGAGTAAACAAATTTTTAATAAATTACGTTTTTTATTTTTATATTCTGCCTTTCTGATTTCCGACTGATGAACATCTATCATTCTTCTCTATTGTATACTTATCCTATTTTTGTTGCACCTTTTCTATATCTTAAAATAGAAAGCCGTTGGGTTCCAATTGTTTGTCGCATATTTTGTAAATGTCACGTGATTATTTTATTTCTTTATAATTTCGGTTCCCTATTAATTTCTTATAAAATAATTTAATGTTTAGTTTCATATATATTTGGGTAATTTAAACTTAAATGACCCCAAAGTACTAATTTTGTTTATCTTTGGAAATTTCGATTTCTCCGTTCGAAGGAAGCCTTCATTGCCATTGTTCAATGTTGACATTTTCTTCACTTATCGGAATTCAGTTTACTGAAACCTACCACTTTAATAGGATGAATATTAAAAATCTTTAATTCATATTTAATGTATAAAGGAAGCTTCAAAAAAGATTTAAATGTTAATCCAGGGTAAATTGTGGTTCAGAAGACAAATGTTGCCATGTTTCTTGAAAAATCCTTTTCCTTGTTCCCTTTATCCTAAAGGTAAGAGAAGAAAACGGCTTTTGAAGAGAATAATCCGTGGGGAAGTCGGTAACTTCTCGTTTTTCCGAAGGCTGTTACAAAATATAATATAAGGCTGATTGAAATAATAATGTCTAAGCTTAAAAGGATAAAATAAATAATCTCGTATCGTAGAAAGCCTGAAAGTAGGGATATCTTAAGAAAAAACTTCCAACTTGGAAAGACCGGAATATTTATGCATGATGCGATACAAGAAATATGAGTTCCGTTACAGTCTGTTGATCTTTGTGTTTTTTAATAAATCTTGAAACATTTTACGAAAGAAGAAAATAATCTGAATACAGAGGTGACTACGATCGTTGGAAAATGTTAGACCTCGAGTCACCGGAACCTGTGCGTGTGGAACAATTAAAAGTCCAACATCATGGTCTCTATTTTTTGAAAGGAAAAACTAATTCTTCTAATTGAATACTAGCCTCAGTGGGAAACAATTAACACCCGTAGTCAAAGGAGCTTATTCGGAACATCAGTAACAAGAGGAATTTTTACGAAGACAACGCAGTGTTTCACTACGGATCTTAAAGATGATAATCACCACCCCAGTGTTCCTTCAGTTGTTTAAAATGATGGAAGGATAAGCGGAAGAACAAATAGAGTGACCGATGCAACTGGACCAAAAAGATATAGGATAGCTTCGTCAGATAAATGGAAAACGTGCATTTCTTAAAATCGTATTCCATTGTGTGGTGTCAATTCCAGTCATTTTAAATCATTTCAATTAAAACTGCTATAAATGAATGAAGACGGATCTTATTTTCTGAATTTGTTGATAATTTGATATTACTATTACATTTCATGAAATTAAATACTTATTCTGAAAGTATGTTGTTTAATTAAGCATATATCGTTATCGGATGCAAAAAATCTGCTATTGAATATAATTTCTATCCTCAGATGTTCTCTACAAGAATTTAAAACGGATATTTCAAAATTGAATCAGTTATGAGAAAAGGAAGTTGTACATTTTAAATTGTGTTTGATTCCGTAAAATTTGTTTTATATTTTAATAATAAATAATTAAATCCAGTCGGTTTATTTAGTAATTCGGCACCTTGAAGAGGTTATAGTTGTTGTTTAACAAATTCATTTCATCCTTTTTAATTAATATTGTAAGAAAATCGAGTGAAATCAATTGACATAAACAGCAACAAAACCTGTCCGTGTGAATCTCTTTATTTACAGATTAAAGCTATCATCAATATTTGATTGAGAATGTTAATTATTTGAACATGGCCATATTACAAGAAGTACGTAATTTAATTTGTCCAAGGAGTAACAGTTTTGATAAATTTGTATGGGATACTTCAATTCATAATAAAGTGCGAGACTAACAACGGTTACCAGGCAAAAAATAATGAACAATAAAATTCCGTTGATCAGTCCCTCTGACATCTAACTAATTCTTTCGATTGTCTTAAGAAATATTTTACGAAATTTTAATCGAAGCTAAGTTTTTGAAAAATGGTGAATGTATTGAGAAACCTATGGCTCCACATATTTGACGCCTTTTAAAGGTTCTAAAATTTAAACATGGACTTCTTCATAAGGAGTTGTTGGGGGAGTGGCTTTCTGGATTCTTGTGTGGGGAAGGTAAGGGGTTTTTTTGGCCATCAAACCGGTTCTCCATCTGTTTTCATCTGTAAATGGGCGCACTCGAATCTGGCCAACATCTACTCCTTCAGATTTCATTCCTTCTTCGCGGAATATTATAATGATTATATCGCAATTGAAAGCACATCCATCTGAGGATGCTCTTCCATACGATGTCGATGACTGTGTCATTCCTAAATTATAAGAGTTGAAGATGAAATCTGTTGAAAATTGAGTTATTCGGGTTTAGGTTTATTGTTTCGATGTGAACAAATCGTTTTGAGAATAGCATTTTTGATGGAGAATACTTCTATATCTTTATTACATATAAGCTAAGTGCAATTATAAAAAGAAATGCTAAATGTATCGTAATCTAGAATAAAAATTGAAAGCGATGAATGCACATAAATACTCTCCTTTCGAATCGTAAATAATAAAAAGTGAACATTTAAAAGGCTTGTATTAATTTAGATAATTCATCAGCGTATGAAAAGCTACCAATTTGTTTCTATAACATAACCCCGTCCATAGCAAATTAACAATAGACGTATGGAAAAGAGAGGAATGTAACTGAGCCGGGATTCGAACCCGAAACATTTGTATTCGAATTTCAGAATGTTCCATCGAGGACGAATGAAAATGGGGATATCTTATTCCACTCTTTTCTAATTTATCATTTATTTTTTGTGTATGATTTATGAAATGAAATAAAGACTAGATATAAATAACCATAAAACATGAGAGACTATTTTGGGGGAAAGTCTTGGTAACTTAAATTTTGAAAAATAAAACATCTGTAGAACTCCGACGCTGAAAGAAAAAATCGAACTAACAATTTTAAAAATTTTGGAAGCGGAAAACAGTGAAATGCTTATGAATAAGGCATGAGTAATAAATGTGACTAAGTTCATATCTTTAAAATGTTTTTCTTTCATATTTCTTGGATTGCTTATTGACTCTTCAGATTGATTTGAGTATAGAAAGAAGATGAAATTGTATAAGGATGTATGGAATGTGCGATACTTTTAGAGGCGAGTGCTTATTAGAAAATGTCAAGAAGCTAAGGTTAAGACGGGTGCTCGGATCAGATGAGTTGGTACAGAAGATTTAAACGGAGGATTGAGTTGATAAATTCCAAAAATGCGATGAAAGACGATGCATCCTCCCTGCTACAGCGCGAAAGGTGGATGCTTCCAGTATTCATTTTCCCGCGAAACTAATAAACTTCGTGTTCAAGACATTTCAGCCAACTGCTGCTAATGTACAGCGGAGACTCGACATTGCGTAACAAATCTATTTGATTGATTCAAATAAATGTATTGAAAATTTAAAAAAATGCATTTAATTCGATCACCGATTTTAATCTTTATCTATTCTTATATAATTAAGTTAATCGCTTTCTTAATTGCCATTTCGTGATATTAAGAACCCTTACTATTATGCATCCGTCGTTTGCCACAATTCCTTCCTTCTTCGGAACCCCTAAAAAGAATAGTTATTTGAGAATATCTCAAGGAATGGAGTAAAGAAGTGAATGCAACGGTATCATCTATATACTCTACAGCCATCGTTGCATTAATAATTAAACGTCTTTACTTTAGATTTAGAGGATCTGAAGTGGAAATGTATTTGGAATTATAAGATTCTGAACCTTTTCAATCTATATGGAAGCTAGTGAATATTATCCGAAAATAATGTTAATAAATAGTAAAGTTGTTATCGGAATCTGCTATAGGTATATGTATGTTAACAGTATCATTAATATGATTTTAAGAAACTCATATTGGTTATCAAGAAAGACTGTTGTTCACGCTACATCGTATTTCTCTAGTGTGACATTAACGTTCTTATATTTTATTTAAATTCTTATGACACAATATATATTCACTCGTAAACTATTGACCGTTGTAGGGAATGTTTCTGTGGAATAGATGGAAGTCTCTGTGGAACTGTTGATCAGCTTAAATAACATCTCTTGCAACAGTTGAATTCCCCTTTTTGTCTCTGTTTTGGAAATCTGTCATCATCTCCATTTAACGCTCTGCCACTTCCACTCATCCTTTACAAACGATATTTTGGAGCGGAAATCTCGTTCGCTGTCCAATCGATTATCGAAATTTAATCCAATAGCCAATCATTATATTAGCTCCATGTTTACGTATTGTCTAAATTTTTAAAAATGGATTTCAGGATAGGACAGTTTATTCTGTACTATAAATTTTTTCTTTGAAGGTTACGAAAAATTTTGCACAAAGAATATAATTTTTGAATCGATTTAAACTTGATGTTTTTTTTAAATCCGGAAAGCAATTGTCGGAAATGGAGCCTTCGGCTTTAGCCTTCGAGTTTAGTCATTCAATGAGAAAATGGTAATGATTTCCTTATGAATTTGTTCGTTTGAGTATCATCATGTGTAATCAGCGTGAATAAATGAAACGGATTTTGAGAAACCCTTTTCTTAGGAATAAGTGATCATTTCCAAAGTCGCACATTTATAATGATTCTCTAATTGTGTGTACAACCCCTTGAAGTGGTATATACTTATTCAGATGAGTATAATGGTAGTATTTAAAATAATAATGAAATATGTAAGTGTTTGAAGAAGATTTTGAAAACTCATTCGATAGCTTCAGTTTACTACTACTACAGTTCTGACTATTATCTATAAAGGAGTACATAAAGTAAGTTTACCGCTACTTCATATCCTAATTTACGATACCCGTTTTCGTTAAATATTTATTCCAACATTTCTTGTCTAATATAAGCCTTAGAAAAAATATATATTACTTTAAATAGATATATTTATAGTAATTTATGTATATATTTAGTAATTTGTATATAAATGCTTTAATAAATATTTACTTTAAAACTTATCAATGTCGAGGTTCTTGGTGAAATTAGAAATTTAACTTCTATCCTCCCACATTAGGAAGGACGTCTTGCAGGATATTCATGTTTATGCATTTTCCCTTAATAAATCGCAGCGGATGCGTATTATGGAAGTCATACTGTTCACTTTTCGTGCTTCCTTAGTGATGCCACGTGATTGAATGCTGTTGTGTTGATTATTAATCGTTTCCTAGCAATTAGACATATGTGAGCGATTGGGTTGGAGGAGTTATGCACATCGTGTGACAATCACTGAAAAGGATGTGACAAAGAGTGCGTGCAACATCAATGGTTCTGAACTATAATTACTTATAGATGTCAAAAGCTCTAATGAGAAGGCTGAACATCATTTACTCAAAACATGTTGGCAATATGAGGAATCAATAATATGGAAGAGGTGTACCAATGGTATTGGAGAGAGAACTAATGATTGACACGTGTATTGCTAAATAAATAAAAGTTCCTTCTCGTGAGGTAAAATGGATAAAATGAGAAAATAACGGAGGGCCAGTGTGCTTATCGCAGAGGTCATGGGTTAGAATGCTGCTTTTCATAGAATTGCTTCATCGATTTGTAAAGTGTTTATTATCGATATGAGTTATCTCGCAAAATTGTCTCTAATTATTTTTTTACTATAATTGTTGTCTTTTATGGATTACTCTGGTATAAAAAAGAGAACGATCGAACTATTTCTGAAGTAGCTACAAATACCAATAAACGTATATTTATTTTTAAACTGAGAATTCTCTTAATGTCTATGTAGATACCCTGCGATCCACCTTTCGGTGTATGGGAGGTGATTTAAAATTCCAATTGAATTGGTATTAAAGGTTTACGGGGAATGTCATATGGCTAATACTTTCAGTTCTCTCATTTCACTTTTATTACTTCAACATAAATTATTGTAAAGATTATTTCGCGGCCATATTCGCCGTCAAATCAATTTCGTAATTGCAATTACCTCGAATCTTTGCCCTAGAATACCGAATTATCTTCGTTCTATTTGTGGAGTCGAATGTTGTGTTGCGCATGCCCATTCCCTCGGGGATCATGTAGTTTCCATGGTAGCCAAATGACAGTGTGTGGGAGGCGAACTATAAATAGCTATTGGATGATACTCTTTGAAGCGTTGTTTATTGACCGCCTTCGTCCAGGTCAATGATAATACCACCACTTTGAACAACTCATTTCGTCGAATATATCTACGGAGTCATTCGGAATTTAATATTTATAATCTATCGATGAACACGTTCCAGTTTTATTCCAATCAAATTTCTTTCCTCAATTCCTTGCCAATTGCGTTTTTTTGGGAATCAAACAATTTCGGTGTAATTTCCGAATATCGATAATTTATGAATGCTGTTTATTTATTTTAATGGCATTCGTATAATTAATAGTCGAATTTCCGTATACACACATTCAAGTTTGCATGTAGAAGTTTAGAGTTTGATTGATCGTAATTGCCTTCGAAAGAAGAAAATAAGGGAATTCACCAAACTGCAGCGAATATGCTTCCATTAGAACCTTGTTTCGAAAAATACGTCTCAATCCTTGAATAGCTCATAAAATCGGTTGCGGAATACGTTGCAAATGAACTTAATATAGAAAAAGCAGAGTTTATTGACGGTAACCTAGTTACTTCCTTTCTCATATGAAACCGAATTTCGCTTCGAGAGAATAAACGCCCATTGCATCCACTAAAAGAAAATCTGATTTTTAAAATTGGTCTGAGGATGTTTTCTCCATTATTATATTCTGATTGATGTGTTAGTTTACTAATAGTCTAAGAACACTAATGTTATAACGTTTTGAAGGAACGAATTATTTTATTTTAATTAATCTCATCTTAAGAATGCATGCAGTGTATTGGTTTCTGCCAAAAGCATTTGCGAATTAGATAATATTCAGCCGCAGCAAATAAGTTTCGCTAAGATTTGCAAACACTAAATGGTGAACGTTACCCAAATGGTTTGTGACTCTGGTTTGTTACCTCCGAAAGGTTTAAACAATCAACTAGTGAACTAAGTACTTTTAGAAACAGATCTTCATTTTATGTTTCAATCGGACTTTACTCGAATATAACAGAATCAGATACAGAGTGATTGCACCCCCTGCCGTTCGCCCATAGTCTACTTGCTGAGTATATATGTTCATTTAATTAAGCGATTAAAATTAATGCAATGTTCCATTTGAGAAAAATTGTTATCCGGAAGTCAAAGTACTTTTATTTTCACTTTTTTTACGATCAATGTTTATTGGTGTAAACGAAACAAAAAGTCAGTTGACTTAGAAATCAGAATGTGAAGTTTAATAGTGGCTGTTTATAAAATGAAACACCTAATACATTGTCTCTCTCGCTTCGTTTTATATTTCTCAATTTCGAGTTCTAAATATAAACCGTCGCTAATTTATTTTGGGTATCACCTGCACCCAGTTGCGCATGCGGGACATTCTAGTGGTGTATTTTTAAAACATGAATATTTACCTTCCTAATTATGTGTTTGCGATATCCCTTCGTTCCAAAGAACGCAATTAACGACATTTCCTTAAGATATGTATTTATATATTCGAAGCCAATAGAAATGATTTTGAGTGGAACACAAGAGTAGTTGAAAAATGATCCCATATCTCCATTTCGGTCGTTAGTGTCACTATATTCGATCTTCTTTTGTTTTTGAAGGTCACACAGTGGATCGATCGCTCGGATGTATTGAAGCCCTTCTAAAAATAACCTGAACCCACGCCGGCGCGAGGCACCCATTTTATTATTTTTCACCCCTCTGTATTTTTCCTTCGAGGAGTGGTGGCATTTTCTAAATATAGCTCTCGTGGGATTTGAGGGGGTGTGGGGATAATGATGGGGCTTTATAAGGGACTTTATAAATAGACGCCGTTTTGCATTCATGCTTGGGTCGCGCGTGTCTCTATTTCAGATCCACAATAGTGGTTTTCAATGATGCGGTGTATGGATTTCAGTTCCTTATGCTCGTCTATCAGGATATTTATTATTTTGTAAAACTGATAATATGCCGATTTTTCGTTTTACAATTTTTCGATGAACGTTAAATTAAATGATATTTATGAAATTAACGTTTTAGGTATGCATATTTTGAAAGTTATCATTGGATAACCGTGTAACCTTTTCGAATATTTTCTGCAAAAATAAATATTCTTACACTTTAAATTAGCTTCGAATTTCGAACATTCGTAGTTCGCACGAAACATTCAAACAAATCGAGCCATCCTTCAAAAAAGAATTGATTGTTCAACAGATTTTAATTTCCTTATTCATTGTTCTCTTTGATTGAACTCTATTTCTATGGATGTCTCTGAAAGAAATAAATTATCTATATTAGTATTCTTGTTATCTTAAAATTTTTGATTTTTACTTGTACATCAAGACAGTACTAAACTGTTTCTGAAAAAAAATTTCTAAAAAATTATTTATTATTTATGGCTGAAAATAATCTTAGGTTGTTGATCTTGTCATTCACGATTCCTCAGTACATTACGTTTTCCTGTAAATGGCATCTGAATGTTTTTGGCAGCTTTCGGCCAATGGAGTCAACAGATCACTTATCGAGAGATCAGAGTTCGAGTCCTGTTCTCAGTCTACTTTAATTTTATATGTGTTCTATCATTTTACTGATTTGTTTTACACGTATTTTGTTCGTATACTTTTAAAGATAGTTATCGATGTTTCCACAAAACGAATAAAGGAAGTATTTAAGGAAAAAAAATTACTTGAGTGTGCACGTAAAGTACCTTTATCCCTTAAAATTTTTTATATTTATGTTTAGTACCAGTCAATTAATATGTTTTGGGGACTTTTGTGTAAATGTATTTAAAATTCGTTTAATCGTTTTCGAAATTATTCGATAAATGCGAAATGCTGCTATCGTTTCTCTGAACTCATAGATACATACGGTTCGTAACCACAATGAATTGCGTTTAATAAGGAACGATTCCAGAGAATGAAATGGTAAGGAAGGATTACCATCTGTGTCCTTCCTTTTGTCTACAAATGGGAGGAAACATTAACCACTGGAATCGGGATTCGATATAATGGACCACAAAAGGTTATCAATAGAGAAAATGAGACTATGCTTCTTGGACCCTCGCTCTTTGAAGTGAAGATTCCGAGGAAATTCAACTATTGCTCAATCCCTACAAAACTGCAACAGAGATTGGAAAAAGGAACAACCGATAGTAGTTAAGCAAAGTGACTGTCATTCGCGCATCGGCTTCGCAGTTTAAATCTTTTAATTTGAAAGAACAAACACTCCAAAAGGTATTACGGTAAATAAGAGAACCCGTAATTAAACTTTTTTCGATGACTCCCTTAGCAGAAGACTTAGTCATCGAGAACCTAATGCAATTCAGCTAAAGATGAGAGTAAATATAAACCAAATGAAAACAAAGGTGCAGCTGAAGCATCGGTGAATATTCATGAATCACCTATGGATATGAATAGAGAATAAAACGCAATGAGATGAATTACCCTCGGAAATTCAGTGGAAATTTGGGCGATGACAGTAAAATGAAAACAGCACTGAGTTATGGAGTATTGTATGTGAGGAACAGAAAACACAAGAGTTACTACGATGAGTTATGGAAACTTAGGGGAAAGGTTCTATAAAATGACAATAAATGTGGCGAAAAGAAATCATAACGTAAGTAGTTCAGATTGCAAAGAATGAGAGGAAGTAGAAGGATAAATCGAAATAAACAAGTGAACAAGAGTATTTTGATGAATTTAAATTTTAAATCTTAAATTGACGAATCCCATTATTTTTTATTTAAAATTGAGTTAATATTATATAAGGAGTAAAGTAATAAATAAGTTAATTTAAATTTTTTATATTTAAGCCTAACTTCTGCTGTATATCATTCGATTATGATTATAAATCATGTTAGGCTTAAATATCTCGAAATTTTAGTAAAACAAGTTTATCGGGAATTATTTATAGAGAAATATTAGTAAATTATTTGCTATAAAGTGCATTAAACTGTGCATAGAATGAAGGAGAGTTTTTTTTAGCTGTGCCTTAATTTATATTTCATTACACTGCGTACACACCGCTCGAGTTATTTTCAGTATTCTGTTGGACATTGTGAATGGATCTAAAGAATTTCGAAATTCCATTTATTAAGAGGAAGAGAACATGTATGTAGTATTAGTATATTGTTGGTTGTGCGATAATTTTCTTAGTCATTTCAAAGAAATCGATGATTTCAAATTATTTTTACTCCAATATATTAAATAGATTGTGTGAATATTCCAAAACAGCTTTTTGGAAAAAAATTGTATAATGTATTCTTTCGTCTGCTGATTCTCGTAAAACGAAAATGGCAATTGGATTCCCTTTTGTATAAAATCTTTATTTGAGTTCCTCTGAAATTACAGTGAACGTATTTGAAGACTAAAATGTGCATAAAATCGAATGCCCAAAAAACTCCAGAAGGATGTTGTACTCTAAAATAATTCTTTGCAAATTGCTGAAAAGAGAAAGTGCATCCTATCGATGTGAAATTCCATTTTTATTTACGGAAATTAGCGATGGGTAAAGTGTAGTAACCCATATTGGAAATCTTTATTTGTTTAATTGAAAGGTTCATAAATATTTTATTGCTGCTGACAAGTTCTGTAATCAATTATCTATTATGTGTATACATTGTACTTTGGAAGTTCTTAGTGTCAATTGTACGAGGCTTTATCATGTTTATCTATAAATAATTTTATTTCGTATATCAACATTCTGCGTAAAGGAATAATGCAATATTTTCGTCTTATAACTATTATTTTAATTGAAAGCCATTCTCATTATCGCATACTTAAGATGTTGATATTGAGTGCTATATGCATAACCTTATTTACTTCTTATCCAGTAATATGTGTTGGCTAATGCATTTATCGATAATATGTCATTTGTACGGTTTTCTTACTAATTTTATATTCATTTATTTATGTACTCATCCATTTTACTTTTATTTTAAGCCCAAATAAAATATCTCATAAAATTATAAATGAAGAGAAGGAGTTTTTGTTTGGATTCAGAAATCATTGTGTCCTTAGGAATCAAAATGCTCTCTTGTCGAAGCATAAAGAGTTTAAAACGGAGGAGAACATTATTTTTTGATCCTTCATAATTTCATTTGCTCAGGAGATGAAGTTGTGAGGAAATTGAATCTTAAAATCGTTGATACTAGAAAACAATGTTTCGAACATCTCTAATTCTCTAACGTACTGTACTATTTCGTGTAATGGATTCTCCGATACTTCCTGGATTAATGAAATTGATCTTTGCTTTCGTGCTTCTGAAGAAACAAAGGTTTCCGAGTCAAATCTATTTCTGTCAAAAAAGTTTATTTTGGTCTGGAAAATCAATATTAGGAGTGAGTGGTGACTTTTCCTTAACCCTTAAGATTTCTCCTCATATCTTCTTTCTGTTTTATCTAATTATGTTGGCATGACAACGCATTTATTTAACAAATAAACTTTGCTTAATTTATTAAATTTAGGGAGAACTAAGATAATTTTTCATCATTACTTTCAATTTATTCTCTGTTGCCCTATTTTTGTCTTAAATCGAGAAAAAAGGCGGTTGGTTTAGAATATATTGGATACTTGAGGTAAAATTTTCATTATGACGTTTTTGAAACGGAACTTTGTAAATATTTTATGTAATACAATTAAAAATCTATTAGGGAGAAGTGTTATATACAGTTTTGGAATGCCAATTGATGGAGCTGCGATATGCTGGGAAAATAAAATCCATTTATATATAAACGAGTAGAATTTCCTTATCGGAAGTTAAAATAATGAAATAAACCCATATTTTCGTATAAATTTTGGGAATTTGGACGCGATTGGATGGTTCATTTTCAAAATATTCATTGGGAATCTTGAGACTCAAAATTAATATCATTAAGTTGCGCTGCTTATGATGGAAGAAAAATGTCCGAGAAGAACAATAATGATATACACAAAGGAACTCGAGGAACATATATTCAGGACTATTTCTATACTCCAGCCTATTTCTGGTTTTAGTTGGCGTCTCAAGACGAAAATATCTGAGCGTCTCGGAACCTCTCGTTCTAATATAAGTCCAAAATCCAAACTAAATTAGTGAGAAGACACATTCAGATCGATCTTTAGCAATCGGAGTGGTGATAATAAAAGGCATTCTACATTTTCATATTTTTGAAAAGAAATAATAAAAGTCGAGGAATATTTCATATGAGAATACGCTAATCGCTATAGATTTTATGAATGCATTCTTAATTCCGGTTATTTCAATGTGTGGATCTTCTCCAAATGCCTTAGTCATTTATTTTCTAACAGTAATGAAAGAATATGGTCGAATATTTCCAGAGTTTGCGCAGTGTAATTCTTTATAATATATGGACTTTTATTTCTAGACATCTAAGTTAGTTGTGTTTGAAATCGGTCGAAAAATATTTGCGGTCCAATGTACGTATATATTCTCCAATGTCAGATTGTAATCGTTGCAATTTATGTTCTTAGAATTGTTGATAATCACTACCATATTTACATGATAATGACTAATACAATTTAAATTTTATAAATTTCCTACTAAGAATTCATTTAGAAATAAATCGGAAAAGCTGTATAAAAAAGTGATATTTAGATTCCCTAAACCCTGATCATAAGATGAACTAAAAATAATGATAACCTTCCCTTTTTCTCATAAGCTACGAACCAACTCAGTTTCGCAGTTCCAATTTATTCTGTCAACTGCGCAGGTGAACGAATCCCTTTTTAATTTTTATCATTCTTAAATATATTGAACAGATCTTATCGTTCGATCAATTCGCTCAAGAGTTTTTAGTCACTTCGCCGTGGTCTTCGCTTCCAGAGTGATCAAATTATTCCAAATTGATCGAGTTATCGATCATTTTTATTATTAATTTTCGTTTTAAAAGTAATTTCATTTGCCTCAGAAATTAAATCAATGGACAAAAAATGAGGAAATCGGTTGGTGAAGATGAAATCGCGAAGTAGACTGTAGATCATTCGATAGCAATCAATGAAAGTATCCAAATAACAACATGTCTTTCGACTTTTAGTCCAATATAGTTATTTTATTGTAATAAGCATAAGCCGTATGTTAATAAATTTATCAATTTAGTATCTTAATAGATAATTTAAATCGCAAACTTGCTCTTTATGTTTCTCCCGTTCAAATTATGGAGAGTGAAGGGTTGAATTGGAACATCTTGGAATTGAAGTATTAGTAAACATCATTTCAATCAAAGGTTACGCGTTCGATTCGTCGAGAGCACATGCTTTACTTTTTGAAAAGGAGTTAAACACAAGAATTCGTTCGGCTGATTGAAATACTCTTTACACTTGGAAAACGATGAAAATTTCAATTTGAAATACAAATTTGATGAGTTTCATTGTCAGAAATTCAACAGATTGCTTCTGTACAAGGTGCCATCACGCCGAATCTTATTACCGATAGTAAAACATAGCTATTCATAAAATTTTGCGGAAATTTAATTTTTCAGAATCGGACGAAAAAAATTTTTCGTATTGAACCAATTAGTAATTTATCCTAATCTTATCTTAAAGTATAATGTAAACTCAGCGTTTTCAATTTATCTCGTTGATCAGGGATTTGCATTTTAAGATCGAATTCCTAAGTCATTAGGATTTTATAGAAAAGGTTTCAATATTTCAATGCCTCTATATCTTTAAACAAAATATATGTATCCATTTCTGAAGAAAGCACGAAGTAATAATTAAACAATTGTCATTTCTAGAATGTATAAAATTATAGAAGATCTGATATAAACAATAATTACGAAATTTGTTGGATGGTTAAAGAAGCGTTGCTGATAATGGCAAATATTTAAATAAAATAAGTTTTTGTATCAATGAAGTTCTTTTAGTAAATTTTCATTTGGGGCGAGTAAATTACTGAAAAAGGCTCCGTTATAAATAATGCAGAGAAAATTCACTGGAACAGAATATTATTTAATGATTTAATGATAATTTTTTATTTTTAAAGAAATCTCATCGTATGAACCATTTCCATTGAAAAGTATTTGTCTACTTCAAATGATTGGATGAGAAGACATCCTTGACATTTTCTTCTATTGGAAACCTTTCTCTCAGGATATTTCTCTCTCAATAGAGCATAATTGGATTTGAAAGCTCCTATAAATAACCGAGAAAGTGGCGCCACGACCTTCGTGGCCAATTTGGGAAGGGCAATTATTGATCTTCGTTTTTCTTCTTTCACTGTCCGTGAAATCACGCTATAGAATTTTTCCCTCGATTTTCTATCTTATGCTAAAAATGTCAATAACTGTTTCAATCATTCCAATTCAAATGATGGTTAAGAGAATGAAACACCATTGGATGGTTTTATTATGTGTACTATTGTTATTTACTTGCACCTGTCAAAGTAATGAGATAATAATTTAGTTTTTTCCGTTTCCTTATGACAATCAAATGTAAAATTAATCATACGAGATAACTTAATTTTCATTGAGAATACTCGAATTAAAATGTATGAGCATCTTTATTGCTCAAAATTCGCGGATTTCTTTTTCTTATTTCTCCTCAACATATAAGTATGAATAATCAAAATGTGTAATCGTTATCGATAAAACGTTTTCCTCATTTAAGATTATTATATTAGCTTTTAATATAGGGAAATATATTTCGAACGCATTAATTTTACATCATATCATTTAAAAGAATCATTTTATTTTGACCCTGAAGTTTGCATTATGACAGCAGCCGTTAAAAATTGACGTATACGTGTCACTATTATAAGCTTGAGTTTTAGTTTGGGTTTTGAATGATTTGATTTTTATGCTGTCGGATTCTTTTTAATCGAAAACATAAATCTTTCCTCGCATCGTTCCTTAGTGTACTTCATTCTAAGCTGCTTAGTCATTTAGGGATCTCAAACCTTGTGCGTTGTGGAATAGTTATTCATTTGTTTCTATCCGCTGCTTCTGAAACCTCGTATTTTAAATGCCGATTTCCCGAATGATTATCGCGGCTCTTTAAATAAACATAATAATGATAAACTTCGATATGATAAAATAGGGAATCGCATTAGATTCCTTTAAATTACGCAAATGATTTATTATCTATTTCTCATTAGAAATTAGCGTACTTAATTTATAACGATCTTCTCGTTTTTGAGAAATGCTTCTTTGTCAGCGATTATGTTTATAACTTACCGAAATTAAGCAAAATATCCAAAAAGGAAAGGTATAAATAAACTGTGTAGGTTTTTCTTGAAAGCTGTTGATTTAATTACTCCATTTTCACCGTCCATTGTTATTTCACTTCTTAGAAGTGGCCAAATGATGTGCTTCGTGTAAAATAGACCGTTTTACGTCTTCTCTCGTATCTTCGTGTCGAAGGGAGCAGTAAACGGCAATTAAAAATTGCATCCACTTTCAGTTTAAGTCCACTTTCAGATAAACGCATTCTCCCAATGCTCACGACAAATTGTGGCGTTAAAATTAAACATCTTCATAATGTACTGTATTTCCATACTAATTGTCATATCTTTAGAGGTCCACCGATTCTGTCATTTAACTAAATGTTGATATTAAATAAATAAAAATCGGTCTAAATGAATCAATTTTATTCTCATTTTTTCTTTTTATTTACTTAGTTAATTTATAAAATTTGAAGTTACTCATATGTGTATTTCTTATGATTTTTCATTCTACTCTACTTTAATAAATGTATGAAAATTCAACACGAATGGAATATATGAGGTGAAAATGGATTTCAATGCTAAGAATCATTCACATTGGTATCAACAGGTGTCTTTTAATTTAAATGCGAAAAGGATGACGCACGTCTATCACATTGTCACTCGTTTCGCTCTTTTTTAAAAAAATAACGTGGTTAAGTTTTGATGCAAAATATTCGAACGAAAGTTATCGCCATAGATCAGTTTTGTTGAAAGTATCTTTGAGTGTCTGAGAAATCGTATTTGCATGAGAAACGATAAAACGTTCAGCTTTATATTTAATTATTATTGCTGGCGCCCGATAAAAAGGCATTTAAAGCAATTGAAATGGAGAATAACACTTTTATAATTAATGTAATTAGTGATTAAGTGGATAAAACATTAAACGAGAAAGGGAATTTCGAATGTTCCCTTCAACTTTCCATTTTCGAATCTCATTCGTTAGAGCGAATATAATTTTCTCTTTATGCTGTAGATGTTTGTTTGGCGTATATATAATGTGCTATGACGAATTTCGAAACTGTTCTTCATTGACATCCATTAGATTTATTGATAAACCTTCTCACATACTTCCGTCAAGGTAATTGATTCAAATCATGCAAATTAAGAGAAAGTGATAATGTATAATTAAAGAAAGCGATTTAACAATTAACATAAGCTTTCGAATGAATTCGATGCATGCGTTTGCCTACGGAATTTGGCACATTGTAGAATATTCATTGTTCTAGATTTATTAACGCATGAACGCGTCGTCTACTTAAATTCCCTGCTAGCCACCTCTCGGCGTGTGGCAGAGGGTGCCCTATTCACCTAATCGTTTATTTTCGCGAATCGTGCGTTGAAAAATGAATTCTGGAAATGGTTTGTTTTGACATCTAATTCTCTTACTTTGCCCACTGTGTCGCCCTTCATTGCAGCGAAAGCGCATTATATCCGCGACGCCATCCGAAAACGTGGTTTCCCTGAATTAATTTAATAAATGAATCGTTAATATTCTCTTTTATAATCGCCCTTTCCTCCAAATTTCAGGCAATCTGCTACGGTCCTCTTCATTTGAATCCGGACTTCAAATACTTATCCTTGGTTCTGTCAGTGATGTAGTTATAGAATATTTTGGATTAAAAGAATCCCATCAGAAGTTTTCATAAACATCGTAGTTTATCGCCGAAAATGAATTTGAAAGCTAAATATTGTAGAAAAAGTATAGTTTCTTCGTAAAAAAATCGCGATAGTAATGTGATTTTCAATCTAAAGAATAATTAACGATAAATACGGATCGATGAGGAGGATGAATTCTTTTCCACAATTGAATTTATTCATCATAAACTGTTGAGAAACAAATTTATGTTATGAACCAGCCGAGATTAACATGCATTAAATTGGATTAGGGTAATAAAATGAATGAATTTAAAGATTACTTAGGAAATATTGATAAAATGAGTTAATCATGTTCTTAAGAAAATGTGCACGTATACCAAAGAATTTAGTCGGTGAATTTATATCAGATATTCCACTGAATAATATTAAGAAATGCAGAGTTGGATACAGAAAATACAGCATTTGTTAACAAGAAAAACAAAAGTGAAGTTATGTAATAAGGGATTTTAAAAAAAGAATGAAATCAATGTGAGAAGGCGTGACTTCGTGGAATGCCATAGTAATAAAAATAACTTAGTAAATTTCCACAGAAAATTGTTATATTTGCAACCGGTTTTTATTTTATATTACAAACCGGTTGCAAATATAACATTTTTTCTGTGGAAATTTACTAAGTTATTTTTAATATTAAAAAAAGAATCTTAAAATGTGAATATTCAAATACAAGTTCAAAAATACATTAAGTTACAGTACTAGAACCAAAATTCTTGGTGTTAATGTTGCACAATTAATAAAAGGAATTGCAGATTTTAATTTTATATCAGTATTAAAATAAAAAATGTGAACATTTTGCAAGTGTTAAAAATGGTCATTATATCTTACCTCATTCATTCAATACATTTCTTATTTTCTGGATATCTAATTTGACTAAGTATTTGTGAGTTCCAATGATTATAGACGTTGATTGGAAAGGTTAATCGTATTTATTATTAGATCATGAATTTGCATAAAATTATCTCTTTTTGTTTGTTGGCAACGAACTGTGCTCTCTTTTAATTTACAAAGAAGTTCTATTATGAAAACATTGTACGTATGATGCATAGGTTCTTAGTATTGTTATGATATCGGCTATCTATTATATGTTGTTAATGAGTAATACTTTTGAAAATGTGTGCCTTATACTGTAAATACTAAAAATTATTAATTAGGATAGCAAATATCAGGATATGACTTCGTTTATTATTTCATTAAGATCTCTAATCCAAAAAAATTCAAATTTCTGAATAAACACGATTTCAGGTTTGATATTTTTCTTCAGATAGAAAGACACAGTTGTTTTGACACCAAAAATTACTCAAAAACCGTGTGAACAACTCTTTTTTGCGATTTATTTTCTCGTTTATGTAAAGCAGATCTTGCTACATCTGCTTGAATCGAGGTCCATCGATTACTTGTGCCACGTGTTGCCATGACCCATTACTCGAGTACTCCACTCAGAATTATTATTCTACTTACTATTTATCCAATTTAATAAATTTATTGAAAGATAAATTAATGAGAAATCGCGTTAAAGGCTCATTCAACTCTATAAATTACACACAAATAAGTTTTCTTACGAGAATAGGCGAATTACACGGATTGGCATCTGTTACTCGATTCAGACTCGTTTCCAAAGGAAAGATTAGGAGTGTATCGTGGAAAGATTTCGAAGGTGATGAATATTCCATCATAAAGAAGGTTATGTCTTAACCAGCTGTCTCATATATATATATATATATTTATACTGGTGTTTTAGGAAAATAAAGGTAAATCATTGTGAAGATGAAATAGATGATTATGGCTTTTAGAATTGGTTGCATTTGCCCTCTTAAGACTCCTTTAAACTTAGGTTTAATTAAATGAAGTTATTTTCTTTCCTCCTCAGACTATTAATTTTTATCAGTTTTCTTCCAAAAAAATAAATTTTACAACAAAAAACACTTTTCAAAAAGACTTTTGACTTTATTATGTTCTTAAGTAGCTCGAAACTATCAAAATTTGTGAACGGCATAACTATGACAGAAGAAAATTATTTGTAGATAACTCCCTAAGTAAATTTGAGTATTAGGAAAGAGTGAAGTTGATTTATTAATTATTATTAAGCATAATCATAATTTCGAATAATACATTAAACACTTTGGTTAAGCAGACGATTTTTTTCTATGAATTGCACGTCGTAGAGTATTGAGTATGTTAAAACAGAATAATTTCCAAGGTTCCTTTTTATTACTTATTATTATAATACTATTGTATTTTGCTCTTATTTGTTAGGAACGTCATATCAAAATTTTAATTTTCTGCTTATAATGCGGATGCCTTTTTTTCGTATTATATTGGGTTGTTCGGAAAGTTTCCGCCGTTTTTCAGGGTAAATTAAAGTAAATATAAAGAACGCAATAGACCAGGTTTAGTTTAAAATGTCATTACCATTTTGGATCTATTACATATTCCCATCTTTTAAGAAGTTTCGTAATTCCGTATTTATAGAACGTCCTAGGTTTATTGCCGAAAAACTGGTCCAGTTGCTTTTTACAGTCTTCTAGGGAATTAGAATCCTAACGTTTAAGGGAATTTTGAACTGAAAAATTAATAGTTTGAAAGGGACTATATGGAGCGTGAGCTAAAACTTTCTAAGGTCGAACAATTTCTTAAGCGGTTGGTGTTGGCTTACCGAGCGTTCATCGTGATCCTGAAGGTAAAGATTCAAGTCACATTTGATATTGATAGGATTTGTAAACGAAAAAAACCGTCCCTATCTCGAAAATAAATAATGTCAAATTCATATAACAAGGAATTGGCCTTTACAGGAGACCTAGTGAAGCCTATAAGGAAAAGGCAGTTATTTTACGAGCAACCCAATAATTTACTCATGTCCGCATCATGAGTGTATCCTAAAGGGGGGAATCCCTTAACACCTATTTGTATGGCAGGTGCCTCTACTAGACAGGGGCATAATGGCTCGAAACTGAAATTCCCATTAAGTACACGTTAAATGTGAATGTTTGTCTCTCGATATATCAACGTAGTTTAAAATCCAGATTCGATTATTTTGCTTGTTATGTCTCAGTTACTTTATCGTTGATAGACGTAAGCTTAGGTTATAAAATGCTTTCTTTTGTAATTTATAATTTGCTCTATTTCCAGGTAAGAATGGACATCTGCTCAAGAAAGGACTTTGTCTAAATTGCTGTGCGAAAATTAGGTATGAATAAATCTTTTATTTGCGAAATAATTGTTAGGAGATGGACTTTTTTATATTTTGGGGAAATTATCGCTAATATTTCAAATTTATTATTACATCGCACGCACTCACTAATCCGAGTCTATCTTGTTGGAATCCGTAAAACAGCAGTATCGAAATTTTTATATCATATAACGTATGTATATATCAACAGCATCATAAAAGATTTTGAATATCAATATAATAGTAATTGAAAATAAAGATATAAATTACTACTAAACATCTGCTTTCCTTGTAACAAATAACTTCAACGCTCATTTTGTTCTCATCTTTTGCTCCTCTCGAAAGAAATTATATTTCACGACAGTGCATATATTAACATTTCACCGTAGAATTCTTTTTCTCCAAATAGAATATTTAGGCTGTTGCTTAAATTTCAACGTTTCTTATTTAACGTTTCATAGTTATATATGAATTCAGTTCAACTTAATTATGCATCAAGTTTCCATTTGAAATTAGGATATGAATGATTATTCCTTCTCTTTTTATCCATATCTTGGTATATCTTCTAATATCGTCCCTCCCATTAGCGTTTTTTCGGTGCAAATAGCAGACTTTAGAATTCTATGGTTATAAATTCTCTGCTACATTTTCTACACTCAAGTCGCTCCATTTAAAAATATTGCATCTTCCCAATATAGAGGCTTGGAATGTATGATGAATAACTAAAATCCGTACTTCAACGCATGGAATTGAAGTAACCTGTTTGTGTTTTTTATTATCATTATTACCAACTCCAGGTTCAAAATCGAAATTTTCCGTTCGGGAAATAGATTTAATCCCTCTTGAACTCATTAAAAATTCTTAATCATCTTGTTCTTCCATTGGTTGCTCAGTAAATGATGTATAATTCCTTTCGCTACGTATGCCATACTATGGTAATAAAGGTGTAGTTCAATCCATGATGTTTTGATTCTGGCGCTCCGTAACAGTGGATCAACTACCGCAATCGACCACTGGCGACGCTAGCGGATGGCAGTGCAACGACTATTAACCTTGACGTTTATTTTTGTTTTCGCGTCGCCTTTTCATTGGTTCTTCGGCCATAATAGGCGTGTCTTGGTGTGATCTCGTCGGAGGCGGCACCTTCTCAGTTAAGAGAAGACTTTCACGAAGATTGTGCATCAAATGTTGAAGGTCGTCTTCGATTCCGCTATCTCAGACTCTTGTCACCTGTGTGTGTTTTTACCAGAGACTTAAGTTGTGGTGTTTATTGTGATCAAAGAAGGATTTCTTCGAGGGTGTTTACATTCGGTCGGATATACTCTATCGAGAGACAATTCTTTCAAACCTCCTCGATGGTTCGCCTCACCTACTGGAGGGTTGATTGATGGCCCTGGAATATGGTATGCAGCGGTATAGTAGCATGCCTCGTCAACACTTAGGTGAGCACCCACATCTATTAACTATAAACGCATTCTCTTTTGTTGTGCCGTACTTTCTGGTCCCAATAAATGTCATCCGTGTACCCTTCCGGTAATGACAAATGTCTAAATACTAATTCATAATGGTGTGTAGTATAAATAATGTTTTTTATATTGTTTGTCGAAATTATAGAGCTGCGCTTCTATTCTAACTCTTTTGTATGACAAGATTTTATTCTTGTGATATGGAAGAGATAAGTAGTGTTTGAGATAGAACTCATTGAAAATTACGTCTGACTCATCAAGTTTCGAATCCAATGTTTATGCTCTGCAGATGAGAAGGGTGTCTAAACAAAGAGAGGAAGGTATTCATGATGTATCTGCTATATTTAGTGTTGTGGAAAGGGTTTTTTCTAGATATGAGAGGATAAAAGAATGAACCTAAACAGTATTTCCTCTTCATTAATACGTCAAATCGCATTTCATTACTTCTTTTCCACATTTATGCTTTTATAAATTATGCTTATCGAGTTCCTGTCGTATCGACTCATCATTGGAGGTTTCTTATAGACAACGTCCTAATCGAGCGCCACGCTGTGATGTAATTCGGAATAAAATGAGGAAGGAAACGCCAGTCGAAGATACTTTTCTTGTATTTTATTTTTCTCATTTGATCGATTGGATTCTCGTCGGAATTTCGATGACAAATCACCCCGCCGTGCTAAGAAATTCTTTATTATTCTGTGTAGGACATGTTCGAGAAACAATTAAGACCTTTCGAACGATCAGTTGATAAATATCGAACGTAGCCATTTAATTAACGATTCTATGAAATGGAGAATAGTTTAGAAACGAATTCTGAATCGTGTGTTGAGATATTAACTCGTATATGATAACTATTTAGCCGCTTATTTATTCGGCCATTTTTTACCGGTAGATGAACGTTTACTAATCGCAATTACACATTTTGCGGTAATTATTGAAAAGAAGATCAATCGCGGTCACTCTGGTCCAAGACAACGTTATCATTCACACTGCTCTGCCATGTTGTAAATGATACCGGAAGGATGTAAGTTTCTCTCGAAAATATACCTAAATATATGAAATAATACGCGATTAATTTATCTCGCCTGTTTTACATATTATAATTCGCCATATTTGTATTACACTTTTATGTAAATGAATAACATTTAGCTTTGTTTGTATTTTCGGCGATCCTGTTGTGATGTAGTTATTCGTGATCGCGTGCAGCTCCCTCTCGTTCAAGGTCACGGCCCCCCACCCCTTGTCTGCGATGTTTTGAAACCAAGTTTCCATGGATACGTTAACATGGCTGCCTTCCCTCCCCTCTTTCGCGGAATCCATTACTCTTTGGTGGAGGGGGCGCTCTTCATGACGTTCCAATGATTTAAGCGCACTTGTAGCTCCATCAAATCGAAGTCATCGTTCCTTTTACTCATACAAAACAAGCGCTATTTTAGGAATGTTAATTGTTTCAGTTTTCAGTCGTGTATTAATCATCTTTAGTAAGCGGAAATCATTTCTATGACCTGTGGATTATTCGATGTTTTAGTCGTTAATTTTCGCATCTAATTAAGAATTCAGATGAGGTTGGAGAAATATTCTTGAGGACACTTCACTAGAAGGAGGCCTTTTCACCCTCTTTAGATAAAAAATCAGTTAAATGCATAAAGTTGCATTAATAATAAATTTATGTTTAACATTCTAAGGTTCGTTATTCGGAGTCTATGTATGAAAGGCTGTAGGAAAAATTTCAAACCACTGGACGCTTTAAGAAACTTGTTTACGAAAGTCATCTATTTTGACGCTATGATAATCGTAAGAATTTAATTTTATTACTCGAAACATACAAAATGCCTTACTTTCGATGGAATCTGTTTATCAGGTACCTGATATTTGTTTATCCTAAAGTCTCGGAATATTCATCTTCATAATTTAGTATAATTTGAAATATCGACTCAAGTAATATACATATTCCGAAGAAGTGCATATATCTCTCCAATATTCATTCATTAGTGATTCGCATGATGCCGCCAATACGCAGGGATGACTAATCTTACGTGGATTGTATCACATAATAATGGAATGCATTCCCTGCCACACGCCGAGTCTTCAGGTGGATCCCATTCATCCTCCCTTCCCGAGAATTGAAATATATTTCACGTTTAGAATTTGGAGTCATCTTTATAATTATCTTGACAAAATCCTAAAGCGGGGGATCCCATTTTATAACTTTCTGTGATTACAATTTCGTTTATTTTCACAGTGAAAACGTAATATTCGTTTACTTTATGCAAACGGTGGGCTTCGTTTAAAATTCCGAGGATGCAATGAATGTTTGCTTTCTCTACAAGTTTCATCTTTAATTAAGTTTATGTAATTAATTCAATTAGAGTAATTTTACTTTTCTGTTTGGAAAGTCATCCAAGCATTTACCACTTTTTTACGCTGAGGAAAGGAAAAAATTTGTTAAATTAATTAAATACCATCAATTTTCGAAGTAATTGAAATTTTTTATGTTGCGGAATTAAAACGTTGATTTATAGTGATTCGATTATAAAGATCGAATCCAAGAATCGATCCGGTCGAAAAGTGTAATTGAAATTCCTAAACTGCAAATGGATTATCCGAGAAACGGTTAAATTATTAGAATTTAAAAAATTGAAAACTTTCATCAGTTGTGAAGTAGAAAATGATATCCTTTTGTGAATCCCAAAATTATTTTTCCCAATATTTTTTCTATGAATTCACGGATTACTATGATGTTACGAAACTATAGCGAAAAAGGCTAAATTGTAAAGATTCCAGTCGATATTCTGTAATGAGTGTTTTTATTGGGAAATGTTCGATGTTGCCGCAACATTGTTTTTTGAAGATTTTTTTCAGATTTGGAAGAAATAGACCACGTAGATGCATCATGATTATTTTGTCGCCTCTGGACAAAAATTCATGAACAAGTAGCTTGGTGCGTGTTGGTTCACTAGCAGACAAATGTTTCGCCACTTATTGATTTCTTCAAATTAACAAAAGAATTTATCTGATTTGTAACTTAGCGAAAATAATTATACTTTATTCCATTGAATTTTGAATCATTAAGAAAACGTTAAATCGAACAAGATATGTTCCTTTTGTGCCAATTTTTAGATTAAGGAGTTCATAAATTGCTTTTTAACGATTAGAATTTATTGAATTATAGTCGTTTCAATTCAGTTGAGTGCGTAAGAGGATGAAATATTTTTATGCTTATTACAGTAGTCTTCTATGCGTATACCATTCCTCAAGTGCGTAATTATTATCTTTATTAAAACGAAATATCGAAGACAACGGCTCCAAACATTTATTTCTGAGTCTTTACCTTTAGATGTCTCTGTTAATTATCTTTCCTTTTAAGTTATCTAATGTCTGAATATATTATATAATATTAATAACGAGAAAGAAAGAATATATTATATTGTATATAATAACGAGAAAGTAGTTATTGGAAGGATCGACGGAATTTTCGACAGGAAACTGCAGATGAATAAAATAAAGTTTTGTTTATCATTCTCTGTAAATGGTCTCTTTTTCCATTTTGACTTATATTCTTCATAATCAATAAAGTAACATTCATTGATTCAGTAGAAGAATTGTTTATTTGGATGAATTTGGGACTTCTGAGCTAGAAAACTATTGATATGAGCGTTATCTTGTATGCTCATTAAATCAGGAATCTGCGTTTCTCTGGAGAAAATTTTTGTTAAGTTTAATTTTTTAATCGATGAAAATAACCGCATAATAAGTAATAATTAACAGCAAAAGATTATTTAGAATATTGGATCTTTAATAAGCAAATGAGAGCGTTGCTAATCGCTGTAATTTTGACATTTATATTTAGAATCTTAATTTTTGCGGAGATATATTTCATTTTCTAATAATTTTCCGAATGAACTTGCTAATAAAACTTTTTAATGATTTATTCGCAAATCGAAGTCCAGAGTTTGTAAAACGAATTCATTTTTACTTTACTCTTTATTTTTGTGTTATAATTGTATGAAAATAGGATTGTTTCTAATAAATAACGCACGAATGTATTCTCTTTGATTCTAGCGTCTTAATTTAAGAAATTATAACTTCGCGTTAAATATATAAGAGACAATCGGCTTCAGAACGTTACAGTGTAGTTTATAGAACATTTAAAATCAAAGAGAACCAAAACCTTTTCCCCTTTCTCTCCATACTTTTTCGTTGACGAACTCGGTTTTTCCCATTACCACTCACCGTCTGCTCTCATCATGATGTCGATTTATTGACAAAACCCTTTAAAAATTAATTCCTGTGGAATAGTGCTCTTTATTCATAATGCTGTGTCGCATTAATATAACTCTTTTAAAGCGAAGTGAGACACAGTGACCTAAACAATGTAAATAACGCATTGTTAAGGTTTGGTTCAGGCGATTGGAATTTTGGAAACCTGGGTTCGAGTCCCGGTCAGCTCGTTGTTTTTCAAAGCCATTTCTTCATTCATTTAACAGCTGCCAAATATGGGTACCATCGCATCGGATCCATTCTAAATTGGTTATTACCTATGAAAGAGTACAGATATTTATTAATAGTTATACGTTTAGAGAACGAACGAAACTAAGAAAAACGACGAAATTCATCAGATCCAATATAATTCTTTCTTTTTTTAGTGTATCCCTAATTTTTTCTGTTTAATTGGCAACTGTTAAATATTTACATATCGTATTCAATAAAATGGCTGGAACTTATTTCAGAGAAAATATTTATCCTAAACGAAGTTAATGGAATAAAGGACTTGAGTGGATAACTTACATCTTTGTGTTTATATTATAGTAAAGAACGGGAAAATGAATCCTAAACTCATTTAAATCCCCTGAATAATTCTTACGAGGACAAACGTGAACTATCAATGTACCTTTGAGGCGTTAGACGATGCTGTTTAATAAGACTCGCTTGAGTCCTGAGGTTGGGACATCCCGGTTCGACTTCCGACCCTGTGGGACTTCAATCACGTCTACTGCTTTCTATGTTACCTTTCTTGAGCCTTATTTACCTAGGAATTTGAACGACTTCCCCACCCATACTCAACAACTGATGTTGATGGATCTGAGTATCAAATTTGTAACAATAATATCAATGAAGAGAGTTATTTCATGTCATATCCCTCCGAAATTTCGTGAAATCTCTATCTCTTAAATACAAATGAATTATGGCAGGTCTTTATGCTACCTAGAAACGAGAAATCCTAATGAAAATAGAATATGCTTTGTAAAATTTATTAATGAGGTTGAGAAAGTAACAAGACTCAGTAAATAAAACGGAATGTTTATATGGGATGCTATGGTAATCATCCTTTGCAAGAATAGGTGACGTTTATATAAAGTACAATCTCATTCTTAGGAGATGAGAAACGGCTATTGAAATGTATAAGCGTATTTTTCGCAATTAACATCAAGTTAATTATCAAAAGCGTTGTTTACAAAAATTATTATTATTAAAATCAAAAATTATAGGAATGATCCGTGATTACCAAAAAGACTTGGAAGGACTGGGATTGCGTGTTTCTTCGTATGTTGAGTTTGCTTTATGATTTAGTGGGAGCTCGTGATAAGATAGAACAAGCAGTTGGATAAAGATTTGTGAATCTGCAACTAAAGGACAAGAACATTTTAATTTGATATTGGTTAAGGCAGAATACAAAGGTTAAAGAATGTAATCTATGACTAATGAATGCAAAAGGAAGTGCGCTCGATTTGATTCACCTATTTATCAGGTTCTTATTTAATCGAAACGAAGTGTACTCGCAAATATAAATTGACGCATCTGAAGTCCTACAAGTCTGAAAAGATCGAATTTTGATCTTCCAACTTCCGGTAAGTTGTTGTAGTAGTGGAGTGCCGGAGCATAAATGAGTAGGATTGGGCGTAGTAGTGTCTTCCGACTTAGGCACATCTTCTGCCGCACCGCGATGATATCCTTTTCAAGGATATTTAAGGTAAAGGATAATGGCCCTGAATATAGGAACATTCTGTCTTATAAAATATTGAAAAAGTGTAGTAAGTTTCCTTGGAAGATTTAATGGAAAGCATATGGCGGTAGCTTAGGAAAGAGTCACAGATGATATGTAACATTCTTTACGATGTTTACAGTATACCTTTCGTATAATATATATACGCACAACATGGTCGATTGGCAGGCATTTAGCAATGACTTCCTTGTTCTATTTGGACTGTTGTTGCCAATTCACTTTCTATAAAGAAAGCCTTGGGTGATGATTTTTGCATCCCTCAACACGATGTTAAGCGCTAAACTGAAAAATTTACGGCCTATCAATTTCGTTATTTTAAATTTTGTCGATTCTATCGGACGTCACCAACAATGTGTACGCATAGGAAAACTTTATACGGTTGTGCATTTATTCAAACGAATATGTACTGTGATAATAGCACTTGGTATGGGATTCACTAGTGATGGCAAAGTTGAAATGGCCGTGCTCTTTATTCCTCAGCCCTTATCTCTTAGAATCTTAATTCGAATAAAAATTCTTAGAATAAATCTTATTAGATTCATCAATAACTGCCAGAAATTTTTCTATTTGGGGAAATTTTTATGTAACTAATATATAATGTTTCCACGGGTAATAAAATACACAAATTACTTTTTTTAATTTGCTGATTGAAAAGCGTCCGATAATGAGTTGATTATTCCCGAATTCCCGGGCGCCAAACTTCCCTTCTGCTATTCTATTTCTGCTCTTTCGGAGATTACTCTTCCCTTATCCATGTCAATCCAATTTTAGAAAACGGCATATTTTCCTCGAAGGATTTCGATTCTTTTCTATGGCTGTATGATATAGTCTGCGGTATATATTCCCGGAATATACTGATGAAATGCTTTTGCAGGAATCAATTAAAAGCAAGTTTAAAAAATCGAAGGCTTTATTTAAATCTAAAGCAAAATTCGTTGAAAAAAAGATCATTTACAAATAGAATTATATTAGAATGATTCGATGATATTTCTCGATGGATGTGGCGATTGACTTTTATTTGAACATAATATTGACGAATGATGAACGCAATGGATGGAATTAAATGAGTCAGTCACGGTGTGTCACTCCACAAGAAAAAATCCCTTTCCAGATGCTTTCACTAAACAAATACATTTCCATAAAAAAGAATTATTTACCAACTTTCCAGCTGGAAGAAGCTTGGGAAAGGAAAATCATTGGTAGACTACTTTTTCTCTACAATCAGTTCATTACTGACGACTATTTCGTGTAATTTTTACATAATTTGCGTAAATCATTTTTCCTGCTCAAATAATTACATTACGGGAAAGACGTAGAGCAAAATGTTTACTCTTCAGTTTGCGAATATTAAGGCACTGGAAATCTTCAAAAGCATTCCTGTAATATAGGATAATTGAAGTGAAGACTGAAACTCGAAAGTTTGTACCTTAATATTGTTAATGAAATCAATGTGTGAAGGCGTGACTTCGTGGAATGCCATAGTAATAAAAATAACTTAGTAAATTTCCACAGAAATTACTAAGTTATTTTTATTAATATTGTTTGTGGTTCTAATCAATATATTGTCGGTGGATGGGACAACTTATTCAACAATGAAAGTTTAATTATGGACACCTCGTATTCCTGTTTCCGTGGAAACGAAAAGCACGTGGATGTGTTTTTCATCAAAGCAGTTTGTTATACAATTTATCTCTCGCAGTTTCTGGACTACAATCAAATATTTGACTTATTTTGGACTACAAAAATCAGAAGAATACTCAAAATATATCTAACTTTTTCCCAGAATGTATCAGCGATCGCGATTACAGAACAAGGAAAGAAATGAATTTAGAAGGGAGTTCTACAAGGTGACTTCATATCACTCATCATATTTATAGCAAACTTTGAAGAGGTATTCTACTCTATAGACTGTGATTTAAAAGTATAGTTGATGGAGAATGTGTTATGTGCGTTTCACCATATGTCAGTATGCCATAGTATCTATATATATCTATGCCATAGTATCTACATATATCTATGCCATAGTATCTACATATATATATATCTTCGCAACAAATACAGTAGACCTAATATGAGATAGTGACAATAGCTCAAGAAGTAAATAGTTGAGTGAAGCTTTGCTGGAGTACAGTTGGAAAGGAGTATAAAACTACAAGTGTATCATAACAGAGAAGGAAGTCCTTCTGCATTTGGAAGTCTATATTTCGTATCAGATTGTGCAAATACGATGATGAGGGGCATTGTGAATGTATTTGTGTCGCTGATTGCATCTACAACATTTTTTCATGTAAAATCTACAATTGTTGTGATTTCGCGATACCCCTTATGTGAACGCCTTTGTGTTTTAACTCTCCATTATTTTTGTCAGCTTTAAATTATCTAAGATATTAAGCTCATTCGAATTTTAATTGTTTCATTCTTTCAAAATATCCGTCGTATTCTGTGCAAATATCTCTTACTTTGTTGCGCTCTTACTTTGTTGCGCTTTTACCGCTATTTCCACTATTAGTCTTCGATCCTTGGACAAGGATCATTCATATTAAAGTGGGAAATGTTCTCTTACGCAAATCGTCCCCTTTCCTTAATTTGTATTACGTGTCCTGTGACCCTTCGCCGAGTTTTGTTTAACTCTTTTTCATTCTGTACTTGATTTCTAATACTAAGAATTTCTTCTTTTTTTACGATGAATATCCTCCTCAACATCATTTCTATAGATCGTGAAAACGAAATTATAACCAATGTGATTTTGTTTTTACTTTATCGTGAATAAGATTTACTTATGAAACGGAATCTTTATTAATTTTATCTAAATATATTATAACCTGAATATATAAGCGCGAACTGAATAATACATCGGGTATCATATTCTCTGACAGATAACTTAAACACTTATTTTAATTTAATTTACGCTGTACTGAAGTCAAAGAAACTACTTTCTTGAAAAATTGACCGCTTTCAATAGATTTTCTGTTTTACATATCTATTTTAGCTGCTTATTAAGGGAAGGTTTAGAGGAAGAATTTGTGATATAAATGATTAGTTATGTAAATTTATTCATCCAAGCGCTGATAATTCATTTTTTCTCTTTTCTTCGGAATCAGAACATATATATGTCGTCTATTCTCGAAGTTCGTTAATGATGATTCGAAGCTGTGATAATGCGGAAGTTGAGGTTATGCTATTGCATTTATATTTTTAATCTAAATGTTTGAATGCAAGGTCGTGTGTGAAATGGAAATTGAATTCCTCTTAATAAACCAATATGCGATAAATATGCTTATGAAGTACCAATACCAGCTGGTTCCTTGGGTATTTGCAAAATCACCTGCTATGCAATCTAAGAAAACTCCTGAAACTGCCTTTATTTGAATATTTTTAATGCCTTATTTTGAAGCGATTCCCCTGATTTGTCGAATTTGAGTTTGTGTATATATATTTACGAATGATGTGGGTCATATTTGCAGATGTCACGGGATCTAAAGGGTAAACACTTTTAGGATTCCGATTGAAAGCGGCCGATGCACTCGCCGGGCATTGTTTCCGGAATCGTTGCGCATGGCCGCCATGTTGACGTCCTTGCTCAAAATGGGACGATCTGGATGTCGAAATCGGTGTGAATACGGCCTTTGCAGCCGTTCTAAGTATAGAATCCCGTGTTTAGAGGTGCGTTGTTATATTCCCGCAATTGCCCAGAGGAAGTTTCCCCTCGTTCTATTTCGACCACCTCGAGGTTATTTCTGGGCCCCCTAGTGTTGTCTGAAAACTTCAGCTATATCCAAACACATCTTCTCAACAACCTAGGTAAATCAATTCTAGCATTACGTAATACGTATATATGATTTTCTGCGAAGACACTGCGATCATATTATATTTCTGTGTGAGTAATTATTTTAATGACTTTCCAATGCATTCCTAGATGATATATTAAGACGAACAACAATACGGTAATTCACATCGACTTATTGGAAGTTAAATAAATCATCCATTTTCTATCAAAAGATAATATCGTTCAAATTTCTTATTCGATAATTTTTCGTATCATATTTATTTTGCAGATTTATGTTTTCCTATTTTGAATTTTTAATAGTGTAGAGAAAAAATACTCGCTAAGTTTGCAGGAAAATCGATGACGGTAGAATGAATGACGAAATGCGTTCTATTCTTAGCTTATTTATGTGAAGGCATCCTCGTTTGAGCGCACAAATAGCTTCGTCATGTGTTCGATGCAACTTTATAAATACATTCATATCTATAATAGTTCGGCATTAAGTGGTATTTAGATTAACGTTGAATCGGATCATCCACTAATGGCTTTTATTTCTCCATCACATTCCTCCCCTAGTCTTCATTTATCTTCGATTATTTGGGATAAAATTCTAACTTTACTGGTTCTCAAATATTAAAGTGAACTAGTGGCTTTAATCCCAGTGATTTACATCTTATTGAGACGATTAAAGAACTTCATTTCTTCCATTTGTAAGAAGATTGAAAATTATGGTCTATCTAAGTATGAGAACTTTATATATCCATCGAGTGACTTATTTACCTTTTCAAAAGAATGAGAAATAATTATAGAAACACGAAGCACTCATTACCAAAAGTTTAGCTGCAAACCAACAACCTCACAACAGTACTCACAGACATAAGAGATGATTGTTTGTGTCGATGATTGAGATGTGTATGCGGAGAATCGAAATCACTTTTTTTATAGATACTTTAGTTGTATGGACTTTCTTGCGTTTCTCATTTATCCATAAGTAAAGAGTGATTTCATTAATCACCCAAAATTACTATTTTTAAAATTTACAACGAAAAGAAGAGAAAAGACACCACTCTGTTCTTTGCTGTTTGAGTAGTTCCTTAAACAGATCGTATGTATCCGACTTCGGAATATTCGAGTCATTTTATTTCCCTTCTTTATTAGCATTTTTTGATTGGCGAATTTTGCGGTAAATCATTTTGAACCAATGAAATGTGTTTTATAGTTTAAATTTACGAGCATAAGAACAATTAATATCATGTCCCGCTGTTGGAAATGAAGCATATTTAGTCATAGTTATGAACGCTCACAATACATTCTTTATTTTAATTTTTTCAGCTTAGGAATAATGTTATGTTAAGTTTTCCAGGACAAAACTGATCCAAATTCAAAATTCTTTCGTCAGTTAATCCACTGTAAATGCGTTGTTATCTCTTACAGAATACGATTATTAGTAATTTGGTAAAATAGATGACTTGTAGGAAGTATATAATGAATTGCTACATTCGCTGAGATAAATACGACCAGTTTCATCTAACTAACAGAACTAACAGAACATCTTCAGGCGTCGTGTTATAAAATCCTCTTTGGAAAGTACTAAATTATTTATTCATTATGTTACCCTTTCACCGATTAACGCTTCAACATATTAACTTTATACTCAAGGAAAACATGATTCCTTTCAAAAGCCATTTCAACGTTAATTTCCTTGTTGTAATTTTCACAATAATCTTTCCTAGAACTTTCCTGATATTGATAATATGAAAATCTTAGATTTTTTATTGATTTATCACCGAAGAAAAAGTTTCGATTTTTTGAATTAATTAGAATTAAAGATTAATTTGAAATTTAGATTAGAATCGAGTACTATTATTCTTCCTAATTTCGTCTTGTCTTGCGTTCAAACGTTCGAGCAATACTTTTTTCTATTGGAGAAACATTCACGAACTTAAGTTTTCAATCCAATTATTTTCTGGTTAAAATATAGAAAGAAACAATCAAGTCTAACTCATATTTCTTAGTTATTTCCTTCCTCAATACTTAGTCTGTTCTGAATATTATAGACGACAGTTAAATGCTATTATTTGTTTTCCTGAATCGAGACTGTTCTTTATTTCACCCTATTTCTAATCGTTTCATTTCGTGAGCGCCAAATAGCTCTTCAATTGTTTTGCGTCGCAGAAGACTCGGCGTGAAGACGCCATGAGTTCCCGCGTATCGTCTAAAAATAAATCTCCTCCTTCAATGCAGTAATTCATCATTTCGAAGACGACTGCTCAGGATGTTCAAATTAAAGGTCTTTATACGTCTCGTTTTGCGTATAGAATTTCTCACGAAACGAATCCCGAATAATGTCTAGTAATTAACAATTGCTGTCGATGATCGAACCTTCCTGTGATTGCAGAAAGGATAATTTAGAATTATTCATTTTGGCGGCAAAGACTTCCGGCAGCCGTTTTTCGTTTAGGGCGTCTCAAAGAAGGTTTCGCATTTCACGATTCGAATAACATACAAGAGCGACATTTGGCTCATTCTGACATTTTACGGAATGTTATTTTCGCATCGGAAGTCACGTTTTAGTTTTCATTTAAAGTGTAGTAATTAGCGCGATTTTTAGTATTTTGGCCCTGATTTACTCTCGATTTATAGTAATGATACGTATGACAACAAAAATATAAATATGATGTCATTATTCTACGAAGAACCTTGATTAAACAGGATAATCCGGAATGAGACATTTTGTTGAGACTTTATTTCAACTTTAATAAAAGTATTACAGAGAAATACCTTGAATTTTGATTGTATCTCGACTCATTTTCTCAGTCACATTCCGAAACTATTGTGCAATTGAAAAGACATTCACTTCAATAGTCATTCAGTATATTACACTCGGATATAATTATCGTTAAATCTTGAACGTTCTTTCTTAAAACGATTTGTCCGCCTTTTATTTTTTCCTTATCAAAGAATACTCCTGTTAATTTCTTTCACAATAATAGTCGTAAGAGGCTATCGTTACTCTTCTCTCTTTATGAGATCGAGAATGACGTGAATTGGGCTTTTCGTCTCCATTTATTTTCCGCATTTCAAATCTAATTTTGAGGGATTGCCTATTCGCCAGGATATCTCACTTCCCTTAAACACTTTGCATTCATACAGCCGATTCCATTGAAAGGTATCGAATGCAAGAACAGGAAGAGGCACAGCAAAAGGCGATTCTTAAATATGTTTACCACAAATTGGTAAGTGTATTATTAATATGATGCTGATGTTGGGATTTGGATTAGGTTGGACTATTTGAAATCTTATAAGAAGTTCACGAGTGATGTATTAGCTACTTATCGTTTCCAGGGCATGACAGTTGTTTTGAGACTCGTAAGAATGACTAGGTGAACTCCTCATTGTGTCATCATTCCTGACCTTTCGTGGTGATTCCGTGAACTTTTCAAACCATCCTTTTATGTTCACTAAAATCACGTCATTTCCGCCAAAGGTGAAAAACCTATATCTAATACATTCGATAAATATAGTTACTCAAGGAAGCGATTATGTATTTCCATACCTCGAAACATCAAATTGAGTCCGAATAACTCTCGATTCAACTCCATTTCATTCCTTAACATTATTTAAAGTCGGTGTTATGCATTAAGTTGGTGGGTTCGCTGAAATGAAGTATCTACAGCACAAGTGCAAGTCGAAAATGTCGACTTATGTATTAAAAAAACTTAACCAATGATACCTAATTTAAAGTAAAATAAATACTATCAAGTTTCACTTGGTGGAAATCTAGTAATATATTAGAAAATTAAACTTAGTACTTACCACGGATATATTTTTACTGCTATTAATTTAACGCCTTAACTTATTTCCATTCATCAATCAAATTCTATTTACCATTGAGATCAACGCTTAGAAGCAATGTAGACGCGTATCAACTTCCTGAAGGTTATGATGATGCCTTATATTTCGCTTTTAAACGCAGAACTATTACTCTCGATGGAGTGGCTTCAAAAGATTCTCCTGTGATGCGAAAACTTCGATTTATATTCATTTCGTCCTAGTAATGCATCTTATGAACTATCATGCGAAAACAGGAAAGAAGATTTTAATTTTGTTTTAAGAAGATTATCGTTTTATTATCATTTTCTGAATACCTTAGCTTTTTCTATAGTTTAAGGCTGAATATTCTCCGAACTTATCTCAGCTTATGATTTTGTAGGTGATGTCTTGATCGTATACTTGTATAACATAGGTCCTTATAAATATTTGAGCGTTTGTTCCTTTATTGCATAGCGTAAATATATTTCAAATTCATTTGTTTAGGAAATATGACCCGTTTACTTATTACTGATTTTTTGTATTTCAGAAGACGTTGGGCCTTTTCGCGGAGTTGAGATCAACTCGCACCTCCCACAAAAAGGTAAGTCTTCTTTTGAAGATCCATTTTGGCGGGAGAAAGGAAGTTTCAAAGAGTTATTTAACAATGAACGAAGAATGTCGTCTGCTAAATATTTGTTCCCAAGTTTTATAGATTTCGTTTTGCTGCTGAATTAATTAGATTAATTAAGTTATACTTAATTATTTTCCATTCTTTACTGAGAACCTATGGAAATATTTATGATTTGTAATTGCATCCTAATTATTCTCTTGATTCGTGAAAATAAATAACACTATCGATTTTATTAATTATGGAGATAAGATTCAATTTATGGAAAACTTTTCCTTTTAAAGGTCAAATATATATTTTGGGATGGTTTGGTTTGAAAAACTATTTCTTGAAGCATTTTGAAGTGAGATTTGTTTAGAATCGAAAGAAGGCATATTTTTTCTTTCTAAAGAGTTAAAAGTATGAAATAATTTGAAGAATATTGCACTTTCGAATTTTTCCTGATTATTTTTTAAGAATTGCAGATTGATATCACATGGAAAGTACCTGCAATGAAAACAACGACAAAATGTCGATCAAATTACTTATAAACGAAGGATTTACTCGAGTTTATTGAGATTGCGTGCTATATTGGAAACGGTAATTATTACCTCGTCCATTTATTCCATTAATTTGAACCCGTTTTCACTGAGGTATGCGAAATTGTTTCCTTTTACGTAACAAATAAATAGCTCTTATTAATTTACGGATGTAATTTATTATTTTTCCGTAATAAGAAGATAATAATTATGACGCCATTAAATATAGTATATCTCCGTATTTATGAACGACTCCTAATAAATAATCCGTAAAACTTAAATTCAGTGCGATATTTAGGATATCTATGAATTAATTCTAAGGGAAATCCTGATTTCTCTTCCAGATATAGCGAGCAATTCTCCAGTGGAAAGTCCAGCAATATCTCGGAGGAACGACTTGAATAATTTGTCAAACAGCTTCCACATGGATTCTGTACTTCAAGAGCAGGCATTCCAGCAGCAAATTCTTCAGGTGGGTCCCATTCTTTTGTAGCTAAGAGCAAATTTTGCAAGATCGATAACAAATTTTCAATTGACTTAATTTGGAAGAGAGCTTTTTTAATCAAAGTCTGGAATCCTTCCCATTATTTTATAAAAAATGAATTTTCAGTAGCTTTAAATAATTGCGAAGAACCAGGATAAATCTCAGAATCATACTTTGATGTACATAGTCTTTCCTTAAATGATATTCGAAATGATTTCCTTAGGAAAATAGAAATACATATCATAAATATATATAATTCCTTTTATGATAATGCTATCCCATAAATGGAAGCAGTCATGCACTTATATCCTCGTCTTAAATCCATATAATTATTATTGTTTACATTGACTAAGCAAATGACTGTTAGTTGTCATTAAATCGTATTTTTAGTTATCTTCGTCACGAACAAAAGGATTTATTTAAAGGTATTTTAAGGGATTGTCAATCGTGAGTAGATTTTGATAACATACGTTTTCTTTTTTGTGCCCCAAAATATTTTACTATCGATCTTTCTTAAAGATGTTTTACTCTGGTCCTCTCTAACTTTGGACCATTGGGATGTCTAAGTATACCTAAGTGTACTTCGTTGCACTTGCAACTCGTGAAACTACTATCTCTTTGTATTGTTCCATTCCCATAAAAGAGTTGGAAAAAATCGAATAAAATATTTGATCATGAAATTATCTTAAACATCGTTCGTCAGGGAGAACGGCTTTTCATTACATTCGCTATTACTATTGAATATTTTGAGTGATTTTGATTTATTGTCTCTATGAATTCCAGTCTGAATTTTTGGTACCGAAACTCTGAAAATAGATAGATTGAAGTTTCTTCAAGTATCTGTAAATGTCATAAAGCCTCGGAACGAATATTTTCCTTCTTCATTATTTTCTTTGATTCGAATTGTGTTGAAAGGGTTGTTCCAACTTGGTTTATAAGCTTTCTTTTGAAATTTCTAGAATCGCATTGATCGATTAACTGTGATGTGTTGTAGATTAAGTATTGCTAATAAAATGGAGAAGTCAATTGGCGATTAGAAATAAGGACATTTAAGTGTACTTGCGGAGCCCTAAGTCGAATGGGAAATGACTAATATAATTATTTATGAGGTGTAGATATTTTTCTTCCTCTAGTCATCTTTAAAATTTTATGAAGATTAGTAGAAAATGATTCTTTTATTTTCTCATCTTTATTTAATTTTCTTTTACCAAAGTTGATATTTATTTTTGGTGTCATTCGTAAGATTTGGAATTGTGTGGAGGAAAATAACGCGATTTAATTCATATAGCAAGAATGTAATAAATATTTGGTTTTTGAACCGTAAATTATGCCTCAATTATAGTGTGACAAAAACTTAAAATATAAAAAAATCACTTCTCAATTCTGCACATAAAATAAAGAAACGTAAATAGTCTTTGTGTGTGTTTCAGTTGAAGAAACAGCAGCAGTTACAACAGCAGATCCTCCTGCAGCATTTCCAAGCACAGCAGCAACAGTTGGCCGAACAGCACGAGCAACAATTGAGACAGCAACTCAAGGTACGTGACAACCGAAATAATACTGCATTCGCTTAGACAATCTAGAGCTATTCACCTTAACAATGAAAGCCTGGAGTAGTCAGATATAATGATTCCACTTCCTTTTTAGCCTTTTTGAGCTTCCTTTTGGAATATGCTTTTATTTCATGTTCATTTCAACTATTATCTCCTGTGATTTTACGATAAAATTATTTGTATTATAATGAGATTATTAGGATCGGCAATAGTTGAATGGAATCGATTTTCTTTGGCTGAAATGATTTTTCGAGATAGCCTTTGATTTTATGAAGTGAGAGGATTTGACGATGATCATATATCTATTTTGGACATTAAAATTATTAAATAGATTCTCCTACCATGTTCTGTGTTTGGTGACAAGAAAATAGTCGTATTATTCGGAAAATTGTCAATTTCACTGCTTTTTAGTGCATTTCAATGTATAAACTGTAGAGAAAATATGCATTTCTGAAAATGAGATAAATATCTTTTTTGGATTTGATTCGCTATATAATAGGCTCGTTTCAAGATAGCGTGTAATTTATTTTGGTAAATTGCATGCTTTGCTTATAAGTTTTAGACGAGGGAGTAAATATATCGATGGAATCTGAAGAAGCTGTTTCATTACAGACTCCAACTTGGAAACTTGGAAAAGAAGTATTTTAGGGATGTGTGCTTCATGTTTGGAATGTTCATACTCAAAATACATGCGAAGAAAGTTGAATATCTTTTGTATACAAAAAGTGGAATTGGAGGATATCATTTTCATCGAATTATGCTAGTATGTTAGTCGGAAATTCAATTGCAGCGATTTTTTATTCAACGTTATATTTTACGTCAACGATCTTTAATAACTGAAAGAAATTGTTAATAGTTGACATGGTGGTAATGTTTTAGTACTTCGTGTCTCGTTATTCTAGCGATGCACGCTCTTAAATGTGCGTTCATTGGCTGATTTTGTACTTTGTGGTATTAGAAGGATAATGTTGTTTTCGAATCATTTATTATTAAGGAAATGTAGAAATGATTTACTCTGCGATATTTATATAACTTTATATCCAGTAAATTAACTCTCTTAAATTAAAAAAAAATCTCGAAAATAGTTTTAGGAATATAATTTTGTTTTAAAAGCTGGAAAAGTGAATGTAATTCATATCACAACTTATGGAACTGAAACATAATATTCTCGTTCACGAAATTTCCAATTTCCCTTAAATTAGTAGAAAATGTTGTGAAATGGGTTTTCTGTATTTGCTCAATTTGATCAACACAGCAAACAAAATAAACTAGGAGAGTTTTATTATCTTCCTGGCATTTTGATTCGCGACTTTCAAGTGGAATATAGTCCTGGTGTGAAAGATTCCAATCGGCTTGTTTTATATTACTCTAAATACGGAATTTGATCCTAATAACGATTATTGAAGTAGTTATTTTCCAATCGGACGATGGTTCGATAATATACATTCTCAGTTCCTTGATTTGTCTTATCGATGATTCTTTCAAAACCTCCATTTTCATTCACTTTACCGAGATCCACCCATGACTATCGGTACGAAAATACACGTTTCCATCGCTTAATAATTATAGGTGAAAGTATTTGTGTAAAATATAGACCAAAAACTCATCTATTTGTTTTCTGTGTTAGCCATTCAATAGAAAGATAAAATTAACAAATTAATTATAAAATATGATTGTTCGTAATAATCGCGTAGTATTTTCAAGCCACTCACCGCAATAACACATCGTTTATGCTTTTGTTTCGTTAATTATAATGGCGATCGAGTAATCTGCTTCATTGAGAAGCGTAATCAACTTGTAAACAATCGCCTCCGAACTAACAACAATAAAATCTTTGAGAAATATAATTCTAAGGCTTCACCAGACTATTATAGTACTCTTCTCCTTCGTTTAGCAGTAATATGATGGACGCTCTTCTTCTCCAATCTCTTAAAGGTCCTCTATTTCTCTTCCCATCAGGAGTTTTACGAGCAGAAGAAGCAGATGGAAGAGGAGAGGGAGAGAAGAGAGAAGGAGAGACTGGAAGCTCTGAAGAAGAAAGAGAAACACGAGCAGAGCGCAGTGGCTTCCACTGAAGTGAAGCAAAAGTTGCAGGTTTGTGCTCCACAACGCCTTCATCGTTTCAATTCATTTATTCGATCGAACGTTTGTCTTTATGAAGATTGAGTCTCTGGAATAATTAACGGCTGTCTTTTAAGAAGTGATATATCGATGAATTGATTATTAGAATGTTTAGAATGAATTGAATTTAGAATGTTTTTTCAAAAACGGTTCAAAAAAGTGAAATTGTCGTTTTTTTCCTGAGAATAATCAGAGATAAAATTCGAAAGGATGGAAATGAGCATAAATCTTTCGGATCATATGTTTGAAAATGGTAAATGAACACATACTAAAAATATAAATGCTCACGTCTTGTAAGTGTGGATTATTATATATTATCAACTATTTGATGGGAATTTTATATTTGAAGGGATTCCTGCTAAATAAGAAGCAAAGAGAAGCGGAAGCTGCAGCTGCAGCCGCTGCCAATGGCAGTGCCTCTTCCAGTGGCACATTCCGCAATTGGTGAGCTCTCCTCTCTATCTTCGTTATATTTTTTAACGTAACCTTTAATTATTTTTGTTACATCCTAAATTAGGTAATGAAATAGAGAAGAAAGTTACATCCGAACCATCGAATGGCTTTTCTCCAGCGTTCGTTCTTTTGCATATAAACAATAACTTTGCGAGTAATTTGAAGAGCAGGGATTTCTATGGATACCATTCTTTTTATTTGTTTGTATTTGACATTTCGAGAAATAAGATCCAAATTCCTCCAAACAGATCGTTTGAATTTTAAAAATTGATTTTTGTTTAAATATTTTATTTTGGCCTTTTCCGGATGCTACAGTTATGTATAAAACGATCTAAACATTTAGCTGTGAAATTCTTTGATAATTCGACAACGTATGTTCTAACAGGTGGAGATCGTTCTTTTAATACTCTATCCTTAGATCGTTCTTTTAACACTTTATCTTTAGCGAAATACTCCGAAAGGTCCGAATTTGTCGCTATAATAAGACTAACGACTACGCCTATTTTATTTGGATCAAATTAAATGTTCTGAAGATAAATTTTATTCTGAATGCCCCTAAAATTTACATGCAAAATCCTAAAGAGCCCTTTCTGAAGTAATGACACGATGCTTTGGCCGCATTTCACGTATTTGCAACTTATACGAGAACCATTCACATTCTTCAATCACCAATTAATAATAAGTGTGAACTTATTATGTTATCATATAGCATTCGAATCAACTGAATGATGAAATCACTTTTCTCTTTACCCTTATCTTTACATTTCTGGAGTATTTTCCTTTCGATGTGTCTTTTTACAGTTTTAAATCCGTTTTAAAATTTCAGTTTAATTGAAAGTCCATGTTTTCTGTAGGAGCAAGGGCGATATCTATTGGTATGAATTGTTATACTGCCATTACCCTTTAGAAATCATCAAAACCATAATTAGAAATTTAAGTGCTCCATATTTGAGTACATATGTGGTATTTTTCATTTTACCTGTAAATGCATTGACTCCCTGCTTCTACTATTTGAAATTTTGAAAGAAATGAGATTTATTTTCAAAACAGTTTGAATGTTTGTAGTAATGAATCCGTATAATAATTTTCGGTCTTTTTAAGCGCATGCGCATAAGAAGATAATTATCGATAAAAAGTAAGATATCTCGACTGTTATGCAAACCCTCGCGAAAGGATGCGCGCAAACTAGATTAACTGAGACTAAAGAAAAAAACTTAAGCTCAGTTAATGGCATTCCCGATGAAGAAGGTTCCGTTGAATAATTGGCACTGATATACTCTCCTTACGACTATCGAAAATACTAACGAGAGTAGTTTTTGAGCGGGAATAGGTGGGCCAACTTTTTAGGAGCGTGTTTTATTGAGTATGGTTTAAAGATAGTAATTTTTGCAGGATTATTCAAGTGATAAAGATTAGGAATATTAGATAGAATTATATTTCTCGTTCTTTCTTATATTTTATCATTTTGGTTCAGCGACGCTATGGAGAGTGTTGGTGAAATTCTGAAAGCGACATTTTTTAACCCAAGGTTTGTTACATTTCTTACTCAACAAAAGTGTAACCTTCCTTAAAAATCGAGAAAATAAAACATTTTCTATTTTGGGCTATCTTTTTTCGATCTAATCCACTGTGTGACGTCATCGAAGGAAAATGCTCGCTCTCGGTAAAATACATTTTAAATCAGTATTCCTCTCATTTTGCGTAATTCTTGAGAGAGATGATTGTTTCTACTGAAATGTGAATTAATATTACATATTAAATGAAACTAAAGCTGAAGAGGAATTTCTTATTTCATTTAGAACATTTATTGGCGCCAAAATTTCATTCCTTGAATTCTCCGACTTTATATTTCGTGTAACTTCCTTTATAGTAGTTATAGTAACATATTAAGGATATAAGATCGCTTGCTTTTTTCCTTGCCATTAGCTGACTACTGACATGTTTATGTGTAAGTATTATTATAATATTATATATATTACGTACTTTTTTGTACGCTTTTCGGGCAGTGAAGAGCCATTTTCCCGGAAGTCATTTAGTTTGATTACCCTCCACATTTTTCAGAAATCTTTAAAAATTCGAGAGTAATAATTCTCCCTATACTATTTGAGCGTTTCTCGTGAATTCGTTAAAATGCAGAAATCAATCATGTTTAGGCGAGAATTTGTTATCATCACTCTTTATGGTGCAAATTGGCCATTTTTATAGTTTAAAGGTTCAAATGGTGCAGAAGGAAGCAGAGATGTGTGGGTGTGAGGGAAGTTAATTTTGGAACACATTCGTAGGTCCTCTCAAGGTTTGCCAAAGCAAAATAAAAATAGCGGAAGGCGTCCGTATGAGTGGCGAAAAATAGGAAATAAACATCAGTGGGCATTGCGAGCTACGTAAAGTTGTTGAAACTCTCATGATAAAAACGTATTTAAAGTGACCATCTATGCAAATAGGTGGGAAAAATATTTAAATTCTTTAAGTGGAGGAACATGAGCTGAAAATATAGTGATACATCAACTAGAGTAAGACGCAGGATAAAATAAATCGTAAAAAGGAAAATTTAAAAAATATGACATCGTTATTATCCTAACGATTGAACTGTCTTAAATTTTAGAAACATTTAATCTATGAAGGATTTTGTAAAGAATTTTTTATTGAAGACAATTTTTGCTTTTAAATTGATTTGGCAATTTATTGAACATTAATTTGAAAACCCTATAAACGTTATAGAAAATTATCTTTCGCCATTTGTTCGCCAAAATATAAAAAATCGATATATGTGTTTGTGAAATGGTTGTTTTTATAAAACACATTAAAACATAGTATACATTTCCTTTTATCAGAGATTATTCAAGGTAGCTCTGGTAACAAAATAAAATTACGTTACTGTCCTTGTAATTAAATAATTATGAAGTTTCAGCCGTCTGTCTTTCTTTAAGGATGAATTTTTTTAATTTATAGAAAATTAACCACCTGGCATCAAACTGACAAACAAAAATCAAAAAAAACAAACAAACATGATAATTTTTAGGAAACTAATATCAGTTATATAATGTGATGCATCCTTTCTGTCGTTGTGTGAAATTCCTAACACTCTACTCCATTGAAAAGTACTTTTAAAAATTTCAGTTTAAGTTTTAAAAAATTTGGCCAATGTATTCGTACGGGGAAAAGCCTGATTTTGGGGGGCCCCAAGGACCTAACCCATGATTGGTAGGATTAGTTGCCTATTTTTCTTGGTCGGATTATTGGTTGCAAACGATAAGATCAGCCAAAAGTCCGTGTAGTTTAGGCTGTTCATTTGCATCCCACATAAGTATAATACAATTAAAAGTTAGCTTCCAAACTGCAATTAATCTGATAAAAATCCAATCATTAATTAATAAAAATATTCCCAAAAATATTAAAATATTCACACACTGCTCAAACAAAATTTATAATCTCTATATCTGAATATTTTGAATTAAGTTCAATTTCCCATATATTTCTTATGGCAGTAATCTTCCTGTCAATTGAAAATTTACTGATACAATGACTTAAACTTTATTTTGAGGTGTGTATGAGTATTATACAACTTTTGATTTACTTTTATTGATTCAGTATTAGACATATAAACCAATAGCTTGCAGCTTGCAAGCTAACTTTAAGGTTGCCTTTTTCGCAAAGCTTTTTTCACTCATATTCTCCTGTATTGAGGAAGGTTTTTGGTATTTCCAATATTAATTTTCTTCAAATTTCTCTTCATTATAATTTTTGTCAATCATTTTATCAACATTTGATTTGTGAAAATTCCTGAACTATCATTTCAGGAGTGTTCTTCAAGGGTCATCCAGAGCAGTTTCTGCAGCTAGTAGCACAGCCGCTTCTGGGGAAGGATCTGCATCAGTCACATCTGATGGATGTGCATCAAGCAGTGCAGCTGCTGGTAGTACATCGACAGTTACACCTTCCTCTCCATCATCTTCGTCTACTGCTTCCACATCATCAACAGCTGTTAATGCACAACATCTCCTTGGAAAATATGATGAAGACTTTCCTCTGCGGAAAACAGGTTTAATTCAAATTATAGTATACTCTCTCAAATGCATGGAATGAGTTGCCTTTTAATTACATGCATGGAATATTATGTTAATTTAAAGTTGAATGGTTGAATTATTATTCCAATTTATGTATTAATAAGTCATATCCTAATAAATAAGCTTGTTCTTCCATTTTTCATTATAATTTCCTTGCAAAATAGCCTGTTGCTATGGGCTTTTCCATTCGTTACTAATCATTCATTCCTCTCCTAAAGATTTTAATTTACAAACAGAGTATTTTACTTTTTAAATTATTTTGTTTGAAATTAATAATAATTAATTATTCCTTTTTAGTTTTATAATTTGGCAAGATTACATTCTCTTAGCTTTTTCTTATTCAAAATTGATGTTAATTTTATGTCTTTCATTTTTCAAAGTGGAAGGAATATGTAAATTGAATTGGAAATTGTTTCTCTTTATCCTTTTCTTGAAAATTTTATTTTCTTATCTAGTGGTGTAGCATTCTCTATTTATTATATCTGTTGATATTTTTAAATTCTTATGTTAATTCTGGGATCTGAATTCCTTGGTTAAGGGTTTCATTCAGATTTAACTTTTCACCTGTGAATGGCTCCTACTTTCTTATCTTTACATACCTTATCATCTGTATGTACCTTGTCATCTTTACATACTATCTCATCATTCAATTACTTTATTTAATTAATGTAGTCCATCATCAAAATAATCCCCCTTCATCTATCTCTTTTATATGACTTTATATCTGAGTAGATTTATATTAGATGAAACAGTTTTATAATTACCATTTTATTCTTGTCCTCACTTGCATAGGTCATTTATGATTCCCTTGCTTATCTATTTCAGCCAATTCTAAATTTTACTAATTGTTGTGTATACCCTCCCTCCATTAAGATTTGTATTCTATACCTTAGCTCATCTCACTATTCTTTCAAGTTCTTTTATAACAATTGAAATTTGTTCCATAAAAAGTGTACTATAATCAGTCTTGGATTTACTTACAAATTTTGTCATTGTGACATTTTAATGTTTCCCTGGAATCCCCTACAACTTATTCAAAACTTTGACAATGATTTCTTTTATTTAAGTTTCATTTAAGACGTATTATTATTAAGACATAGTATCCTTTTTGGGGTATTTCGATGCTGATTATTTTATTTTATTTTCGAGAGAATATCTTCAGTTCTTCGACGCTAAAATTATCGGAACATAAGGGAAGTAATACTTTTCAGAGTAATTGAGTGGTTTTGCCATTTAATTGAATTTATTACTTGCTACTATCGGCATAATAGTTTTTACACCTTTCAAGCAGTTGGCTGCCTCAGACAGTCATGGGTGTCTATTGAATGGGAGATATGATCACTTGACCACTCTAAAGAGCTCTTGCCAGAGGATTGCAGCACTTTTTCTGGCTAGCCATATTTTTGAGATGAGGCTTTTTTAAAATTGTGATCAAGCTACTTTTGAATGATGGCATATTTGATGTCTGTCACTTGAAAATTTTTGGATTAAATCCTTCATAATTTAAAAAGGTAACTGATTCTCTGCCTATTTCTGGGGAATAAACATTTCTTCATGATTCATCAGAGGCAAATATAATTGAGAGTCCCATTCTTGTAATGTTGTCCATCCATTTAAAGAAGAATGTTGATTTGATTAACTTTGCTTTGCCAACTAATATTGGTCTGTCTCTATACTTTTATTCCATTTCTCAAAAAATGTCGCTTCCGTTCCATATTTTGTGTTTGTTGTTTTAATTTTTCAATTGAAAAGTTATAGAAATATCACTATAATTAATTGAATTTAAGATTTTTAATTGAACCCTTACCACCTGGTATGTGGTCTAATTGCAATGGATCATCATTAAATAAATATATGCTATTTTATCTTAGTGTGGATCTAAGATGTTTCTTGTCTTGTGGTCTATAGTCACTCAGATATCAGTTGTGCTAATTCTCATTGAAACTCTCTGAGATGATAAAACTATTTTTAACTTTTGATTGTGAATATAGCAAGAAACCAATTTAATGATAATGCTGTTGAGAATGAAATTATCAGGTTTGTAACCTTTGCATTGTCATTTAATATTCTATAGAAATTGCTCCGAGCTATTTAATTAAATTATTAATGTTGTTGTTTAGGAAAAAATTGTGGTGCTGCCTTTTACTTTGAAGGCAAATTGGTATAAAGATGGTTTTAAATGTTTGCATATTTTCTCTGACACTAGGGAAGTTATTTTAATAAATTTATTTTTTGTTCTAATCTATTAAATAACTGATATCTAGTATCTGTTAAATTGGTCATCTTTGTTGATGTTGATTTTCTCTTCCTTTGTTGAAGTTGCACTGTAATAACAGTAGTAACAGTCTTACTCCTATCCAAAGATGTAAATGAAGAACAATTATTCAAAAGTTATAATTTATTCTTTTTGTATACTGCCATGTATTCAATTATTTTTGTTCTCCATGAAATTAAAACATGCATGGCATAATGAAAACTATAACTCATTCCTTGAAAGTCGCTTAAAAATTTTGAGCCAATATCATTGATGCTTTGTCAAAACTGCATTCTTAGGGTGTTAGAAGATTAGTTTGCTACTTGTGTTTGTTAATAATAATTGCCAAAATATATGTATGATTAGTAATAATTGGTAATCAAGACTGTAGAACCTAGCAAGAGAGAATTAGTTGCTAACATTACTTAACTTTTTTTGTCCCTTCCTTCTCCATTTCTGTCCCTCCCTAATTTACAAATACCCTCCTTTCTGGCATCATTTCATATCCTTCATTAACAACCCTGTTACTTGCTGTCGTCTTCATCCATTCCTTTCCCTCTTTCTCCATCCTACTATTGCTACGCAGCCTCCGAGCCCAACCTGCTGAAGGTCCGACTTAAGCAAAGGGTGATAGAAAGGCGCAATAGCCCCATCGTCCGACGCAAGGAACGTCTACTTGGAAATTCCAAGAGGAGATCACAGCTTGCAAGTACGGATATCTGAAAAAGTCTTGATAAAATATCAATTGTCAATGGATTTTTATAATGGATTTTCTCAGAATTATTTGACTTTAAATATTGAAGTATAAAATTTAAGTATATTTTCTCTGAAGAAGAGAAAGGGATGAGTTTTAGAAATATGAAAAAGTGAAATTCATAAGTTTTGTTAGCAAAGGACAATGAAATTATTGCGAAATAAATTTTATTCTGCATAACAGTTATTGATTTAGATGAACCAGCTATAAATCTGTTTGTGTTATAATATGCATTTATAGTTATTTGAATTAATTAGCATGTGTTTTAATTCGGATGTTAGATGATTGATTTAACTCTGTTTGAAATAATAAAATAACGGTAATACTAATAAAGCAATTTGTATGTATCCAAGTGGTAAGTATGAAAGATTTTATTGTTTTGAAATTTGAACTTAAATGGTAACTTGCCTTTGATCTCTATATTCAGTTTCAGTTGGCCATTGAAAATTAAATATATTTACTTAAAACAATATCACTTATGAGAAATTCTTGAGCATAAATCTTTAAATCTTTTGTATGATTTAAATTTAATAATATTTAATATTTACGTCATAAATTTTATGTTTGCTTAAAGAATTTATATTTCTTTCTATCGTGCTTATCTCTATTTGAAATATTGTATCTTAGTTTTCCAATAATAGAATTTCATAATTGAAAGACTATCTCCATTTAGCTCCTCTTCATCTATCTGATCAATTCTCTCGTAAATATGTACATTTCATCCTGCAGTATATTTGGTCTGTTTACAAAGATATTTATAATATTTATAAAATGGTGAATTCAAATTCAAAATCTATGAAGCAGTTTAAATTTATTTGTAACTCAAATTTTCAGGTGTTGCCAGTGGAATCCAAACCACCCAACCTGGGAATGGGACCACTCCTATAATGGAGGTAAAGAAAACTAAAGTTTTTTTCATTATATTTGTTTTTTCATTATCTCTGCATCATGAAAAAGTTAGAAATGAAATATGTATACTATAATGTAATATGAGCTAGCTCTAGAAACTATCCCATTTAATATATAGAATAATTTATGGTGAAGAACCTTGTGAAATGCTTCTCAGAAATCTAAAGATATTGCACCAACTTGTCTTTTGTTTTCAGCCAATTTCAGATTATCATGGATTAGTACAATCTGGCAAGCTGAGTCTTGCAAGATCAGATTTTTAGAAAACAATGTTGATTTCTAGCAAAGAAACTAGACACTTAACCTGTAACGTACGAACGGTCCCTTTTGGAACCACCAAAAGTAGTCACGAATGGCCGAGGGACCAATGGGGAATGGGACCACTAGAACACGCTTCGTTTCACATCTGCTTATTATCACTTTCTTAGCTCGGATTTGGCTGATTTTTTTCTTAGGCTCTTGGAGTGGTCCTCACTTTAAGCTCATAGCAAATCATCTTACTTGATACAAGGTTTATATCCGTAATCGCTTTCGAAACTAGGCTCTTCTCATCATGGCGCTACCTACGCAAACAGTCCAGATATTCCCTTACACTTCATCCTACTTATTTTTGGTGGTTGTAAACACTCTTTGGTATCTCTATAATCTTCTGTACAAGCAAGTAATCCATCCTTTTCCATATCTCAAAAAAATAAGACAAAAATGAAAATCTCTCAATGCTTTCCATTCCTGAGTTCTCTGCTCGGATTCTTACTGTGCATATTCAATGAAAAATATTTTTATTTCAAATAAAAAAGCAGTCAGTGGCACAGTGGTGTTTTCATGCATATACTTTTTGTTTTATTACGCTATCTTACATAGTTTTCTTTTTATTTAGCTTTAACTAAAGAGCTGCAGAGTTTCCGTAATTTCGGCATTTAAATGCCCGGCCGTTCAGAGATACTTCTGAGATTGAGTCCCGTCTTTTAAAGGTTAAAAAAAACCAAGGAACTTTGCATAATATTTTGCATGTATTCACTGTTCAGTGATGTTTGGGAAATAAGCTTGTAATTTGCTGGATAAAGATGTTTGAGGGAGATGTGGGAGGCGGGACCCACAAAAATGGGAGGCGGGATCAGACATAATGTCTGTGAAGTTAATATATTCAAGCATTACTACTAATGTCTGTGATATATTGTTTAATAAGTAAATCACTAAAATATATGTATAAATATATAAATAAATACATTTATAGATGTTGTATCTGAATTTTCATTTAAGGAGACATCTCAATATGGAGGCCCATTGGATGCAGGCAATCAGGGTAGCATCAGTGACCTCTCTCTGTACAGCAGTCCTTCAATGCCAAACATATCACTTGGAAGACCTCCAGTTTCACATAGCTCAGCTGTAAGAAGCTTTTATGTCATATTTATGAAATATTTTATTTTTAATTAATAAAAATTGATGTCTTATATTGAACCATTTGGCTTGATACGATTATGATCTGTAGGAATTCTTCCTTTACCAAATATAGTTTTTGTTTATTTACCAGGAGAGTATGAAGCTTGCTCCAGTATCAGAGGCTGAGGTCCGAGCTGCTTTCACAGCCAGACTAGGTATGCCTCTCACAGGCCAAATGATGCCAGGCACTATACCATTCTATCCAACGCTACCTGGTGAGTAGGAAATTCTGTAAGAAAATTTTTTTATATGTAAAGGTGAAATTACATGCCTTAATGCATTTCTGCATCTATAGATAGTAACTATAGTCACTTTAAATAGTCAATATGTGACTATTTAAAGTGAATTGGACTCAACCAACATGGTAACATAATAGTATGATATTGGCTATTATAATGAGATGTATATTTAATATAATACTTGTATCATGCATAATTTTTGTAAAATATTTTGCTATTCAGGATGCCGGGAAATTATAATTTTTTATGCAAGTCTGTGTTGAATGTGCTGAGGTTCTGCATTCTTAAAACTACTTTTCAAATTGATCCATTCATCTGAATGCATCTCTTAAAAATCTAAAATTTATGTCAAGTTTCTCTAAACAGTGTTAAGAGTGATATATTGCCAGCAACATTTTTTAAAAATGTAGAAAATCATTGGCTGATTATTTAAATAAGAATGCTGATTAAGTTATTAAATATGTATATATAATTCTTTGAAAAAAGCTTCTGAAAAGATTTTCCGAGGAACAAATGTGCATTACAACAATTTTATATGCAGCTTAAAGTTTAGGTTGTTCCTACATCAGGTTGAGCCTACAAACTTTGAATAACTCATCTATTCACTGCAGCAATCTGGAAAATCCTACTTTAAAATCATGTTTTGTATCATGTTCTTGGTGGACATCTTTTGTATTTTTTATCCTATCGATATTTTCATCAATCTGAATTTCTCAAGAATTCATTCTTATCACGGAAACATATTTCTGGACATAATGCTAATAGATGACTTTGCTAATGAGTATGATGTATGCAGCTTCTCTTGCTGCTGGCTGCATCCCTCAACTTTGCCATCCTTGAAGTAGATGGATGTTTTTGGGTGTGGTACAATTGTTGTGCCAAAACCTTCCTCATACTTATCAGATTGTATACCTACAACCTGATTATGTAAATTTTGACTCAGACATTACTAAATTTTCATTTTATAAATGTGGTAAATACTAAATCAAATAGAATTTTTTGTAAATAAAAGTTTTAGTCTTAACTCACAGTTAAACTTTTAAAAATATGTATTTCTTAGCTGAAACTATAAATTTCAGATTTTAATAAATAACATTGTGAATTTCCAAAATCTCAGATAACTTGGATTTTCCTTTAAATTGAACACCCACTATGCTTTGAAAATGTAAACACATGGGTGACTGGTTAACCTTAAAAATTCTATGAAATTAATATGTTCAAACATTACTTGGTAAAATGGACTAATGCAATGATGATTTGAATTATCATCTTAGTGATTGAAGCCGAATATAGCAGCCCAACATCACCCACTTACATTCATAAGCAGATGCAGACTCTGGAGCAGGCCTCTAGGGTTCCTAGTATGCTGCCCTCCATGTACCAAGGTGTGCCTCCTATCACAGACACTCAAGTAAGTATTTTTATTTATCTTGAATGTACTTTTTTAAAAATGAATATCATTTAGTTTGTTTTAAGGTGTATTATTTTCTTCAACACATCAAATACATAATGCTGAAAATATAGTTAATCATGATAAAGTGATTGGCAATCAGTAATAAGATTATAACAAAATATTTCTATTAAAACGCATATCTTACTTTTCTTATATGGTTTATATAATTTTATTTGTATTAAATTCTTACTTACATGATATGCTAAAATTCAGAAAAAAATTAGCTATATGAATAGGATTCTGACTTTATTGCTGAGATTTTTAAATTTGGAACTTTCATGATAAGTTAATAGGAAGAAGCAAGGCAAGCAATTAGGGTGTTATTGGATTGCATTCTCAGATAAAAGATCTAAATTTCAAGATTCGTTATTTTCCTTGATATTAATTCTTATCTCTCTAAAAAATTCTTCATATAAAAATATAAGCATGTAATGAACATTTGTTGCTGCAACATTTAATATAAAAATGAAAAAAATATTTAGATTTGATTTTTTAAGATTTCTTAGAGGTGGATAATTGGGAGTATTAAGATCTTGTTACGCTCAATTGCAGAAATCTAATGAAATATTTATAATGTAATATTTAAATGAATATTTCATTTGATAATAATTAATATTGGGGGTCCCAATTTTTGCTGGGTCAATCTTGCATTGTTTACTGAACAGTTATATATCACATCTTTATGACATTTCTTTCCAGAAAACTTTTACATGAATAGTTGTTTTGAAATGTGGATTGTTAGAAAAAATTCTTGAGATATGTTTGAACAAGGGATCAGTTTCCCTAAAATAGGGTAAAAGAATATAGCTTTAATTTGAGTTCACTTTTCATTATTGCGTTATGCTAAATTAATCAAAGTATTGTGTTAATAATTAATTTAAGATTACTACTATATAATCCAATATGAAATTTTAGTCAGTCAAAGGAAGAAAGTTATCTTTGCTTTTTATCTTGTGACAGGTGGCACATGCTAGACTCCATAAACAGGGCCACCGTCCTCTGGGGCGCACTCAATCAGCCCCATTACCCCTTGGCCATCCAATGCTACAGGGCAGTGGTGCTCCTCTTCCACAATTACATCCTCATAATCATGGACACCCATTACAACATCAGATGCATCCTCACTTACCCTCCCTTGCTTCCATCCCCCATTTGCATCCTGGCTCAATGGGTCCACCTCTTTCAACCACCTCCTCTTCCACCTCATCATCACCATCCTCGCATTATGAGGAATACTTGTATGAACGTCACCAGATGCCTCACCATGGACCTCCCTCACAACAAGAGGCTGCTCACAATTTCTTGAAACAGGTTAGTTTTGGAAGTTTTTAAAATTCCATTTTTAATGACCAATATTTCCTTTACCATTCCATTTGAGTTGTTTGCCAATAAAATAGATTAAAAAGTATTTTCTATTTACACCAGTAAACACAAGTGTAAACTTGTGGTATTTTTCTCATCTATTTTAATGGTGTTCCATAATGTCAGGCCTGAACACCCTCAGCAAATAACTAGCTAACCTTTCATATACAATTTTAGCCTTTCATAATTGACCCTCTTATATTTGAATTAATCCTATTATTATGTATTCTCTATTTTGTTATTATACTTTCACACTATGTCTCCAGTCCTTTAAAACTCTTACAAGGTTATGTACAATTTGTAACATTTCTTATTTTAATATATTGATTCTTGTATTCAAAGAGTTAAGTAATGTAGGTAATAATATCCCTACATAGCTAATAAACTACTTAGTGGAAGGATACATTTTATATTTTATTTACCAAATTCTGTCACACCTGTAAGTCCAATGCATCTTTTAATTAATTTTTATGAAGATTAATTTCACTGCATCTCTGTGTTTTCATAAGCTTTTTGTTTTATATCATTAACCTATTCTTTGCATATTAGCATTTGTTATGTTTGTTTAAATGTTATTTCAGTAGTTTTGTTAAAGATATATTTTAAGGAATACTTGTCAATATTACCTTGGGAGAGAAGACCTTGTAATTTGATGACTTTGCACAATTATTTAAATGAAATTTTATAGCAAATAATAAGGTAGGAAATAAACAACCCAATTTCATCAGTACTGTTTAAGTTGCACGCTAAATAACTAAGAATTAATCAAGAATTTTATTTAAAATTTCTTTATAGTCATTAAAACACAAAATTTTAATATTTATTTTAATAATCATAATTGGTGCTGAAAAAAAATAAATGGAAAAATAACTGCAGTAATAATGGGTATGCCTCTGACCCATGCTGCATATGGGAAGATTTTCCTCAATTGCTGTTGCTGAGGAAAGGGTATGACACCCAGCAGAGAAAAGACTATACTCAATACGTGTTGTATTAAGAGTGGTAAAAAGGCTTTGTATAAAAGAGCAATTTTTCTTCTCCAGACCTTAGCGAATGGATCAAGATTTTCAGAAAATTTCTCAGTCTCAAAAGGGTTAAATAACAGTTGTGATGAAACATTCCCCTAATATTTAAAAAAAATCATTAAAGTTATACATTCAAATTCAAGTCCATTATGAAAGGATTTGATCGTTATAGAATAGGAAAATATATGGAGTATTTATTTTGCAGCAAATCCGCCAGACTGTCCTCACCCGTGCTGGAACTAGAGGACAAGCTGTAGGACAGCAGTCACAGCCCCAAACACATCAGCAGCACCAATTGGATGAGACCCCTGAAGCAGAAGAGAATGTAGCTGAGGTAAAGAATATTATACACCTCTTAATGACTTGTGAAGTGAGTTTTATTTTAATGATTGTTATCTTTCATCTGTGAATTTATTATAGGGTAAGGATTTAGGAGTTGTTAAGTAATACTATTTTACAGAAACTATTTCATTAGAAAATGTCATCAAATTTCATTTTCATTCATCATTTATAAATTCATTATTTTCTCTCAATGCATCAAATCTTATTTGAAGTTACTTTTATTGTGTTTCTTCAAAATCAATGGAATATAGTCTATGTCAGTTATCTGCATCAGTTGATATATCCTGTGATATTTCCCTGTCTCCTTTTTCTGCCTAATTCTTTTATTTTGACTACTTTGAATTAGGTTATTGATCTCACTGAAAGGAAGGGAGAAAGTGAAATAGCGAGACAGCAAAGAGATCGAGAGCAGTTTCTTCAACAACAAAGGGACTTAATGATGAGACACACACTACAAGTTAGTGAAGGTAAGATATTTCATTTATTATTTTCATAAATAAATGAGGAGCTATTCTCTCATTTTTTACTTATTTTTTCTCAGATTTTGTGCTCCTTTTTACAGTTTTAAAGTATTTTAATGTTAAGGTTAATTTTTTTGTTTGAATGATGAATAGATCAGAAAAACTTTTATGCATTATAATATAATGTTTAACTAATGGTATCTATCAAAGCCTTTTATATTTTCATCCTGGCCTCACATTAATAAAATTTGTTCCATTTATACGTATCAGTTTTCCATAAATCTTTGGCTTCTTTTGCCTTTGAATCATTAAAATTATTTATAAGTCAATTTTTCCTCCATTATATAATTTCCCATTTTCACCTGAAAAGGTGTAAAATGAAAAGGAAAATTAAAAGTTATTAATACTTATAAACTCTCATGATTTTTTCATTAATAGGGTCAGCTTTCACCCCTCGCGGAACCCATATGCCACGACCTCTTTCCAGGGCCCTCTCAAGCCCTCTTGTTGCTTTGACTGGCACAGGGCAACCACAAGAAGCAGTGGGCAGCTCAACAGCAAAAATATCTGGCGGAGGGAGTGGAAGAGGAACAGGTATTGCCTTTGATGGGCTAATGCTTAAACACCAGTGTATTTGTGGGGACAATTCCACTCATCCAGAGCATGGAGGACGTCTACAAAGTATCTGGGCTCGCCTTCAAGAGACTGGACTGGCTGCTAGATGTGAGCGACTCAGATCTCGGAAGGCCTCTTTGGAAGAACTTCAGTCTTGCCATAGCGAGACTCATGCTCTACTTTTTGGTGAGTATTATCTAGTACAAATACATTTCTTAAATTTCATACCAATGTCACATCATTCTACAAGTATGCAGTCCCATTACAAATATAAATCCCTAATTAATCTTCTTATATAGCCATTCTTCTGATTTATTAATAATAATAATTTATTTGCCAGAAATCATACGTAGATTTAGTCGCATATTGGTGTCAATTTCAGGCTGCCTGGATTTGTCTGGTTTACCAATATCCTTGGTAAAAATTGAGTAAAAGTCAATAATGAAGAAATTATGCCCTTTAACATAATTAACCCTTTTATTACCTGAGATCCGATCTATTAGCTGACTCTGGTTGTGCCAAAACTGTCACGGGCTGATCTATAGGCAAACTTAGTTTGCTTTAGAATATGTGCTTTAATTAATGGCCTTGGCTTAAACTAATGTTGGTAATATTGTCTGTTTTGCTTACTTAATTTTATCACTTATTCTGCAATATACATACTGTCCTTGTGTACTTTGTTTTGCGTTCTGATTTAATTACGTATATCTCTGAGTTGCCTTCAGCCCAGTAGTATTCATCTTTATGTGCTAGTCAGTGTTTGTACTGTTGGCCTAAGTTTGCTGAACATTTATTATTAATTCATTTATCATGATTCTATTAAGATATGCTGTAATTCAGGTTAATATTACAAAGTAAGTTTTACTTTATATTTGATCCATACGTTTTATATGAATACTTTATAAAATACTTGTTTCTTGCAATTTCCTTTGCTTTCGTTATATTCTATTATTTGTCAGATAATTTGTAAAACATACAAACTTTTCACCATCTATTTTTTACCTTAGTATTAAGGGATTTTCTTAAACAGAATTTTCTTGACTTGATCTTTTTTGAAATCCACATTTGGAAATGTTCCTAAGAAAGTTTTGTCAGTACAAAACACCAGTTTAATTGGTTCTTTATTGATGACATATAGAAAGCAATAAGCAATTTCCATCAGTTTTATTCTGAAAACATTCTTTAGTAGCCCTTGTCATGATATAGTCTTACTGAAGAAATTACTGAGGAGTTTGGGAATGAGTGGCTTCAAACAAAAGAAACCACCATAGGGAAATTGGAAGTAAAAGTAAATTCTGGTGAGAAATTATAAAATTATCTGGGAAAAAGAAAACTATTGCTGTGTGTGCAGCAAAAGAGATAGAAAGCAAAAAGGAGAAAGAAAAAGATCTTGTTCAATATGTCCTAAATATAGTAAAGATCCTCAAGGGGAATGCATCCTTCACCATGTGTGTGGCAGATGCGGAGGCAGTGAATTTTTATTGTAATGTTCTTGCAAATTGATTATCACTCAGATATAGTCATTCTTATCCTCAAAACAGCTGAAGCTGATAATTTCTAAAAAATTTCTAATTGTAAATTTGTGAATCATTATTAGGGCTATATAAGATTCCAACCAAAGAATCTTTAATAACCTCTACTTATCTTTGACTTTTTGGTAGTTTTCCATACTTGAGAAAATACATACTTGAATATAGAAGCTTACTCTACAACACTTATTTTATTCACATTTATTTTCATTTCTCAAGGAACCTTTTGCATATAAAAGGCTATAGAATATTGGATATTGAATGTTAGATAACAGCTTGCTGTTGATAAATATGGTTTTTGTTTTAATGGTACATTTAATTGCTATTAAGAAGATCCAGTATCATTTTTCTTCAGTTAAATCTCACTAGTTTAGAATTAAAAAAATGAAAACCATTAGCTGCCCCTAATCATGCATGCATCCATCCTTCTTGGAAAAGTATAAGTACCAATAAAGTAAATATAAAATAGAAAAGGAAGTTTTAGGCAATACACAGCATGTTTTTCATAACGACAACTTCCAAAAAGTTTCTCTAATTTTAATTGCAAATTCATCATTTAGAATAAGTCATAGAAAGTGAAAAACATGCTTAGTGAAAAATTTTTGGTAATTCATTTTCAACTGTATATTTTAGGTACAAATCCTCTCACTCGTCAGAAGCTAGACATGAGCAAGCTGGCCCAACTGCCGTTGAGAAGCTTTGTTGCTCTTCCATGTGGTGGTGTAGGTGTTGATTCAGATACAACCTGGAATGAGCAGCATACTTCCTCAGCTGCTAGAATGGCTGTGGGGTGTGTCATTGACCTAGCATTCAAGGGTAATTTTCATTAATATATTTTCTTAATGAATAGGATTTATTTAAGAATAGTTTTGACAATTTCACATTAACCCTTTAATTAAACCTTCCAAATTCACACATTCAATATATTATTCAGTATTCTTTGTTCTTGTGGTATTCTAAGAAGCCAATTTGTTATTTTTTCTGAGCATCATAGAGTTTTATGTATCGAGAATAATTCATTTGATGTAGATATTTTGAAATTGTATAGTTTTATAGCTTTCAAATGGTTTGTGTAACTCCGATAGTTTATCATATGCCCTGATGATGCAAATAGGATAAAATTAGTGATCTGATGTTTTCTTCCAATTAACAACCAATTATTGAGGCTTCCTCTAACCTCACTGGCACCTTATAATATTAACCTTTCAAAATATTCTACTTAAGAGAAGCCCTCAAGGAATTTCAAAACATAAGATGTATGCACTGTAGTTTCATCACACTATACATATCTAATAATCCTGTGGGCTGGGGCAATAATATATGCTAATCATACCTTTGATTTTGTCAATATTGTGCATAATCACTTGAATTGTATCTCTGGAAAATCTTTTGTGGTAATGCAGACATGTTTAAAATTATTCAATCAATTATATACAGTTACAAACAGAAGATGTAATATAAACTTCATCTAACTGCTTTGCTACCTGTTTTTGAAATTTTTGTTAATAAGCCTATTTTAAACATAAATTATTTCTTAAAACTCATCTGAAGCCATTGGGAGTATACATATATTTTATATTGCATTGGTAATAATTTTTTTTTTCAGCTGCATCTGGTGAGATTCAGAATGGGTTTGCTGTAGTCAGACCACCAGGGCACCATGCAGAGACTTCCCAGGCTATGGGATTCTGCTTCTTTAATTCTATAGCTGTTGCTGCTAAGCAGCTTCAGTTGAACTTTCATCTAGAAAAAATCCTGATTGTTGATTGGGTAATACTTCTTTAAATATTTTAAAAGTTAAAGAAACCTTGAGAGTCTTGCAAAGAAAATCACAGTATAATTAATACATATCTCATTTGATTTCTTTCTGAAGGATGTACATCATGGTAATGGAACTCAGCAAATGTTCTATGATGACCCACGAGTGCTTTATCTCTCTATTCATCGTCATGATGATGGGAACTTTTTCCCAGGAACTGGAGGGCCAACTGAGGTGAATATTATTGTAACCTATAGATAAACTTATGGTTAAAATATTACTTTAATCAAATGGATAAATACTAATTTGGTAATCTTTAAAGTTTTAAACTAAAGATAGCTGAATATTATTCATATTACAATTATAATGACTAAGAATGGCATATTTTATGGAAATTTAAAAAATATATATTGAAGGAGTATTATCAAAAACTATTAATGAAGCAATTTAGGAATATTTGTAAATTAGTGTAAAAATAATACCTTTAGTTATTTAATTCTTAATGATTCCTATTACTGCCATATCAACCATACCATACCTTTACCATTTATTAATAATAAGTATTGCAATGAAAAATTGGTTTCAGAGTATTTATATTACACTTGATATTTTTGGATCCTCAAAGATAATAAACTGTAAATTAATAGTGTTTTAATGAACCTCTGAATAAATTAGCTGGCCTCGGTGGCCGAGTGCGTAGCACTTGTGATCTCGAGGTCCCAGGTTCGAGTCCTGGCAGATTGGAAAATTTTCTGGTCTGGGATGGGATGTATTTGTGTTCGACTGTAGGGGTTAAATGTAAGAGTGGTCTATATAGACTAAATTTTGCCCTGATTAATAAAGGCATTATTATTATTATTATAAAGGCAAGAAATAAATCTCTGTTATTTTTAGCACTAGCTATATCTACTGTTTCAAAGTTTTTCAGAGACTTATGATTGCTCACCAGAAATTCTGTACTATTTCAGTTCATATTCATAAAGCCATTCCCCCATTTTCCAAGCTAACATTCTAAATTATGATTTATTTTTTTATTTGTAAATAGTGTGGAGTAGATGATGGCATAGGTTTCAATGTGAACGTGCCTTGGTCAGGAGGACTAAATCCACCTATGGGCGATGCTGAATATTTGGCAGCCTTTCGAACTGTAGTCATGCCAATAGCAAAGGTAAGGTTATTGGTATATTTTCAATAAAATACATTCATTGTAGCCTTAAATAGATGCTGCAGCAATTTTCTGATAATCGAAGAAATAAAATTAACTAATACTCAGCTCTGATGACCTATTCCTGGCTGAAACCATTTGTGTCTTATAATATGTGGTGAAAAAAAGTATTAGATAATTTTATTTATTCGTTTACCGGCTGTGGATTTCCACATAATAGAGCCTTCAGCAACCGCCAATGTTAGCAATTTTATTGGCTTTTTGCAATTTCTACTGCTTTACTTTATTTATGTTGATGCAAATACTGAATTCCTGGCTAAAATCTTTATTGAAGATGAAAGTGGATATTAGGTCATGACCTACAGATGATATTTTAGGTTTTCAAAAATGTAATTAGTTACGTTCCTCACTTTGAGAAGCTGCAACATTTAACACTTAATATGAAAATATTCTAATTGTTTTTTTATAGTGAGGGGACTCAGAACATTACCGGGGATTACCCAATAATATATGCAGATGACCAGCACATGAGATAACATAGTCTTATTATGATTAGCTTATGGGCTATATACGAACAATGAACTCAACTTCTCTTAATAATTAATAATTAAAAAGTTTTCTTAATTCCAATGTTAAAATAAATGCCAGTGAAAATTCTGCACTTCCTTTTTCTTGTTTTAAAGTCAGCTTTCTTGACTATTTGAAGTTGAACTTCAAAGTTCAACTGCATTCTAAAATCTCTGTATCACATTTTTAATTTTCATTGAGAGCTTACTTTTAATCACAAATAATTTGAAGTAATTCTTGTGTGTTTAATTTGGATGATTTTGTTTATTCTCAACTAGATGAACATTCTCTATTATTACTTTATTTTAAAGGACTTTGCCCCAGAAATTGTTCTTGTCTCAGCTGGATTTGATGCTGCTGCTGGTCATGCAGCTCCTTTAGGTGGCTACAAAGTTAGTGCTGCGTGCTTTGGATTCATGACTCAACAACTCATGAAGCTTGCAAGTGGAAAGGTAAGATCAGTTGGGTTCTATAATGCTCCTTAAGGAACTTTATAATTTTCTTTTAAGAATACCAAGAATTTATTAGTTGATAATAGTAAATATAAAGTGGTTATTGCTGAAACATAAGGATCCAGAAATATTCTTTATAGCCTGAGATATGGATTCCTTATGAGATTTCACTAACTGGCAAGTAGTGAAATCTTTAGATTAAGGTTTGAAAGAAAATTATGTTGTGGGATACTCCTGTAAAGTTACTTATCAAATTAGTGAATAAATGAAACATTCAAAATATCTCTTTTTTGAGGGTGTTTAGTAGCGCAACATGCAATCAAACACCTATTTTGTTTGATTGAGTGTTTTCTAGTATGACAGTACATCTAGTGTATCCTCTGTAGTCTCTTGCTCTATATTATGTTGAAAAAAACAATTTAAATGATTTTCATCACCAACCCTACTGAACTGGTTAATTGTTTAATCAGTTAATTAATAACATAGTTATTATTTCTGTCTGTGTTAGAGAACTTGTATTTTTTTGAGATGCTTTTGTCAAATCAACTTTTTAATTGTTATTCTTTTAAATGGACGAGTTGGATAAAAAATACATTGTTATAACATACACAAAGTAAGCATCCAATCTGAGGGCCTTAGACAGGGTAAGGGAAAGAGTTACAGGGAAGAATTACGCAACATTGTTAGCGGTGTAGCCAGTTTTAGTCCATTAAAATTTCCCCCTGGTGCATGGTGACCTTACTTTTAAGACACACTATATACATCTCTAGAGATATCTCTATCTAAAGGTATAAACAGTTTAATAGAACAGAGAAAATAATCATATTGGAGGCCATTGGAGTTTAGATTTTTAAGTTAATTCAATGTAAAAAAACAATTAATACTTTAAAGCAAGTTAGTCTTCATTTCACCAGGAAATACCTTTTAAATTTGGAATTGAGTTAGGAAGGAAAAAAACAAATAAGATAAGATTATCTATGCAGTATAAATCTTAAATGCGGTGAAAGTTAAATGATTTTTTACTAATTCCATTTCAATTCCAGAAATTTAATCTTATTTTCTAGATCCATCAGACATACAAATTTTATTCAACTAATGGAAATAAATGATGAGATTTTTTACCTTGAGGACCTGAATCATTGTAATGAAACCAAGGGAGGGAAAGAGAAATATTTTATGTTAGAATAAGAATTTATATAATTTGCTAATTCTTTATAATAAAAAGAGAACATATATTCGAAGGAAGGGGATGTTAGAAAATTAACATTTTGTAATGCAACAACTGTAACTTCATAAGTATAATTCTTTCACAAATGTATGTTTCACATGTATTGTTTTTATGTTATATTCTATTTATTGATTCATTTTTTAGGTTATTCTCTCATTGGAAGGTGGTTACGATCTGCCTGCTATTTGTGATGCATCACAGGAATGTGTTAGAGCTCTTTTGGGTGATGAAATTGCATCTCTTTCTGAAGAGGAATTGAGAAGACCTCCTTGCCAAAATGCCGTTGAAACTCTTCAAAAGACAATTGCTATTCAGGTATATATATATATTCATTTTTTTAGGCATGCAGGGATTTTAATTTTTTGTCAAAAGAATCATTATATTCACTAAATAGTTAAAAATTAATTAAACAAGAACATTTTCCATATTAATTAGAAAACTACCTGAAGTAATTAAAATTTGGTTATAGACAGAGAATTTAAAGACTTTTAGCATCAATTCTCACCTTAAGAAGTAATGCTTTAAAGTTGTACTTAAATTACAACTATTTTATGCCACTCATATTATCCTTTGTAAAAAATAATGCCTGAAAAGTTGAAAGTGCATGTTTTACATTAGGAACTTATTATCAGGAAATAACCCATGTATAACATTTTCATCCTTTATTCCCTTCTTGATATTATCAATTTTATTTGTTTTTTTACTTTATCAAAATTGTTTTTATTTATGTGCATGCTGACGACTTAGATTCCTCACTGGCCTTGCATCAAGAGATATGCTCACACTGTCAGTTACTCAGCCATTGAAGCTGCCCAAAAGGAGAAGGAGGAAGCTGAGACTGTGACAGCTATGGCTGGGCTTTCAATGCAGCAAAGAGCTGCTGCTTCTGGTTCTGCCACTCTTCAAGCTGCTTCCTCACCAAACAGCTGTGCTACATCTAGACAATTGTGAGTGAAATATCTGTTTTCTTATATTAGTTACTAATCCTCAGATTGCAGGTAAAGAATGAGTTGAGTAAGATTGCTAGTGTATCATTTAAGATAAGAAGTAAGTGAATATTCCTGCCATAATTCCTATTAATAAATGTAGGCATACTTATATTGTTGCAAGTTTCCTTCAGCTTCACCCAAAAATCTTCCAAGTATAATTGCTAAAATTTCAAATGTAAATATAAAATATAATTTAGTACCATAAAGATACGTATTATTTGTGGATTATGCATACATGTTAATTTATTTTAATGTGAACATGTGCATTGCACTTTACGAAGCAATATGAATTAATGCAAATTTAATTTTTTCATCTTTGATGGAAGTAAGATTCTATTTATCCCAGTTAAATTGGACAAGAGCACTATTTTATATTTTTACAGGTCTAGTAATCCATCTGAAGGGTCAGATGAGCCAATGGATCAAGATGAAGTCAAGTGAAAGAAACCCTAATTACAGTCTGGCACTAACTTGAAGAAATGGTATCACATTACTGCACATTGCAAACTTGGTCACATCTGACGTAAAATGTAATGCAGCCTTAATCTTGTTGTATTCCCATGGGTGGAGCATCTAAATCGACCTCTCTCAGTGAGTGGTCTTGTAAACAGCAGGCAGTAGGTTGCACGCCTCAAAAGGTGTTCCAAAAGCCAAAAAAATGGTGCATAATCATTGCACTTAAGCAAATACTGTTTAGAATACACCTATATGTTTAACACCTTCTTTCTCTTGATGATAGATTTTTTGAAAAAATCTTTCATTTTCATTTTAGTTTGAGCAATGAAGGGATAACTTTAAATGAGCTCATTGTAATATAAAAGGAAAAAAAGTGAATTTGGTTTCAGTTGATGGGCATGGATGATCCTCTTGGATAATTTCCATGATAGTCGATTTTATTTATTTGTGCAAATTCCTTTTAATGGCCAATTTTTTAGTTACTTTGTTTATTTGTAATTTGTTTTAAGCTTATCTCTGTCAATTTTTCTGGCAGACCTGAAAATTCCTTTTATAAATGGGACTGGACCAAACTGGGTAGGTTTTACCTCAGGTTCTAGTTTTAAAAAACAAGGATAAAAATCAATGCCACAGTCCAAGAGCTGGAAATCAAATTTGTTTTATCATTGTATAAAAGACAGCATTAAAGTTTCTCTTTGCTATATCATAATGTAAAAACTGTGGTAACTATATTATAATGACTGCATTGGAAATGCTACTCAGTAAAATATTATTAAAATGCATATATCTATGTTAATTATGTATTTTAAAGTGCTGGACACTTTAAGTTTATAATGTTACAGTTTTGAAATGTTATCGGGCTTAAATTGAGGGTGCAAATTTAGGAACAATGGAGGTGAAAAATTCCTGATGGATTTACTCTGTTCCTAAGAGTTTAATTCATAAGAGTGTAAAGGCTTGGATGTATGTTTTTCTTTGTACGCATGTCATGTTCTTACACTCATGTGTATTGTGTTAACTATATATCAAAGATAAAATACTATATCTGTTGCTAAGCCCTATATATTTCTTTCTATTCCATTTTTTCTCTTAATGTATGTTGTGATAACTGTTATAAGTGCAAATGAATACAAAAATTGAAATGGTACTTGTGTAAACATGTATATGTAAGTTGGTTACAGATATTTTAAAATGGTGGAAAACAATTGATGTTGTGATACAAAGATAAAGTATATGCAGTGGCATTTTGTGAATGTAAAGGAAACCTTTAAGATATGTTAATATAAATTATTAATGTGAAGCCTGGATTTTGTATTTTGGCATATATGAACAGGATTCATGGATTGATTTTAAATACTGTAATAATGGAACTGTACAATTAGTTAATATATAGTCATTGTGATATATGTCTGTGCACAGAGAGAAATATAAGCATTTATTTTTTGTCAAGCATTTTGAAAATAAAAAAGAAGAAATCACTGTGAATAAGTGAATTTTCATATTTTATGATCAAAGAAGCCATGTTTCCATGCATGTATGTCAGTCAGCTATTTTGTCAATCTTTAATTTTAGATTTAATTTTCTACATACTTTAAGAACATAAAATTTATTTCAGTTGACCTATCTATAATCATAATACAAGAAAATCTTTCTTCTGAAGAAGCACATAGTATATGTCTCATGAGATTATTGATGTATTGTAAACATTGATTGTTTGTGGTTAAAATGTGGCACCAGTGTTTTTTGTGAGATTGTGTTACTTATTGACATTCCTTACTGTATTGTATTTTAAATATAGTCTACATTTTTTGCTGTCAAATTAAGGTAAAAATGTGCAATGTTGATTTTTGGGATATTTTGTGGATAATAATCCCAGTGATAAATGTGAATGATATTAAAAATGTGTCTTAGGGTTCTTCATTGGATTAAATTTATCATGACCTTTGACTTGAAATTTTAATTTTTTTGCTAAATTTAAATATGTACAACTGAAAAAGTATTTGATGATATCTGAAAGGTATTTGAGATTGTATAAGATTGGGTTGTTTGATTGCATCCTGTCTGTAGAAAAGACAATCTTTGTAAGCTGTTTTAAAATATTTTTCCTCATTTACAAATTCAAATTCACAGATTTTAATATTCTTTGCTTACCTTGAAGAAGGTAATTACTTTGAATTATTATATAAATTATAACTAAGCTTGTAATGCTGCTAGGTTTTTGTGATGTACTGGTTACATTTTTATAAATTCACACAAATGCATATTTATACATAGTTATTTAGTATTTCTATTTAACACATGTATTGAATATTACATAAGTAAAAAATGATAGACAGTGATAATTATCCTTAACAGTCATAGAAGTTACAAATTTTATCACAATAACATATAGGGATGAGAATGGCTGTTTATCAATTTTTAATGTTGAAATATTTAATACAAATGTTAACTTAAAATACTAAATAACAATCAGTTGGATTAGAATATACATCTTAATGCTAAAGAGTATATTTTAATGAACTTCATATTCATGTAAGTATCACGTAAATCAAAGAAGTGATTTTGTGCACTTAAAACTGGCTCTCAAGTACGTATTAGTCCCGATAGCTATATATATATATTTGTTTGATTTCCTTATCAATCAGACCATTATGTAATACTGTTTCTCCCTTAATTTTATGTGAACATTATTTTAAGCATTTAAAATCTAATGATAGAAATTGCTACCCCATTAAAACAAGTTTCAAATTCTTTCTTTCTGGAGATTAATTTTTGTCCATAAATTCTCAATCTAAAAACTCTTTTCAATTCTCTTTATTTTTTGTTTTAATTTTTTTTAGAAAAATTACCTACCAAAATAATTATTAATTAAAATATAATTTTATGAGAAGAGCAGGAGAAAGTGCACATTTTATTAACTTATGCACTCATTTTCCAGTGATTGCTAATGAAATTAACACTACAATATGCATAGGAGATCTAATTATTGTTGAAACTGAAGGAGCTTTAATGATTGATATCTTACTTTAAGTCCTAATCTATGCAAATAATTTGAGTTTATGGGAATATTTATATCTCCATCAACTACAAATTTTGAGTACCTGGCATTTAAAATGTTCCATAACTATGATTTAATCCTGAATAGTATAAAGCTCATGTACAAGATTGTTCTGACCATATCTGCCTCTGTGAATTTCTTTTATTTATTGGTCTTCAAATTTTTGACCTCACTGATATCTGTCTTTAAGAATTTTACAATTTTATCGATGCTGGCAGTAAATTGGTGTTAGCTTATGAAGTTTGCAAAATAATTGTAAACTAAATCTTCTTTAGAAATTCATTTGAGCATTGGTATGGTTACATGTTGTGGTTTGCTTTACTGGCCTCCTTCATTAGCTAACCCAAATAATCTTATTGGTTATACTTACTTAAATAGTACTTTTTAAATTGTATGCATTTGATTCCTCCCTTGCATTTCCCACTAACCTCTATGTAATGTATTAATATTAATTATCCACTGCCTGTTGGTCTATGTTTACCAGCAACCTTATTCATGTGAAGCAAATTTAGTAATGTTGAAATTTCAATGCTACTGATACTACATGTTGTGTCAAAATATGGAATTCATTAAAGAATGTTTACTAATAATAGTAATACTTCATTTAAAATTAGGAATAATCATTTACTTTCTAAAAATTTCCATCACTTACAATTAATCTTTAGTATCCTTATGTTCAATTAATGATGTGGTGTTGAGAATTTCTTTACTCCATTCTTTATAAATCTGGACTTTAACTTACTGACTACATTTGCATAAATATAAATTTATTTCTTAAATCAATATTTTTAACAGGATGCTTGACTGTCTGTGTTCATAACATGCTTTCCTTCTACAAGGGAAAAATCTCAAAATAATCAAGGTACTCATACAGGTGTGCTATTAATAACAGCTCTTGTTATATGAGATATCATAAATAAAGGAGATTATTTTTGAGGTTCAGTAATTTACTGTTACTGATCAACTTTTTGCTCTTTGAGTAGCAAGAACTATGGAAAATGGAAAATCTTGTTAAAATTTTTTGGTATCATAATTGATTATTCATTTCATTTAAAAACTTGAGAAAATAATTGAATTGTATTTTAAACCTCACTATAAAACCTTTTCTCTTCTTTCATAACCATTAATGACATTCACTTTAATATTGTTTGAATTTGTGGAAAGTTAATATTTGGCTTCAATTCAATCTTAAAGCAATTACGATTTACTGTTAAATAATTAAAAAGATGTGGTATTACATTTGCTGCTTATGAAATCGTAAATTCTTAGCTAAGCACACTGCATGGTATACTTCCCTCAAAAAACTCTGGTTAGTTGCTTCTCTTAGCCACCACTAGGTCCTAAATTGTATGCTTATGTACAATTTCTTGAGCAAGAATATTCATTAGAGCCCTATGTATTGTAATTATAAGATCTACCTGGGTATGATTGATGTCATATACATTCCTTTCATATCTAGATCAAGTACTTCAAATTTTATTAAAAAACTCACTGTTCTATGTGTATTTAAAATGAAAGGATAAGTATGTGTATTTGGTGAGGATAGCAAGTTCTAGATACCTTCTGATTTAAAAATTTCTAAGATGCTCTATCTATATCCAAAGCTTTCTGCTACTAAAAGAAGTTAAAAATCTGACCATTCTGTTTGAAAATTATCCTTAGGAAAGTCAAACTCGCATACATTTATAAAAAAGAATGCTCATCGTACATCACATATGAAACTTTTAAATAAATTTTAATGTTGATAAATTATGTTCACAATGGTTTGTTTGTGATGCTGTTATACAAAACATTATACATATCTTAATAAATACTATAGTTTGTTTACAAACAATGAAATGACAGCAACATTATAGTTATAAGTCTTCCACAAATTTGTAGAGAAAGTTATCCTACCCATCTCAATCCAAAAATAATAATGAAAATTAGAAAATTAAACACAAAATATCATTACAATAAAAGGGCAAAATATTTAGCATATCTAGGCAAGATCCTTGAACCTACAGTAGGAGAGTAAACTATGAAGAAGCCATGACTAAAGAAAAATGAAAAAAGGGCAAATGATAAAATACAATATCAACTACAAGAAATTCAAGTTTACACTAAAAGACTCAAATGTGCTTTTTGTTTCTCTGTAATGGGAACAGTTTTTGTACTTCTGAATGAAATTCTTCCAGAACGTTTGATTGTTGTTATTCCCATTGTTTTCAATGATTCTATGATAATCAAGGTTGATTGTAAATGCATTGGATGTGAAGTAAGAACTAAACTAAGAATAACAAAGTAAACTAAACATCATAACTCTCTTAGTTGGAGCAGCAGATCAGAAATCAAGATTTTGGGGTATGAAGAATATTAATTTCTGACTTCCATATCAGTTATCAAGGGGTGCATTCTGAACTTTGTACCTCTTGGATTAACTTATCCCATTACCTTTTTAATTATATATCTTTCAACAACACATGAAACAGTTTTGCTCAAAGTTTTTTAGATAGGTTTATGTAAATAATAAATTTTCATATATTTAAAAATTTTAGAAAAAAATCTAATTTTTTACAATGATTATATTTTCTATATAAATATGTTTCAGTTTATGATGTACTTCTTAATTGATATGCCACATTTATTATATATATATATATATAATAAATTAGTTGTTAGATATTGTTTTTGACTACATGTGTATAAAAAATTCTATCCTTCTTTATGTTTTGATGGATTTAAAAAAATCACTCTAAAAACACTTTATTCAGTTGAAAACGACAAAAATTTATTGTGCAACAGATTGTTAAACATGTTTTACTGAGACAAATTCACAAATTAAAATTTGGACACCCTTTGCACCAAAATCAGTTGAGTGTATTTTACATTCCATAGCCAAGTTGGCCTTGATACCCCTGCAGAAATTTTTTATCAAAAATAAATTTGTAAATCTTTGCATAAACTTTACTACTAAAAATAAAGGATCCAATGAAAAGCATTACTTCCACAAATATACTACCTTATACAAAATACATATTAATATAAAATATTCAAATTTCTGTCAAGGGAGATTTATTAGAAAAATCACAGATATTGTTTTTTTTTCTTAAACATGAGCCTTTAGAACAAAATCAACCAACATATTATATATAACAATATTTTACATGAAAAGATACAATTCAAATATTTCTATATTCTACAGATGTTAAAGTATGCTCCATAATGAAAATGTATCAATAAAATATTCACAGATTGACAGGTGATCCTCTTGCAAGCCTGCTCCTGTATTTCCACACCTCCTACAGACCCAAAAAAAATTTGAGTATAAATAAGTGGTCCATTGAAAAAAAAACAATACTTTTCATACCGTTTTGCTGTTACTAATATTTTTTCCCTGTCAATGTATTTAGATACTGATTATTTTCTTTTACCAGTACATTATTCAAAAGTAAAACCAATAATTTACCCTCATAACTTTAGCGAATATATCACTAATTCCGATTTTACTCAAGTCTGGAGTAAAGTACTTTGACTATATATGAGTATGCATGTAAAAGTATTTTTGATTTTCATTAGTATAGAGATCTGTGAGAAATAATGAGTAAGGATAATAATCTTTGCGGTGGGACAAGCCAATATATTCGCTATTATACTCGCTGAAATTTTGTATTTGGGTTATTAAAATTGAGCTCTATCTGCATAATGTAACATGAATTAATTATTTCTATCATAAATTTAAAATATATTTCATAAAGTATAAATAATACCATCATTGGTATATTTCTTAAACATCTTCATCTTAAACTTGATTGTTCAGCCAAGTTCCTTTTCCAAAAATACCAGAAGGGCTCTAACCTGATAGTTTCCTATCTAAGAAATGTGATTGATAAGAAGAAGAGATAACTTAGTAAATTGCTTTGTTTTTGCATCATTTTGCCTTTCACCCTTCCTAGACAGACATTTGGATATTGATTGGGATTGCATAATTCATTTATGAAAGGTGTGCAAAGAATTTTAATTGTCCAGCATATATACTAAATGCAAACACCTAATATAAGGGAAAATACCCATAGGATACTCCTAAGTACATTAGGATTGGACTGTGCACAGGATGAGGAAAATTTATAAAGTTTGTCAGTTTTGGATAGTTTTTCTTGATATTTTCCAGATTGATTTAAATTATTTTTAAAATGTGAAAATTATAGTTATACAGGAAAACTTTGAAATAAAGAATTACTTTTGAGTCTGTGAGTCAGAAATAATACAGTAAAAAAGTTTTAAAAATGTTTTATAACAGAAATGAAAATATTAATGAAATAGAAAATGCATAAAATGTTATATTATGAACCATTTCAACCTGGTTAGTATTAAAAAATAGCATGAAGTAAAAAATTTAATGCATACCGATATTTCAAAATTAAGCCAAAAAACATATTATTATAGGATTTCTTCTGCAATTCTATCTAGAATGCTAGAATAAGGCTCAATACTATTATATAATGATTAATTAAGCTGATGTATATGCATTTACAGAACCTTATTACACATATTCTGGGGAAGATTCAATCAGTTTTTCTTTATTACTGAACCTATCAAGGTATAACTTCAAGCGTCTTGGTAAAAGGCTCCAATGTAACCAATATAAATAAATGTTTTAAAGATCTAAAAGGATCCAAATTTTTAACATTATCCAATTACATATTGCGCTTTAAGAGAGATTGAGTTAGTAAGTAAGGTAGCAGACTAAGAATTACTTCTTCATTACCTGAAAATTTAAACTTAATCCTTTTCTTTTTGCCATATCTTCAATTTCCTTGGCTACTTCTTCTTGGAGGCTTCCTGTCACATCAATGTATTCACACTCAGAAGCTGCATAATGGCAAGAGATGGCTTTTCTAAAACCCTATGAACACCATAATATGGATTTAAATACTCAAAAGAATGTTTATTATGACATTAATTCTCTTTAGACTAAGATGCAGCAAATATTTGTATAATAAAAATAGTGCCTCATCAAAATATTTGAATATTATGTTCAAAAGAAACAAAAATTATTAATTCAGCTTCCAATAATAATTTTCTCTAGAAACAAACTTACTCTTGTTTTGTTGACTCCTGAACCATGGATGAGAAGTGGATGGAAGAACACTGTGTCTCCCTTTTCCATTGGTAATTCTACTTTGTGAATAGTATCGTATCCTTGAATTCCATGGTATGCCTTATTCACTCCATTCTATTCAGAATACATAAAAGTTAAAGTTATGTAAATTAAATTTTTTAAGTTTTAAAAGAAACACAGTCTGCAAAACAAATACAAAATATTAAAAAATTGTACAGGGAAGTTTGCAAAAATTGCCCTTCCAAATTCAGATGGAGTTCTACAAAGTGGACACTATATCAATTTAATTTGATATATTCAAAATCAGCTCAAGTATTCAATAATTTCAATAAAAATGAAGATGTGCAAAATTATAAATTCTATCATTTGAAAGTTTATAAAAATGAAAGATAGTTTAAAACTTAGCTCTAATATATATCTACATTTATTTAGTATAGTTGATAATTTTCAATTTCTATCCATGGAAACAAGTATTCAAGGAGACTAGGCATTCTTTGGAAGAGAGAAAATCTTAAATAACTCAATTGATATATTGGAACAAAAACATACTAATTGGGATTAAATAATTAAATCTTAAATGGTTAAAAAAAATTCCCCCGCCTCTTTAAGATTAATCAGAATTATGTCTGAGATGAAATTCATAACCCATCATACTTCTAGTTTAGGGTATTCGTGTTTCAGCAAAACTCCCCTATGACTTCCAGGGACTACAAAGAGACATCCGTTATCCCTAGTCACTTTCTCCATAGCAGTCCATGCAGCAACAATTCTGTCGGCTGGTCGGAAAGGGAAATAATGCAAGTCCTAAAAGAAACATAAAATAATATGTATTTTTCCATGGACCTTATTGATAATAATCAGTAATCATTTCTAAATATACTGTGTAGGTCAAGTGAAGAACTTGATGTGACAGAGAAAAAATACCTGATGAGGAGGATGTTGAGATGTCTCTTTGCCTGAATCAGGTGGCTTGTTGATCAACATCGTATGCATAGCCATAATGTTTGGTCCAGTGAAGCATTCCACGTAATCTAGCAACTTTGAAAATAGTAATTCTTTACCCTTCCATTACCGCGCTCGAATAGTAACAATCAGTGTTAAATATATATATATAGCAGATATTCCATGTTCCACCGCTATACAGGACGCAACCATTCGATCAATGAAATTTATCAATATTTACTTAACTGAACTTTAATCAAATGCAATACATCTCGGTTGCGTCAAAATAAGTTAAATATATTTCCCATAAAATATCCAAGGGATATTCAGAAAACACTGCCGGAGAGCTTACCTTGGGCATAAGAAAATACTTCGATAAAACATCGTCCCATACTATATCCTGAATCTTATTGATAAGATATTCTCCTTTTGCATTTGTTTTTGCCAAAGAAATGTCTTTCATCATCGTTATATTACCCTTAGGAATTCTTCCTTCGCAGTAGTCGAGAAAGCGCAGCCTGTGAATTTTTGATAAGTCATTTGAGCCACTGAGGGTTATCTTCGACTGAGTGATGACTTGAAATATATTTTACCTGCATTCTTCAATCAAACCATCATCAACTAGACGAGGAATTAAAATAAATCCATTTTCTTCATAAAACTGCCGTTGTCTCTGGCTTAGGATAGGATTATTTAACGTGTAACGAAATTCTCCGACTGAATCGTAGAGAGGATAAGTTGCTGCGGAAACGCATTTTGGGAACTAATAGTTAAGGAAGTAACAATTAATATCGTACTTCAAAGAGTCGCACTTGAGAATACTGACAATATAAATGAGAATATTTAAAAAGGATACGGCAGTCGAAGCTTTGCTTCCTTTCAAATGACGATAAAGTGTGTTTAATCTTTCAGAATTCATTTTCTAATAGAAATAAAGAAATAATTAAGAAGAAATACGATTAAATATGTAGCATAGTGACGTAGTAATCTTTATCTCGTACCTTAAAAGTAGTTACTGCTTGGAATTGAAGTTAAGATGGCAAGCAGCTAAGATACACGCAATTAGTTAACAACTGATAAAATGAAACATCCATATCACTTATTTATCGCAAATATTTTCATAATATTTGGTCATGTGATTTCATTACGTCGTGGGGAAGCAAAAATTTTTCGTTCTTTATAGATTTAGTTCTCTATCAGACGTCCAGATGGCACTGAACTTGAGCAAATGTGTTTTGCACAGCTACTCCTCCCATACAGAGTAGAGAAAGAGGGCGGTGTGCTGAAAAAGACGCGAAAGCCAACACCGCATTTCTGAAGCACAAAATCTCTTCTTTCACTCGCTAACCTCAATCAGGGGCCTCTTACTCGGGCGGGAAAATTCATAGCACCAAATCGTAGGGTAGGCATACTTTAACAATGTACATATTCGATTCAGGCCGTACATTTGCTAAAAAATAATCCACTAATTATGCAAAAGAGTTACTTTCAGACTGTTACAATTCAACACTATTCTTACATGAAAAGGCATAATCTTTTTGAATTTTTTAAATACCCTATCTGAATTCATGAATTACGATAGGAAAATATCTTGTCTATTTTGATGCTGATATGCAAACTAACTTTCAGTACGTGAAAGGGGGTGCAAACCCTTGACTCTACTTACCTTAACGATTAATTTCTCATATCGTTCGAGGGAAAAACGAATTTTAAAATGTTTCATTTTTGGCATCTATTTCCCTTATTTTATTCGCTTTATACGATCGGCCAGTATAGTAGGGAAGGCGCATAATATACACGACGTTCTTCCTTGACGTTTTTTTCCGAATTTGTTAAGTATATCTAATCTGATCTTCTATGTTCTAACAAGGATGCGATATGGCGATATCGCATCTTTGAGAATTTGAGTTACGTTTATTCATTTATCACAGCAATTTTTCACAAAACGTTTAACTTTTTCTGGGTCATTAATATTACTTCTGTCGCCAGGGTCGCATACTCAAGGTGAGGCCTTACTCGAGCAAAACAAAATTACTCACACATTTTTTCTTCTCTCATTCTCACTATCCTCATAATTTAACAGTTTTTCCACATATCTTACGGATATTGAAATTCCCTGTTAAATATTTGTAAGGGTTACTCGAAGATATATAACGGATTCTAATGTAATATTTTCCCCACGGAGGCTGAATGAGAAATTATTGATTCTTATTCGAAAAAGTTAGCTGCAACACATCTATTTTTAGATTTTATTCCCAATCATCGGAACTTTCATAATTTCACCTAAATTATTTGAAGGTATCAGTCTGTCCTCAGTGCTTTCTATTTCCTTGTAGATAACTGTCCGCAATTATCCTAGCCTTACTATCAATTACGACGCTGAGGTCGTTGATATTTACTAAAAATAGTTATGGTCCTATTACGCTTCCCTGTGGAACGCTCAAAGTAACTTATACTAATAGATTTGACTAATTCTGTAAGCATGTAACTCTGCTTTTTTGTTGTTCTTTTTCATTATATTACTTCTATATCGGTTCAAAAATGTATGTAATTGTTGATGACGAGGGACCTTTTTTGCACTGAAATCTATTGCGGCGAATTGCTATTTGTTTTCTACAAATGGACATCGAGGATTAGAGAGGAAAGCACGATCGAATCTTTTGTGTTGGTTCTTAACAAACGGAGGTGCTAAATAATTAGTACCTCTTCCGATCCATTATATGTTACTATTATTCATTGATTATTAATATTTTATAACATTTTCACTCGATTATGTCTACGATATGTAATTTGCTGGATTTTCTTCCAATCCGCTTTTCAATATTAAAGATATATTTACTGTTTTCCTATCATTTGGGAACTTACCTAAGCTTATAAATGTATCAATCCTAACTTAATATAAAGCGCTTTGTGCTACTTCCTTGAGAACCCGAACTGTTGATTTTCAGGCTCGTCTCTCGCAATTGTTCCCTTTTATAGTGATTTTTGGTATCCTTTCAGGTGCAAAAAGAGTAGTATCTAATTGACGAAACGCTGCCAAAACATCATTTAAGTCATAAGCTTTAAGGGTTTTCATGTATCTCTTCATGTTATATTTTCTTTTTTAATTGACGATTGACTTTAAGTATAGCTCGTTTGGTATACTATTTATCTTCTTGATTTTCTTCATTGATATAGTCTAGTGAAAATCGAAAACTCTTCGGAAAAATCATATAAGATAAGAGAAGTAACTCATTCCTAAAAACATGGCGTCAGCTCTTAATTTAGAGTGTATATCTATTCTAAAATCATGTTTCAGGATAATTTTCATCGATTTATCTATAATTAAATAATTGGTAACATTGTTTAGTAACAGGAAAAAATGGGGGATAAGGTTATTTTGAGGTTGATGAGTTGAAAGGAGGAAGTTTCGAATAACGAAACACTATCGGAAGGAACTGCTATAAAACAAATGAGACCTCTATTATGTGGATGTAGTCTCTGCCAACATCTGCTTACCACTTGTTCGAGGAAGAGGTTGTCTCATTCTTTGCCCTCTTAATCTACCCTCAGTAATTGAGCTAATGGGATAAATTGAGAGAGATTATTATATATCACCAAAACCTAAGAACTGCCGTCTAGAATGAAACGATTATACTCCTCGTCAACTGCATTAAGAGAAATAATTCCTTTTGGATGCAGATATTCGTTGAAGTGGATACATTTTGGCCAGAGGATGATAATTATTTTGAGCATTATAAAGGCTATTTAGGAGAAGAAGTCATTAATTATTATTCATAATAAATTCAATCGAAGAAGCCTTTGTTTGCTAAGTTATCGCATTTCCGAATTCACTTTGTTCATTTACACACTTTTAATTATAACACACTTATCGAAAATGGCGGAACCTTGATAATTGTGCTCATGAACATATAGAGTACAACCGAGTGTCTGCTTAAAAAGGTTTTGTCGTTGAATTAGATCATATTATTCTTAGAAAACGTCAAAACTCTGAATGGGAAGATATACATTCTTTTATTTTCGGAATTTGATTCGATTTGTTTGAAGTCACTACATTCCCGATTCTATCGTAATTTAAACATGAAAGAAAGGTGTTAGAAATTCTCGTAGTCTTAAAAAAACGGTTGTTTATTAAAATGTATTCAGAGTTTTAGTTTACGTAAAGGACGAAAATTTATTTTCAGAAGATGATTTCAGAAGTCAACAGACATTCACTTGTAATGGAATCAAGGAAATGAACGATGAATTAAATCGATGGTTAAAATGGGTACACATACTTAGTTTTTTAATCAGTATAATATAATAGTAAAAAACTTTGTTATATATTATATGTTAATATTTGCAGTTTTGATTTTAAATATAATTTTCTTCTATCGTAGAAGCATCACCACTTTTCTTTATAAATAAATTTAAATATTTAGGTAAATAAAATCAGGTTTAAAAATTATACTGCAACACGACTATTTCTCAGAATATATTAACGTTACTAAGAGATTTAGCTGCTGATAGACCAAAAAGCCTGGTTGCAGCGTATTATCTATTGAGACACTGATGAATTACAAGAGCAGAAAGAAAGACACACTACCTAAGAGAGTGCTGAAGAAAGTTACTTTCAGAGAAGATGTTTGGCGCATTTCTTTTTGAAAAGTTTTACTGGTAATGGCTCTAAGAGTGAACCAGGTAACTTTTCCATTGTATTAACCCTATTATGACTAACATTTCACAATTGTTACTTTTAATGTAATAATTCCTTTATATATCTGTAGAATTGTCGCATATATACCCAGATATGGTCCATAATGCACCCAGACATAATCCAATATGGCGGTATCTCAGGATTCTGATAAGGGTAGGGCCTTACCATCACCTTATCGTTCAACGACAAGACGTCCCTCCAAAAGGATGGACCCTGACCGGATGGCGGTTAGATGACCAGATAGAGGAATCCTGAGATATGCGATGCTACAGACGCGATAGCGAAGACACCGAAGGGACGACAATAGAGCTTATAGAGAAGGAGACGTGGAATAACGAGTATTGTCGTCAATAAAGTATTGAACACCTATTTTCCAAAGCTCGTCTTCTCATTTACCGATCTACTGCAACCCTTTCCCATCGAGGCAACCGCTCAACTATTTGGGAAACCATCGTCGTCAACATCTTTCGACGTCGGGAGATGCGACAAGATGTGTATTGTAAATATGACTATCCACCACACGTTACAAACATTTTCACATTATTGCGATATAGATCGTTGAAATTTATTCATATCCATTATTTCTCGTAATTTTCCCATATTATAGTAACACGCACTCATTAAAATGTGCCTACACAGTTACAAATAGGTATTCTTTTCTTCATTCGATTATTTCCCTTCTTAATGACGCCTGCCTTGTATTCCTTTACCTTAACGTAACTCATTTGATATCTTTCGACATTCATATAATGTAAGAAACATTTTTCATTAATAACTGCATTTAAAACAGGAAAAGAATTCAACTAGCGATGCGCAGAATTTGAATAACATTTTTATCAGAAGTTAATTGTAACTCTATCCTGGAAATGTTCTCTTACTTATTATTCTCGGAATTTCGCATCTATTTCACACATAAAAGTATTCATTTAACTGTCGAAAAGTTCATCCCGAAATAACGAGTAAAAATTTCCCATGGACTAGATACCATGTTCACACTTGTAAGCAATCCATCACAGTCCAGTGCATAGGAATGGCGATAGCCTATTTTCTGTCGCTGCATTGGTCTTGCGGAAGTGTTCACACCACCGATCTCGCTTTCGGACAATAGTAAGGGCGCCTTTTATGCACATCTCGAAGGTGCTTTATGTACAGGAGGTATCAAACGCCGAGCGGATTTCCGGCTTGTCCAATAAGTTCCTCGTTGGTGGCTCAGGTTTCAATTCGCAGTTTTCCAATCATATTCAATATTTATCTTGATTGATTGAATAAGTATATACACTTATGCTTCGAGAAATTTTCAATTCAGATTTTCAAAATTTTTACCTTTCATCTTGTCTGTGTGGACAAGATGAAAGGTAATCTTTTGTTGTTTTTATAAACAAATTTTGATATTACGTTGAAAATAAGAAATAAAAAATTATCATAATTTCCCGTTAATTGAATATATGAAATTAAGATATAAAGTATTGAAAAACGTATGATCTATTATGATGAATATTTACAATGTAGCAATTCATGGTAATTAAGTCGTGTTATATTAACGAGGTGTGATACATGGAGGATGTGGGATAGTTAGGACAATTTAGTGTTGGTTCAATACCATGGAATCTCACTATGTATACACAATTAAAAGCATCTATTTTAGAACACTTAAGAGGCAGAAAGTCCTTTTATCTTCAACTCGATCCATAGATGAAATTGGTATATCCTCTCTCTGAAGGAATATTAGAATAATTAAAGTGATGGTATTTTATAGTGTTTTAATGACTCTGAAAATGAAAAACTACTTTTCTTGATACTTCTTACTACTGTTTATGTAACTTTTCATACTGAGTATCTTCAAGATAGTTAACATATTCTTGCAGATTCCTATTGATTTAGCCGCTCCGCTTCTCAAAAATAGAGACATCTATCGGAGAAAAACCGAACTCAGTACGCAACGAAACGTGAAAAGTGGGAGGTAGGTCACTAACGTTGCAAACGCCTGCATAGGCGTATTGTGGTGTACGTCGCATCGTGATAGTTGTACACTAAGAACGTTTGTTATCTAATTCTCATCCATGCCAGCACAAAATTTGTTAGCTGACAGGCATTCGCTTAAGCTTCTCAACATGGAGCCAGCAACTCTTGGCAGCATAAATCTCCCTCCCAATGACTCTCAACATCAACTAGTAGGAAATAGTGACTGCAACAGTATTGAGGAATCAGAAAATGTTTGTGAAGTGCCTACTAGGAACTCTAGAATAACCAAGACGCAATGGATAACTGTTCTTATACTGTGCTATGTGAACTTAATCAACTATATGGACCGGTACACCGTTGCAGGTATTTCGTTCTTTCTTTTAAAGTAAAGTAATTGTTATGCTGTCATTCCACCGGTAAAGAGGTTTACACCGTTTGATATATTCATCTCTGCGTTTAAAAGAACTCGTACGCATAGACGTTTATTGTTTCTAGCATCCCACACAGTGCATATTCCGAAGTGTATGCTGTAATTCAGTTTCTGGAGTGAAACGGTTGCTACCGCGTTGAAAAATACTGTTACTGATGTGCATTCTCCTTGTGGTACCTATAAAGTTTGAATCTGTATTTTAATATCTCTATATTTACAGTTTCGTATTTACTTGCATAAACTGAGTGAGTTTTCTCAATGCAGGGCACTCTGGCTTCATTGATTATTTAGCAGTAGAGCTGTTGTCTTAGATTTTAAAAGAACGCGAAGGTAACTCACCTGACTGGAACAGTTTACGTATACACACATCGTACGATTTCGCTCGGCCAATCAAATCCCTTTCCGGCAAGATATGTGTAGTTTAAATGAAAATCTTACGGGAGGTGTTTTGCATCATCTAACGGGTTTAAAAGTGCTATATTTTTCGTTAATACTCACGAAAAAGATGTTTGAGATTCGTATGATACAAAATTATTAGTTGGTAAGAATACTTGTGCACACTATAGGTAAGACTACGGTCGTGTTACTTTTAAAAGCGTCGTAAGGATGACCTTAAAACAAATGTAAGGAGTTCGCCGGTCGCAACTCCTTGGATTTAATTTAAACACAGCTTCGACCTCGCTCCATTCCTAGTTTTTCTAACATCGTTAGCAGATACTGGTTGTCGGTGAAATTTTTGATATTCATATTTTAATAAAGATTTATCTATATTTTCTTAAGCTGCATCGATTTTGGAAAATAATTTCGCTTCATTGCGTCATCTTGATGTTAGTCTCCTCGCCTCGGAGAATGTTAGAAATAAAACAAACCTGGTATTATTTGAGGTAGGACCGTAGTAAAATATATATACATATATGTACTCACGCATACATACATATTTATGTACTAAAACTTGCTCTAGAATAGCTGATCTTAGACCTAACGCCTCAGATTAATCTCCGTTATGGATCAGGATATTTTGAGTACTCATCAAGAGCTATGACGCTAATCCGCTTAAGTTTGGCGGTTGAGTTATCAGTGTATGAGTATTATATTTGTGACCACGTCACACGTCTCTCGTCTGCTATTTTTTCTGGAAGGATATGAGAGTAACATAAGGAAACCGTCTTTGTACAGGGTGACTTAATAGACGAGAATTTGATTTTTGATTGGCCTTAAACGATTTTTATTGACGCTGTACGTGATGCGTATGAAGAAACACCAACGGAACGGGATCGAAAGATCATGAAAAATAGTCACGCATGTGTTACTCAGTGCTCTCATTTGTCTGTAAGATTTTTCCTTACGAGAATTTTTTCGATTACAACTTATGGCCGAATATCTAATCTAAGCAAGAAAATGTGATCGCTCATTGAGTTAAGACATGCTAAAAGTTCATTTCATCCAAATTTATCACATTTGAACTTAAATTTCGGATCGAAATGGGCCAATCATCGTTGAGGGGTGGATAAACGTCACGGGATATTTTTAGGATGAATTTTTCCTATAACTTACCGAAAAGCAAATTTTTAAAAAGTAAAATCATTTCCAAAGAGCTTTGGGGATAGGTATTTTTTTAAAAAGAAGAAGGATTTAGGAATTAAGAAATTTCATCTTTCATATCGTGATGTCTTTTAATCTGGCCAATTAAAGTGACGCACAACGAAGAAAGGTATTATGCTCTTTCCTATGGCACGGTTCCGAATTAAATGGATTTGATTTTAGCGCCCTGGGAATATCGAATACTTCGAAGTTCTCCTCCGTTCAATTTTTACCTTTTACACATTCTCTTTCCACGGTTTATTTATTTATAATGACTCTTTTAAGAGATTGAATGTCGATGTTCAAAGAAAATCATTTTTAAGGATAAAATTAGCTCAAATTTCGTTAAATTTATAATTAGTTTGTTCTACCGATTTTCTTTTACATTCAGCAATTCATAATTGGAAGCGAATTTAACAATGTCGAAACTCTCATTTTGATCATACATTTTAATGACTCACTTCTTCAGGAATGCGATTGTATATTTTCTCGATCGGTCTAAGTTTTCCAGTTACTTGTGTTTCGTTACTGGATGTCATATTTTTACGAAAAATGTTGGTTCTTCAAAATTTAATTTGGGCAATTCATCTCAAATATATCTATAAAAGATGCAAATTTTGCAAATCGTTTATATCTTACGTCTACGTTGCTCATAGGTTTCGTGTTTATTTCTTGTCCTATCCAATCGTGAAATCTCAAATTGTTCTATTCTTTGAATTTTTACAGCTTATGATAGTTGGACCTTTTTTGTATGGTTGCGTATTATTTTTACTTGCACATGTATTCTTAACCCGTTGTAGTTGTACATCAACTACATAAACAATTACTTCTCGAGTAAAGATGTCCTTTCTTCAAATTTCTTACAACGATTTTTCCATATTGAATTTTGTAGTCCAACTCATTTTGTAATTCGGTCATTGTGTAAGTACAATTTGAAATGACAACTTTTCGCAATTGTGTGTAACTGCGTTTTAGTCTAAGCGAAATTAGTCGGCCTTCGGTAGATTCAGTGAGTGAAAGTATGATGGTAACAATTTGAAGGGGTTAAAAACCAGTGTTAGGCGAAGTGCACTTCAAGCACAGTCCCCAATGGAACAATAAGTGAACAGTGAGCTACTATATCCGCTTCTGAATTCTTTTGCAGAAAAGTGGGGTGGACTACTTTGGCAAGTGGCGTTATTCGGCCTCTTTTGTAAGGGTTCACTTCCGCGGATAATTGGGTAGGGAAAGAATTTCCTCCTTTAATCACGTTCATCGTTATTTGGTCACTCGTTTAGTTAATTAGTGGGCATTCGCTCTTCGCCCAAAATTGCCCACTTTCGGTTATTCGCGGCATTTTTAATAATGGTGAAAATTCATGCTATTTAAAAATTAGTCTTCGAACTGTGTTATAGTCTCATCGATTTAATTAATTAATACTAAACCAAAGGTACTTAGTGTCGCATTTATTTAATTATATTGATTTCTTGTTTTTAGAAAGCGACAAATAATCGCGCTGGATTATATTTTTTAGCTTTTAACAGAATCATTTTTAATTTGCACTCGTTTATGTTTGCCAAATCGATTGAAGTCAATTTCCAATGCCAAATTCCACTAACATCGAACTTCGCAGTTAGAATCAGGCAATTTCCAGATAGTTTATCTCCTCTTTCCCAATTTCATCGAAGGAAGTATAACAAACCCTATCGCTAAACAATGATATGATAACGTCTTTATAGAATTCTATGAGCGGAGATTTCCACTCCAAATCTTTGCCTTTGATTACTTGGTTTGATTTTCGTAATCGGGATTTAGTCGTAACCGTATTTTCACTAATATTCGTCCATTTCTATTTAGTTTCTCAGTTTTTACATTTAATTAATGCATGTGAAAAGGAATTGAAACTTAATGCTTATTTACAATTTTCCAAAGTACACTTTGAAATTTTCTTTGATCCCTTTACCTCTTGTAAATCGTACATAATATAGTAAGCTCTATTTTTCGTCCACTTCCAACGAATTAAGGGGCAATTTAATCGATGCTTTAAAAACCAGTTCTGATTGCGGTCGCTTGTAAACCGGAATTTGGGATTTCCATCGAGTTGGAACGAAATTGTTATCGGTTCGAACCCCTGCTTGTATATTAAGTGTATTATTGAATACCTTAAACTGTAAGAGACAAAAAATATAGTTTATTTGATGAAAGGTTCATTCTTCATTCTATTGATTTATATTAAATATAATTACTCATTATTTTTCATCATATTTAAATCAATAGAGCGTTTAACGACTCATTATTCGCGAAAAGACAATCATATAAATCGAAAAATTACATATCGTATTTAGTGAGCGATGTTAAGCAACGCTCTTTTTACAATCGTTAGAAACATTATGAATTTCAAAATATTGAAACTCGTCGATATTAACTCACCAATAATTTACTTTAAAGATCTATCTCTAAATTTTGCCCTAATCATGACTAGTAAGAATTTTACCTATCTCGGGTGTCTGAACCTAGACATGGGATGTCTTAGCAATTTACGTTCTTTTAATCACGAGTAGTTCATATCATCCCGAAAATATCTTGTGGTCTCAAAGAAACTCTTCGTTGCTAACTCTGCCAGGTAAATGTTATTTTTTCATGCTTCACACGTAGAAAGGCGCAAAAAGAGACCAACCGAGACCCGTGATTGCTCATCGTAACTGTAGATGTTGCAATTCGACACCTAAAGCGATTGGAAAAGCGCCGCGAAAAGACAGTCTGCTGTTTCAGTGTATACGGTAGATTGTGTAGGAATGTTGGCATTAGTACACCTCCCGCAATTGAGAGTAAATGTAAATTTAACCTCACAGAGCTGGGGTACTCCACCGCTGGGCGTTCGAGTCATTGAAACCCAATTTATATTCTCGCACGGCAAGGAAGGGCAGATGACTGTGGGTCCATGAAATTGACAAAAGATCAAGAGATTATACTTTAGAGCCTCGAGTGAATTGATATCAAATCTCGTATTCTTTAGTTATAAATTTCGTCTAATCGGATACCTATTTCTTAGATTCTGTGTTTTCTTCCAATGAAACCTTTTCTTAATTGATGCCGATAGAGAGCCAAGAGAATAGATTCACAAAATGTTTAATATTATTTTCGTTCAATCGATAGAATCGATTCTTAACAATGCCACTTAACTTTTCCGTGAGCAGAGGTTTTTATTTTTAGACAACGTAACTATTTATTGTTAATTAAATTTATTATTATGAACAAATACTAGTTACAATTGGCATTTGACTTAAAATGCAGCAACTGATCTGAAAAAATATTTTACGAGAGAAGGAGGATAGAGATAATGGCCAAGAAGTATTCTTCAGGACTCGAACCCCGTGTTCTTTCAAAATTTAAAATATTGGATTTAAACGAGAAAAAATACCGGATGCGGTGCCCATCGTATCTAAACCGGAGGAATATGGTTCTCGTTCAATTGTAAGCAGTACGACTCAGTTTTTAGCAGAATAGCATTCAAGTTCTGATAAGCCCATGGCTGGAAATAAAGGGCGAATCCACGCCCTCAGTGGAATTTTTCTGTGCTGATGGTGTGATATTATTTGGTTTGGATTGGTCGGATGTCATCGGATGTTAATATCGGTCATGCGGTAAGCATATGTCATTCTGTTTTAGTGAAGAGGACCGAATAGAAAAAAGAAACATCTTTCCAAATTTCTGGATTGTTTGTTTTCCTCCAGGAAGATCAATTATGGGAGCGTTTTTCCGTTAGATCCTCAGCTTCTTTATATTTAAAGTAATAATTCAGTTTAAAACCAAGAATGGATTGAAATTCATCGAATTCAAGATTGGATTCGTCGATGCAGCTGTCATGAACTTTGACCCCATCGCTTCTGATTATTCTTTTCGTCGCTCCACGTATAAATTTCAAGGCCAAAGGGTTTTTTTTCTACCGAGGAATACCACCATCTTTATGTGTTTCGCTCTATTTGAGCTCAATTATTTTTTTAAGTTTAAATTTGATCTCCTGTCATTTTATTTTTCTGATAATATATTAATTATATAAATTAATTTTGAAAAGATTATCCTTATTGAATGGTTTTAATGTAGGTTTAATATTCATACTTGTTTATATCTGATAGTCTTTTCATCCGTTTAGAGAATCTCGTCGGCCATGTGAACGGAGCTGCGATTCCCAATGAGACATTTCATTTTTGGGAGTATCGGTACGTTTGTGATCAACTTATCGTTAACTAATTTAAAACCGTTCAAAATTAACGACGAGTTCGTGTTCATCCTGGAATTATCCGCATCTAAGGAATGAAATATTTTAAGGAAAGAACTTTAGATAATCATTTTCAATGTCATATCCCACACGCTCATAGCTGAATGCCAAAGAACATAAGACGTGGAATAATCCTTCCCCAAGTATCGCTGACGAACTGCAGTGGAACTTTGACTGCAGCGAATACCTAATTTTCTATTCTCTTTTTGTGTCTGGCTCGATCGAAATCCTGCTGCGCATCCTCTTGTGCAATCGCACTTTGATCTTAAAATGATACGCAATCTTTTAGCTGAAAATATCTTGACCCATGAATATAATTCTTAATGTCTCTTTGAATTCCTCGGCAGTTCGAGGTCGCAAAGTTTTATTATTCTTTGTTTAATTTGTATTCGGATATTGTAACATTGTAATGTTCTCTCGAAATTGTTAGCTCATCATCTTCCGAGATCATTTTTGTATTTTTTGTAAATTAGTATCAAATTATATTGGGATTTAATTTTTAAAAATTTATTTGGTATATTATTTCCGTAATTCATTATGCTCTTTTTCCATCTACTCTAAATGGCCCCCTCTTCGTTCCATCTGTGGCTAGTTTTTGTTACGAAAAATGGTTAACCTTCCTCGAACTTAAAATATAAAACTAAAAATAAATTGTTTGGAATTTTAAGTATGAATAATATAAGCTTTTATTTATCTCTGGTTCAGTTTTTTCCGCCAACAATGAAAGTCGCACCTCATCAAAAAGACCGAAATCTCTATTCAATTGTCTCTTATTTAAGCGTCTATTTTTAGAATTTTCGGAACAACTCACGGGATAATTTAGTCTCGTCACATTAAATACTATAAGCGCATTATTTACCGGACGGTGCGCGCGTTTCCATTCAAACAACTGATGTCGGAACTGCTGTTGCGGAAGAGTAAGGATAAGATATAAATTAAAAATAGAAGTGTAGTGTCAAAGAATTTGGAAAAAAGTTAGTCACTATCCTCTCTGTTCATTCCTCGAAAGACATCTCCTAATTGTTATCACGTAATAATGCATTTACGCAATCAAAGCGCTGCGGAAATCGCCATGACTACACGTTTATGTATAATGTATCATTTGCATTTCATTCTCTAGTAAATGAGATATCGTTTGCTTTTATGATTGCGTTAATGTGATTTTTGCTGCGTTTTTATCGTCTCTTTCGTTGTATTCTCTCAAGGAAAAATCCCTTTTTGCACCTGCTTTTGTTATTAAGCAACTCTTACATTAACTACGTGCGTGCGCATTTGATTACGTACATTTTAGAATTCGAACCAATGCTGGCGGAAGTCGTTCGTTCCGGAAGACTGACGGGAAAAAATGATTTTTTCCATTTCCAATAGCTTTTGGCCTCGGCAAATCGCATTAGTAATTTCAGTAAGCTATATTTTCGTATTCTGTTTTCACAGATGGCCTAAAAGAAATTATGAAATGAAAGTAAGGAAATGTAAGTGCATGAGAATGAACTTGTCGGCGAGTGAACTAGATTTCAGGTTCTACTTCATTATTTTGAGATATTCTTAAATAGCACTCGGTGGTAATTGTCATTAATATCTATGAAAATGATCTTCAACTCTTCTGTCCTTTTGGAAAGAACCTAGAAGTATCAGAGCAATCATTCGATGCGCCCCATCCCTTCAATTTGATGCTGTATTTTCGTATATACTCCTTTTGAGTGTCTCAGCGTGATTTCGCTAATTATTTGTTCTGTACGAAACTAAATCAGAGGCTCAGGAACAGCTTATTGTTCGTCTTCCTCGAAAGAATTGGATTTCACCAGCCGCTTCCACATGTCACAGAAGTCTTAAAATGTTCCGTACAGCAATTGTCCGGCTTCTTCGGGAAACCAACGAAAGTTGGCCCACTAGCTATCATTTCCTCATGAGAAAGTGTTCGCCAGCCACTTTGTCAATAAAAAGGACGACGACTAGTTTCCATCATTGACACATCGTTTATCAACCTGGTGGCGTGATGCTCACGGTAAAGATAAGACCATGGCCATAGATTTCGAAATTTGGGTCGATAATAGTTGACATTTATATAAATGGCGTACAGTCTCTCGATTGGACATCCTTAAGTCCAAAGCGTTGTGAAAAACATGGTCAATTCTAGAAGAGCACCTGTGTGCTCTTGAGATAACCTGATGTCGCGAATCATGTAAATAATCTGAGGTGTTCTATCAAATTAGCTGCCCGAGTGTTTAAGGAGGGCTGAAACTTTTCGTTGATAATGCGTTTGCGGTGGGGGCACTGGGTGAACAACTTTGAAACATCATATCCTTATTCGGGAAATATTATAATATTTCATGAGATAATGAGAAATTGAAAATTTGGAAACCATTTGAAAAATGCGAATTTTGGGATTCAGTCGCCGTTCACAGTTATCCAATCCTGAAAACTGTTGGGTGCGGAACCTTCTAATGAAGGAAGTAAATCCATTATGACACTATGACAAATCAAAATATGAGAATATTTTCATTTTTATCTACTCAAATTTCTGATATTGGCTCAGTTGGTAGTCGCGGATGTTTACGAAGATAATCATTCTCTACGCTAATACATTCTCTACAGCGCAAAGGAAAACAAAGGCCAAAGGTTCAAGAAGTGAGCTAACAGAAAATTATTATCAATCTTCTACCGTTTTGGACCATGTTACATTTAGTATTGCATAATTCTTTTCGTTCTACTTCTCGTCTTGACAAACAATGTTTTTTTTCTGATCGAATCATGAAAAGTATATCATACGAAAACCATTTGATACATTTTTGTTCGAAACGATTCCCCTAATTTTAGAATTTTCCTCTTCCAAATTTCTCATAAAATACAGTAGACTCTCGATAATTCGAATTTATAGGGACCAAACAAAAAATTCGAATTATCGAGGTTTTCGAATTACCGAGGTTCGAATTATCGAGAGTCTACTGTAGTAAATATTCCCCGGAAGGTCCGTAGTTAACTACCATTTTGTCGTTTCTTTGTGTCGGGATGTATAATCGCATCCAATAGTTTGGTCGTTATATTTACAAAATTATTTATGATTCACATTTTCTTTGCTGTCCCTCTGACACGTTACAAATATCCATATTGCCTCCGATTTTCTAGTATAAAATAAGCGGTTTTTGGTCTAAATGTACGAAGTAAACACTACCGCTCATACACCGCACAATCATTGATGGAAAAATTGAATGCGTATTTTTTCGTTCTCTGCTAAGTGTTCATAAAGAATTAATCAAAATATGTATGCAATGCGTTATCGAGACTATTAATGTATACATCTTGTTCTGTTCTATTCTATCGCTATGCCCTCTTTTTACTATTCTTTCCCAAATTCCTGTTATACAAGTTGTTTCATATTGCAGTGAATGCATGTTAAATAACAGGAAACTCACCATTCTTAGGAGTATAGGAAGAAAGTTATTCCTTTGATATAATAATTGTCAATGAAGAAGCAGATAATCAACTAAAAAATTTTCCTTCCTTTCTGATGGTTAATGAACTAATATTTTCTGGGTTAATGCTGTACTACTTTTCGTCTAGTTCGTCTTGCATCTCCAGAGAGTTAAATTATCCTCAATATTTGCTCTCCCCTAAAGTTAACAATTATTGCTACATATGAGTAAGTAATAAATTGTTGAGAAATTAATAGGTAAATCTTGAATTATCCCTGTGTTTTTTACAATGTTACAATGCATCTTAATGTACTACATATGGTATTATGTGTTAGGTATTCATATATGAGAAAAGGATATTTCTTATATTACAGTAATTTATCAAAGAGTGATTTCATTCCACATCTTATTCGTGGAGTTAAGGTCATCATTATGTTATATTTATTTCAAAAATTCTTGAACTCAGAATTGTGAGTAGGAAAAATATTATTTCTTTAAGTTTTTGTTGTTCAAATTTTTGAAATTTTTTTGTTCTATTTTCTGATATGTATTTATGTCTATTGATATTATATCCTGTTTGTTATAGTCCATCTTCTTCATCCATATGAATTGAACAGCAACAAAGAGTTGACTCCATCAACCATCTTGGAACAATACTTGATGTAAAGCTTAAATTCCTTCTTCATCTTTGGAATCTAATCTTTGTGTGACTTCAAAACACTTAAGCGCAACATTTCCAGACTGTTATCCTCCAAAACAATTATCATTTCTCATTTAACATTGGCTCTCCGTGTAATGTGTATCTGTTTGGGATCTCTCTCACCAATTTAAAATTGGTGCCCTTGAAAAGTTTGAAAAAAGTGTCAACAAAGAATATGACTATTTGTCCTTCTGCAAAGTTTTTGTGACCACTGTGTTCTTGGTGAAAAATTCTCTATACATCCTTTGCTCATAGTCTTCAGGACAGGAAGGGAAATTAGATTGCTGTTCCTTCTAAAACAGATTTCTTTGGTCTAGCTGTACCAGCCCACCTCTCAATGGATCTCTGCTGTAGGAGCACCTCTGGAAAGAAAATTTATACAAATATCCAATTTTGAGACTTTCAAGATCAGTAAACAAACTTTACAATTCCATCAAATTCTTTTTTGACCCTATTGTTTGACCAAAAAGAGAACTTACTCTAAGTTCAGTATGAAATTTTAACTTCTTTGATTTTTGTTATATTATATTTATTTTTATATTTCTATAATGTTTATTTTTTATTCATAGTAGATTTTTGGTTATTTATTTTTTAGACATTTTCTTGTTTATTTATTTTTTAGAAATTTTCTTGTTTATTTATTGTAGAAAATTTCATTGGGCTTACCTATTTGTATTCAATAAATTATTATCATAATTACTTCTATGTTATCTATTGAATCTCAAGGAAGTCTGTGAAAAATTTTCTATCTTTAGATGAAGGCTATCATTGTAGATTAATACATGTGTTTGTGTTAATTTATCTACAAGCTCAGAAAGGATTTAAGCATTTACATTATCTATCAATGCCAATCATCTATCACACTTTAGCTGTCAATCAAGGCACTTTAATTTCTGTCTCAATGTAAACCACATTTATTTTGTTTTGGTATCTTATGTTATCATTAACTCAAATCTTCCTTACCTATAACTCTTTTTTCTTCTGTTAAGAGAGCAAGTTTTAATTTAAAATAATTTTGCTACCATGCCTAATCTATGATAAATATGGTGCACATAGTTGATGCAGCACTATTGTGTAACATTTCAGTACATTTTATGGTTTTTTATGAATATTGTTGTTTAGCAGTAATAGTAATTCAATTACTATCCTGAGTGAGGTATAAAATAATTGATATGATGATTTTTATACTGACTTTATTACTGTTGTTTTCTTAATGTATTTCTTAATTTTGTTGGAAAGAAACAAAATTTTCTTAGTTTTACAAATCCCTAATTATGCCAGGACATGACATCCATCAACTGCAATATATGTTTTCAAATTATATAGATTAAAGAGTTGAGTCAGGTTAGAAACTTAAATCATTAGGTTAAATGAATTGGTTTCAAATTTATAGAATAAGTTTATTCATGATGTTTTTGTTTCCTGATGGTTTTATTAAGATTTTTATATATATATATTAATAAAGAAATATATATTATAAATCTTATTTAAATTTTCCAAACAGAATAACAATAAAATAGAGCTTTAGAGCCAATGATCTGGTCAACTGTTGTATCAATTCATTTAATTCATTTTATAGTAATTGTTTTATTCTTCTAAATCATAGAAATTAATATTTTTGAAACTGGTACTCTCTCATAATTAAATCCCTGTAGCAAAGTCAAATATCTAGTTAAAGGGAGAATAAATATTGTATTTCTTAAGAAAATTTACTTAAATTTCTAGCTTTGACTTAGTCCATTATTAAATTTTTTAAATTTTATTAGTTGGATAGTAATTTTTGTTGCATGAAAAAATATCTACCAATAATTCCAAACATCTTTCTCTTCTCTTTTCAACATATTCTATGATCACTGTGTGAGTGCTTGAAATTTCTTGTACTTCTCTGAAAAATTGGAATTAACCTAAAACTTGTCATCTTATCATGAAGAATATTCTTTGGAATTTCAATAATAAATTAACTTTATGATTATAATTGGATTGACTTTGTTCAACCTTTTATTTAGTTTTTATATCTCCATCCTTCTACCTCAGTGATTTGTAGTTAAACAACAGGAAATCATTTAATCCACCATGGCTTCTTTTCAACTTGATGTAGTTGATTTTGACTTTTCAATTTTCAATATTGATGTTTCAGCTTATGTTTCTTATTTCAGGTATTCTCACTGACATTCAGAACCATTTTCACAAAGGATTTGCTGAGGGTGGTCTTTTACAGACTGCATTTGTTTTGAGTTATATGATCTTTGCGCCACTTTTTGGGTACTTAGGAGATCGCTACAACAGACGAATAATAATGGCAGCTGGTGTGTTCCTATGGAGCTTGACAACTTTATTAGGTTCTTATGTAAATGTAAGTATAGTATACAGTTTACATATTATATTAGTATATTACAAAATAGTATTAAAAAATAAATGTAAAATCATGGCCAAAAATTGCACAAAATACCAAGAATCACCTTCTAGAGTTATAAAGCATGAGTTTGAATTTAAATATTCTCTCTCCATAATAAAAAAAGAAAATATTGTATTTAACAATTAATTAACAGTTGATTAAAAATTTTTAATGTTAAATAAATTTTCATATGCTTAAATTGCATGTTTTTATAAATACCCATGTTTTGGAGCTATCTTAAATTTTTATGGAATTGTATTTATAACTTTATATATGGCTACTCAGTTTTGAAAATTGCATATTCTTTAGGCATTGATGAGTGATTTTTTTCATTTAAAAATTAATAATGTTATCATATTATTTTTTATTTTATGAATTTCTTTATTTTCTGAATTTATTCTTTTTGCAGACTTATGCATGGTTTCTTACCTGTCGAGCTTTAGTTGGAATTGGTGAAGCTTCCTATTCTACCATAGCACCAACTATCATCTCAGATATTTTCACTCATGACATGCGCTCTAAGATGCTTGCAATGTTTTACTTTGCCATTCCTGTTGGAAGGTAGGTGAATAATTGAGATAATTATATTAGAGAATAATTTTCAATATTTCTTATCATCTGATAAATTTAATAGTTGTATGGATAAATTACCTTATTTTTTATATTTTAATAAGATAATTTCAATTTTATTGGGACTTTATCCATATAATTTCCTCCTTAAATAAGCAAATTTAAGTTATTAGTCTAAATAATTCCTCGATTTCCAGATTATATCTCAGAAAGTTTTCAATAAAACATAGAAATATAAAAAAAATAATTTCAAATATCCGACAATTGCTCTTCTTTATGTTGGATTTTAATTATAAGTTTTCCACATCTTTTACCTTCATTTTCAATTATTTTACTCTCTATGTGTACAGTATAAATATACATTCTTAATGACAACCTTTAAATTTTTATAATTTATCTTCAATTTATTATTATGTTATAATTGTTTTGCTTTTTAAATCCATTTATATAATTTATTTAGCAAATCACATGTACAGCATTGCAATATCATTTTAGTGAAATTCAACAAATATATTTGTAGGAAACTTAAGATGTAAACAAAGAAAAGTGACAGAAAGTTTAAAGAAAAAAACACAAAGATTCAACAATTATAAGAATCTGGTGTGTGATAAGCTAAAAAAATATTCCATGAAGATAGGAAGAAAGGAACAAGAGAGGAAAAGGATTATTTTATTTTTAAATATAATCAGAATATTTTAATTTATTATTACTTATAATACTCAAATCCTTATCTCGCATTTCTTTTGGAAGACTTATTTTGTTTAACTTTACCTCTAGTTACTTTCAAATTATTTTTTATCCTAATAGAAATTATATGACATTTTCTTAATATTTAAATTTAATTTACATATCACCTCCTGATTACTTGATTTAACATTTTCTGAAAGTATTTAAGTAGATTACAACAAATAACAGATGTCTCAATGGAAAGATTTTGTGATCTAAATCATAGTAACATAAAGTAAATCTCTGGAAATTGAACTGGAAGTAAAGTTAGATGTTGGCGGTATACATTGTATTGGCTGTGGATCAAATAATAAAATTAAATTAATGCTTGGCGTTTATAATTTCTCACTATTACTTCCTGATTGAAGTTTTGAAGTATCAAGTGTGTTAATAGTATGAAATATCCTACATTTAATTCATATTGCTCACCAACCCCATGAATATAATGCTTCAAGAAAATCTTTTCAGGTTTGATATTATTTGTATTAGACTGGCAAGATTGTGCATTTCTCACTTCACTGCTTATGGTTTATTGCTCAATTTTGTGGTTTCTTATTTATAACAATCATTCTTATTCACATGTTAATTACTTTTTATTTTTCTACTTTAAACATTATTATTTTATTATCTCATTTTTGGTGTATTTATTATTCTATGTTTTTAAGTTTATATTATTATCATTTATTTCTTCTATTTTCCTCTCATAATGGTAGTTTGGTCATGGTAATGGTAATCTGCTCCATGTTACATTTCTATTACTACTGGTCTTTTACTTTAAAATTGTGCTATCTGGAATCATGCAAATCTTGGGTAAGAAGAGTAGCTTCTAGCATCTTAGATAATTTTCTCTATAGTTCTTTTTAGTGTGTGTGCTTATTATGTGTTGTTGTTACTGTTTCTCTGAAAGTTGTGCAAAATCCCATTGCAATATCTCCTCTGATTGACTATTTTTATAAAAATGAGATTGAAATTTTAGTGGTTTAGGATACATCATTGGATCAGAGACTGGGAAGGCTGCTGGAAATTGGCAGTGGGGGCTGCGAGTCACTCCAATAATGGGCATCATTGCTGTTGTTCTCATCTTAGCTGTTATGAAAGAGCCAAAGAGAGGAGAATGTGAAGGCCATTCCCAGTTAGCTCCAACATCTTGGTGGAGTGACATAAAAGCTTTGGCAAAAAAGTAAGTATTATTTCATTTAAATAACTTTGCAAGAATAAAACAAAAATTATTCTGATTTTTTTCCCATTTTAATATTCGAAAAATGTTATTATGAAATCACTCTATAAAGTGTTTCTAATACATTTTTTGGTTTATGGCCATGGCTATTTTTGGTTTGTAGCTAGTTTTGCAATTTAAGATTGTTAAAATATAGTTAGATATTAGAAAGTATTTGTCTAATCTCTTTAACAGATTGCCTTCTGCTTTTATTTCAGTCGAAGTTTTATCTACTCTTCCCTGGGATTTACATGTGTTGCTTTTGTAGCTGGTGCTCTAGCATGGTGGGGACCTGTTTTCATCCATTATGGCCTTGTACTTCAACCTGGCCATGAGAATGACAAGCTAGAAGAGTGAGTAATTTTATGGAATCTATCTTCTTTTTGCATAGACACTAAATATTAGATTGTTTCTACTTATATAGAAAGCAGATTCTCCAAAGCAGTGGAGGTGTCCTATGGACATCTACTTATAGGAGTTCTTGAGGGGTAACATTTCCACTTATTTCAGATGATAAAACCTTCCTTATTATATATTAGAAGCATTTAAAAAAGTATTTTGGGATTGTAATCCTTGAATGTGCACTTTATAATAAACATTTCTCTCCAAACGTTAATGAAAGAGTTCCATAATTACGTACAAAAATTTTTAGTTAGCAATTCTGATGAGAATTTGAAAACTTTGGGCTCCTATTTTCTTCATTTTTCATTTGTAAGATCCTTTTTTATTTCTGTTATTGCCACTGCTAAGTTTGCCCTTTTTCTTTTGTGTGGAAGAGAGTCATTTGAAATAGTCAAACTTACTACAAATCTGGTGCAAATGTGACTTATGGTGCACAGCTATATCTCAGTAAGTGTTGATATCACACAATTCATATAGAATAGAATTGATAAATATGGGTTTCTGTTGGTAAAAGAGTTAAACTCCAAACATACACGGAATGGATTTTCGTTGGTTTTTGAGATGGAGGATAGTCCCTGAAGAAAAGTTTAATTTTTTACTTCTTTTGGTGAAATAAAATCAAAAGAAGATAGTTGGGGTGAAAAAATTTTACAACACAAGATTATTTTGTTATAGTGACAATTTAAATTGTAAATTAAATTTGGTTTTTTAATAAGTTATTCAAGTGATTAATAATTTTATCTTAAATGGACTTCATAGTAAATTTATTTATAAAGTAAATTTCTGGCTTGACTGTTTCCTTTATTTTTTATTAGAGCATGAGTCTAGTAGAATTACTTGAACAATTTCTAAATTAAAAATTTGAAACGATTTAAAACCATATCTTGTCGATAAAAATTCACCCATGCCTAGTGATTAATTCATATGTATTTGAGGAAAATCTAGGAATTCAAAATAAACGCATGCACTTTAAGTGTAGTACTAAATTAGATGTCCCGATGTTCTATTCTGGGGGAGGCAACTGAGTCTCACTGTTCTAGCGTTAAAGATTAGCCATTGAAATGATGGTTGCCAATCCTTTCTTTCAATTCTATCCAGCCTTCTTAATTTGATCCTATTTTAATCAAAATGACCTCTTACTGAGCATTCTCATTGTCATGAAATTTTAAATTCAATAATAATTGTTTTTTTTAAAGAAATGAGTTTAACTTGCTGACATTTATCAATCAGTTTGTGTTATCTCTATCTTTACTTGAAGATTTTCATTAGTCAAATATAACAAATGGAAACTTAACTAACCTAGAATTTTCAGTTCTTTTGAGATGATCAATTCCTTTGAAATGTCATATTTTTTTGCAGTGTGGCATACTTGTTTGGAGTAATAGCTATGGTTTCTGGTCTTATTGGAGTTCCTGCTGGTGCAATGTTAGCACAATGGTTGAGGCCAAGGATTCCCAAGGCAGATCCTTTAATATGTGCGTTTGGTCTGCTTGTCTCAGCTCCAATGCTCTTTCTTGGATCTATTTTGGCATCTACCTCCTCAGCTTGGTGTTACCTTTGTGTATTTCTTGGCGAAGTTTTCTTAAATCTTAATTGGTCCATTGTTGCAGATATATTACTGGTAAGACAATAAAGTGGTCTGTTTATTAAATATGTGAGTTTGAAATATTTTTATCCTTAACTATAACCTCCGATTCAAGTTTATGTATATAAACTTATGTATAAAACTTATATAAACTTAAAAATATATTTTAATATATGACTCTGATAAAGAAACTTTTTACAGTATGTTGTTATTCCCACGAGGAGGTCTACTGCTGAAGCCTTTCAGATACTCGGGTCTCATGCATTTGGAGATGCTGGCAGTCCGTATATGGTTGGTGTGGTAAGTATGCATTGTATAATTATTTAATTAATAAATGGGTTGCATGGGAAAGATTTTGATCAAATCAAGGATCAATCAACTAAATTTCATATTCATTGTTATAACAATATATATAGAGATTTATTTAATCTGATTATGTAAAATTTAATTAGATTATTATTTTAATTATTGTTTGAAAGATTCCATTCATTCATTTCACAGTTCAGGGCAAAGTACTTTTCTGAATCATTTAATAATTGGGAGATTATAATGGTAACTTTGATTAATTAATTGATTGTAAGTGCTTTGAGCTTAAAGTATCCCTTTTGTTACAGATATCTGACTTCCTGAAAAATGCACTTTCACTTGCACGATCTTCATCTGAAAGTCACACTACTTCAAGTTTTATATCAGACTCGGTTAATACGACTGTAAGTGCCTTAGTAGAATTTCCAGTTCCTCCCTCATGCGGTGCATCACCAGAAGTTTGCTTCTACAGTCTTCAGTATTCCTTATTTGTGCCTCTCTTTGTGGAAGTTTTGGGAGGTTTGTTTTTCTTACTTACAGCCATTCATATAGTTCAAGACAAGAGAAGAGCTGAAGCTATAGCTGCCGGTATGTCATCTATATTTATTTCATTCATAGCTAATTTAACCTGCTCATACTTTTTAATATTTTTAGTCAAGGTAGTGATTTTTAAGCTATAAAATATTTGTTTCATTTTTGCACCTTGAATAAGTATTTTTTGTATGAATTATTTATATATTTTGTCTAAAACCTTTAACTGTGATATAATTCTTAGAAATGATGAGTTTCAATTAAGTGAACCATTTGATGCATTTCCTATAAGGAAGGGAAAGACTTTCCTATATTCTGTATTCCATCTTATTTTAAGTCAAATAAATTGTATTGTATTCCTTAAGTTTAGCATAAGTTTCTCAAAGTTTTTGGAATGGAATGCAAAACTGAAAAGCAAGTTGAGTATCTGGAAAGAGTACTTCACTTATATGGCACATCTTTTGTACAGAAATATATTTATTTACAGTATTTATGTGCACATATGCACATCAATACTGTGTTTTAAAGTTGGAATGCTTTCTTATACTCTTGCAAAAATAATTGAATGAGAATTGCACCAAGCATGTCATGGTTACTACACTATTTATGCATTTTGATGGATGAATGCTACTAAGTATTTTATCTTATATTATATTTTGGTGATTTTAAAAATATCATGTACTTATGAAGCGTATTTTTATATTGTGATTTTCTTCTCTATCACTTTCTCTCCAAAATTAATGTGTTAGAATGGAATCCGAGATTATTTTGTCATGATAATTTATTTGGTTTCAATCCTCTTATAAGTTTTGGCATCTTTCTCTAGTGACATCTCAAGATTTTGGATTGAAGTTACAGACTGTACCTCTTAGTCAATAGGTTTGGTAAAGTTTCTTTGCTTTGCTTGGTTTGATTTGTAATAGCCCATTATTTTGTCATTTAACTCTTCTCCTCATTACTCTATAGTTTATGAAATATAAGGGCTAACTTTAATTTACTTAAGAATGGGTTTGAAGTTTGAAAGATGTTTTAGTTAAACAGTACATTTTTGATGATTGAGTCTTTAAATTATCACCTATGATCTTATAAGATTTTCCCTTAATTTTATATTATTGTCTTGATCTGCATATTTTAAATGTATTATATGTATGTTGTGCATTTGAGAATCTAACTTGAGTTTGTAAACAATAATATTATTGTGGAAAATTGGTCAAAAGATTTTTGTGCTGTTAACTTATACATCAGATAAGTTAGTTTTGTCATTGGATAACCATCACGTTCTGTTTGATAGTGTAAATATGCAGGGAAATGGCTGTACTTCACAGAAGCTTTCAAGTACATATATTTAATTATTGTCTACAAGTTTTCCCTCTTACTTTAGGAACTTCATACTTAAATATTATTATTAGATATTCATTATTTAATTTAAATTTTAAGCATGTCGGGAAACAGTTTAACTTGGAGGATGAATTTTTATTTAGAGTTCTAATGAAGGGAACAAACTATCTTATTATAAGGGATGTGCTAATAGTGTACTATGTCTTAAGCATAAACAAGTCATTCCATATTAGTGATAATGGTAACTATGTAATGGTTATCAAATTTTATTATTATGTATAATAATTGATGTAAAAATTTGCCACATTTCTTTTCTGTTATGAAAGCTACTCTCCGAACTAACTGAATGCACGTTGTTAATGGTTTATTGGGATAGCTGAATGAAACCTAGTAAATATCGATTAACATGGATTAATCTATGTTCTTAATTTATTTAATTATAGTTTTTAACATTCTAATAAATATTCTTATATCTAATGTTAATAAAAATTATTTATAACTTGAAAGATTGATTTGAAAATCTAGTTTGACTATGCATGGTTTATGGTAATTACAATCAAATTTGTTTGAATCAATTTTGTTTGAAAATATCATATAGTTTTGATATTTTGAATAATAAAGGAATTAGTCAGTGGCTTTCATTCAATTCTTCAATATGTTCAGTATCACACAAAATGAAAACAATTTTTATGTATTTAGTATCTTCTGAGCTTTTGGAAATGAAATGTATTCATGTTGAAGGCTGAACTTTGTATTTGTTTATATTTCAATTTTATTTATCCTGCTATCATTTTGGTAACTAATAATTTTCCTTAATTTTCATGATAGGAAATGAAGATCAGCCAAGACACCATTATGCAGATGATCCTGGTACATACAGTCAAGTGCAGAATGTAAACTTGGTAACATGAAAATGTTATCAATTTCTAAGTTTGAAAGTGATTCTTATTATGCTGTCTGGAGTGAATATAAGTTACCAAAGACTAATTAATCACATAAATATATTAAGGGATATGATTGGAAACTTAAAAGGCTGACTGGTATATTGGTAAAGCACTGGATGACTATATGAATTTGTTTCAAGGGACCAACTTTTCACAAACTCAGGTTGTGATAAAACTGACACTATAGAATTGAAATATTGTCATATTGTGACTTAATTATCATGTATATCTTTGAGGACAATTAATCTCTCCAGAATGTCCATCCAATAATTAAGTTTGTGCAGCTAATGCATAGATTTTGTGTGTGGAAACATGAACACTTACTTTATGTTTTTGACCATAATTACATAGAGTTTTCTATTCTACAAAAAGAGTTGTCTGAAAATGTATATTGTTTGCAGATGGAAAATCTGGAAAATATTACAACTTTCAGAAAAATGATATTTTTATCATTTTAATTTTGGTCATTTCAGTTGGTTTAAGTCATTGAATATGGTGTGTGTTTCAGAGTATTCAATTTCTTATGTTTGTTAAATTGAATATATCACATCCAAAGCCTTTGGATACATAATTAATTGGTGAGATTTTATAAAATTCAACTTATAAACAATTCAAGAACTGAAGTTTATTTGAAAAACATCATGGCTTGCAATTATTGGATTGATCAACTAAATTGTATCATTATTTTATGCAAATCTGTTTTTATGATATTTTTGAGTGCCTATTATAATTAAGAACATCTAGTTTCATTATTGAATTTTTTGCTTGCAAGTCAGGCTCAATTAGTATAATCATACGTTAACTGCTCTTTGAATGAATTTTAGTGGTAATGTTGAGAGACTTATAAGACTGATTAATACCTTATTTATGATTAATTAACTGAGAAAGATAGAGCTATTAAAAATGGACCTAAGACTAGGTGATCTCTCCTAGAGTCACATCTCAGGTAAATTAAATGTAAATTCAAGGATCCTATACTAATAAATTAGTTTATCATCCTCTTAACTGGAAAAGACTGAAACTAATTTAAATGAGTGATAAAGCACCTTGGTAATACTAAAATTATGCTAATATAAGAGAATTAGTTAAACAGTTCCTAGGCTTGATCTAGTGATATGTTTGAAAAACATTAATTTCCCTGTGAATTTATGTTGTATATTTTGAATACCAAATTAAAATGTTTGCACTGCTAATCAGATATTTGTAGTAGTTTCTATTAAGTATTTGTGTATAATGTGCAAGCTGGTGAGTGACTATTTTTATAGACATCCTAAAATAAAATATGCTTTGGATATATGCTTTTTTCTGTTTCCACTTGCTACTATCTTCACTTACTGTATAGGCTCCAGATTTACCAAGTTAATGCTCTCTCTGTAATTTTAATGGGGTATTGCTAATCATCCTTTCATACTTTTATGTTAAGTTTTATTTTAATTCTGTTTGTTTGTATTTCATAATTTCTGTTGTATATAAGCTTTTGAATTACATGACTTTCATGCAATGGGACATGCAATTTTCTTTTTCCTCTGTAAAATACCCTCAAAAGTGATGTTTCATAGGTTGTTATTGTTAAATATATAGTTTCCTTATATGTAATATATCAGAGGGTGTCCTATAGATTGATATATATTTAATGGGCATTACCAATTAAAATTAATTAGCATTTGTACCAAAAATTATTTTTCTTCAGGGTAAAGGAATAAAGTACTATGTGAAAAGAAAACTAGGATTCCTATACACCATTTTACTAATATTTACATAGATTTAGATATAAAGTAAACATTTATGGACATAACATTTTATAATTAATAATGAATGCTAAATTAATAGCTTTTGTGTATATCCTATTCCTTTTGTACTCTCAATAATGTCAAGATAATCAAGATTTATGTACTGCCCATATCTTTTCTTATAAACTGAACAGACTATGAAATTTATAGGCATGCCATATCAAGAGAAGAGAACATAATTCTAGGCAATATGTAGAAGTTGTTTGGTTGTACTTTTCATGAATTTTAATTTGTATGGTTAACTTTCATAATTAACCACTTATTTGCTGAGCTATTAAATTTAAAATTATCATCTGTAATATTTCTGTTTTAACTCGTTTGAAATATTGGCATTCACATGTCTTTCTAGGTGTTCTTCCATTTGGTGGCAGGTCCCTTACACCATTACTTAATCCATCCCACTCTATCCAGAACCTTCTCCTTGCCCTTTTTTTTGTTTCTCACCACATCCATCAGTTTCATTTTTCTTCTCTTCTTTTTCCTCCTCGTAGTGCTACTGCTGCTTTTCTCTCATTATGTGTCCATATCGGTTGGGCTTCTTTTTAGTTATTTCCCTCATTTCTTTGAATTGCTTACATTCATTTCTTGCATAGGTTATCTATCGTATCATTTCCATCTTTCTCCACATTTCAGCCTAAAGTCTGTATTTCTTTCCTGTTTACCTTGTGTTCATATCTGTACATAAAAATGCTCAATGTGAACATCGAGCTAATTTATTTTATTTATTTATTATTAAAAAATCCAACAGCCAATTGTAATGAATTGTTAAGAGTAATTGTAAATAAACTATTAATGATACATATAAAAAATATCAAATTTAATATAGAATAATAACAGAAGAACAATTAAAGGTAAGTAAGGAAAAGAATTAATTGGAGAAAAAGTTCAAGTGAGGGATTTAAATGTAAAAGGGGGTTAAACAGCTTAAGAGATGAATTGGAACAAGGATTTTTAAGAGAGATAGAGTCACAAAATGAGGTATGTGAAAGGGGTGATGATCACAGGTAGGGCAGGAAGGTATATCAAGGGAAAGGAAAGAGAGAATATAATTGAATATGCATTGGCTGTATAAGATAGCATAAATAAATTATTTTAAGTCAAAGAGATTAGAAGAAATGCTGAGATATGTAAGGATGCTGCTGTGGGTACTCCATGTGGATGGATATGGTACCTGGAGAATTGCAGAGACAGAATGATAAAAGAAAAAATATCAAGGTTCAAGTATTTTAAAGTTAAGGAATGGGAAGTGATGTGCACAATTTGTGAGCAGTAATTGAAGCTGGGCAGAATACAGCCAGTAAATGTTACGTTTAGGTGGAGAGGATCCCTGATTTCGATAAAGTGGAGGTCAGTGCCTTGGACCTAGAAGTGACCCAATTTACATCATCCCATAAGGTTGATTTTGGGTCAAAAATCACTCCCAAATTTCTTAGCTTTTATCCAGGCGTGCAACATTTTTTTCTAATTGTTGAAGGTCCCTTTTGCCATAGATATCCTTCCTCTTTGTAGCAAATCTCCTATCTTCAGTTATTATGATTTTATTTAAGTATTTGCTGTTCTATTCTACATGCTTTTTTTATTTATGCAATTTTGCCTTCATCTATAATCTTCATAATTTACCTGCATCTCAGTATTTTTTCTGGTCATCCTCATCCCGTAAACCCTTATTCCTTCTTCCAGAACTAGAAGCAAACTTTGAAGTGCTTATATATCATAAGCTAGGATGAACATGTCATCTGCGAATTTAATACTTCTTATCTTACTCCCTCCAATGCTAATATCTTTACTCCTTCCTAATTTCTACCTTAAAGTTGTTGGATGAAATCATCTATATGTATATACTAAACAAAGTTGGAGACATATCAACCTCCTCATTACCAATATCCACCCATTCTTTCACCTCCTCAATTATCTTTTAAGCAGTGTTTTGCTTCATGTATAATTCTGTGATGTATTATATCTTTCCATCTTAGTCCCTTTTTTTCTAGAATTACCAACGTTTTCTCTCACTTTTACGTGATCAAAATCCTTTTCCAGATCCAAGGGGCCTCTCTCTGACCTTTCCTGGCAAATCAACTGCATCCTTTGTTTCTCTCCTTTTTGTAAAGCCAAACTATTCCTTTTTTATGAGTAACATATTTTTTATACATAGGAAAGGTACTTTTTCTTTAACTAAGTTAAAGATTTTATCTGCTAAAATTCATAAGAAAATAAGGCAAAATCCAACATGTTCAAATATTGAATGCAGTTTAGCCAAATGAGCCAACTTCTCTGAGAACAGTCCACATTCAGTACTTGGAATAGTTTATTTTAATTTAGAATTACATAAAAGCTATTTACAGTAGAATGTAACTTAATTATAATTAATAATATTATCAAAGAATGAAACCTTTTCACAACTCTCTGTTTTCATAATTTAGTTTAGCATTATTACTAATTTCAAAGTTGCAATAGACAATTTGTGTATTTTGTCTATTTTGAACACACTATATTAGTAGTTAAATTGCATGATGAATTTCAAAATAGCAAAGATACGAATAACCATACTCCATAGAGAATAGAAATTTAAGCATTTAGAATGTATGTAGAATGTCTAAAATTTGTAAGTAATAAGAAACAACCCTGAAATGTTAAACCATCTGAGCTAGAGTACAACAACATATTTGGTTTGTTTTTTTGCATTTTAAATTTCTCCTTTGGTTTGGAAACTTGAATGTTTTCTTATGTACTCATTTGCCTGTGATATTAATTGAAAATTGTCCTCGCTATTATGTCTACTACATTATTTAAATTTAAGGAGTTATCACTTAGTGATTTAAAAATATGAATTTATTGTTTGAGTTTTGAATGAGATGATTGATAAAAATCTGTGAACAGTGTGACTTTGTCTACTTGATCCTCTAGTGTTAACTATTTTATCCCTGGATCAACTTATAGGTAAAGATATGGTGTATAGATTAAATAACTAACCATAATTGGCTTATCTAGATCCCTTCACTTCAATTTTATTGAGAGCCCTTTCTATGTAGGATGAAACTCTTTCAAAGATTGTATTATGCTTTTCAAACTCATTTTTTATATCCTTCACATCATCTAGAGTTGCGTTACAGTGTGACAGTGATGACACAGAGCATACTGCATTGTCTTCATAAACCATCTTCTTTGGTGGAGTTCTCCTCAATGCCTTTACTTGCGATTTTCCGTCCACAAGTGTGCTTTCATTAAAAGCTCCTTTAAATGAAAAACGAAAACATGGTTAAATTATACTATGAGAATTCTAATTCAATGGACTTAAATTTTGCAAATAATGAATGTCATAAATATTGATTCTAAATATGTTTATGAAAAAGTACTTTCATGAAAAAATATAATTTATTCTAGAATAAATAATGTTTATTTGCGAAGAAATATCTCTAAAGTGATAATGTACATGAATTTGATTAATTTACTTTCTTTTATCAGTTTTTATTGTAAATAGCGACGGAATATTTGAGGCAATACCTAATACCCTGTCTAAGTGTTAGTAGGTACTGTATAAGTAATTAATTATCATTAATGTCATTTCTAGATTTATTACGCTGAGTAAATATAATAAGAATTATTATTTTATTAATAGTTTAATTAGTTTAACAAATAAAACTTTACATAATGCTGTTAATACCAGTAATTGATGTCTTTTGTTCAAAAAATGGAATGTAAATTAGTTTCAACTGAGTAAGTCCTCTAATAGCTTTTCTTGTTGTCATACAACGTAGTTTTAATCGTGCACGCAGGGGGTAATTAGAAAATATACTATGGATATACCCTTTACGACATAAATGTTGCGCGTTTGATATTTACAGTAAGAAAATGAGGAAGAAGTTTGAGATAGACCGACATAATACGCTGACATATTCCAGGGATTCCGAGTAGTCTAGCTGGTCTATGAAGTTGACATTCTGGTCTTAAGCACTAAAATGTTTTAAAACTTTGGGGAGAAAAACTAGAATGGAATATATTCTAGGATTCTTGAATCCTTGGCACATTTCCTGTTTTTCTTTAAAAATATATCTATTTTTAATAACGAGCAACTTTTAAAAAGTCGCAGCCTCGTTTTGTTTGACATGTCTATGTAGATACCCTGCGAGCCACCTTTCGGTGTGTGGCAGGGGGTGCATGCACCGTGAATTTACTTTCCTAGACGGTTATTTTCTCATATTGTTCGAGGGAAAAAGGAATTTTTAAAACGGTCGGTTTTCGCATCTATTTCCCTTATTTTGTTCGCTCTATCTGATCGACCTATATAGCAGGGAGGGCGCATGATCTGTACTACGTCTTCCTTGAACGTTTCTTCTTTGAATCTATTTAGCAAATCTAATCTACGCTTTGATCTTCTCGGTTCTAATGGTTCCCATCCCGCATCCTTGAGCAATTTAGTTACGCTAATCGATTTATCGTAGCAATTTTTAACAAAACGTATCGCCTTACGTTAGACATTTTCTAATTCACTTATATTATTTTATTATTAGACTAATTGTAAGAATTAAGAATAAGGCTATATAGCAGCAACCGATATCATTTATTGAAATCTAATCGATATTTTATTCATTTACCTGCCACATTTTGGTAGTTCAGAGCAGCGTCTTCACAAGATCCTTCGTCTATGCAGTCTCCAAACGGACAGTTGACTACGCCATCGTACAGCAGTTTTTCCATGATGCATACCCCATAACCACAGTTGAACCATCCCCTTGGAACGTTGTCAGCATCGCACTCTGTTGTTAAATGGAATCCGAATATCGAAAAAAATTATATGAATGTGGAAATGAAAGATGAAAGTCAAGTCAAACTTAAAATTTTCGGGTTAAGGGAGGAGTATAAATAACTTCGGGGACGTAAGGTTCATTTGCTATGGTAACATTATACGATTTCACTATCTACACTGGGTATAGGGGGTCTAGCATATAAATTCTTTTCGAAAGAGAGCATTTTATAGTGGTTCTGCTCCTTTTTCAAGAGAATGTAATACAGTGTATTTAGATTTCTATAATGCGAGGGAAGGATAAATAGGTTTTTGAATTCTTTGCTCGAGATAATGTGCGACTTTTTACTTCTGTTTAACTTAGAGTTTTCTCATTCGATTTTTTTCATCAAATACTTCTTTACTTTTACTAGGTAGAGTCGGGGGGAATTTGAAGCCTCCGACGTGAGCACTTTAAGGGGAGTAGTGAAGAAAGATAGAAACGGTTCGTTACTATTTATTATATTTATTTTGTTATTATATTGTTAGTTCTATTCTCACCTTTGAAACCAGTGTAGGCAATCATCATCTCCAGTTTCTCTCCTGGCTGTAGTGCTCTTGCCTCAATGTTAAAGTAAGTGATGAGATTCTTATCGGGTTGCACTACGTTCATCTTCGACACCATGTCTGCGGATTCGGCCCAGGACGTGCCCAGCAGAAAAGGGCCACTGTACATCGAAACGAATGAGGGTGCAGGAGGGAAACTTCCATCTGCTAACAGTTTCATACCATATTTCACTTCTCCACAACGGAGGGTTTGGTCTCGGTCGAACTGGAAATGAAATACAGTAAAAATATTAACCTGTAGTCAATGTTCAACTTCTCATTTATTCTCTTCTCTGTGCACACTATTTATCGTAAGGCGTGTAACTCCTCTAAAACCTTTCATTTTTTCTAGTAGTTTTGCACTCATGGATGTAAATCAGAGCACCGAGTCGAACTTCCTCAAAAGCAGTTCAATTCTCGTCGGTAATATTCATCTATTGCGAAGTATTTTCAAAAGTTCTTCGCTTCTGAATGTATTACTATATTATGATATAGATTATATTCCCTACATTTTCTTAATTTTGTTTATTTAATGCAATGCAATGTAATCTCACCTTGATCCAGTCGTAGCATGTCGTTGGGTTCGTCACTCTGAAATCCAATTTCTGTACGGTTGCGATTATACCGGTATTTTTCGATCTTGAAGACACCGTCATATCGCACGAAAACTTCGACGTCCCTGGAAAACTGTATAAGAATGTCTTTCCATAGCTAAATAAAATCGGCCGATCGAAGAATAGATTGATTTTCCTCAAACAGATGTATTTGTTGACGATTTCATCTGAAAAGAAAATGCACTGAATCCGACAAATGGCATTTCAATTGGCGTAGATTGATATTCCTGAGTATGTATTTGGCAGAAAAAATTAGCAGTTATGATTAAGCGTGATGGAATTCTTTAAAGGTAAAAGCGATCTTATGTTAATTGACATTTGAACCGTATTTTTGGTGACTGCTGAAAGGAATTTCATATTACATGCAATTAATTTTATTAACGGATGTACGTTCTATTGCGCCATCTCATACATTTATCAGTCTTAAAATTGCAATTAATATGTTTAAAATGAGGATTAAAAAATCTGAATTATGTAAAAATTTTATATTTGTAGATAGTTCTTCGACGATCATTTGATCCAAGTTCATTTACCCCTCGTTAAAGTTTTTACTTACAGTTACTCAAAACATCGTAGGCGTATGGGCTTGCAGAGGTGATAAAAAGGAAACCTAAGGGGAATAGAAGTTTAAACACCTCCATGACAGAAGCAAAATGTTGGAGCTCAGAGAACTTCTTATCGCCGAGTTGAAGGGTTGCGCCAAAAAAATCCGATAATATTCAAAAAACAGCAGTAAAAAGAGAAAAAAATATTATTTTCAAGTTCAAAGGTCGGCGTCTTATCATGTTCTTTCGCTTTCGTCTGGCACAAATCGACCTAATGAGATTGTCCAAGGTCGAAAGTGGAGGAAGTTGCTGCAGAAATTGGAAATAATATTTATTTTGGCGGCTTTGAGGAAAAACATACAGGATTAGGTTTTTAGCTCTTAGTGATAGATCTTTTATAAACAAATTTTATATGCTTGTACGTCTCTGAGGACGGTTAACTCCAGAGGTCTTCAATTTAGAACTTTTAGAATTGAATTAGTACTGAACTAGCCGCCAAAAGCATATGGACGGGAGTCTATTATCTCTGATACCCTGCAAATGACCAAATTAATCTTCTGTGTCAGTGATTAGTTGTAAAATGTACGTTTGATGATTCCTAATTGAATGCAGTGATCGAGATTCGAGTAGATTTAATTTTATGATGAAATGATAACTTTATCTTAATTTCAATTGGGGAATATTTTCATCTTTGGAAACCTTGACTCGTGATTTGAAACTTTCTATTTGTATTGTTGAGAAACATTGAAATTTATTCGTTTACATTACAATCAGAGATCTACTGTATTAATACTATAATGTGTTAGGTACTCCATAAGCAATCATCGTAATCATTAATATGTATTCTCTATTTAGTAATGAAGGGCATTTTGTTCTTCTAAGAGAAGTATCTTTCTACCAAATTTTTTTACATTTATTTCTGTTAATCATTTCAATTAATACAATTTATGTTCTCATACAAATGTTGAAAGATGTTTATTTTTGCATCCCATTAATTTATCAACTTTTTTCTTACCCTTCTACTTGTCTTATTCCTCATTATCTTATACACTAGTATTTCCACTTGTATTCTACCGTATTTCAGAGAAATATCTGCGAAATTAAAATAATATGGCTTTCTATGTATCGTTGAAAAAATATTTATTTGTGAGTAGCATATTTCGATTAAAGTTATGCTATACGTCCAATTCTAAAATATTTTGCGGTTTAGGATTGTAGGCTCTGCTTTCAAGAAGTTGATTTGAATAGATATTTTTATCGCCAGTATTAATTCATTAAGATTATTTATCGATTGAAATTAATATTTCTTAAAATAATAATGAATTCTTTAATTAATTACCAAATACAGGGTTATGCAATTGAACTTCCATGACCACTGTTATTAGTTGAAGTGGGACTACTTGGAGTAGTTGTAAGGGAATGTAAGCTTTGTTTCAAATTCAGAATAAGCTGTTCTACACGCTGTAGAAGGACGTCAGTTACTATAAACTTCTGCATGCCACCCTTGTTACGGAAGATGGCGATGGAATATCGAGCAACGTTACGCCATTCAAGTTGTGCTAAACTGAAAGTCTGTTGAGGAGACGATTTGTGAGGTATACTCGGTCCTTCTCATCGCTTTTGAGGTAAAGACCTTTAAGAAAAGACGGGAAGAGGTTCATGACAAACGCTCTTCAACATTAATTGATTAACCCTAATAAAATATTATTCTTATTTATTTGAATAATATCCAGTAGTTTTTCACAAAAGAACTTCCAGTATGTAAATGGGTGGTTGCAGGTTTTTGATATCAATTCTCCAAATACAATTTTTTCGTAATATTTTTATTTTTAATTTTTGAATAAAATCAGAATTTAAATACTGTTTGAGAATATTTTGAGGCAGTCCTAGTGATGTCACATTCACTTCATAACATTAATCTGTCACTGCTCCACGTGTCCACGTGAGTCCTCATAAGGTATTCTGAAACGCGCTTTGCAAATTTCTTTTGGTTGTTCACTATATTTTTATCCCTCATCTTATCCAACAAGTGAAGGTAAACTTTAAGGAAGAATTCATCGGAATCTATTTCATCTAGCTTTGGGTGACGTGGTCTAGTCCTGGTTCTTCCTCCAGGGCGATTCCTTGGTCCGATTATTGCCTTCGGGCAGACATCCTCTACCTTGGTTGCAGACGTCATCATTTTTGGTGGTGGTCTTCGCGGCGTTGGATACGGTGGCCCTGCTCTCAGAACAGCGTTCGTTACAGCACTTCTTCTTATAAAAGCCCCTGAAACGAGAAATATGAACTAATAGTAGTACTTCATCCTGCATTTTGTCTCCCGAAAAATCAGTGTCAATATTTGGAATCCATCTTCAAAGCGACCAACGAACCGAATCGGTTTTTATAGTAATAAAAATATGATAAATTGAACTATCACAAAGAATATGTTATTAACAATGCATAATTTTTCACATTTTTTAATTTAAAAAATTAATATGAAGAATGAGAATGAAATCATTCAGACGTAACGACCTATAAGTGATAAATTTTAAACATCACATTTTTGATCTATTTACTGAATTTTTAAATGCACCTGCTAGTTGGGGATATCCCTTGTTCTTCTCATCACAGCCTCCTTCATCGATACAGTCTCCAAATGGACAGTTGACAACTCCGTCGTACACAAGCCTTTCTGAAATGCACACTCCAAAACCACAATTGAACCAACCCTTGGTCACATTGTTTTCATCGCAATCTGAAGATGAAAGGAGATTTTTAAAATTTAGTACAGAAAGTGGATCATTCGAGGTTTAAAGACATGCAGAATGTCATTCATTTTATCATGTAATTTCATTTACCTCTATAAGCAGTGTAAGCTATTTGAATCTTCAATTCCTCATTGTAATGCAAGGCAGTTCTGTTGATGTTGAAGTACGAGATAAGATGGTTTCCCGGAAGCACGACGTTACCCTCTGGTACGAATTCTAGAGAAACGGTTGAGCCGTAGCTGAAAGGTCCGCTGTACAGCGAAATAAAATTATTTGGCGGATGAAACTTGGGTCTGTCGCTAATCGATATCCCATAATATATTTCTCCACAGCGCTGTGTTTGATCGACGTTGTACTACAGAAAAGAAATAATGATTGGATAGATTGCATATTTCATATGTGAAATTCCAACTATTTCTCTTATGCGATGAAAGCTGTTGGTGAATTTTGAACTGAGCGCCTTTTTTAGAAAACATTATTGCCAGTTAATTAATAATCCTCGTTAAACTCTGTAAAACACTAAAAGCATACGCTTTCAAGTATTTCGGTCACATGATTTTAGTATATATTTAGAAATAACTTTTACCTCTGAAGTATAAATCACTTAATAAGAACAGTTGCCGCATTTAAATAGATTTTTAAATTTACGTCTGTATTGAAAATGTGCTCTAAAGATCATTAAAACGTTACATTAAACTAGGTGTTATACAGAATTCTTTTTCGAGAGGAATTGGAGAAACCTTTGTCCACTATTAGACTCACAATCGAAAGCCTTAAAAGGATGATTGTTTCTTTGGTTTTATGCTAGTACACTCAACGAAAATGGACTGACCTTAATGAAATCCAGACATCTGTGCGGATCAGCTCTCCTGATTTTCAACCGTTGCACCGTTGCTATGACTCCACTGCTTTTGCTCTTGGCTTTGACATGCATCTCGCACGAGAAGTTGGGCTCGTAGTAGAATCCGTGATACATGGACGTTTCTCCATAATGAAAGAGCAACGGGCGTTCGTATAATATGTGAAATGAACTACTGCAAGTGTATCTGTGAGCAACCTGATCTGAAATGGAAACAATTTCAAGGATAAGTTTCAGTTAAAAAGTGCCAAAAAGATGATTCTAGATGAGCGTAAGGGAATTGCACTTAAATTTACTTCGAATAGTTTAAAGAATGGACGAAAGATTAAAAGATGGCGCGTTTATTCTTTTGAAATAAAATATCGAGACTCTGATATAACCTATAGAGTGCAGATAACTGTAAACTTTATCTTTTAAGCAAGTTTGAATTTATGCATAAAAAATATTCTATTCCGTCTAAATAATGAAACTTTTAGATAACGGCGATTGAAGTGGCAATATTTGGAAGCTATGCCTCAAAATATCGTAAAAAATGAGTAATATTCACAAAATAGCGCATGGAGTTTACAATAAGAAGAATATAAAATGATCTCGAAGGATAGAATCTCCAAATCTTAAGGAAAAAACTAATGGTATCTTACAGTATGTCATAGCAGTCTTGATGAAGCCATGAGTCTCGAAAATACTATAAAATAGAAGACTGAAATGAAGAACTCTTGCAGATACCATCTTTCGTAGAAGTCGGAGGAGACTTAAGCGAGTTTCGGAATAGCGTCTTGAGATCATGTGACCTCTGATAGGTCAGTCACAGGGCAGCGGGATTCTAAATGTTTCTTGTGTGACGGAATGAAACAATTCACTTTGTTTTCCTTAAACATATTGGCAATTTATGAAAATACTATAATGCCAAATTAAATTCATATTAAGTAACGCTTTCGGAAACGAAACATACTTATAAAATACTCAACTAAACGCTTTCATATAGTAAACGTGATGAAAGACCCTTGGAACACCGTGGAGACGAATTTATTTAACATCCGGAAATTTTTTCTCAGTATATGAAGCTATAAAAATAACATGTGGCAATACCATCAATGACACTAGTATAGAAATATAAATAATCCTACGATTATGAACAGCGTGCTAAAAAAGCGCTCAATAATTTCGACTTAGAGAGAATTTTAATCTAATATTTCAAAAAATAAGATTAAAAAAAACTTAAAAAATAAGATCTCTTGTTCATTTCCAGTAAACATTCATTCATCCAAACCTCCTTAGTTTCCTTACTTTCAATTTTTATTTTTCTCTAATTTCGTCAAAATTCTTCGAAAAACCTCAGAAACGGAGTTGTAAGGTACATTTAGATTTTGACATGAATTTCATTTCTATTGTTTGTGTTCCTTCAGGTGTTCATAAAACAAAATGTGATTTACAGTAATCTTGTTTATTTGTTACTAGTAAGTTAGTATTTAATCTGTGCAATTTTCGCACAAGTAATTTTATATGGCAGTTGTCAATCAGTTATTGTGCCTTTAATCACATTCCCATATAATTCAAAAACTCCATAAACTTTACTAGGAATGTTTGATGCAGCCGGTCCTTGGTCGACGCCGTCGATGAATAAATGGATTGCTCCGAATCTACTCCTCATGACTCCCACTGAATGTCCTACCTGGAGGTAGAAAAGGATTATTATTCAAAGATATATTAATTCTGATAAGAAGAATAGATCTATTCAATAACAAGGTCATTTAGGCAAACCACTTTTTAACCACCATTTATTAAGAAAATTCGAGCTTTTCGACGGAAGCAATACGCATTTGCAAGAGAAGGAGCCGTTTGAGGAATTTTCAAGCAGATAGAACATTCATACGAACCTCAACATCCTTTAGGTTGGTCTTAATGTACGACACATTTATTGAAGTTCCATTTTGATACAAATGAGAATGATAAAACATCCAGGTTCCTGACCTGAAATTAAAAAATTCATAATAGGTTAAATAATCGATATCTTGGAATTAAATTATGATCGTATAATTTTACAGACCGCTACCTAAATATAGTTGCCTAATATAGGGTGGCATCACAGCACGCATAAAATGTTACATCTCATATAGTTCAGGCAAAGATATAATCGAATATTTAAAAAAGTTTTAATTTCCAATATCGTCGATGAGTTTTCAGCACGCATTGCTACGGTGGAATCATGTACACCTTTTAAATTAGTAATATATTAGATGACAGAATAGGTAGATTCCTTTTTCCTGCCTTTTCACGGCAATATTAAGTAAGATAACCAATTGAAATCCTACTCGAAGTCTAAAAATTATGAAAATATTGATAATACTCTTCTTTACTTCAAATGATATGAGTGATCCGGTAGATCTGGTCCTTCGAAATCAATCTGAGATAGGCCAATCCCGAGCGCGTGGTTAAACTTTCCATCCTTGCCGTTGATTTGTACAGTGAAGATTTCATCGTCCATCAAATGCCGATTAGTGAACCCTGATCCATATCCATCCAACCTAAATGAAATAAAAACAGTAATAGGAATTCTAAGAAACATCAACATGGTAAGAGCAATGATGAAAACTTATTTTACTTTAACTTTTGTAATGTCTTTCCGTCATTAGTGATTGCAGCGTTTTTCGAGCAACGTTTGAAGCTCAATTCCGCTTCGCTACGAATCTTCGGCAGTTCTGGAATAATAAGAATTGAGCGATATTACATTTACATTTCTTCTCTTCGCCTCATATCAAACACTTCCACTCACCTTTCAGAAACGCCCCAACATCGACGACATGGTTTCCTTCACAGTTTGTGTACTTCCTGGTGACGTTCACGTCTATATTTCCCGGCTGTTGGCTGAAATTCTGATGGACGAGGAGGGAAGTCTCCCACTGTTTTCCGTCAGTATTTATGATATTGATTGCGAATGTGACTTGATGGCTTTCCTTCGAGTCTCCGGTGCATTTAAAGTCGCTTCCATAAGATGAATTTACAAAACATGTAGAGCACAACAGTACTAGAAGGGAATACCGAGACCTACGCATTTTTCGAACGAGAGGAAGTACTTCTCGAAGGCTCTATCTAATATAGTTCATATCCCGGACTTATATATACCCCGAAAACGATGCAAAGAATATCTTCTGACGCAATAATTTTCACTCAGCTATCACATTTTCTTTACTCGATTCCAATGTTCAAAGGTTCATTTATTCTGCAACCTCAAAAGCAAAGGAAAGGTTTTGAACTTTCGATTTTGAACATAGATTGTGAGATTCTCTTGATCTTAAGAATTAGTTTGCTCTCTCCGCGTCTAATGTACAACGCAGTCACTTTGGAATACATGCAGATGAATACATATCATCTATGATAGGAATAGAAAATGTATTTATTAATTTTGCAAGAACAGTCGTGCGGCTATACACGCGTTGAACAGAAATGAAAAATAGCGACATGGCAGAGAATCAAACCAAGGTGCCCCACTTGCCGGTCAGGTATACTCGCCGCTACACCACAATGTTGTGTCAATTCCACTTTTGTTTTAAGGTGTAGGAAAGCGGTGATGCTCCACTCCGTGTCACCGCCCCAGGTCCTTCTTGGTAGCCACCAGATGATCTCTACCTCTCTTGATCCAATCGGTGGCCATTCTGTATTGGTGGTGACTGCAACTCTTAAGGCTGTGTGATTACGAGGTCAAGCAGGCGAGATTTAGGAATCCATCAAGGTTAACGCAAAGGTATGTTTTTACGAAGCAAATCAGAGTAATCAAAAAACAAGACTTAAAATTGTTGAAAGTGGTCGATATATGGCCTCCTCTTTTGACTGACTTTTTTTTGGTTAACATAACAAGGTTCTTTTTATTGAGCTACTACTTTCCATACGCCGAGGAAGCTTACTGATTATTAACCTCTAGCTTCCTTCGATTTTTTAAAACTCAAACGAATCTCAAATTCTTATTATTAATTAATAGTATTATATTAATACCCCTATCTATTTCATCTCCAGCACTATTAGCAACCTATCTTAAAGACTTGTAGATGCTTTTTCTTCTTCAGAAACCATAGTATACACTTGATAATATTTTATATTTCACTAGATAATCTAGTAATCAACAATATCTCTTTCAAGAACTTAAGATATTGCTGGTGGTACAAATATAGGCCTAAAGTCTTTATATGATCCTCCTTCATAAATTGGTTAGATAACTGTTTTATTTAAGGCGATCAGGTATATTTGCAACACTTATGGATATATTGGTTATTTGCTTCAAAATAGGTATAATATTAAATAGGTAATATTGGAGGAAATTTTCAATGTGATATTTTTATGTCATCAAATCCACATGTAATGTTTTACATCCTCACTAGTTGCTTCGTGTACTGCCATAGAGTTGTTAAGTCCAATTTTCATGTCTGAGTAAATTATTGTGTCACTGACAATTCTTAATGTTGAAACACCTTTGGTAAAACACACAGAGATAAAAGTTATTAAACTACTAAAATTTTTAAACGCCACCACTTGAATTCATTTTACTTTATTTAAAGCAGTTTTTGATAGCAATGCGAGAAAATTCAATCATTTAGCTTTAACAGGAATGAGTGCCCACTATGCTATGAAAATGCCGGCACAATTAATTTTGTTTTTTTTTTCAATAATTAAAAGTGTGTGCCCAATAGAAAATATCTACTGATTCCGAAATCAATCATTCACGGCATTCTGCCGTTGTGATCGCAAAGATGCGAGTATAAAGCAAATGTAGGGTATGAAAAGAGAACCTGGAATAATTCCAGATTTTCCAGAGACGAGAGATATGTCGGGACTCGAACCCAATCGGGTTTCGGTTAGCCATCGAACTATCTTGCCAGAACATTCCACGCCCTCTTCACCTACAGGATCGTGCACATCGTATTTCTATGCTAAGAGAATGTACTATTCAACAGTGCTGCTGCCTCCAGGCGTCGACGGAAATCTGTTTCATCTCTTGCTATTTCTTTCCTCTTTGAAATCGATCAGCATCTTAAATGATCGTCTTTTCTCAAAGAACTTCCTTTCTCATCATCCTTCACTCACTACTTCAGTTGTTACCCATTTCAATTGAGTAACAATACATTACGTAGCGAAGCCGTTATATCCATCGCTTTTCACTATCGAATGAGGGATTAGATAAATTGGATATAAAGCAGAATCTTTCTTCTATCCTTCAAAATCTCGTCAGAAAAACTTTTCACTTTCCGTCCAATGATGCTCTTGAATGCTTCCTACTATACCGTAGCGCACTAGAAAACTTAAAATAGTATTTCCGCTGGTTAAGTAACTAGCAAATATTAATTACTCTTCAAACGTTATAAGTTCACTTACTATCATCAAAATTTAAAAATAAAACGGCATCGATTTTAATTCTTTGATTAAAAGAACTATAATGCCATTGTAGGATTTGCTCTTATTTTGGTACTAAATTTAAAAATAAAATCGCATCAAAACAAAGCCTTTCCTTGCAAATCTTCCATTTCGAGTTTCATTCTCAATAAAAATTAGCCTCGCTAATGTATTTAAAAGGTTAGAAACACCCGTTTACGAAAATATACTCTTTGGTAAAATAATTTGCTCGAGAAGCGATGATAACAACTTAGTTTAACTGAACCTATGCACAGAAATCTATCATTTACTAATATCCACCAATCACTATTTCGGCGAAATTGAAATCTATTCGAAAATAATTATATTTTCAAAATTAATTTTAGGATTTTTGTCCTTTGTACATATTAAAGTTCTCTCGAAACCGTAGAGTCATGAAAAATGGTGGTTTATGAATATAACAATGGCATATATGCTGTGAAAGTGAGCAATGCACTCATCGCCAATCCTGTACAAACACTGTTTAGCAGTTGCGAAACGTAAAAAAAATTATATGATTTTACAGATCTTTGATGAAGCGAGAAAAAACTAAACCGCCAAACGTTATTCAAAGATCAAAAAGCAATTTTTCCCGAATTGCAGCTGACTCATTAGCTGAGCAAGCTCATAATAAGCATCTCTTAACTGCACTTAATTTTGGTTGCTTGTCATAGAGAGGCAGAAATGCGAAAGAGAAAAGCAGAGAGTTAGCATAAATTTCAAGGAATTTTATTTGCACATGTTAAGATTGGTACAAAGCAGGATTTGATAATGACGTTTTCATTAGAAGATGCGGTCAAGCAGTTTAAGTACAATATAAATACTGCATTCGATTACACATCGCGCAGTTCGAAGTGGTGAAAAATTCTCCAAACTCTGTTGGGTGGGTTGACCAAAATCCAGTCGGTTAAATAAAAGTGGAACTGCGCAACTTCTCAGTCTCTGCAGGATGAAGTAACCTGAAGTAAGAAATGAAGATGCATTAAAAATTAATAGTAATTGAAAAAGCGGGTGGGTCATTGTTACTTAACCAGTGCCGCAACTGACGCCGCTCAATGTAAACTTGTTGAGATGGTCGCATTCCATTGTAGCTTCTCCGATGCCCTGTACAGGGTGGGTGTACGAGGTTAAACACATTTGCACACCAGCCGACGGTTGACGACGTATCTCCTGGAACGAAAAAAAGAACTTTAAAAATCAACGTTTAAGTGAGGGAACATTAATATTATTCAGAAGTGAACAGAACAGAGTTCCTATTTTATAATTGACGAAGTTGAAGTAAGAGTTGCACAGGTTTCCTCACCACGTCATGACGTACCGTGCATGGCGCGTTACCCCTTTTGAGTGGAGGGATTCGCCAGCAGATTGCAACCGGTAAAATAGCGGGGAACCTACGAACGCGTCAACAGTTGCAATTTGCCAGCCCTATAGAACCACAGTGCGACGATGGCACGATGACCACCGCCACGGAAATGATAGAAGAGGGATATAGTTAGAAGATCTTTATTCTAATGGCTAAAAAGCCGGTATGAACCAGAGAGAGTAGAGCCTATCACTGTAATTACCCACAGATCATTAAAGCGGAATCGCCAACGCCCATTTATTGGGCCCTATTGCGTTAATGTAGACCTGCATGTCTAATGCCCGTTGGATGGGCGCCCTTCCTAAAGAAACCTACCCTAAGCCTACCCGCTCATCTCCTGCAAGAGAAGGAAGATCCCTACCTTTGCAGCGGATTTCCTCCATCGTCGGCAGAACTCTGCGTTCCATCGGCGTACCGAATCTCCTCTTGATGTCACTAGCACAATCACTTATCACAATAATGACCATAGCACTCACTTTTCACACTCACAAAGGGGAGGGAAAGTCACCAGGGGAATGCACGTATCTTGAGACCCCAGCATGAACCTGCAAGGAGAGAAAAATAATATAGTACGCAAGATTCAATATATATTACTAAAAGACGAATATGTACACCATCTTGAACACTCACCTTCCTTGGAGTCGTTGATACTTTCCCCTCGACGATTCATCAGGTTGCAGCAATAGATTGAAAACGTTACATTCGACGTGGTTATTTTTACGTAATATACGAATTCGATATTCACTTGATATTGAACGAATTATAAAGAGACTCCGGATAGCGCAAATAATTCCACTTAGTGTAGTCTGAATCATGTCTATTCACGACTTCCCGCAACAGAGACTGGTCGAATCGCAAGTGTTTTGTCTCAGAAGCTCTTCCTCTACTTCTCCAGGCGTAACTGACAGACCTCCATGCAAACCCGCGACCTTATATATCCACTTTTCGACATCACGTGTTATTTGTGACGTAACGGATCGCATTTTCGGTTTGCGTTCACTGACGCCGTATTCGATTTAGATTTAGAAACCAAAGGTTTTCCTGAAAATGACACGAAAACATACCTATCGATCGAATAATTGATTTCTAGGATTTAATAACACTTTACTTTTATCGCCCCAGTGGTTTACTCTACACTCGTTCGGAGTATTCATTTTACATGCTCATTCAGATGCCGCTTCACTATTCTAAATTTCTTATTCCTTCAATATTTTTGAGAGTGCTCGAAATTGATTAGACAAACCCCAGATTAATTGTAATACATGCATTTTTAAGGAACTCATGGAGCAGCGCTATTAGATCCAATCGAGATTCAGCTTCGAGGAATCCATTTAATTGTGTTGGATGAAAGGTTTGATATGAACCACAATTGTATTGAACCTTTCACGCGTAAAAATATGCTATGACTTTTGTGTGAAATAACTTAGTTTTTAAATCTTAGCAAAAGGTCTGTTATACACATATGATGCCCCTGTCAAATGCTCTCATTTTCTGCAATGGACTTAAATTATTAACGTTCCCCGTTCGATTTATGATTTGAGCATGTGGCTTGAGTATTCGCAGAGTACGAACATATTAAATGTATGAGGATTAGTCAAAGCATATTTTATTATCATTTTGATAAGAATAAAATAGTGTTTATGAGGGAATGCTTGGCTATGGTGGAATCTCATAATCATAATGTCTAAGATTCCTCGAAGATATACTCTTCTTCGGACCACATTTTCCTCGAATACGAGTACCCTCAACGTTTACAGAAATTGAGCCCAATGCATCGTATCAAATGTCTCCTCCCATTGGGTAACCCAGACATCTGTACGACGCAGACAAGGATGGTCTCAACATAATCTTCCCGTTGCAACTAAAATTCTCCTTAACTGCGTTCGGGAGGCGTTTGTCACCTCAGGATATTCTCTATCATGAGTGCGATATTACGATGCATCGATCATTCGTGGATGCATCATCACCACCATTATATTTTGTGAATATTGCTTTTTTTATGTACTTTACATTCGTTGATTCGTTGCAACTAGTCGATCTTCTTATGAGCTTGGAGTTAGGCATAACATGTAACAAAATATACCTATGGGGCATTTTTTCTTCATGTTTAGGTGATTTTAAGGATCATTCAAAGTGATGTTTTACTCTTAAAAATTGCCAAATGGTCAATGAATTTGACTTGTCTTCTGTTGCGAGCTCAATCTATTAAGACAATAGGAATAAATGTGTTACGCAGACATTCCCTACCTTTAGAATGGGTCATTCTAAAATTAAAATTTTTCAATAATTACTTTAAAATTATATAAATAGCGATAGTTACATTTCTGAATTAGCTTGATTGCGTATGTGCAGTATATTGGAATGTATTTCCTTCGAGGTTTAATTCATCTATTATCTACGTTCACCCCATTTAAGCTAATTCATCAAACTATCTCACTCCAATATACCTTCTTCGAGGCAAAAATCCAACCTCCTTTCCCCATCAATATGATGCAAATAGGACGATTAGATAAGACAAGAGACGAGGGCAATTTAATTTTTAACGTATAACCAAGGAATAATGGTACAATGAATGAGATTTTTAAATTCTAATGCGAAATTTCATCCAACACAGTGAAATGGATTCTCCTCGAAGCTGGCGAAGTATTAGCAATCCATCAGACCCGGCGCGTATCTAACGAAGATTTCACATAGAAACAGCTGTGCTAGGATACCTCAAATTCGGAGACTGCTGTGATTTGATCAACGTGTGAAAATTGTAAATGATGATATCAATTACGCGTGAAAGGTTCAATACAATTGTGGTTCATATCAAACCTTTCATCCAACACAATTAAATGGATTCCTCGAAGCTGAATCTCGATTGGATCTAATAGCGCTGCTCCATGAGTTCCTTAAAAATGCATGTATTACAATTAATCTGGGGTTTGTCTAATCAATTTCGAGCACTCTCAAAAATATTGAAGGAATAAGAAATTTAGAATAGTGAAGCGGCATCTGAATGAGCATGTAAAATGAATACTCCGAACGAGTGTAGAGTAAACCACTGGGGCGATAAAAGTAAAGTGTTATTAAATCCTAGAAATCAATTATTCGATCGATAGGTATGTTTTCGTGTCATTTTCAGGAAAACCTTTGGTTTCTAAATCTAAATCGAATACGGCGTCAGTGAACGCAAACCGAAAATGCGATCCGTTACGTCACAAATAACACGTGATGTCGAAAAGTGGATATATAAGGTCGCGGGTTTGCATGGAGGTCTGTCAGTTACGCCTGGAGAAGTAGAGGAAGAGCTTCTGAGACAAAACACTTGCGATTCGACCAGTCTCTGTTGCGGGAAGTCGTGAATAGACATGATTCAGACTACACTAAGTGGAATTATTTGCGCTATCCGGAGTCTCTTTATAATTCGTTCAATATCAAGTGAATATCGAATTCGTATATTACGTAAAAATAACCACGTCGAATGTAACGTTTTCAATCTATTGCTGCAACCTGATGAATCGTCGAGGGGAAAGTATCAACGACTCCAAGGAAGGTGAGTGTTCAAGATGGTGTACATATTCGTCTTTTAGTAATATATATTGAATCTTGCGTACTATATTATTTTTCTCTCCTTGCAGGTTCATGCTGGGGTCTCAAGATACGTGCATTCCCCTGGTGACTTTCCCTCCCCTTTGTGAGTGTGAAAAGTGAGTGCTATGGTCATTATTGTGATAAGTGATTGTGCTAGTGACATCAAGAGGAGATTCGGTACGCCGATGGAACGCAGAGTTCTGCCGACGATGGAGGAAATCCGCTGCAAAGGTAGGGATCTTCCTTCTCTTGCAGGAGATGAGCGGGTAGGCTTAGGGTAGGTTTCTTTAGGAAGGGCGCCCATCCAACGGGCATTAGACATGCAGGTCTACATTAACGCAATAGGGCCCAATAAATGGGCGTTGGAGATTCCGCTTTAATGATCTGTGGGTAATTACAGTGATAGGCTCTACTCTCTCTGGTTCATACCGGCTTTTTAGCCATTAGAATAAAGATCTTCTAACTATATCCCTCTTCTATCATTTCCGTGGCGGTGGTCATCGTGCCATCGTCGCACTGTGGTTCTATAGGGCTGGCAAATTGCAACTGTTGACGCGTTCGTAGGTTCCCCGCTATTTTACCGGTTGCAATCTGCTGGCGAATCCCTCCACTCAAAAGGGGTAACGCGCCATGCACGGTACGTCATGACGTGGTGAGGAAACCTGTGCAACTCTTACTTCAACTTCGTCAATTATAAAATAGGAACTCTGTTCTGTTCACTTCTGAATAATATTAATGTTCCCTCACTTAAACGTTGATTTTTAAAGTTCTTTTTTTCGTTCCAGGAGATACGTCGTCAACCGTCGGCTGGTGTGCAAATGTGTTTAACCTCGTACACCCACCCTGTACAGGGCATCGGAGAAGCTACAATGGAATGCGACCATCTCAACAAGTTTACATTGAGCGGCGTCAGTTGCGGCACTGGTTAAGTAACAATGACCCACCCGCTTTTTCAATTACTATTAATTTTTAATGCATCTTCATTTCTTACTTCAGGTTACTTCATCCTGCAGAGACTGAGAAGTTGCGCAGTTCCACTTTTATTTAACCGACTGGATTTTGGTCAACCCACCCAACAGAGTTTGGAGAATTTTTCACCACTTCGAACTGCGCGATGTGTAATCGAATGCAGTATTTATATTGTACTTAAACTGCTTGACCGCATCTTCTAATGAAAACGTCATTATCAAATCCTGCTTTGTACCAATCTTAACATGTGCAAATAAAATTCCTTGAAATTTATGCTAACTCTCTGCTTTTCTCTTTCGCATTTCTGCCTCTCTATGACAAGCAACCAAAATTAAGTGCAGTTAAGAGATGCTTATTATGAGCTTGCTCAGCTAATGAGTCAGCTGCAATTCGGGAAAAATTGCTTTTTGATCTTTGAATAACGTTTGGCGGTTTAGTTTTTTCTCGCTTCATCAAAGATCTGTAAAATCATATAATTTTTTTTACGTTTCGCAACTGCTAAACAGTGTTTGTACAGGATTGGCGATGAGTGCATTGCTCACTTTCACAGCATATATGCCATTGTTATATTCATAAACCACCATTTTTCATGACTCTACGGTTTCGAGAGAACTTTAATATGTACAAAGGACAAAAATCCTAAAATTAATTTTGAAAATATAATTATTTTCGAATAGATTTCAATTTCGCCGAAATAGTGATTGGTGGATATTAGTAAATGATAGATTTCTGTGCATAGGTTCAGTTAAACTAAGTTGTTATCATCGCTTCTCGAGCAAATTATTTTACCAAAGAGTATATTTTCGTAAACGGGTGTTTCTAACCTTTTAAATACATTAGCGAGGCTAATTTTTATTGAGAATGAAACTCGAAATGGAAGATTTGCAAGGAAAGGCTTTGTTTTGATGCGATTTTATTTTTAAATTTAGTACCAAAATAAGAGCAAATCCTACAATGGCATTATAGTTCTTTTAATCAAAGAATTAAAATCGATGCCGTTTTATTTTTAAATTTTGATGATAGTAAGTGAACTTATAACGTTTGAAGAGTAATTAATATTTGCTAGTTACTTAACCAGCGGAAATACTATTTTAAGTTTTCTAGTGCGCTACGGTATAGTAGGAAGCATTCAAGAGCATCATTGGACGGAAAGTGAAAAGTTTTTCTGACGAGATTTTGAAGGATAGAAGAAAGATTCTGCTTTATATCCAATTTATCTAATCCCTCATTCGATAGTGAAAAGCGATGGATATAACGGCTTCGCTACGTAATGTATTGTTACTCAATTGAAATGGGTAACAACTGAAGTAGTGAGTGAAGGATGATGAGAAAGGAAGTTCTTTGAGAAAAGACGATCATTTAAGATGCTGATCGATTTCAAAGAGGAAAGAAATAGCAAGAGATGAAACAGATTTCCGTCGACGCCTGGAGGCAGCAGCACTGTTGAATAGTACATTCTCTTAGCATAGAAATACGATGTGCACGATCCTGTAGGTGAAGAGGGCGTGGAATGTTCTGGCAAGATAGTTCGATGGCTAACCGAAACCCGATTGGGTTCGAGTCCCGACATATCTCTCGTCTCTGGAAAATCTGGAATTATTCCAGGTTCTCTTTTCATACCCTACATTTGCTTTATACTCGCATCTTTGCGATCACAACGGCAGAATGCCGTGAATGATTGATTTCGGAATCAGTAGATATTTTCTATTGGGCACACACTTTTAATTATTGAAAAAAAAACAAAATTAATTGTGCCGGCATTTTCATAGCATAGTGGGCACTCATTCCTGTTAAAGCTAAATGATTGAATTTTCTCGCATTGCTATCAAAAACTGCTTTAAATAAAGTAAAATGAATTCAAGTGGTGGCGTTTAAAAATTTTAGTAGTTTAATAACTTTTATCTCTGTGTGTTTTACCAAAGGTGTTTCAACATTAAGAATTGTCAGTGACACAATAATTTACTCAGACATGAAAATTGGACTTAACAACTCTATGGCAGTACACGAAGCAACTAGTGAGGATGTAAAACATTACATGTGGATTTGATGACATAAAAATATCACATTGAAAATTTCCTCCAATATTACCTATTTAATATTATACCTATTTTGAAGCAAATAACCAATATATCCATAAGTGTTGCAAATATACCTGATCGCCTTAAATAAAACAGTTATCTAACCAATTTATGAAGGAGGATCATATAAAGACTTTAGGCCTATATTTGTACCACCAGCAATATCTTAAGTTCTTGAAAGAGATATTGTTGATTACTAGATTATCTAGTGAAATATAAAATATTATCAAGTGTATACTATGGTTTCTGAAGAAGAAAAAGCATCTACAAGTCTTTAAGATAGGTTGCTAATAGTGCTGGAGATGAAATAGATATGAGCACTATAATGCTAATGTCCACAAATATTAAAAAGGTTTTTGATGATAGAACATGATATTCTCCTAAAGAAATTGCTCAAAATTGGAATCTCTGGGCAACTACATATGTGATTTGTCAATTATTCAAATAGCAAGAAAACGGTTCAAAAATTAAAGATACTATGTGCAAAGGTTTTAGTTTAAATGGGAGTACCCTAAAGATTCATTATAGGACCAATATTGTTCCTTATAAATATTAATGGCATACATTATCCCTTTAAAATTTGTTAACTGACTTTGTATGTAGATGATATTGTACTTATGTCTAAACAGAAGGTTTATAACACAGTTGACAAGAACATGAATAGTAAGTTTCACAATGTGCGTAAATGGGCTCACAACTTTAGATTTAATATCAATTCCAAGAGATATAAGGTCAAATTGTGTCGATTACAAAATTAATGACATATGAAAAGCTAAAGTGCAAGCACACCTCTCATGCATGCTTAAACTCACATGCATGCTTGAACTGGCATGCAAAAAGCTGCGAATGCCTTATACTTGAATGAGTTAGTAAATATAATTATTTAGGTGTAATAGTTGACCAAAGTATTGACTTTAGTGACATATTAGTAAAATAAATAACCAAATGAACCATATACCTTACAAATGGAGCTTTATCACTAAGGTATAAAATTTTTGCATTATTAAAATAAATACTATAATAAATTTATGATATAATAATAATTTTTAATATGTTGCCCTAAAATCTAAAACTGTTATATTTCCTTAGTGAGATTAAAATGGAAATCAAAAGATGACTACTGTAACTACTACAATATAATGTGATACAAACAGACATAATTACTAAAAAGTGGTACAATAACACCAATGACACCTTTGGATTTTCTAATATCTTTTTTAACTTTATATTTATTAATTTCAAATGTATATTAGTAACTTGGAAGTTTGAATTTTTTTAATAACAATATAACTCATATTCTCTCTCTTAACTGTGGGAGATTTGATGGACTCTCTAGTGCATGGAGTAGGTTTATCTATCAATTTCTTTGTTAAAAATAGATGATTTTCTTTGATTTATTATTGAATGTTAATAAGGTAATGTGCAAGAATTTTAGGGACAGAAATTTGCCCTTTTTTTAGGATTTTACTCTGTCCACTACTGTGAGATCAATTAGCAAAGAAGAGGGTGTGTAGTAAGTGATCAGATGAAAGAATATTTAAGGTAAGGGAATTAAATTATGATTTTAACTGCTGTGATTCATGCAAATATTAGTGTTGAAATCACCTATTATGTTGATATTATTGTATAGATGTAAGAAATTAGAAAATACATCTTCTATATCAGGAAGGAAACAAATTCTTGGAGGCCTTTAAGTAATGCAATATAATAGTTTTTTATCATTGAACTTAATTTCAATTATTAGATATTCAGCATGAGAGCCAGGATTGAAAATTAATTTATATTTGAGATAATCTTGAACATATCAGCAGACATCTCTTCATTGTTTTCCAATTCTGTCATTCTTAATTAATTAAAATCTTTGAATATTATCTATGGAAGAGGATATGTTGGGTGTTAGCAAAGATTCACTTCCTTCATGAAATACATTTTCAAAAGAATAGTTTTCAATAAATTATTACTTTAAATTTGATGCTCACGAAACATGCATACTGTGAAGGCACCTCAATTAAACTATAATGAAAGCTATCAGTTTATTATACTACTGCAATAATGTTTTCAATTAAAAGAACTGGAGAGTAAAGTATATTTTTTATCTTCTAGAAATACTTGGTAAAATATGTTTATGCATAATATTTATTTATTAAATAGAATTTTTACTGTACTACTAATAGTCTATGGCTATTTAACAGCAAATCCAAAATGTGAATTGAAAAATGAACATTTGATTAATACTGATCCTTGTACTATTTTATTTATATAATTTTAGTATTTTATAGATGATATAAGAATCTGTGTTCGTAAATGCTTCTTCCTTACCCTGGTTTTGTATTTTGTCATGAACTTTCCTCACATTTATATAGTCCATTCAAGTATCATGAGATATTTCTCTTTGCATTATGTCCATAAATAAATATTGAAATTTTGAAGCCAATAATATAGTGATCTGATATTTTACTTCTGAGATAAGATTTTTACATCTAATACAAACCTGATGTAGACATGTCATTGGAAGTATGTTATTAGTTTCTTCCTCTTTTGTGTAGCTATTAAAAATTTCATTGTAGCCATTTTGAGAAAAAAGGAGTAGGCAAAATGTGATAAAAGGAAATTCTGAGCCATGTACGCTAACTTCACTTATAAGTGATCTCAAAGATATGGCATTAAGATGAAATTCAATAAATTCCAAGGTTTATCTGACGTACAAGACAATTCTCCATCCTTTCTTTTTGTTTATAATTTTTTTGCATATTTTATTCCCTTCCATTTTATAGCACCAAACATCATCAGTTTGTAAAGTACCTCTGTCAAAGCTAATCTATGTTGTGTATGTGCTATGATAAATTATGTAAAGTTAATTTTAGTTTATCAAAATGTTTTAAATTGATCTTCTGTTCAGATTGAAGACATGGAAATCTGAGTAATATTTATACATTAGATGTAAATTGCAATGTGTATTCCAAATTCAAATTTATTCATCATTTATTATTTATCTTAATAATATTTTTAAATAATAAAATATAAAATTTTCTATTTAACCAGAGAATAAGAAATTGCTCTGAGAAGATCTAATTTTACTCTAAAATATCTCAAAACTTTTTATAATTTATTTTTATCTTAAATGAGTACTCAAAAACATTAACTTTGTATTCTAGAGTATCATTTGCAAATGTGTACATACCTCCTATCATATCATATTTTGGTACTGATATTGGTTTTTTTTAATGTAAAATATTATGAATGTTTATTAACTTAATTAACTATAATTCTATATCTTTATTTTTTATTCAATTATGTCCTTGAATAAACCTTTTTCTTTTATTTCTTTTGATTTATCTCATTGATTCAATATTTTATCATGATTGTCTAAGGAATCTCATTATTTATAGCCTTATTCTGGCAGGTTTTGATTTGAAAAGCCATGAATAATAGAAGTAATTCATTTCTTAGATTGATCAGAGTAGTCACAGTAGCCAGTAAGTACTATTTATCCAAGTAAACCTTCTCCTGATGCCTGCTGATATAGGTTATTGTTGAAGACTTTTAACTGTTCCATGAATGTTGAAACAATCACACATGATTTTACAAGAAAAGTGGAGTTAATTAACTCTACAAATTCATTTTTCTTGCACTCTTTTTATTGATTTGATAGATACTGCTTGGAGATAAGTGAAGCAAATTTGTGAAAATATGTGTAGGTATTTCTACTTAGAATTACCCAGAGATAGAGGATTCTGGAGTTTTTAAGATTTAGTACAATGAGGAGTGTTAAGCAAGAGTATATCACAATCATAGGCAGGGCCATAAAATTTAGAGAAGGCTACAGATATGAAGGAAAAGCAGCTCAAACATTTTTTCAAGGAAAACTGTGTGTACTAGGGCTCAAGTTCAAAATCAATTTAAATTATAATGGTTATAGAGATTTTAAATAATGCTATTAATATATCAAGCTTAACCAAAAAATATCTTCAAAGAATAGGCAAATATTTATTCATTTATATCTCATTTGCTTTATATCTCAATCATAAATATCCCAGAAAAAATTACTTGAATTAATTTTGCTCTTAATTTGCATCAATATTTTCCTTATATTCAATAAAATAAAAGCTTGCTATTAAATTATGCAATGTAGCTGTTTTGGAAAGCCTTGCAGTAAAACTTTTAGCCAAAACTCTTTCCTAGAATTTCTTCTGAAATTCACAGAGTATTTACAATATTTTCATTGCAAAATAAAGATGATTATCATGTTCTTATCTTCAGAAAATTGTATGGATAAAATGAATAATATCTAGTAATAAAGTGCATTAAATATTATGTATAAAAATATGATGATTTGTTCTTTGAGCTGGCAAAATGAAAATTATTTATTTATAAATCTGTTCGAGCTAAGAGTAGGAACAGCACAAGGAGGTGTGGAATTCTATATTCTAAGAATTACAAGGAGGGATAGAAAATAAAGAAGTTCAGGAAATTGTACATAAGAACATAATCAGAAAGGTAAAATCTCTATAACAGATTTGGGCAGATCATTTATAAGGAATTTGAATGGCTCTGCCCCAAATAGCAAGTGATGTGAAAGGTAGATTGAACAGGGACATCACCAATTATTTAGGAGTAATGCAGCAAACGGAAGCATAGCATTGGAGGGTGCTTGTAGAAATCTAGCTTTGATGTTGGATTGAAATGGATCATAGTGATGATGATAACAGTTACATAGAGATATTTTTTCATTATCAGAGATATCTCATTCTGTAGGATTATGATAGACATCCTTTTTTATTATAATTTTCTAGTTTCTAGAAATTTAAAATTTATATATGCTAAATAGAGGAATTGTAATATTTACATATATGCTTATAGTGAATAGAGGGTAGTGAGCACAAGGAGAGCAATGAGTTCCTAAAATTCACACAAGGATTTTGTAGATATTTATTGTAAATTATGAACTCTACTTGTAAAAGTCTTACAACTGGTCAGTTAATGGATTTTCTAAAGCCCATTTTTTTCTCTCTTCAGACTCAATTCATGCAAATCCAATAAAATAAAATCTCGACGTCCATTCAAAAGCTTCTTTCCAATTCAAGACATCAAGGAGGTTAAACAATCAATATGGCATCGACTCCAATGCATATGCTCTTAAATTTAGTTAAAGGATTCAGAAGTTAGTGCTTACATACATATTAATTAAACATAATAATGATCTAGTTAAAGTTTAAGGTAAAATAATTAATTTTAGGCTATACATGGAATCAATTGAAAATTACATTAATAAATACGAAACGTTATCCTCCATTATATATGATGATTTTCAGACAAATGCCGGGCAGACATCCTATTCTTCATCCATTATTCCACTTACGATTAGTAGGTGCATTTATTGTCTTTTTTCTAACAAATTATGAAACTGGGATTCAAAGTTCTTTTCTTTGGTCACAAAATGAGCATTACTTTCTCTTTACAGAGAAGGAGCTTATATTGTGGGAATTATTGCATCAGCGCTTTATTTACGTTTCAATGTCAGACAGCTTTTTCTATACAAGGGAAAGGGAGAACAGACACTTGGCTTCAAGTAAATTATTTCCTCCTCCAGGATGATATCGACAGGAGTTTGAAGATTTATTAGCAAGTATTACGTATTTGAAAACGATAGATTCGTTTAGTTATATTATTCGATGTTTGTACAACAAGTGAAATTTAACAAAGAGTCTTATTAAAATATATCTCACGAGAAACCGGAGCATTGTTCTTAATGAATTCATCTCTATGAAGACACATGTAAATTAACGATATCATACCGGATTTGCAGAGTTCGAGTAGGAACACTGAAATGGCAATAATTGTCGCATAGTCCCTTCTGATCCACCAATAGATTTTACTCTATGATTAGTAATTCGCGAGAGAACGAATGTTTACTGGACGGCCAACTTTTTGTTTGAAATGGAGGAGCCCAAAGATATTCCGTTGTCGGTGAAAATAGGTCATGCGAATATCCTTGGTTTTAAATCAAGGCGTGGATCTCTCGAGACGTTTGGGAAATTTACACAAGATTAATGTAATCATTGATTCAGACATCGAATTCGTAAAGAGATTCGGTGCTTGAGACCGAATGTAAGGATGGAGACCTAATTGAGATTTAAATTCTCTCATTCCATCTTACATTTCCTGCATAATTATTAAGGAGCAGAGAAGGGTCGAATAAACTGTACATAAAACTTTCGAAAAGATATGCCTGAAACTTTAAACGCAAAAAAATACGAACTGTACATGAAAATAATGTTTTTATATAAAATATTATAATAACAGAAAATAACTATAACAAAAACCATTAATAAGATTACTAATCACTCACTAAAACCTGAGAGATATGCAAAAAATATGACGAAAAACAAGATACCAGCAGTTCATACACATACGAATATATATCAGTATTTTATCATCTTGTTCGAAATAGAACTATACCATCGAATTGAATTCATACGCGACGAGGTATAATTAAAAAAGATACAATCAAGAAAGTGTATAATATGAAATAAATAATAAATGGCGAAGATACTTGATATGAAAGTCCTTTGTTTAAAGTCAACGTAGTTATTTTATATCCATCGGAAAAGTACTTGTGCTCAGAGTTTAACTATTAAGGGCTTTATAAAATCGTTTTTCGAATACACGAAAAGGTAAGGCATTGAATGAAAATTTCAAGACTTCCTCAAATTATCTTCGCCTTTTTTAAGAGAAACCTAAAGTATATATATCTTAAAAAGCCATGTCAAGTTCATGAACTACTTATTACGTTTGTTAATTCAAATTAATTCTAAAATCTCTCGGGAAATTTTAATTACTAAGTACATAAGGTATTTGGATGTGCAGGGTAACGAACCCCGTACCTATCGCATGCTTTCTTTCTACCGTTTGAGCTACAACCCCCGATGTGAAATAATTATTGTGTGTTGATTTAAAATTCAGCATTTGGGTCTGTAACGAGTACGAATTATGTGTATTTTGTACGAATTTCATTACCATGTATCATATACTATATCTCATGATCTTTACCATCTATTTGTGTACAATTTAAGCAGTTCACTACATCTTTTCTATTCTAAAAGAACGATGAAAATTTATTCATGACTTAATCTGGTATTTAAATTAGATTCATATCTGAAATGATATTTAGTTATACGGAACGACTAATACTTGATTATCTGCAATTGGAGTATTCAGGTATTCAATGTAAGCGAAATGGAACATTTCCTGCATCGATGTGTTCAGGGAGACTTTGTGCAGTCGTTTTAACCCTGAACCACTCCTCCCCGACCTACCACAAATTATAGGCGAGGAAGCTCTTTTCCTCATTCATCCAGATGTCAATCCATGCAGAAATGCGCACCTTAATTTGGTTCTCAGCTTTTGGAAAAGGTTCAAATTCGATCTAAAAGCGTTTCATTTTGTTGTTCCTTTTAGTGTGGAATACGTGGTCCAACTTCCATCAAGTGATGGAAAAATGGAAGACACGTTCATTGGGATTTTACAATCTCTAAAAAAGCGATGGCGATTTTTGGTAGCGAAACCGAAGATCTCAGAGATTAAAGGGATCGAACAATGGATTCGATACTTCTACATTAATTGTAAATGTAAATACAGGATATTCTTTCTTAATTTTGTCATCATGCAAAGAGTTACTAAGATAGTTTTCAGAGTGAAAATTCGGCGGTTACTCTTGTGAGTAACAATCAAGATTTTTATTTAATTTTAATTATTTAATTTTAATCATTTAATTATAATTATTTAATTATAATTATTTAATTATATACAATTTATTTGATTATTATTTGGCGAATATATTCTTTCCTTAGTTCGAAAGTGATGTCGTAGGTATATATTTTATACCAGTTTCAAACAGGAGTTTTTTTATCCTCGTAAGTTCCAATCTTCTTGTTTATCGAAGACGCGATTTCTGAATCCCTTATTAAGAAATCTTAGCTAACTCATCGAAATGTTTGCAAACAAAAGAACGAATGATTTGGAAAGAAATCTGCGCTAGAAGTGATCAATCGAGGAATCTCAAGGTTTCGTCGAAATTCTATACCCACCATTCCGCCGAACATTGTTTACTATTTGAAGAGAATAATTGCTTAACAATGATTCCCGAATTTTCTGCTGATGACGTACGTTATTTGGATTCTTTTATAATCAAAGTCCTAACTGAATTTTTACCGAAATGGAGGAAACAGAATTCGTCATACAATTGTACCTTCAAAACCAAATCGAGCAGCATTAATCAATTGTTGATCTAATCCTTGTTCCTTTGGTCAAATGGAATCTTAAACTATAAAAAAGCACAATTTAAAGTAGATAATATATATACCACCATCGGGATTTTCAGCTAATCTCTTTTCCTTCGGGTTTACATTAGGGGGTTTATATATCATGCATTGCTATTTCTGTTCTTCTAATCTTTCTTGTTTTCGATGCAATTCTGCTTCATTATTTAGAGATTACGCGAAGCGATTTGATTATTTATGCCGACAGTAAAGGAGTACATTTCTTAAAGATCTCTTCAAATCTTGAGAATATCATTAAATCATTATTATTAAATTGCAATGAAGAAAATTGAAATTTTTTGTCTGTAGGTATCCATCAAAGTATTTTTACTGTTGATGTTCATCCCATTCAAATGTTTTGAAATGAATGTCAGCTTGTTAAAGCTACCTGCATAATTCCTGCATAAAATTGAAAAGATAGAAATTGTTGATATTCTATCAAATGGTGGTTCTCAGAAGGAAAACAATGATTTTTTACTATATTAGATAAAACTTTTTATATATTAACATTTTGAACATGGAGTTTTGAAGGTTCCTAATCAGCAAACAGAGGTTATAAGTTTGAAATAGGAACTTAAAAGTCATGGATTAAAGAAATTCTTTTTTCATCGAAATATTTCAAAGAATCCGTGAGGAAATTAATGTTTTATCGTATAATTTGGATCGCGCAATAGATGCGAGGCCATTTTGCTTGAGATGGCGTTCTTCACTCAATTCAATAGCGGCATTAGTATGCACCGGGAAAAGTTGCATCACTAACGAGTTAACGAAGCCAATTAATCAATCTTTCAAGGCGAAGTTGCGACACTGTCTCCCTCTTCGCATTCAATTTCTTCGAAAGAAAGCAGCAACACGACTACAATCGAAGTTCTTTTGAAAAGTCTGAAATGTTTTCTTTTCACCAAAATATTCTTTAGACAATGCATTTATGGAGAAGGGAAACTGTCCCAAAGCCTTGTAATAGCTAATATTCGATAGAGGTTCTTGGAATAAATTATAATGATAAATGTTTGCTTATATATATTTATTTATATTAGCACTCAGTTGCTTATATAAATTAATTATCAATAATAATTCATATATATATATATTAGTGAATGCTTGAATATGCCTTATAAGTTCTGCTATTTTCGATTAGAATTCCTGCCAATTCAAACTCCCATTCATTTTCCCCCTTTATTCTCCTATCTTTAGGGTTTATCCACTGTCACTGTATTCCTCTGGTTGCTCAGTCGATAACTGATGACGTTCATTGGTTGCCACGCGACCAATCCACACACTATTTCAATATCTCAATATTATCATTACGTCCCCAACTTATTCTCATCCAAGTATGGATAAATATATTCACACTGCTTCTCTTCCATTCACAATTGGGTTAAATGATGTATCGAGAAACGGAAGTGAACATTTCAACATTGAGAAAATAATGAGCAAGAATAGGACGCTGTTGTAGAAAATAACCCACAGATCCCTTCTTCAGTCGATACTCTAGATATTCCTGCAAACCGCCGGAGGCTTTTAGAGGAAGATTTCTCACACCAAAGACTGAATCCAAATACAACCGGAATGCCTATCGAGTGATTAGCGTAACATAGCTGTCGAACGTCAAATCTCCGCAAATGAAAACTTTGGATTATATCGAAATCCGAAACTGTGCCTACTTCATCCCAAAGTGCATAGTAATAATAATAATAATAATCTGCCTTTATTGAATCAGGGCGAAATTTGGTCTATATAGACCACTCTTACATTTAACCCCTACGTATACATCCCACCCCAGATCAGAAAATTTTATTTATTATTCCACAAACCTATAATATCGACATTTTCGCGCGTTAAACAAAAGCGTGCCGAAATAATACTTCGATTGAATATCTATGAATGCCTTAGACGATCGAGTCCGTCTGGAAATGAATCGACGACCATGAAACTTCACTCAGCATCTGTTTACTGATGAAGCAAGCGAGATGTGATTTGGTTATGAGGGGTCACTTGTCACCCTTGGTGATGATGCGAAAACACGCTCGGGAAAAAGTTGTTTTATTTTTTTCCTACGCCCACGGTGTATCTAGGCCACGAGGGGAAACTGCGGATCGGGAGACTGTCGAAATTCGCAAGAGGGGAGTGGAAGTTTGGGAATGGTCGGGAAATTTCTCACGTGGGTGAGTTCTTGTGGAGGAAAACTCCCATCATAGAAGGACGCGCTAAAATTAGATAGTCGATTTGGAAAATAAAGTGAGGCATCCCCTGCCACACGCCGAATCGAGAATTGCACATTTCATATGCCGATAATCGATTATTTCGCACTGTATTACGATTATTCGATCTTTTATCTCTTATTACGATCGTATTCCTTTTACGAATGGATTTTCTCGTCTATTTTCCGACCGCACATTCTCGTGAAACAATAATTGATATCTTTGAAACAATCACTAGCCCCGTTGAGGAATGTGTTGCTTCAATTTTTCATAAAAGATTTTCGCAAGAAGCATTGTTATAAAAGCTTCGAAATATAGAAGCGAAAGAAGTGCTTAAATAAAACTGAGGGAATGTTTTATTCTGTTTCATAGTAGGCTTCGCGCCAACAACTTGCTTCAGCTCGACAATAGCAATACTTCACAGTTAATTCATGGGTCCTGTAATTCCAGATGTAACCTCTTTTCTTTGGAAGTATTATTCTCATTGTATTGCATTTATATCAATAAACTAGATAAACCTCAAAGTTACATTTCTGAAAAACGAAAACATTGTCCTTGTCAAGGATACGTTACAAAGCCTAGGAATACTCATGATACATTAGCGTTCTTACCGTTCTCGGATCTGTTGAAATGCTCTAGATCATAGTAAACTACTCGAGTACTTCAAAATAAAAGTCACCTAAATACATCGAAATGTTCTTTAACCTCGATTTCAGTGCTTGGAAGGAATTCACAAATGAGTTTATGTCCAGACCAAACGATTGTGAAATAGTTTGGCTTAAAAGGATTTCCAGATATACTTACACTAGCTGAAATTGAATACATTATTGAAATAAATTTGTGTTCTAAACTAAAATATTTATCTGGATCATCGAGTATTAAAGCCTTGTATGTGCTTTGAACGAATCTTTCATTTTTATCTTTTTATCTTATCAATTCCTTCATCTGGTTTATTGAGACCTTTAAGTAGACCATACGAATAATATACTCGAATTTACTTGGTTAAATCAGGATTACGATCAAATCCTTTGTAACATTGGTGAATCGCTTCACCGCTTTTAAATGCTTAAAATTGATATTGGCAATCTTATTCCTGTATTTCCATCGCACAATGAGCAACATCAGAATTTTCCTTTCCAGACACCGCTTGTTGATTTCGCCCTCACAATCGAAAAGAATGCACAGTATTTAGACATTATCCACTGTAAATAAATCATGACGATCAGTTGAAAGAAGTCAATTGAGCCTATTAAAATAACTTGTGATGGATTAAGCAGACGAATACATTAAACAGTGACATCATTCAAAGTGACGAAAATTAGGGATAAAATGTGGACAATTCTGACTCATCCGATCAATTGCTTATCCATTCGAAATAGACTTCGCACCAATCGAGCCAAAGAGTGAATGACAGAATCGGGTCAACATTTGACCGGTGTAATGGTGAAAAGCGCACTATGGAGCATCTTAATTTGTGGGACTCTATTAAAATTTCAAATGGTCCATCAAGGTTAGACCTTTACGCAATCGCGCCTTTAATCGAGAGGTACTTCGTCGTCTTTTCATTATTTATGACCTTTTGGAAAAGGCATCTACTCCATAAGCCATGCACGCGACCTCACCGTCACGTTGTCTATGTTCCGACGAAAATGCCGTGGAATGCGGATAATGTAGGCCTTCAAACACCTCAGAAGAGGTGGATGCAAGTCTCTTCCGGAAATGCTTGAGGAAAAGCAGGACTTCTCCCGAGAAAGTGTTGAAAATGCAGCGAATGACCAAAGGCTTTTCGCCAAAGGATCGCTTTGATATGATGATTGGACTTGCGCGAATTGTCTGACGGTCGGTTTGGGGACTTCATTTGCTACTATAACACTTTCATTAGTTATTGATTCTGAATCATTCTCCTTATCATCAGCAGTTGAGATTCGTAATATTTGATATTTAGACACTGGGAAGTTTCTGTCAAATTCCGATTAAAAGAGAACGTGGAATATAGTTTAAACAGAAGAAAAGTTATCAATTAATTTAATATTAACAAAATTATTCCTAATATTTATACTGTAAATACTTATGTGAATTGATATTGATCTTTGTAATTCCTTATGCTTTGAGTAACTATGTTCTGGTATGTAGTGTAGTGTTTCGCAGCTTAATAATATATATTGTATGTTACTTTTTCACGAAAACACTGGATACTACCATAATGGCAATTTTTATATCTGAAGTGACCTACAAATACCTAAACTATTCACAAAAAGAGTGCGATAAATGTGTGCAAGTTATGTTCGTGCTGTAAAAGGAGCAGTGGAATTATCATTCCATTAAAGAATACTTTGAGAGAGCTCTTGTTTTATAGAACTGGTTTCGCGCATGTTTATTGTGCGATTTACAATAAACGAGATTATTGAGAAAATATGAGTGTCATACGCAACTGGGCCAGGGTTGATGGCGAAATCTCGTTTACTTACAAGAGTGATACAGAGAGAATGATTACAAACATATCATCGAAAGACTGAAATGAAATTGAATTGTGAATTACACTCTCTTACGATACTTAGCTTTTGGTCAATGATAAAAGTTCACATCCCAATATCCGTGGATCAATGTTCGGGTTCGAATACATTCGTATTTTTCTCAAATGATAAAATAATTCGAATTTTGAACTTTTCGATGAAATGCGTGCATTGTGTTACTTCATGGATCTCTATTTATAATTATAGTCTACTTCACATCGCTTTATGAATTGTATCGCTTATGAATATTATGAATACGCATTAAAATATCTTCATCGCGAGTCTGTGAAGTAATCTCAAATGTTTGAAAAAAGAAGTCGAAACGAGCAGTCGGAAGTGGCAGGAGAAAAATACAGCAGAGAATCTGCAAAAACGATTTCAGTGAAAATGGCTGTTAAAGAGATGGATGTTCAATTTGAGAAAGAGGTCATCTTCAACTTTCCGGAAGCAACTGAAAAAATATCGGGCCAAGGGAAAGGAGATAAATGATAGAGTGATTATTGTGAAAAGACTATTGTCTATTTTTAGAAGAACACAACCGGAATTCATTATCTACGCTATCAATGGGTGAATCACCCTATCCAATTAAGTATTCCGCTCAGATAGAGGGAAAAAAACGGCAGTGGATTTAAGAATAGGAGAGTATTCTGACCTTCAAAGAGTGAGTTGACCTTTTTTTAATTTCTCATTATGTATTTAAGAAAACATTCGTTTTCAACTGACATTAGGTTATTTGATGTTTAAGCATTTGACGCATGTTTGATAATTATTGTTCCATATATATCTTTTTTTCGTAATTTATAGAAACTTTGAATTGCTTCCCATTGACTGAAATGGCGGTGCGCCGAACTAAAGATGTGTGTATAGACTTATTATTGTCTTATTTATTTTAATAATTTCTACTATTGGAAAATCTTTCTTAGTTGTCTGCAATAATCAATGCCATAAAAAAATACATTCTTATTAGAGGACATAACACTCAAACAAATATTCCACATAGAAAATAAAAGATCAAGATTTTCAGTCCACTTTACACTTCGTCTCTACGAATAACATTTTTCGCACTCAATAATCCATCATTAGATTTACGAGATAATTACACTTACAAAATGTTTACCTCTTATTAATTGCATCTTTGACTTTAAACATTCAATTCACCATTTGAGAAAAACACTACTACCAACAATTTTTGATTGCGATTTTAGTGATTACCAAATGCATTTATGCCTCAATAATTCCCGGTGTTTAAAAACTTCTTTAGCTTAAATTCCTTTACACCTCGATTAATAAATGAAAATCAACTACGTTCGTCATTTGTTTATTTAATTATTAATTAATTTGATAATCGCCAAAATAATGTGGTATCTTTGATCTGTTTCTCAACACTCTTTTTTGTGTTCATCATTTGAAACTTATCTTTTAAATTACTCCTTTTTCAAGTGAATGCTCTTTTTTCCTTTGTCCTCAACTACTTCAAAGTCCTTTCGCGATATTCTTACATAATCATCACATCATTTCCATCATTAATATCCCTGTAAACTATGCGGCCGTTAGCATATAATCGTAGTTTATAATTTTTAAGCACTGGTAAGTCGTTTACGTAAATTTTTAAAAAGTAAATTTGAATGCTATCACATTTTTATTCTTTTATCGCCAATTCTAATCCTAAAATTTTTATTGATAAGAATTGCTAGAATGTCGACCAATTGAAAGATGTATAAATAAGTAAAAAAAAACTTTCGAAATTGAAAATCTTATATTATCGAATTTTATACTTTGTTGAAAATACTTTATTGCGAAGTTAAGGCAACTATAGTACAATAGAGAGCCAATATAAAGTCGGGCAAATTCTTCCGTATACACTGAAATTGTAACCTATTCTTAAATATAAATATTTTGGTGAGTATAGGGACATTTGAAGATACTTACCCCTCAATCCCTCAAAAAGGTCCTAAAAACATCAATGTCCGCTCATATCATGATGGATAGTCATTCATTCCCAGAAAACAATGAAATTGCTCACAATGAGCCATTCAACTTCCCGCAATAAAAGTCGTGATCAACCGGGGGACATAAGATAAGACTTCCCCAACCTCCGATGTATACCCCTCATGCCTTAGGATGTCGACACGCGTCCCAAGTATTTCTGATACGATTACGAGATCGTCCTTTTTCGCCAACTGTTTGTTCTCTGGGATAGCCGTTTTGCGAGACTCTTCTTTTGCAACTTTTGCCGTTGTTTCGTCCCTGAACTTTCCCTCGCCGATTCGCGAACGCTTTTTCGTATCTCGCTGGACGACTTGGATGACCCTGTCCTACTCCGTAAGGGTAATGCGATGTCTCAATGTGATGCACTTGTCCTCACTGGGAGATCCATATTGCCCGCTCACCTTATCCTTGATCTCCTTACCCATTTCTTTCCGACCTCTGTCGATTGTTTCAAGACCCTGAAAATTCTTCGGAGTCGAAACAGTGGTCTCGAATACTGCCTCTTTGCGCGTTCGCTTTCTACGAGTGCATTGCGATGCTCACTTGTGGCGCTCTTGTCGACATCTCCCGCCGAATCTATTTCAGCGGCGTTGTTTCCGGATTTTTCGGAAACCGCGTTAATTCACTTTCTAATAAAAATACGGCGAAATAATATAAGTATACGGATTCGAATGTTGAAGTTTTGAGTACAAATGAAGGATGAAACTACGTACTGTAGAGGAGGGCTTACAAATGAAAAATCTTCTGCTCTTTAAGTGGTAAAATAGTTAAATATGATTCACATGCAGTTTTAAGTCAATATCTCTTACGACCACTGAAAATCAAACGTCGGACAGATTCCATAAAAGATGAGTGCTCAGCCCAAATGGATAACATGGCTAATTTTTTACTCTCTTAGTACGAATTTTAATTTGAAATATTAAATTGGAATTAACGTATTTAACCATATTCGTCGAACGTTATAGTTGCTTATTCTACTTAAAGTTGATATTACCTTTTTTCTCCTAAAAGCGATGAAAACCAAATCGATAAGGTGATATGACGTGTCGGCTGACATATAAAGGAAAACCGAACGGAAGAAGAAGGTTGGTTGGTTAAAGATAGATTTCCTTCTTTAACTTTTCAGTCACTGGAAACTTTGCCTCAAGGGCATTCTTCTTTGGTCACTGCGGAAACGAAGTTCCCGTCTTTCGATAGAGACTGTGCACTTGCGACTTCTATCTCAAAACAATGTTTTTGAACGATCGATTCGAATAATGTATTTTATTAATGTATAAAAAGTTAAGTATTTATAAATAAATATTCATACTTAATAACTGTATATAAAATTAACAATTGGTTTCGTGAAAAACTGAAAGGAAATGTTTACCAATCAATAAGTGGTTTCGATGAAATATGAATGATATGGTTACAAGTTGAATGATTTGCAGGTCTCAATACAGGATGTTGAATACGTAATCGATTCGTTATGAAATGATATTCAGGTTCAGGAAAATTTTTAATTCAGTCAGACAGATTGGGACATCGATGGCTAAGAACCCTTTCTTCAGAAGATGAGAAAAAATAGGGTCATGAGGAAATATACACAATTAGAACGGATGAGTTTTAGACTATTTAAAGAAAAGTTATTAAGAAAGTCTCAGTTAAATTCTGAAATTTTGAATCTTAAATCCTGGACTGTTGTCATCCCGTAGAATATGCGAGTAAAACTAGATTTCTTAGGAATGAAAATTTTTATAGGAAACTTTTAAAACGGAATGTGAGAAAGGTTTATCTGACAATTAAAACTTGAGACTTTTCCTTCCGATTTAATATGTCCATTACTTTCAAAAATAACCTGGAATATTCATGGAATACATTAGGAATAAAACTATATAAATGTTCCAAAAGAATTCAAAGAAAATTTTTGGGTGAGGATAGAAATATGATTTCACATTGTATGTAAATGAATAAAATGTTTTTACTGTAATACATTTACGTTTGTTCAGAGTTTTAATTGAATTATAAGAGAAGTTTATAATTGCAACTGTGCTGGTGAAATATAATGAAAAATTCATTAAATTGTCAAAGAATATATGTTTGTAGAGGGTTGAATCTTTGCAAAATTAGTTGAAAAAGTTATTCGTGTTCTCTCAGATTTTTAATTTGAATTTTGACTTTTCACTGTTCGTTCGACGGAAATTCATATTTAATTACTGTACATAATATATAATACTCTAAGGAATAAGATATTCTGGATAAAAATGATTTTACCTGGATGTAAATGATGTTAACTACCTTATTTGAGCTTAGGTATCAAAACTACCCTCTCTTAAATAAAAGCCTGAATATAAGTTTGATGATAATGTTAAAAAAAGCATATATAGGAACGATTAATCGAAAAAGAATACTCCTACTTCAAGAGATTGCTGTAATTTCGTATTTAGAGTATCTAAAATTATGTCTCTTTCATTTGCTTTACACAATTTCCTCATAAAATTTGAATGCTTTCCGCTGGCTATGCTTTCCTCAAGACGAACCTTACTCGTTTTTTCCTCATTTTTTCTGTTAGACCGTCGACCATTAAATAAGCACTACGATTTAATCACAAAATAATTCTAAATCTCTAAGTTTTCCAGGTAATAGTCTTAAATGTTTCCCTCAGAGCTTTTCTACGGAAAGCGCCTGAGAAATCGCGGGTGGATATATTAGGCGGACTCTTCATAGTATTTGCCCCCATAAACAGTATTATATTATATAAATTAATTCAGTCTTAAAAGGAAAACACTTAATAAAATAGCGTTCAGATGAACGTAATAAACAGCATCCTATTTCATTAATCGCCATCACATTAGCTGGATAAAGGCACTTTCATCGGCAGAAGTCCGAATTTTCTGCACTTTCTTTTGGTCGCATCTCGTGTTATGTAATCTGGGCTTCTTCCCGACTGCCCCTGACCCACTGCTCCCAATGACTCCATCCTATTTTCATACTCTCACAATTCGGTGGATTTAGCCGTTCAAAAGACTTCTTAATTTATGGGCTGTTTTTACTTGGAAGAGACGTCTATGAGGAGAAATAAGAAGGGAGGCTTATCACATCTTTATTAGGCATTGTAGCCAACCATTATATCCATTGTAATCCGAGCATTAGATTTAGAAACATACTTATCTCAGTAATTTTATGTAAATTGTCAATAAGTAAACAATTTTAACGAATCAAAGATATTTAAGCAGTATTATAGCAGGAGATTATTTTTATATAAGTCATATATTTCTGTAAACATTTGCCGAATGATAGAACAAATAACTTTTTACTAACAAGTGAACAAGTAAATTTAAAATAAATACAAATTAAAAGTAAATTAAGATTTAATTTTTCAAGAGAAATTGAATTTTTAGAGGAAATATTTTGAGACGAAGAGGTTAGAATCAATTCATTGGTGAAGTGATTCATCGTCTGCATTACTTCGTGCTTAAAGTTTAGATATGTAATTGATATTCATTCATAGTTTTCCATTTGTATTCTACTGATGGAGGTTTACGTGAGAATGTGGAATTAATTAACTCATTTCATTCAGTTTCTCATTTAAATTTGATGAATTCTCGGTTCGGTCGAATAGAATCTTCACATTCAACGGTTTGATTGAAAAAGTCGTTCTCCAAACGAAACTAACGAAATTCCCCGAAAGTCTCTCGATTGGTAAGTAAGAGGGAAACCAAGTCTTTACAATTTGAGATGGAAATTTTTCGTAAAATTAGATACACTAACATGAAAGAGAACAAAGTAGTCTCGTATCCAAACTGCATAGCAAGGTTTGCGAATAACTGGACATCATGAATTTGATGTATTGCAATTACATTTATAAACTATGATCTTGTGTTTTAATCTTACAACTTAACGTAATTTTCTTATTTTATGATAAACGAGGTCTTTTCACAACTTATTGATAGCTTGATTTGTTTGTCTTCTCATACAAAATTTGTCAACGGTTAAACTCTAATCACTTTATAACGGTCATATTATCAACTCAATGGAACTTGTTATGAGGTACCAAATAAAAGAACTTTTATTTATTCTATCCGTATTCATTTTCAGATTCGTAGAAAAGTAGATATCGTCGAATATTGTGTTCGCGGGAACTCATGGATTGAGCTCGACTAGCCGTTCAGCTATTATTATAGTATTTAATTAAAATAAAAAGTTCTGCTCGTATTTTTCATTCTTCAACTCCATCGAAAGATCTTTACAACTGCAATGGATGCTTCCTAGAGCTCCGGTTGAACTAGCATTTTGATCAACAATGAAGAAGCACGTTCGAGAAACTGCCCAGTAAGGCTATAAAAACGTCACAATTAAAGATAGTAAAAAAAATTTATTAACTATTTTATATAAACGGTTCATTTGGCCACGGTGACCTTGAATGAGTTGTTTATATCCCTTCGACAGACGAAAAAAATCGGAACAAAAGGAAAACTTTGGGCACGAAGAGAATGTTTTGCAAAGAATTCCTGGCATAAAACAGGAAAAACGGATCTCAAGGATGATGAGAATCTTAACGGGCGATTATTTTTAGGGGAAGGTGCGGTTCAAGGTGTACTGGTCGGATAAGTTTGTCGCCTCGATGAATTATATTGGGAGATGAAAACAAACTCACTTGACAGTCTCTGCGTCTATATTAAGTTCGAGCCAAATGATATAGAAGTCGTTGCTTAAGCCTGATAGACCTTGGAATGATGGAAATGATACCTTTCTATGGACTGGAACGACGCGTACTTGCATCTTACTACTGTCTTTGTCTTTCCCCTGTAACATAAGTGGTGATCCTTAAGTTGTTAACACGCTTCGATTTTGAATATCGATCCTCAAATAAGCTTAGATTAATGATCGTGGTTGCACACTGAGGCGAGCTTGCAGACATTATTTAAATACCAATCAGTTTTCATAGCAACCATTGTTGAGATTAGCTCCAAGTTAAAGAATTTGCTAAGTCACCCTATTTGTTATAAAGCATTGAGCTTTGATCCGATGCTATGAAATTACGCAAATCTTAGGTCATAATGTGTTGAACTAGGCGTTCTATATCTTCGAGTGACTTCCGATTTATAACGATGCTGAGTAATTCTGTTGTGTTATTGTATTGATTTCCATTCAATTCCATCCTTCTTCAGAATATAGAGTAAAATCTATTCAAAACACCTTCACTTCTGTAACAATATATGAACTATTGAAGTACGAAAAGAGCTATTTTTGATATTTGTATGCGAAATAATATCATTTGTATCAAATCACCTTCTCTTGGATTGTTGTTACTCATTGGTTTTTGGCTCTGCCAGAATTTCTATCTCTTTCTAAAAGTGTCATCACAAGATTATCTTAGATAATGTGAGAAATATACTAAAGGGATCCATTACTATGCAGATATAGAGAAAGATGTACAACGATCTAACGATCTAACGATTTATTTTTTATTTCTATAACTTCTATTTATATATTTCTATTATTGAACGACGTATCTTGAAGTATTAATCTATTAAAATGACATATGGATATAAAGCTCCAGAATTATATTGATCATTAAAAAATACTCTTATAATAAGGAATTCTGTTTCTAAGTTTCGTAAACAATGAATTCGTAGATAAAACTCTTACTTTAACGAGACTTTAGTTGAATATCTTCCGTTCTCTACTTATTTGCATGGTTGACGTAATGAAAGCCGCCGCCACGTTAATTTAGTTCCTTTCAAGAGCACAAATTCACATCTAATGGAATTCACGATTAGTCGTCACGTACACGCTATTCCGGGTGCACTCGTGCCAATGGATAACAGAATGATTTAGCAAGTGGATGACGGCAATGACGTCATACATACGAGTCATCAATTGTGGACGGTGTCAATAACAAAAAGACAGGCGTATTTTGAGGCCAACCGATTTGGAAAGTTACAATGAGATATTTACAAGTTCTATATTTGGGAGCCGATGTTAGATATACCAGAAGATGCGGTTCTTTGACATCGAGTATACGTGTCTAAAACGCAGATGTTTTCAGCCGACGGGTGACTTAAAAATTTAAGACAAAATACTCGTGAATGAGGCTTACCTAAATATAATTTTATTGCTGCGCTTTTTAAAATTTTAAACTACTCCGTCTAAAGGTGTTTGAAAGTTCTTAAATCAGATCTTTAACTTATCAGATTTTTAACTATTTTTATAATTCGTTCATTTACAAGACAATGGATAAAAATTATTTGATTCAGTAACCCTATTATTCTTTCGTTGAAAAATTGTACAATTCGTATTATATAGAATACTTTTGAACAGTTTAATGAGTAATGCAATTCATGCTAACACTTCGGTAATAATAAATCTGTTTCATGGAGGGTTGGCATAATTAAGCTCAAGTGTTCAATGAAATTAATTTATCACATTGATACATGAGAATGTCAAAAGTGTTTTCTTTTATTCATTTATTACCATAATTTTTATGATACCAACGTATGATGCAGTAATTAAGATTCTTTTATTCTATTTGTTGTGTCTTACATACGAAAAAGAAAATAATAAATACAGAATCATAGGAGGGGAGGTAAAAATATGAAGTATGATTGGATCAAACAGAGATAATGCCTTAAAAATGTTTAGATTACTAGACACAGAGATATAGAAATTAAACTAACAGGCATCTATTGAAGAAATATCTTTTAACTGTCTAATGCTTGCGTGTGACGATTGCGATGTAAGCTTTGGTCTCACTAATTGTAAGGTTTCATTGCCAAGCAACAATTGGAGGTTTAATCATTTGCAATAAGGGCACCTCTGAGAGTGGTTCATAATTGAGTCGTGGCTCGTCTGCATGAGGACGTGTGAATGGATGCAGCCGGATGCGATGGTCCAAGACTAAGAGATGAAGGCTTCCAAAAGGGGTGAAAGGGTGTGATCCATGTTCAGTTGGTAGAAGAAAAGGAAATTAAAAGGAGAATGCGTATGAATGATAAAGAGAACGATTAAAGGATGATTTCATTCACAATGAAACGAAGACAGAATACATTGACGGCATGAATCCTATAAGAGATGACGATTTGTCCAGGATACGATCATAAATAAATGAAGCGATTAAGATTGTGGATGGCTATTGAATATTTTTAATTTTAGAAGTTAAACTTTTTAGGATCGAACGAAAACTCATAATTGTTTCGCCTTACTTTAAGTGAGGTGACTGCATGTGTCTTGGTTATGCTTTTTGTTCTAGCGCAGTTTAGTCAATAGCAGTAAATTGTCCTAAAAAGTTTTAAGCGTTATCGCTGCCGCGTATCAGTTACATCTGTAATTAAAAGGCTTTAACCCAGTTATATTTTAAATTTACAAATTCCTATTTTAAAAACTTTTTGTTTGTTTCAACCATTTCTCTTTAATGTAAAATTATGTTTACAATTAAGTCTTATTAATTAAAAAGTGGATAACATTCGACTGGTGTCCACACCAGATTCAGTGATCGGTGATTCATTTGCGGTGATTTCAATTTGTGCGCGGAAATGCACATCCGATTTACGTTGAGCATCGGAATGCGTGATTCACTTGTCATCGCTCCCCGTCTCTACTCGAACTTCAATTTAAAAATAACATCACTCATATGTTAAAAAATTGCCAGGAGACGTTCATTTAATTCCTTTTTGGTAGCTGTCATTTCAGGTAAAGGTCATGGGTTTTAACTGGATGTACTTTTTTTATGTATATCACATGCGTTTCCATATTTAATTCAACTTTCAGATTCGCATAAGATGGATCATATGCGCCCAACTCCTGAGCATTTGTATGATTTCGAGCGAACGACTATTCTGTGACTTCCGGATTACGAATTGTGAGCATCTTTCACTCTTTTATTATTTATTTCGTATCTATTAAAACATTGCGCATTGTCACGTAAAAGGGTTTTTCCAACAAATTTTTAAGTTTGTATATTTTGATTCCGCCTTAAATTAATACATCAAGAAAATAATGCACCTTGAACTCTGAAGGATCTCACAAATTATTTCTGTTTATCGCAATACTATTGACATGATCCCGAGTCATTCAGAGAATATTGAGTCGAGTGAGTAGTTAAATGCTTTCGAATTTCTCTCAAATAATTATTAATTATTAACTTGTTTATAATAATAATACTTGTTTATTATATTATATATATAATTCTATATATCGTATCGTATATTGAAAGTATGTCTTGAATACAGAATGAAAAGATAACTTCCAAAGGAAAATGCTAAAAATCAAAATAATCTATTCCTCTGATAAATTAATTCTTCTGCACGTTTATCATATATTCTGTTACCACTCATAAACAAGTATTATTATTATTATACAAAAGTTATTAATAAGTGATAAGAGAATATGAAGAAGAATTAATTTATCAGAGGAATAGATTATTTTGATTTTTAGCATTTTCCTTTGGAAGCTATCTTTTCATTCTGTATTCAAGATATACTTTCGATATACATTTATTCTAAGTATTGGATATGAATACTGCAATAAATAATGTACTGTTACAAACTGATTGATGGATACAATAAGCATTACATAAATAAAACTTTTAAGAGGAGGAAATGTGTCCAGAACGTATCATGTACTAAATAAACCAATTCCTCAGAGATAAAATTAGAAATTTCCTTTTGGATCTATGTATCGCATTCAAGCTAATATTCATTTATTCCCATAATGACCTTCAATTGATTCTTGAATTCACATTCGATGCATCGAAGAATCGCATTTTAATTATATTTTGAACTGACATTTTGAAGTAACTCTTCTTTTTCTCTGAAATTGTAATTTATATTATAGGTGCAATATTTTGGTCCTTGTCTTGGTATCCTATGCTATTATTAAAAGTGCGTAAATAATGCCATAAACGCAAAAATTCAAAACTTAGGGATGAACCTCAGTGATGAACAACGGTATGGGACTCATGATAAAATAGTTCCTCAAATTTTATAAATTGAGATTTTATCTAATAGTCAATTAATAAATGATTGCTTTATTATTCATCCCATTAATGATGAATGATTTTTTCACCATTACTTCCGTTGGAATTAAATATTTAATTTAAATCTCCTTTTATTACATTGGATTTACTAACGAGTATATGAAAAATAACAAATTTGAACATTTTTGTTGGGGAAAATGTGTTGTGAAAAAAGCTGCCGATATTCTTTCTCTTTTCTAATCACTCAGTTGTAAATAGATCTTATGTGATTCACAACTCTTCTATTCGAATTCCATGAAATATCAATGGAACTGCTTTTAGCAAATATGATTAATACTACCTCAAAGGGCGTTCCATAAATATTGATTCCTCCACAAAAGGAATATTGTTGGCCCACATCTCTTACCCTTGTAACTCGCCTAATTTTATTTTTCTCGCTTATATAAGCAAAGTACGAATTTAAAACATCGATTCGTAATTCCTCCGAAATGTCCGCCGAGTTTAACGAACGCTTTGAGGAAAGATTTCTTTCAAAAGGTTTATGCATGAGCGGGCGACACTCCGGCCACGTGAGTGACGTACTACGAGGAAAACTGGTCATAGTATATTTAATGCGATTTCGTATAGAAGAGCAGACAAGGGTCAGGGAAATGTGATTTAGATCGAGCGTCATAATGGATGACGTATCCTGTTTACATCAATCTCTAGACTTTAATGTAAACAGAATTGATTTGAGCTCTTCGGTTGAATTTAAATGTCTTTGTTGGCCAACTTTCTTTCGCTCATTAGCTATTTTGACACAATTTTAATATTTTATTTCACGTTGTCTGCTTTTCAAACCAAAAATGAAGAAGACCACAGCGGAATATTATGAGTTGACATTCAGTCAGCGTTTCCATGTTTAATTATCAACATCGTTAAATAATTTTCCATATTCTTAAAGTAAACTCTATTTCTAATCTCTTTCCTAATTTCGCTAAGATATGAATGGCACGAGATCCAAATAGAGGCAATAAATCTATCAAACCCGTCTCCTCCATAAATAGCTCGTGTTTACGCATTTTAGTGAATGAAATTCGAGAGATGCTTTTTAGGTCACAAGGAATTTGACTGATTAATGATTATAATGCGAATGCGAAAATATTTTTTAAGTTCCCACACAATCTTTGGATCGCTTTTTATAACCTTGAACGAGGCTTCTGCGTGCTTAAAGATTCTCATGGAAATCTCGAGTGAAATTAGAATGAGATCAAAAAGAACGACTCCCATTACATCGTGTGGTGAATGTGTCTTCGTTAGTACGCGACTTAGATAATATGCAAAGATATAGCAATTAATATTTAAAAAGTATGAAATTTTCTTATCGAGAGGGGTTCAATTCCCTGAAAAGCCTTGATTTTTGTATATTAAATCATTACGTTAGTTCCCTTAAATATGTATTCGTATCGAGTGCATTTATCTAGGTAAATAGCATTTATTCCATTTGGAAAAAAATATAATCGATAGAAAGTAAAAAAAACGTAATCAAAGACTGAGAAGTATGTGTATTAAGTTACATTTCCTACTTGGACACATTTTCTTGGACAAATATAAACGTAATTAATATGTGCAGATTACCACAGGTATTGCTCATAAATATTTATAATATATTATAATATCTTATATTATTTAATCTGACAATATAATAGATAAATAGATATTCTAAATATATTATCCTCTTGTAAAATCTTATTGCTTACAATCTTTTCTTAATGAAATTGCATTAAGATTGACTAAAAATAAAATGAGAAATGTAAGTCCTCCATTTTCAGTTAATCCATACATAACTATTTAATTAAACGCTCAAATTTATATATATCAAAATTATTACGAGAAAACTGACAATATCAAGTCATATCGAATATTAGAAAAAGGATATTTTTTCCGCAAATAAGACTTTTGGAATATGTAGAATTCGTAATTTCTCGAACAACAAATTTTTATTTGCTCAAATATTTCAGTTTATTCTCCTTTACACAGATTGTTAATGGACAATTAAATTAATCGAAGGAATACGAACTCTTATAACAGCGATCACGTTAAAGCGCACGCTCTCAATTCAGCGGAATAATATGGAATTTATTCACTGTGGATTGGAATTCACTAAAAAGTCCGGAGGAGTTCAGAGGGCATACTCTTATTCGTCTTCGAAGAGGGATCATCTGGATTTGGAAGCCATAAATCAATCCCAAATAATGACCGCGTGGGATGACAATTGCTCAATCGGGGAAAGTGAAGAAAATGGGGCGAGGGTGTCAAGGACAAATCATCCTCACCGAGGCATTCCCGGAGGGCAAGTCCAGTTGATACCGCGGAGGAATTATTAAGATAAACAACGTTTTTATTGCGTGTTGACCTGATTTGTGAAAAAAATTTTCTGCCGGCGATGGACGGCGATGGGTTGTTTATGTGAATGGCCTTAGTTGAACTTTTTTGATGGAAGCGGCGAAGGTGGTGATCGCTTTGGGTCGATGATTGAGGCGAAGAATCTGTGGAGGAAGTGAGTTGGAATGGTAATTTAGGGACTTCAAATAAATGGAATCATTGGTATTGTGTGTGCATATATGCATGCAGACTTGTATATGGAAGATCTAAAACTGAAATATACTATTAAGAAATGTCTGAAACTTTTAACTGAGATTTTTATTAAGAATATAATGGATTATTTTCCATGCATCAATGGACTAGTATATGTTCCTTGGTATTTTTCATCGACGCACACCATTTTGTGTACTTTGCAACTAATGTTATCTCGCGATTTGAATATATGTCGTATATAAAATAACGGAGAAACAATATAAATTTAGATAAATTGAATGTACGCAAAATAAAAAAAATGTATGAATATAATCAGATTCATTATGTGCTGATTCATCCACAAGATGTGAGTGTAAGAAGCTGTATTTTTAACCTCATCATGTTAATCTTAAGATGATATAAATCTAGAAATACACACCAACATTATAAAACTTTCGAAGATTTTCTCCGCGTGCTTTTGTTCTGAAAACTGCCACATTTATTATTAATCGGTGAAAATCTAAATTAATTGAGCACGCTTATGGAACGAAATAAACTTAATTCCAGCTTCCTATATAGGCTGAGGCTTCGAAAAAGAAATGAAAGTAGAATAGAAGGATTCCATTCTCAGTCATTTCATTAACTGATTTTTTTTTTGGATTCCATCTCCACTTTGCAATTAAAGGAAAAGAAGATCACTCGTTTTCCTTTTTTCATACATTTTCGTCAATTCTTGTGTTTTTACGGAGCCAAACCTTCTTGTTTCAGCAATCCTATTTTCCCGAAAAAGATATTTTGCTTCATATATTACAGGGTAAAACAAAATTCATCTGTATTTACAAGAAAATATCAATATCTGAATAAAATAATTTAAAAAGGATGTAAATAGAATAATGAAATATTAAATTCTTGTATTGATGAATAAAACATCAATACGGATGTTCATCTATGTGCAGCCCCTCCACAGTGCAGTATCAAATATTTCACTCTTTTGTAACTGAAATATCCGAATATTTAAAGAAAGAGAAAATATACGATAATCTTTTCGACGATTCATAAATATTTAACTATAAAAAATTTCATGTTTTGGATTGTTATATGAGAGAATATTTATATTAGATTTCATCAGAACTTCAGAGTTTCAGAGTTCCCTAATTTATGCAAAAACGGGATTAAAAAACTAAATCGTTTATATGTGAAATTACGGAATTCGGTTTAAAAGTCGAAAGATTTGATCCTTCTTTTGACTTTAGAACAAAATATGAAGTGTGTATGAAGATATTTTAAAGTTTACAAAATGATTGCTTAATTTTTCCATATTTAATCACTAAATTAAATAATACTTTATTTTAAGTATTGCAAATATAAATATGCATTTGAGGAGTTTTGATTCATTCTCAAGAGTTATTCCCGAAGTAAATTGCGCCTTTTAATTCACAATGAATGATAAGTGCTGATTTGTAACCTGTTTTATGAATTACGAGTACAATGCTTTGGCAATATATCACTCAGCACTGAATCTACCCTCAGATGTCCAATGTAGGTTACTGGAGTAAAAGCTTTTGTTGAGAATTCCGCGACTAAATTGACGTGTTGGTGACATCACTCGACGTTCACTCATCCACAATTCATCGGCACAAGAAACGGAGCTTCCGATTTCTTTTACCAAATGTAATCTCCCATTTAATAGCTATATTAGGGTAAATATGTAGATGTAGATGTATATTCCGATTAACCACAAATAATCTCGTAGTATGCATGAACTGATTAATAAATATATTATACATTTATTTAAACGAATCATACCTACAGAGAAATTGGTAATTTGTTATGGTTGCAAAATAATTTCAATAAATATTGTAAACGTGTTTCATTAATTTATTTAAGGTGCATAAATTTTATTCCAATATATTTTTTTAATAAGGGAATACTACAATCAGAGAATTTAATGGAGTGCTTAAGATTATATCAATAAATAAATTTGTAAGAATCAAATGATGGATATAATTGCATACCGTTTGCATTTTTAACGACTGCTTTGTTCTAATATTAGATTCATTAACTTGATTAAGTTTATCCAAGGCTATTTCGTTTTCATTTCTGAGCATATAAAAATTTATGAAATTTAGGGAAATGCCCTCTAGGCTAAATACGTGTCATATTATTCTACAGATTAAAGATGTGGAAGCATATTACTCCGATATCAGACCTTCTTTTCTAACAAAGAACCTGTCCCATAACTTGAATATTGATATACGTCTAAATTATCAACAATTAGCTAATATTCTTTATTAAAAGTAGCCATCCAATTCTATAATTTAAAATTCATTCATTAATTATTGATGTAATTCATTTTCTTAAACTTTAGGATTAAAATTTCTTCTTTTTAATTATTTATCGAAAAATTCAAACACTGATAAGTTTCATCTTGTTGTATATACTTTGCAGAAAAACATTTCGTAATCAACGTTTCAGTCACAACTTCAAGGTTTAATTCCACGGTCACTGAGCGAGTCACACATGTGCAATAGCATGGACATCTTGACGCCACCAAATGTACAATGAATATCAAAGTCACTGGATAAACTATAGAAAACCCATAGAGAAATTTATACTGCATTTGTTTACTTGAACGCTATTTTGATCGGAGCGATAAGGAACTTTATATGGTTGCCATGGTGAAGAGATAAGGCCTTTTGTTTTGTGACAACCTGCATTATTGCAAACTGTGCTCGTTTTTATATTGTATATTCTTTTTATCTGTATACTCAATAAGTTTTGGATTATTTTTAGTTATTTATCTTCATGGGTTTAATCAAAAGGCATTCCCAGGATCATTCCGTATATTTTTTGGGTTATGAAATTTCTCTAGAATACTTACGTTTTTCCCTTTATTACATCGATTCCTTCATTAGAATATGTATATTTCATTCACTCAAACCTTGTTTAATTTTTATTACTATCTTACGATTGGTGCATTTAAAAGGATGATAATAAATGAGCACGAGCTGTACTAAACGAAATTTAATTCATGAAACGCTACATTTCATAATAGTTCATCTCTATTTATTGTCAACTGTCGATGATATTGTTCGGTGTTCTCAACTAAATATTGATGACTAAATAATTAAAATGATAATACCCTTTAAATTGTTTTATACTTATTCGATGGTAATTGAAAAAAGGTAAGCGTTTTGTTTCTTTCTACAATTCTATTATCAAATTCCTCTGGTTAAGATAATGCAACAGAACGCAACAAAAGCATAATTTGACAGAGAGTTTAAATATATTTGGAAAATTGTTGAATTAATTTCCATATTGAATGAACGCACTATTTAAGCCTCAAATGTGTGCAAAATCTTTCTATTGAAAATGCGATATGTCTGAGATTTTTTCGGATTTCTAAAAATACTCCGAACATGATACACAATGGATTCATTGTGCGTATTTCTTTTCCCACTCGACTTGCCAACTGGGACACTAAAACAAGGAGTTCTCGAGAGAACCTGTTTTTAGCCACTTTCTGGAGTTTATTCGATTGAATTTACCTGTAAATTGTTGCGATTCAATAATATAAAAATTATTTTTTTGCAAAAATTTGTTTTGACGCAGTTCATTTATCTTGATAAGATGACGGATTGGACAAAATGACTAAACTGAACTATGACGACAATTTCTGTACTCTGTGGCCGTGGAACTATAAGTTAATTATACGACTATTTTATATATAATATATCTATAATCAAAGAATATCTGTGCGCGAACATAAAAGGTGTAAAATTCAATTCTCAACCAAAGTGGCAGATTCATCGATGAAAAGATTTTCCCGAAAGACGTTTGTAATTCAATGACTTGTATGAACCGATAAATCATCAGAATCAAGTAAAGATTTCGAGGAAATACGTAAGAAATGAGCTCGTTTAAGATATATGCCTAAAATAATCTAGAATGAGGAAGGATAGGTTTTCAACTTGGCACGTGAAAACTTTTGACTTTTCACGAAGTTATACAGAAGTGAAAAATAACGACCGCTTTATTTTACTATTGTTTAACTTTATAAAATAATCTTTGTAATTTTAAAATACTCCTGAACATAAAGTCAATTTTATCAAAGACAACGACAATCGATTGAAAGATCAAGTTTGGTGCATGGGTGATGAATAAGACGTATCTATCACTATAACTACAGATATTAAATGAATGAATTATAATCTTTGATGATTAAAAAATTATCTCATTCTTTTCACTTACAGTTTTATTGAAACATAACCTAAATAACCTAAATAAACCGCTTATAAATATTCTGCACGATTAAATTTATTTATCAATGACTCAATAAAACATAAAGTTAGCATTAGAATGATCTCCGGTAATCTCAAATTCTAAGATTAAAGACTCTAACGCATATTCTATTATGTTTACTCTGAAATCTCCCCATTTTTGAGCAATCGTTCGAAAAAAAATTCTGATTATTTTCATCGATAACCATAAATATGTAAAATCGAGTTTTGCGAAAGAACTATTACTTTTGAATCGTGAATTATTTCTTTCCACAATAGCCTCTTACGTCAGGAAAGATTTAAAAGAGCTAACGACGGGGCATAGTAGATTTTACCGTTCCTTTAATACCCATCTTCACAATATTATTCACCATTTTGAAGGGGAACCGGCTCCCAAGTCCTCTTTTTGCAAAGTGGCACAGCAAAGAGGTCGCGACTTATTTTCTCATTTGGGCAGATACTTCCGACGGAAGTCCATCGAGACAAAGCCAAAACTAGACCAAGAAGATTTAACTGCTGTTCCGGACGCTTGTCTGGAGATTAAGGCTATTTAAACAACTATTGCATAATCGTTTGTTCATTGTGGTATTGCGTGGAGTTTAGAATCGTTTTCAATCTGATAATCTGTATCTCTTTACAAGTTCTTTCAAAATTGATTGCTCGAAGAAGTTATCTGGAAGAAACTTTCACGAGTTGAATATTATCTTCCTTTTTCATAATGGAATATTATAATTTAAGCCTTGAGATTAAATTATTATAAAAATATGTAAATGTCAAATGTAAAATTAAACGTAATGTACATTATTACCTTAAAATTTCCATTCCCAACACTTTCGTAAAAGTGGACCTTTTTTATATTTCTCTAAGTTATTACGCAAATATGAGAGAAAAATAGCACTCCTTGGATGGCCTCAAATTCCTATTTAGAATATCGAGAGCTGTTAAAATGCTTTATCTTCTCTATATCTCAATGAATGCTATTTTAGGCAATAGTTTTATTTTATTTGGCATTTAGTCGTCCACTGAATCCGTCACTTTAAACCTTTGAAACATAATTTTATTAATTGGGAGAGTGATAATCACTAGTCCTTGACTCCTTTTCCGAGACCAAACACTCATTTTGATAACTTTCGACTTTGTTTTATTTTAGGAAAAGTCAATCCTCTGTCAATACAACACGACGTGAATGCGTAGAATTTTTCCATTTTCAAATGTTACACTCTTTTCTATGACCCCCTTCATTTTGGTGTCTTGGGGATTGATTAATTTCAGTTTTAGTTTCCAGCAGTATTATTCTTATAGTTTAACTTGAATTTTAAAAGAGAATATGCTCAGAATTTTCCTTTAATTATACGTAAGTAAAATTATTAAATTTTGGAATCATGAGTCAAAACTAATAAATTATCTAGTAGACGTTCGATTTGAATGAATATAATCAAATTATTCAATCAAAATCAAATTATATTTAATACAAAATACGCAAACTTATCCTAAAAACGCATTTCTCTATTTCTCCTCATTAACCATTAAAATCTCGTTAACATTATATCCCGCTAATAATTCGAATTCGAATTCTGTTTCATTCCAGTTTATGATGAATTTTCTATTTATTATCCGTTTTGCAATGTTTCATACGTAAGAAAGATCATAAAAAAAGGGAAGAGCGAAATAGACGAGGACCGCAATTGAATAAAAAGTATAGAAGCTCAAGGACGACGTTGGGCGACAAAAAAATCTGCCAAGATTAGACGCCTCCCAGAATATTTGAAATGTGTCAAGGAGAATGATATTGGGTCGAGATGAGGTTCTTAACCTATTTGTGCTCCTCGAACCTACTTCCAACAGGAAATTCCTCAATAAGTCCACTCCATTGAGAAATTTTCATTGAACTTGTACTCTCCTTTATTCCAATAACCTTGCAATACAAATCTCCGGAAATATACTCCGAAAAGGGCAGTATTCCAGGAAATACTTTAATTTCTCCGCTTAAAATAACTGCCTTCGTTTACTGAAATTTCACTCTCTTAGAAATGAGATTGGGTTCTCTCAAAGGAAAAGTTTTCTTTTACCAACACTGTCATATTCAATCGGTCATAACTTCCTAAAACTATGTATGAATTTAAGGTTTCGATTTATTTCTCATTTAAAAATTATGTAAATTTGCGCGGTAAAGCCTAAAGAATAAACTAAATAATTAAATATTCTATAATATAATAGTATGCCTGCGACCCATGATAATTTATCCCATACGTTTTATCGAAATCGCTTAATTTATTGGCACAAGACATTTTTTATATTTTCTATTTATTTTGTTAAAAATAATAAAATAACTTCCAGATATATGTTTATGATTTTTAAAAATACCTCGTTCTTTTTAATATTTATTTTATTATTAAAATCACTGTATCTTTAATTGTATTTAAATATCTTAGAAGTATCTAGGATCGGTGGTTTGATTCGATACGAGCAACTCTTATTCTGATACGGGAATGTTATCGAAGCACAAAACAAATAATATAATCGACTTTGTTTTATTAGAGTAATAAAGGAATTATATCGCAAGTACAATTAATGTTTGAAATATAATGTTTTTTCTTGAAAGGAAAAAGGGAATTGAAGTTAAAGCCAATGCCACGTTAAGAATATATTTTACTAATAAAACGCTCAATAATTTATTTTCTTGAAATCTCACTCCAGAGAGAAAATGAAATAATGAAATGCGTACAAACTCTTAAAATTCTGAGTAAATGAATGATTAGCTTATTTTTCTGGTCTAAACCTAATAAAATAAAGGATCTGTTGAGCAGAAATTTATTTCCAAGAGTAACTTAAGGGAATGAACATATTTATAAAGAAATTGATATTAAAAAGTAAAATTGCTGAAAAAATTTTAAGTCGAAGATTTGTAAAATAAGAACGTTTTATGATTTACGTGAATATTCGAAGTGTTTTAAGATAAGAAAATTGGAGCAGATTCGAGTCGTAAAATCGGTGTTAATTGCTCCTCATTCAAACACAATGCTTCGTAAATTCACTTCTCATTGATTCATCTCTTTGTCTCATTTCACTTCTTCTTTGACTTACGAGCAGTTTATCTCAATTAAGTACAACAGCTACTAATTACACCTCTTTTAATGCATCAAAAGTAGTTTCCATTAATTGCGAATGAGTTCGAACAGGTGACATCGTGAGTTGTGGTTTTACTTACTAATGTCACAGATTTAAAGTATCATTTGAGTATATATATATATACATGTATATATATACTATCAATATAATTGTATAAACTCTACATAGAAATATTGAGAAACTTACAAGTGAAGATGAACATTGTCAGATCTCTTTCGGAATTGAGAGGAGAAAAAGTCAATATAACCTCTTTTGGCTTAAATCGTCTCATGAAAACTTAAACATAGCTCTTACACTGCTCCGTACTTTTCTTTAACGACCATGGTTTTGACCCTTAAAGTCCTGATGATGACGTCGACACCAGGATTGTGAAAAGTAAATAAGCGTGGTAGAGTATAAATATTTTATTTTTCATTTATAAAGGATTTAAAGTATTATATTTTAAAATATTGATTCTATATTTATATAAAATTTCAATAATTTCCATAAATTTAAGTTTGAGCCTTACAAATAGTTAAAAATGGATTCACTTTAACATTTCATAATAAACAACTGAATATTAAAGGATTTCTTTGTGAAATTTAAATAGATTAGGTTGAATTATATCTTATTCGACCTCATAAAGCGCATGCCTGAGATAACTGTGTACGAATCATAAAAAGAGAATATCGATTGATTGCTTTGGTTTATACAAAGGAATGCAAACGTCTCCTTATTGAATTTTTTTCGACTTTTTTTGTTACAAATTCGGTTTGAAATCATTGAGCCAAGTTGTATCTAAAGTCAATGGTCATTAAAATGATTAAATGGTATTTTGGAGCTGATTGTTGATGTGCTTATATAATCCACTCCTTTCGCCCTCATTACCTTAATTTCTTGGTCCTACTGATGATATGATGTAGTATCTCCACCTGTGCATCGAGACCCCACTGTTTGTGGTGGAATCGTGTGCATCGGACGTTAAAACAACATCTTCTCTAAACCCTTAGTTCTTTCGCTCTAATCTTAACCATATGATTCGGCAGTTCACCAAGAAACGGTCTTCGTTACAAATGACTTAACCTTGCACTTAATCCATAAGAGAATCGATTCAAATCAAACCCACGCAATTGTGAATCTCCTCATCTATAATTCGTATTGGCACAGCCTTTGAGTTATGGAGATGCACAAGCGCACGAGGTGCCTTTCATTTGGTGGGAAAAAGAAGCGCTCCTTCGATATTAAACCCAATTCATACGAAAAATAGACCTTTTTATTATTCTCGAGTACATTTTAAGACTTTTTAAGAATAAAACGTGTTATATTTATTATTATGAATATTTTATTATTTTCAATATCTTCGCCCATTAGTCTTTATATGGTCTAAGAGAAAAGGGTGTCTGCTTTCGAGGGAAACCCGTGCCTCTTCAATATGTTAAAAATTTTTAAATTCCTTCTGTTTTCACAAAAGTTTTGTAATGAAAATGATCAGGAACAATGTAGAGGTAACTTCTATATTTTATTCTATTTATATTCTATAATAATAAAAATGCGGCTACGAAAATACCTTCGTTATTCAAATTAAAAAATCCATCTAAAGAAGAATCTTATAGAGTATGAAAAATATTATTGTAATCCTAAAAAAGCATTATCTCTCAGTAATTTATCCGAAAATTTGAATTGGACAATAATTACCTTCTTTGGAATTTCTAAAAGCTGTCGCTTTTACAATAACTTTTTGAAGGCATTATCATTCATATCCAAGTATTATGATTTATTTTTAGTACAAAATGATCCGATATCAGGGGGCATGGCTACAAATATTCCAATTTTTTATTCTAAATTTTCTTTTCTCCAGTAAACAAAATAATACAAATATAGTGACAAAAGAATACAAAATAGTGTACAAAGTTATGAAATATTTCGATAAGAAAATAAATGAGATGAGGAAATATCCGATGATTTATAATGAAGATATAAACAATAATAGATGTACAGAACGATATTCATTTATTTATATTATTTAAATAGATTTTGCTCAGGATGAAAGAAGTCTATATAAAATCATTTAATTTGTACAAATTTCCTTCTGCCAACTGATAAGAGTACGCTTCATCGTAAGGGAGAGTAAAATAAAGGAAAACTATGCGCTAAAAATAATTATTGGCTCTTTTCCTCTCTTCATTGTTGTCAATGGCAGCTTTCGGCAGTTCCCTGGAATTGGTCCAAAAAGATCGCCACTCCGAAGAAGATGTACGAGTTCGGATAGAAGAAAAAAGAAATTAATTTCACACCAATATTGCATACGACTTTCGGAAAAAAATGAATTCAGTTAATACTCATGACCACTTTTCATCTCTTTTTATTCTTCTACTGGCTGAATATAATTCCGCGAAAAATATTTCTTCCTTCTAGTCCTCGAAAATCAATCTTGAAGAAAGAAAGAAATAATAATCGGAAAAAAAAATTTCCCGTGCAAAATCCCAAAATTATAGTTCAGTTAATATAAGCAAAGTACTTTAAGTATACGAATATTGGATTGTTTCATGAAGTTACTTTTCCAAATGGTTACATTTTTGTTAATAGGTTTGTTTAAAGCAGCATATACTCTGAAATGTTTCGAACTTCGATGGATTACTCTTAAAATGTGCCATTTCTTTTTTTCATTATTATATTTCGTCTAAATTTCCAACTTTTGGAGCTCAACACCTTAAACTTGTCAGGATGGCCGAGCGGTCTAAGGCGCCAGACTCAAGGTACTGCCTTACTCGTCACAGGCGAGTAGTTGGGTATTCTGGTCCTCGTATGAGGGCGTGGGTTCGAATCCCACTTCTGACAAACTTTTTCCGTAACGAAATTAAGATACGGAAGAATAGACGTTGGATTGCTCTTTTTACTGAACACTTATCAACCGCTAACAAATTAATGCATTTTAGAACTTCAGCATTTAGATAAACTCTATTGTAAGATACGAACGAGGAGACAGGCGGGATATGACCTAAGTGTTTAAAATATTTTTTTGAGAATTTTTATTGAGACTGTGTTGTTAGAAATCACATTGGAAAATTCTTAACATTATGAAAGTTAACAAATATAAGAATATATTTGAATTTTTATAACCAGTGGAGATAGACTACTTTGTTTCATATGTAATTGACGGAAATTTCTTGACGGAGCTCTAGATTAAACAAAACAAATGCATCTCAGTGTATTCGCACAATCATATTACATCATGCGCTAGAGGAGAATATGTAATAAAATAACAAAATACGCTAAACTTAAATATAAGACGTTTAATTGAATAATAAAAATCAATGATGATTTAAATGTGAGTGATCCTTCATGGTGATATGTAAACAGAATGTATTGACGTTGAAAATTAATAAAATGAACAGGCAATACGGGAATATCTTTCTGCTTTTCATAACTTCTGATTCAAATTTCTGTTTCATTCTCATGAGTCGAACCATTGCGAAAGGTGAAATTTTAGAAATAAGATCGAGTTCAAAATAAAAGTGACGTGAAATGAAGAGGAAAAGAAATAAGGAAAAGGGGTAGGAAAGCCCCGCCATCTTTTGAAAGGTTAAGTGGTTGGATTTTGGAACGTGCGCTATGCATGATTAATAAATTGGAAAGTCTCTACACTACAAAAGGAAAACTGATTCTTAACGGTTCTATATGATCGCGTCATTGTTCTACTTTATGCGTTACCATGCAATCTTTCTGTGATCTCATCCATTTTCTTTAGTTTTTAATATTTTTATTCAATTTTTTATTGTACCATTCATTCAAAATATTGACAAAAAATCAACGTGAAGACATCCGCTGGTGATTGTCGTGCTCCCGGTCCACAACCAGTCTCATTATTTATTACCACCATTTGAGTGCACATTATCATCGCGAATTTATGATTAAAACATTTATGTGCATTTAAATCGTATTCAGAATATTTAAACCGTTATTTTAAATGCACAAATTAAAAGCCTCAAAAGTTGAGGCCTCTGTGATGTTTAAGAATTCGAATAAGTTTAGCTATAGTCTCAAATCCTCATACGAAGCATTTTAAATCAATGCTAATTCATTTGGTACTTCAACATATTGACAAGTACATCGCAATCTAACATGGCGCCGAGCATCATAATGAGATACTCAAGACGAACTATTAAAGGAAAGGTCGCATCTATTTCTCTGAGAATCTAGAACTTTGGCTACATCTGCCCCATTTAGAAACTGCCTTTATCTATTCAGAGTTTAGTGTAGTTTCCACTTCCTTCAGAAAACTAGACTAAACTCCACCATAAGTACCACCAAATCAAGGTAGAGCATATTCATTATAAAGAGATTTTTAAACGACAAAAATAAGACTTCCGTTCAAAATCTACCCTTACCTTTTACTAACGCGGTAGTCATGAAATTTCATTATCCATCATTTGTGACGGTTCGTATCAGATGGAACAAACATCGAGGACGGGTCGAGAATTACCTTTTGAATTTTTAACAGTTCACTCACTATTAAGCGGCCTATACAAGTGTGTGGAAGATCGTTTACAAATGCATCTGTTAAGCATACGCTTCCTGGCCACACTTCTTTCCCGACTTCAAAGATAGCATCCCCTGTGGGAGAGAGTGCATTCACGCGTCGATTAGGGGCACTCCGGAGGGTCAGCGACCCTTACGAGGGCGGCCCCTTTGCTCTTTTTACCACCTTTCTATGCCCATCTTTATTACGCACGCGAACTACAATTGCCTCCCCTAAAAATCCATTGTTGGGGATACGACCCTTTCAGACTAAAAAATCCGCAAGTTTTCCCCTCAAATTAGGCGCCGGGACAATGACCAAGTCTCTAGAGGATGCGTCTGGGGATGCAAAACCTGGAAATAACTGTTAAAAGGTTGTCATAAGCTTCGGAAGGGTATAATTTGATTTGGGATGTTTTTACGACGGTGGGCAAGGGCATTGACCCTCCAGCAAGGGTGACCCGAGCACTTCTGGGTTACGGGTGTACCCTCGAACGTTACTTCAAACTACGAGGTTCGTTGAACCCTCCGAAACTAGTACAGCTTTCATCCACATCTGGTTTTTTAGAAGTTGAGGGCGTACACTGAAATGAAGGCGTGTAGTTCATATGACGAACACGATGATGTTTTTGATTTCAGAATTTTTCCAATCGAATTTAATTTTACAAAATTAAATTGATGGGTTTCATATCTACAATCTGTATATGTATTATAATCGAAGCTTTTACAATATAACTTACAAAAAATCAATCGAAATTCAGGACAGGTGATTTGGATTAATGGAAACCATCCTAAGCGTGCATGAGTTCAATAAGAACTCAAATAAATCAAGAGAAAAGATTATAATAGAGAATTAGTTACAGTTTATTAGAAAATACGTCCAGAAAACTAATCCATTAATTGATGGACGGAATCATATAAACATGAATTTTACTCTAATTATGAATTAAAGAACGAAAGAAAACTTTTTGGAATGTACATGTTAATGAGTGCCCAATTTCTTGAGTTTTCCATTAATAAAAATTAATGTAAATGACGCATATGTAACCCCATTTTTGTTAGAATTTTCCAACGCAAAGTAACCATTCGAATCATTTAAATTGTATTATTTCTCTTTTAAGGATCTATTCTATGGGATAATTTGTTCTTCAATCAAGGCGCGATATGTCTAAAATTTAACTCGTAATATCTTACTGTAATCCATCTTGCTCGTTTAATATAATCAACCTACCATACAGACAATGAAGAAATGGAAATTGACATGTGATATATTTATCTTAATTCTTTTTGGAAAATGCTATCTAATGATTCAGCACTTAATTGATATTATGAACACCTGTTCATCACAAATCAGCCTTCCAGTATACTTTGTACGATTTCCATTCATTCTATAAAAGAATAATTCAACTATTTTCAAAGATCAAGCGAAAATAAATCAAAGATATCTGTCAAGCGTATCACTTTACGCGCCCTTCATTTCCGATTGTCACCTGTCGAAGTGAAACGCCGCCACGCGGAAGACATACAACTACACGTCTAAAATTGCCACGGAGAAATCTCGCGGCGACTTCAAACGACGGCTAATGAGAAGGAGTTTCGTTCCATTTCCCTTCATGGCCGTAAACGTTAGCCGGGTCAACGGTCCGTCTTGTGTCTTAACGGGTCTTCAACTGTATAAATATTTCCCTACGCGAGGGAGGACCAATGGACACGCGAGGCGGGAAAAGTCCATAAACGACGGAGAGAAATCAGAGCTCATCACGCCTGAGTTATTTGGGACTTTATTCAACTCAGGAACCGAATTACGGAAATTTTGGAACTGGCTCTGCTTTATGAGGTTTTAGGGTTGATGCTTTTATTGTGGAAATGATGTAAATGTATCAAAAGAATTTAATTGAAATGGCACACTTTCTTACACAGATTCAATGTGTGAGATTTGTATTTTAAAAGACAGTTAGAAATGTTTTTCATTTTTCTTAATAAACTGAAAATCAGCAATAAAATGGTGAATTTAAATTCCTTTAGAGATAGTATCTCATATACAACTTAGAGATAAAATTCTTACCTTGTCTGTAAACTTAAACCTTAAGCAGAATAAGCATTATTTCCTGAAATGAAAAAATAACAATTAGATATTATTATAAGTCAATACCTTTTATTACGTTTCCGGCTTTAATATTGGCAATTTCAGCTAATTGTACAGTAACTACTATGTTATTCTCTAATTGCATGAATAAAGAGTTATGATGAATTAACTTCCATGATTAAACTCTCTTCTTTTATAAAATCAAAAAAATGGGATTTTATCTGCGTATTCCATATTGATGACAATGAGTAATGAATTATTATATACTCGCTATATTAAAGAATCAAAATATATACAATTTTATGGACTAAAGTTAAAGATGACATTCAAACTGTAGGAAGCGTTCAATTACTGTTGTAAATTGTGCTGTACATAATTAAAAAATATAAACAGTATTCCTTTACCCATTATCGAGAGGTATGATAAACTTAATGAAATGCGAACTATTGGAACCCTAAATAAATAATAATGCTAACATTATTCCGATAACGATTGATTAAAGTGCTTTAAGTTCCAATTATGGACTTTTCGAAAAGAATTTCTTCAAAGCGCAATGCAAACATGGGTGTCTCAGATGTTTATCTTTCGGTGACTGTTGCCATTAAAAAAAACCTTAGTCCACGCAAACACCTTAATTTAACTTTCGGAAAATTCCAAACAAGGATTGAAAATTTAGTTGGATATCAGGTTAGAAAATTTATGAACTTTTGATAAGAACATGATTATACACTTATATTTTTCAAAAGAAATGAATTCTTACCCCAAAATCGAAGCAACGGAGAACATTTATCGATTATTAATAGATTCAAAGTCTTCTTCATCCTTTGTAATGGAATTGGGATTGAAAATATCTGTGAAATAATTTGCTCATAATTGCTTTAATGATTGCAGATTTTTAGAGTTAAAAAACGCCTTTAAAATGAAGCAAAATTACTGAATGAGGCACTTAATTAATTCATATAACTTTCAATTATTCATCGGTAGCTTTTATAGAATCACTGTAATGCGTAGGACGAATATAAAAGAAAAATTTAAGTTATTGTGCAGAGTTTAAATTTGTTTGTAAAAGGCGCTATGAAATCTACTCTTGGAATACGAGTGAGTTAAGTCTTTCAGATGTAAATTTCCCATTCCCTTGAAAGTAAAATATTATATATCCTTATAATCATTATTTTACGATTGCAGTAATTAAAGAAAAATATAAACTCTATTTACAGCTTCCGGAGGAAGATAAATAGTGAGTAATTAGTTGTTAAAAATAAGCAAGCGTTTAAGTTCACGGATATAAAACAAGAATATTCTCATAATTTGACAAACGTTCTTCTGTGTTACGTGGGATCTGCGATAAAGTAATAAAAATATAGAAACCCTAAAATAGATTAATGAGAGTATTAATGTAGAGTGGAAAATTAATTCCAACGGAAACATCGCGGAATATTCTTCTTTAAATGTCAGAGAAAAAATAAGAATATGTAAGTAATAACTAGTCCATCGACCATCCAACGAAAAGGTGCACAATAATTTACGACAATTATGCGAAAAGACGAATTTTTAACTTCCAAAGAGAGACAAAGATGACGACACACCTTATTTTTTAAGAGGTTATTAATAATAAATGATGTTTTTACATTATTCAATAGTCATCCAGAATGGATCATTCAAACAGATGATGAAAGATATTTTAAAATGGAATGCATTAAGATTTTAAAAGGAAATTTAATGAAGATGTAAATATATTTGTATTGCCCGAAAATTTAATTTATATCATATATATTTGTGCTCTTCCTGAAAACATCTCAACATTGCATCTCCATCTTTGATTGTTGTGGTAGACTTGTAAAATTAATTGTACAGTAATGATTGTTTGTGATTTTTTGGAATTGTAAATATTTTATTTAATTAAAGTAAATTTAACGTGATCCTGTTCATAACATAATGATGGTTTAAGGTCGAGATTTTTAGTTATAGTATTAGAATGTAGTAAGAATAATACTTTGTTTATTAGAGATATTGTAATGTAGCAATTCATACATAGACAATTCAGGTAGATTTGATACATTTAAAATGAGCCTTTCCCTGAAAAGAATGCGTTTAATTTATCTAATTTCTATGTGAACATCCTTTTGCTTGAATTTCACAGACCACCAAGAGGTATAAACATGCAGCTGTGTAAGAACGGGTCTATAGAAGAGATTGATGCTCAAAATGGGAGAAATTGAGCTCAACGTAGTGTTGGCATAAGAAGTATCATAATGGATATAACGGAAGTCCTACTTGGGGGGGAAGAAGTTAATTTAGAGCAAAGTAGAAATAGAAAAATTGAACGGCTAGTTGAGCATTTTGGTCTCTTTTGTCCTAGACGCCAAGAAAAATCGTTTAAAGAAATTTAAACAATTGAATTCTCATTTGCATTCTAATGGGTATTTTGGAGATGAGTGAATAACGCTTACGATGTATATATTTAGCAAATAATGGAATGAAAAAACGGGATCTTAGGGGAATACGTATTCCTTTCAATCTTATTTCAATAAATGATTGTGACATGATAAACTAGAAGCGTAACATCCTCATACACTTTATCCGTATTTAAGAATTGGATGACATTATTTTAGAACCGAGGAGAAAATGCTTACTTCGTTTGATTTTATTTGGTAGAAATGAAGATAATTTTAAGTGGGTTGATTGAAAGCATTATCCTTGTAACGGAAGCACTATGATAAGAGTAGATTCTCTTTCAGTAAATTAAACACTCTGAATAAAGGTATAATTTATATAGTGAACCTTTTAATGAATTTTAGGCGATAATAGTTGAATTTTTGATTATTTATTTTCCGATTTTCAGGTAATTTGTTATTCTGGGATTTTAATTGATAAACATTTAAAAAATGAAATCCCAGTCTTCGTTTTGAATTGGTCTAAATTATCCCAAAACTTTAATCATTCAATTTTGGTTTGTCATCCATATAAAGCCGGAAATATTACATATAATATAATTAATAAATGATTTTGAAATTTAGATTCTTATTCAGGCAGTGATTTAGTTCATTCAGCATTTAAAAGTTATTGCAGCAAAATGTAGTTTTTAATGACAAAATCCATTATCATCTATTATTTTTATGGTCAACAAATAAGTGTTGCAGTCGAATCCCTAACTTGGCTCTCCAGAGGACAGCTTTCTCTCCACCCTCACCAAGGAGCGATCGGTGCAGCACCGTTATGTGACTTTATTATCTTCAGTGATTCAATGGCCTATTTCCGCCTCATTTGTCTTCCACCGGCCGATTTAAAACGTTTGGCGGATTCGATTTATCTGACAAAATTCTTTGGGAGAATGAAAATACGCACATTATGTGCAGCAGAGAACCTGTATTCGACGATTGTGTAATTTTTTCATTGCCTTAAAATATATTTTCGAATTCTATTACACGTACATTATATTTTGTTTCTTCTACCATGCAAGAACTACTTTATTAATGACGTGTTTTTGTAGATAATTTTTGAGTTCATTTTAGTCCAAGCTATGCGATATACCAATAGAAAATAGAAGAGATAGATGTAATTCCTTAAATGGAGAAAAATGTAAAAATATGTTCCGTGTGTTCTAAATACATAAGGCTGAAATCATTCAAGTTAAATAATTAAAAGGAATTGGACAATCTTCTTGAATGGAATCAATGATAGAAAACTATCTATACTATATAACTAAATGAGATATAATGATTTTATTTTCAATTTATTTCTCTGCTTTCTTAAACTTATTCATCTTTGTATACTTTGAACATTTACTGTTTTGTCTTTTCTGATATTTCAGATCTTACTATTAATTTAATAGAAAATCGACATTTAAAGCTAATGAAACGATAATAATGAAAATTTTACATTTTCTTTTGATTTCTTTGATAGAATATGTCGTTTAATTTACTTAAAAAGGGCTTCATTACTTTCCAACATCTTCGATCTTGTTTCGGATGTTTCTAACCGATTACGTTACTTTGGCAAATTGATTATCTAACATTTAATCGCAGCTCAGATATATCAGATTGTTTTTTTAATTCTTAACTCCGACCACATTTCCTTAATTAAAATGCATTCTTCGAGTTTTTCAATTGCCATTCCATTCATCAGAAACCCACTATTATAGGCCAAGTAAATGAAATTCAATTATATTTCAGAGAAGGCGAAAAATATTCTTTCCCTCTATTATACTTATATACTGCATTAAATTATAAATTCAGCTATCTCAATCCCATACTATTCTTAACTAAAGTACTTTCCTTTTTTTCAAATTATGTGAGTCCTAAATAATCACGTATTTTGATTTCTAATTCCAAAAGTATTAATTCCTCGATTCTAATCTTGTTTTGGGTCTATTTCCTAATATATATTTCACAGTATATATAAATCGCAATAATATTAAGAATACAAAATCGAGCGTAGAAAAGAAAATAGAACAAATGCAGTCATAGTAATGTATATACACAATTTTAATTTCATTTGTTTTTAATACCTAAAAATATGCGCAGGATATGATACTATTGCTTTGAAAGTAAATAACATAAGAGGAATTATTTAATTTATCGGTGAAATATACAGATCTAATACACAAAAGATTATTTGAAAAAATGGAATAAATTTATCTTGGAGATAAACTCTAAAACTAGGAATGATAATTGTGATTATAGACTGATCATATGTGTCCAACTAGAGGTTATTCCTTAATAATCCAGTTATGAAAGAGTGAATTTGGCTAGAGTCTTCCATAAATTTTCCGGTTTGACACGAATGATAAATCTCCATTTTCTATCATTATCATGAGCGCAGAAATAAAAACCGGTCCAAAATTTCCCGGAAGAGCAGAAATTGGGGATATTTAGGATTTCCCGAAACTATAAATCAATCGGTCTTTAGAACGAGGTCATTTGAATACGTGAAATGAACTATTCGACATAAAATACGTTCCCGAATGACTGTCATTCCGAGAAATAGACCGTATAATTTCTCACAACGACGATTATTTCAATTACATTACGAAATGAGGCAGTCGTGTGTATCAACTTCCTATCCGGATGTTCTTTTTTTGTTTATGAAGAGCAGAACTAAAGGTGGAATCGCCTCGAGAAAAATTTCACTAATGGTATCCCGAAATACAAATTGTTTGGGAACTTTACTGATGCGAAACATATTTATTATAGTTGTCATTGACACTTTTTCAAGTGGATCTCATTGCAGAATGAACACATTTGCGAATGCGAATTACAAGAAAGTTATCATAGATCTGAGATGTTAATGATATTGAGGGTTGTGCTATCGATGTTACGACATTCTTAAGATATTCCTTTTTCATACATATCTACGAACTCTTTTATGCATTGCATTAATAAATATGATTGATTAATTCCCGTATCTAATGATCTTTATGAAGCTAAAAGCTTGAGGTATAAAAAGAAATGCATACAGGATTCATTTACTTTGAATAACGTATCACTGAATAATTATTTACAATCATATTTGAAATAAAATATTATAACTCCACGTTACGTGCGAATACAAACCTATTTCAAAGAAAATTATGGTAACATGTAAATATTCATGAAAATTTAAAAACCCATATAAATTGTTGTATATATCACATTCAGTCGAAGTGCAAATTAACGAAATCATTTTTTAAAAGTTTTGAATTAGACTGTTTAGGAATCACCATTTGAAGAATCCTCTTTAATTCTTATATAACAACACCTACAATATCCTGAGGGTGTTGCAGGGCCCCGTTTGGGTCAAATAAAAGAGAAAAGGATGTAACGGTCTCGAGGTGCTCAGGCGTTTGACTTTCTCATTTGCAGATACTGTCCCAGGTGAGAAATGGTTTCATATCGCCCCCCCAAACTCAGATCACCGCAAGTGCATGTTCCTTCATTAGATAGAAAGTGCTCTTTCGAAGATGCATTCACGCCTTTGTGACACTCCTAATAAATTACACGCGTAGAAAATTAAACCAAATAAATGTTACTTATTAATGATGCGTTAGAACGATATCTTGATGAATTTTAATTAATTCATCAAAATGTGGTTTAATAATTACAAATGAAATATCTTTTACATTAATTAAAATGTATATGAATTTTATTTAAAAACGATTTTATTTAATACAACATTACACGAACGTATAATATCATGGAAATATTTTAAACTCAGCTTAAGCTTATCATAATTTAATATCCTCATAAAAGAGGAATAAATACGATAGCGCATTAATGGAGGTATTGAATACATTTATACTTCTCTAATAAGTGCGAAAATCAGTAACAGAACATTCAAAAAGTATTTCACATAACATTTTAAAAACCAACTTTTCCTTTGCAGAGAGATACTCTATAATCGACATTACTAACTTTTCTAATCTTTAGATCATTATGCCAGAAAATGTGTTAAGTTCTACCTTTTTGGACTGAAAATTAGCATTCTCTTATAAAATCATTCCCTCGTATTGAGATGATTTTGATGATCGTCTCAAAAAAGAGAGACGAATGGATCATGGCAATAAATGCCCAAGTGAAACCGATATTTTCGATGGACTTCAAGATGAAGGTCTCTATTTATATCGAAATACGTTTATTACATCTCCTCTGGATGACTCATCACCAATTCCGAAAGCATTGACAAACACCGATGACAGGACCTAAATATCACACAACCCTTCAACGCACGAGTGCCGTTTGCATTTTTTGCTCGAAAAAATTGTCTCTGCGTTCCCACGGAGTCGACCACAAGGACACTGCAACGTAACGTATCTTTGTGGTAGGGCCTTCGTAGACATGTGAAAATAGACGAAATCATATGCGATCTCTTTAAGTGGCCAAAATAATGGAAAATGAGAATATAGAAGATACACTCAAAGCGAAATTGAAGCGGGAGAGAAAAACTCAATGAACACTACTGTGGAAATTTTATCAAGTTTACATCTCTTCGTTTAGCCATTCCGATAAATACGAAATGGGACTATTAGGATTGCAGGTTGGATTTGAATGACCGAGTTCGATTATTATCTAAAGATTTAAACTTGGTACCTTTGAAAAGCTGAGAATTATGAAATGGTCAACTCATAGAGTCATCATTTCTACTGCATCAGCCACTCTTCTGTTATATGGAAATATGAAAAACAACTTTTGCCTTTTGTCAGCGACGCTCTGACGATGCATTTCGAAGGACGTACATTTTTCATCTCTTTTCTATAAAAATTCTGCATTTCTGATATACAATATTGATGTCCTCAATGCACCAAAGGAAATAAATGTGATGTGCAATCGTTCCTTTGGAAATGATGTCTCCATTCATAGATTGATTTGTTTCATATCAACATTCATAAATCTGATAAAAATACTTATAAAAAAGATTGCATTTCTTAGTATTCAATGAAAAGTTGCCCGGCAAAGTAAGACCTCGTTCTGCACTCAGTCCCCAGCTACCAGAAATTATTTATTACGAATTGTAAATTTATTTAAATAATTTTAGCTGAGAAAAGTAGTCTCCTAGATCTGAAAATAATATAATGAATCACTAGCTATTACATAGAAGAATATACCTGCGTTTGGAATCGACCTAACAATAAACTGAAGGATTTTTTCTCCTTCTTAACCATATTTATGCTTCCAGCTCTTTAAAATTAAAACCCGATGATTCGTAGTAAGAGGTTAAGTAGAGAAATAGCCATCACTATATAACATTGTATTTGGAAATTACAAAAGTAAAAGTCGATTCAGTATGGTTCCCTTTCATGGAAATGCTTTCTTGACATTTTATTGACATTGATGGGAATTGACAATTTTTTGCAATCTAGCTGACGATCTGTCGGCCAAGTGAACTGTCGGTCATTCGAGCGTCGGTCACACGGGCGTCGTTGGGTGGAAGAGTTAACCGTTTTCCGGTCGCAAACATCTCAATGAATGCTCCTTTGGCAGATGAGCCCTCTATTCATAAACCACGCGCCAGCACTTGTACAGCAGGTGAAGAACCGGGAAATAAATACCAATATAGTGCAGGCGTCCGTTATTTTCCGGCGGCCGTGTTTTTCAAGAACGGTTATCGGCAGCCAAACAATAAAAGTTGCAAACCAGAAGGGACAAGAAAGGGTATAGAGGCATCCTCACGGGACTTCCGAGTCTGCAAATCCTTTACTCGATGTTGACGGAAGATCTTTTGGGACATGTGCCATCCGCACCGTTCGGTACTTCCCAGCTGCTGCTGCTTCGGGAATAATGGAAAGAGCGGTCCTCCAAAAGAAGTTGACGGCGCCAAAAATAGCTAAAAATGATTGTTCAGTCCAAAACAGCCTCTATTGACATCCGAGTAAATACTTTTGGATATTTTCCTGCCTCAGGACGGCAACCGGTGGAGAAGAGGCGGTAGACACGGCATCCGTCGGCAGCAATGGTGCGGAGTTCTGAAAGAAGTATCTTATACTATGAAGCGAATATTGTGTATTAATTAATAAACGACGCATATGAATCAATTCGCAGAGCTAAAATAACAACTGTAATTTGTATGTGATCTGATCGCCTACGAACGAATAAGGTCAAACATTTTATGGACAATTTTGGTTTTCTCTCTTATTCTTATAAAAGTCTCTTATTCACTTTTTATTTGATGTAATTAAGAGAATTTTCTATCCGTCAAAAGCAGTGCTTCCTCATTCAGGACATCGAATGAAATGTAATGTATAAAGCGTAACATATTCAATCCGGAAGTGTGGCATCGGTTGAAAATATTCTTGCGTGGAAATAACTGCATCCAAATTCTCTCGGACTGTTATATGTGCCAGTAGGCGATGCGTTTCCCACGATGATAATAATTATTTAAACGTCGTTAAAATTGGAACTTCTCCCGAAGCCAAAGGAGAAATCGGTCGCATCTCTTTCAATGGTTTATTTATGGCCTTTTACTTCATTTCTCTTCCAAGAATACAATAAATACGAGCAGTTTGAATATGCTCGACGTTGAAAATAAAACCTAGTAACGAAAGCTGATTCATTATGATAATTACGTTCATGGTTGTTCGATAAATCAATTATCAGGGTAAACAAATTAGCAACGCATCGTAGTTGAATCAAAAACATTTCGTAATGAACTTAGTATTCGGAACTCTGAGGTTATCTGACCAGGTGATTGAAGTTATAGCGAAATAAATGTGCTCAATTCAAAAGTTTTTTATACGATATGAACTATCAATGAAACAAATACAAAAAATTCATGATAAATTAAAAAATTATAATTAAAATATTTCTTGACAAATGAGTTCTCGATTAATTTTCGAATCGGATAAACTTCCATCGTGCTTCATAACTTTTCAAAATCTCACCTTAACATTCAAATTTTAAATTTTGCATTTTTTATTTTCAATTGGAAGCTTTGAAAGAGGAGAATATTTTTACGACCTTATTCTTTTAATTGTGGAGGAAGCGATTTCCTAATATTTTAATCTAAATCGTAGAGTGCATCTTCTTTTTGAGTCGATCTTACATTCCTGTGCTCAATTAAATCCCCCTTCAGTGCTATACAGTCCTTACAACGCATTTGTGGGATTGAATTCCGGTGAAGCAAATCGAGAAAGATGTTAACACGAAGAACCAAAAGGTAGTGAGTGACTGTTTCGAGGCCTCTTTTGGAGGAAAGGGCCCATTAATCGGAGAATCATCTTCGCCTTTTGTGGACGCCGACAGCTGAAAGGATGCACTTTTGATGGTGGAAAGCGGGCATCCGGTGACAACAATGGATCCAGAGTGTTCATAGGGAATATAGGTCAAGGACAGTGGCGATAGGTGGGCAAACCTGAGGGGCTAAAAATGGGGAAACACCTGCTCTTTCTCGGTGCTTCTCAAACGTTTAGCCCGAATATCCTCATTGAGCCCGTTCCTTCAATTATTTCACGTTTTCTTTTTCAGAATTGACACACTCGAATACATTTTTGGACAAAATTATGTTATTAGGTTGAAAATTATATTAGTCTTGTTGCTTTTATGATATTTTTTCAATTTGCGTTTTAATGCTTATGGATTCTTGTTTTCGTACTGATATCACTTTATTGTCATCATTTTGGTTTGTGTTCATTGTGTCAGCCGAGAATAGAATTCGACCTATGAACTTTCACTCGCCAAGAAATTCCTATATTCCTCTTAAAAGCATCGAATGTCTTAATATATTATTTGGTAAAATAACGACATATACAGAAAAATAGTGCAATAATCTTTTTATAATGTAAAGCTATAGTTTTATAATTATGATATCAATTATCTGAGATATACAATATATTTCGTTTACTTTTTGATCCGTTATTTTTATTTTAGAAAGATTTTTCAGGTGGATAATGCATGTTGGCTCCATGAGCAGATACTCTGGCATGGGGGCGTAGCTCAGATGGTAGAGCGCTCGCTTAGCATGCGAGAGGTACCGGGATCGATACCCGGCGCCTCCAAAACTCACTTTAAACATTATATGTGCTAATTAGTGTAGAATTTTTTGTTTCAACTGATGCACTCTTGTGAGTAAATTAACTTTTCAATATATATTAGTATGTATATTACTTGTATTGGAATATCAAATGCATTCGAATACAGTAAATTGGTCAAAAAATTAAGTTGATGAAAATTATATTACTTAGTAATGTATAGAAAAAAAAATATTTCATTAAAGCGATATATTGATTCATGTTAATAACTCATCATGAGCTGATGAAGCAATACAAATTGAATAATAGAATTTAGATGTGACAAATGTGACGAGAATTCCATGATATTCAATTGAAATGAATATATATGACTCATTACAATACTGAAAATAAATTCCATGACTTAAATAACGCTGATATGGGAATGAGAAACAGCTGAACAGCTTCAGGTTCAAATATTGAACCCATCTAAGTATCGATTAAATCGCTCAAGTATAACAAGTTCGGGGTTTTTACTTTTTAGGAGTGAATTCTTGCGTTTGGAAGCAATGGAATTATTATTACAGTACAGTAACGAGATGCAATTTAAATCATGACTGAATGGAAAAGTAAAAAATATGCAAATAATTTAAGTAATTTTATCAAGAAAATAATTATCTCGAGGAATGAATCAGTGGATGTATCCCACGGATTTTATTTTCATGGTTACCTGATCATTTTCAGAATTATATTTAGAGTACTTATTTTTAAATTATTTTAAGCTACAAAAGTTGGCTGAACATTTCGAAGAAGATTTATATTTCATGAGAAGATGTATTATGAAATTATGTTAAACAACGTAACGCCTTTATTAATTCAGTCGGGAATTTAGTCTGATGAGCCCTTATGAGTTTGAGCTCCATGTGCGAAGCACTCGACCTCCGAAGACAGCGAAATGCAATGAGACTGAGTTTTAAAAACTATTTAACAATTTGTAAATTGAGAAGGAAAGTGGAGGAACTTCCTCTTATTTTTGAGAATCTTGCAAAACTTTTATTTTCTGAACTTTTACATCGAATTCCGATCACTCGGTTGAGGAATTTTTGCATCTTTTCATTAGAAAATAAAACCTGTTCTTTTGTTATAAAAGGTAGTATTTTAAAATTTTGTCAATCGCATCTCGTCAAAATATTTGCCATGAGAAATTTCAAATACTGCAGAGCACTAAAAATTTCGCGCTCGTGGGGCCAACATTCCTTCCACCTTTTCTGCACATAACCAGTTATATTCACAAGAATGCAAACGAGGGACTCTCATCTTGTTTAGAAAGATAAACATACAGGAGAAGAGCCTTCGGCAAATGCCCGTTCGGCTGATGCAACACGTCTTCATCTGATGGCTTTTATGTTGGCCACGCCCGTCAATTCGCTGAAAATTGCAAGTATTCCAGCCCATGGTGACATTCATGAGAGCGGTTTTGCATACAGAAATCTGCATGACCGACTTCGATTATGAGTTTAGCCTAAGATGTTTAAATTCTAAAGACGATCGCAACTTTTCCGAAACAACCAGAGACTCGAAGCAAATGCTTTCTCGTCCACTGACTGACCAGTCCAGGATTCGATTCCAGTTGAAGACATTCCATCAATTCCTCGATGTCTCGCCAACAAGCGAGTGACTGCGTCTAGACGACTGAATGCAAATCTCCCGTTTCATTTTCCGGCTAAAGCGTTTTGAAAGACTCGTGGCGATCGGATGTTTTGGCGCGGAGGCAAATTTATTCGCTCTCCTCGTATGTAATCCCTCCGACTGCCGCTTACCCCATTGGAGGCGCTTATGAGAGAATTCACGCATGCGCAAAGCGTCCATTGAATTTCCTGCGAATTCTTACTTCAATGAGACATGTATGCTCGGAACAATTCATCGTCGGTCTTTGTTTTCCTCTCTGAACTTCAGATTAAGCTAAAAATATGAATAAAATTCGGATAGTCAAAGTAATGTTTCCTTATTCATAAATAAAATTCGTTCATAATTTTTAGCACCAAAATAATAATAAAACCTGTGTGCAGAAATTAGACAGGACGGCAATTTCTTCGGGATAATAGAGTTACTCTAAACTATTAATTGACTTTATTAGAAATATCTGAGTTGTTAAGTAAAGTAAGATTTTTAGAATTTCTTCGCTTAGTAAAGATTGATTAACACGCAAGACCTGCATAGAAGACAGAAATCACAAAAAAACTTCCCATCGGAACGATCTACGATAGAAATCTCGAACGAATATCCTTGACTGTCTATTTAAAATAGGTGGATACACAAAGAGTCCAACTACTTTCCCACGATACAAAGACATTTTTATTAAATTAAAGAAGAATAATAATTCGTAACTCGACCAATTTTTGGAACAATGCCATGTTTTTATGAATAAAAGCTCAAAGAAAAACATTGCCAAAAATAAGAAATAGTAGTTCGTAATTATGCTATCTGAATATTACATAGTATCCTAACAAAAAATCTAGAAGTGCACGTAACATAAAATCTCTGTATTAACTTCCATGAATGTGGAATGAGAATGAATTAATGGGTAAATGCTATCAAGTAAGGACAACTGAAAAATTTTGAAAATGCGGTTGTTGTGCTCTGACAAGGACGAAATGTTAAAGATATCCAAGTGACCTCGAAGGTTAGTGCTCTCTAAAGAATACGAGAAGATCTGCATTCTCGTGAGAGTCCAAAAACTAGACTCAGCCATTCATGAACGGACGGAAAATAATTCCGGAAAATTCTTACTAATTTGGTTAATTCGTTCAAGGCATCAGATCAGAACAATAATGAAAATATTTGTTATTCCATAACTTGAACTCGTCACTCGTAGCACGCCGCAGAAAGTACATTATTGGAAAATTTGAATTAAAATCAAAAACATGGGTTAATTTTTCGGATCAAAATTCTTTAAAAAATTATTCAAATCATATGACACAATTGAGAAACTTAGAGAGATAGTTCAGTCTAATTGAAGTACTCTCCCTTGATTTTTAAATTCTGTACAAATTTGGAAAATCTGGTATTGTTGGGTTTTATATAGTGAATCTAAAATAGATCCAGATCTCCATATAAAGAATGTAAATCCGGATCATAGGTTATATGTTACTTCTGTTCTCAATAACTAATGGAGAAGAAAAATAATTCCATCGGTATAATCATTTTCTTCTTCACTGCCTCGTAAATAGTAACAAATGAATGTGCATTCGAAGATTCAGAAACAGGAATAACTCATAAGAAATATCTAAATAAATAGTATTTATTTAATATTCATATCAATTAACAAATTTAAACTAAAAACAAATGTCTATTTTCTATAGCTTCATATTCAGAGATTTTCAATTTAGTGAAAATTGTGTTTACGCATATTTTCGTTTTTTCGCGGATGTGTTCGTGGGCGACAGTCTATTCAGAGAAAACCATTGTCCTCTTCAGACGCCTTCGTAGTCTCTTCCACAAACAAATCCTCAGAATTTTTGCCTCGTAATTCCAGAATAGATATATATTGAAAATAAATGATCTCTATTTAGCTGTAACTTTTTCTTTCATTAATGCATTTAATGTGGAATTATATTTGCTGGGGAGAAGTTAACCAGATCGAGGTCTCTTATTTGACAATTGTACTTCTAACACTTAAAAAGGTTTATTTTTAAAAAGATTCATATTATTAATGCCAAAATATATGCAGTTTCAAATAGGATGTTTATTAAAATGTGAAATTTTAATATAATGTTTAATTATCGCTTGAAATATACGGAAAGAAAGGAATTCATTAAACAGAATTAGGAAAAGACTTAAGAGTAACGCTACTTTATTATTTTATTTGCTTGTTAAAATATTCATTTGCGAATGACATTTTCATCGGCTTTAAAGTAATCAGTCAAATTAAATATTTAGTTTATAATTTATCTAGTTTCCCTATATCCTTATTCTCTAACATTTCCACGATCCTGCTTAATACTTCTAATGTAGAATTTAAATATTTATTGAAGACTTTTTCTACGAATGTAATATATCCCTATCGTAATTATTTATCCACTGAACTGAATAAAAAGATAAATATCACATCCTTGTATGACCGCTTCCGCATTAAAAATTAACGAATGAATTAATCCCGATCGTTTATTTTGGTCATTTTTTCCGAAAAGCCTTAGAGAAGTAAACAGGATGGATTGTGATCTATGGCGTTATAGTATACACCCCCCGCCATACGCCAGTGGCGACTTGCGGAGTTTTTATCTAGATCTAAAAAATATAGAAATATGAAAACTTTTCTTTTGCAGTTCTAAATAAGAAAAATCCATTTATATATTCTAACTTAAAAATTTCCACTCTCTGAATTCTCCAAAGTGTTTATTGAGGGGATTCTTAGGAAGCTCCTGTATCTTAGGCACCGGTCCGAATGGAGGCGCAGTCGGGGGTTTTCAAATGGTGAGAGATGAGCACTTAAGCGTGTAGAATACAGCGTGACTTATCGTATAGGCACAACACATTCAATGCGTGACCTAAGAAAATCCCACGAATTTTACTTTCAGGTAAACAGTGCAACGCTGACCTTGAGAATTCTGAAAAAAGTAGAAGTAATCTTTCACGCTCTTCGACAGCTTTTGCTTTCATAATAATTCACTGAGATATATATGAGAACTCCAAAAAAATCGCTTTTAAAACTGGCTTTAAAACCTTTTGCTTTATGGTTATACTGCAAACATTGAGGTTTACTTTTTGATTCAGATATAGATTTTAAAAGTGCTCATGAGTATAATTTCAGAACAAAAATATGAATTTTCTTTTAATTTTAGTCAATTGTCTGAGTCGCATTGATTCGTTTTCGCCAATCGACTGCAGGAAACGACCTATCGAATTATAAGAGGATCGTTTTCAGTTGGCCTTGTCCATCACATCGTAGGAGATTCCGACCTCTCTTCTAAGTATTTTGCTGCATCTCCTGAACACGATGAAATTAAAAACGGATTTGAAAACAGCGCAAAATATTACCGACTTTCAAGAGAAACTCTAAAAGCAGGTTATTTCTTTTCATAATCAGTCCTCATATTGGATGCAGAAGTGGAGAAATTAGATAACGGAAAGATTCCAAGCGATTCCGGGAATGATTTCTCTAAAAGAAGGCCTCCGATAACTTTCTTCTCTTAAAAATCACCTGAGCGATGGCTGTCAACAGGTCGAGAAATGTGAAAATAATCGTAGCAAATGCTCTTCGAGAGACATAAGAAAGTGGCAATGACAACTTAATGTTCATCAAGAGCTAATCCACGAAGTAAGACGATGGTTAGAATATTAAGTTGTATTAAACATTGAAAAGGAAGGGATGTAAATTATTTCATAATGATGCCTCCTGATTTAATTTTATTGGAGGTAGAATAAGATGAATATATCAAACCTAATCTTAATCATAAGGTTTTAAAAGATATTTTACAGTATATAGATAGTTGTAATATGATCCCTAAATTTAATTTTTGTTATTAAATTTGGAAAAATAGAGTTATTTAGAACATTTCATTCATTCGCAGAGATTTACAAAACAAAGATCTCTCGAGAAAAATCTGTCAGATTAACCTTAAAAATAAATAACTAAAATAAAATGTGTATATTTTACTTACGTGTTTATATCATAAATTAAAGAAGCTTAAATATATGTTTGTCATCTAATGAGAAAGATTACAATTTATTGAACTTAAATGATCGATTTCATATTTGGAAATAGAATCTGTTGACTGGAATTTAAAGCGGATTATGCAATAATATCTGAATCTCGAATTTTTTCATTAAAAACATTTAATGAGCCATAATTGATAAATATCGTTTTAGAAGAAAGTAGGCGACGTATATCAGATGGATCGGTTTTTATTCTGACAGTTGAACGAGTTAAATGAGCTGCTTAATCCACGAAGCAGTTCTGAAATTAACAAGTGTGCTTTTGAATGCGGTTCTTCCCAAATAATGTATCAGCAAATATGGAAGTGATACAAAAGAGAATAATTCAGTTGCGAGTAAAGCCCTTGGAAGGCGAGAGTTCTTTTCCAAGAAAATGTTTACAACGCTCCCAGCAATTCGCCGAAACAACTGTTTTCTGCTAAATAGAGAGTTTCTCCTCAATAAATCTAAAACTTTCTCCGTTTTCTGAACTAAAATATTATCAACTATTGAAGCATGAGACTTTAGAATACAATTCAATGTATATAGGCGCTGTTTTTTATAAGCTATTGAACAAATCTATTTTAAGACACAGTCATAATTATCATGTGATACCGTCTTATTTTATGAGCATATCATATCTCGATTTATTATAATCAATCAATCAATATTTATAATCATAGAAGTGCGAATTTAAAAATATATAATTTAAATTCTCCCTCTGTATTTTCAGTGTTTAATATCTTAAGTTATCAAACGTTTTCTAATCCATAAATACAATAAATTTTATTTTCAAAATTTTTCTGGGTATGCAACTGCGACAAAATAAATTGCACATGGGAAAGCATTACTTTAAATAATGTCTGTTAAGCGAATTAAAAAATTTTCTGCAATAACTTCGAAAGTTTTTTTATTTAATTGTTAAAAATATAAACTGTACATATATATTTTTTATGTATTGCTTAATTTCTTTTTCGCAATTCCATCGATACCTTCACCCACACTTGGCTTTTCAAATCGCAAAAGAGGTTTCCTTATTTAGTTTCTCTAACGCGTTTTGGATCTTCTTTCGCTGGAGATTGGTACAGAAAGATTTCTGCATTCACTATTACTATCAACAATGCTGTTGGAATCCATAAATTAATATTTAATATGTTGTGGCGGTACAAATATTTAAGAGTTTCTGGTCTTAAAAATACCACAATTCATCCTTTTCCTTTGAAGAAGCGAGCACTAAATTCTCTTGAAGATAGGAAAAGATATCAATTACATTTCTGAACTCTTAAATATTGCTGAAGCCGAGCAAATAAATACTCATAAAAACATCTCATGGAAAATACGTTACAAGATTATCGTGGGGATAACTCAATTCAAAGAAAATTCAACCTTTTTTCGTTTTGGACCCCAAAAAGTCAACCGTTTTGGGTGCCATCGCTCGAGAGGGCACAATGGTTCGTAAATTATTCCCCCGCTTTCGACTAAATTACCGCCAACTTTCGCTTCGTTGAGCCACACGCGGTAAAGGGTTGAGGGCAGGTGTGCTCAAGTGTTTTGGTGGGCAACCTGAAATTTAATGGGGTTGTAGAAGACGTTGGGACAAAGGAAGGCTATGTGGTTCTCTAAGGAAGGGAAATCTAAAAATAAAATGTGCCTGATTTGTAAAGGAAGTACCATATGGCAATTAAACAGATAAAGTTAGCCAATTTGTACAAAAGTAAAAAAAAATTGATCGATGAAAAAATACCTACTTTCTTAAAATGATTTTAGACAATCCGCAAATTAAAGGTTCATCGACATCTATACTTGGAATATCAGAAATAAAGTGGGAATTTATTCCGTGTAAGTATTGTATATAAGTATTGAGGAAAGAATTATTAGGTTATATTAAGTGATGTCGAATGAATGAGATTTATTATTTTTACAATTTTCCATATATAGTTCCACAACAAAACCAAATAATGCTTCATTTGTGAATTGTCCACAATTCCGATGACAAGAAAATCAGCGCTATTGTCTAAGTAAATACCACCTTTCGGCGTATGGGGGGGGATGTATGCGCCAAAGTAACTTTTCCAGAATACGGATAAAATCCATGCCATGTGGAAATTACAAAGAATTCCCTTATACTATGGCTTTCCACAAAGTTACGCTTTCTCATGTTGAAAAGCTTAACAATATCCGATCTTTGTGGCCCAATTCTCTTAATTTTAAAATCGCAACCATCTTCCTCTGCAAAGTCGTGTTTGTCTATTATGTTTTGCCGTTTTAAGAATTTAACATTAGCAGAAAATGATAACGTTCAAGGGGAAACTTTAAAAATAGAAAAAAGGACATTTTTCAAAAATGGTCTGAAAACTAATGAGGCTCTTTCGCCAAATACTTTCACTTCGGATTCGCATCACTCTCGATACTTCAAAAACCCTTCCGATGGTTCCAGGAAGTGGAAGAAGGCATTTCGAGGAAGTACTTCTTTTGAAGAGTGACCTTGCAGAGGGGTGCAACACCCTTGGCCTCCTTTTCAACGCACCTGAATCCCTCTTTTTAGAAACGCTTTCGTTTGGATTTAAATTCTTTGGTTGGTTTAGACGTTTTTATTCTTCGTGAAAATTCGTAAGAGAAAGTAAGTCAAGTTAGCCATTTTTAGCGGTAAATTATTTATATCCCAACTATAAAATAATAATAAAACATTACTACAACACATTGGAAGACCATAAAAGTCCTATTGACATTTTCAAAATTATCTCAAAATTTATTATTTGTTAAGATCTTGAATCAATAGCCTTCGAATTCAGCCGAAATCTTTTTCATGTATAATGAAATCGAAAAAGTTATTCTGTCATTTAAGACCATTCTAAAAAGTATTTTTTTCTAATAACTTGACTCTGAAAGTCTCAAAAATAGAAAATAATTATTATATATATTAAGAATCAAAATATCTATTTACTTGTCTGCTCTTGTGCTTTACTTTGAGGTATTCCCGGAAAATTTACGACGGTAATTAGGTGCTATTTTAACTATGGAAAACATATTGAACATTAATTACTTCAAGAAATGAAGAATGTAATTTTCTTAAACATGAATTAAGGAACATATTATTTATCTGATCGAATGAGAGGATAGACACCTCTGAAAATCTTCATCGGTGCGTGTTTCTCTGCAAACCATTTTCCATAATCGACTTTTTCCAAGCATTTCCCTTCACTAAAACGTTTACGATCTCTTATTTACGATGTATGCTTTTCGAAATTATCTTTTCCACTGGTAGACTGGAGAGGCATCTCTGTGCGCCCCCCATAAGGTTCTCCATGGACAAAACGAGGGCCGGACTTTAGTAGGTCATGCAGTTCCAAAACATTCCACAAAAATACCAATGCCTTTTAAGCGAATCGGTTTTCTGAGAAAGAAGGTCTATTTACGACTGCCGCCGATCTGCATGGCAATTATCGGAATGCGATGGGAGCACAATATATTACTCACCTCAAAAAAGCGGGAGTGAATCGTAAACACTTCTTTCTCTCCGCTCTCTCTTTTACAGCGCTTCCACAAAGAAACCTCTTGCTACCATAAGCTACTGCACTCTTTCTTTTTTGCTCACTTCTGCTTTTACTCTCTTTAAATCTCTTGTCACCGATGACCCATTTCTCTGCTAGGATCCCTCCCGGAATTTCCAAACCGACGCTCTCCAAAAAAGATGGAGAACTCATTTATTACTCGTTGAGTGCAGTTCTAACAAGTAACGATATGAATAAGAATTACTTTTGCGTGGAATACTCAATGTTGCACCTAAATTTGGCCAATAATGTCGACTATCATATTTATTGAGGCAAATTGTTGGAAAAACACCAAATATTCATAAACGCCGGGTATAACATGCACCATCATAAATAACTGTCATCTAGTCTAATATCTAATTGGTAATTAAATATTGAAGCCATAAATCTAACTAAATATTTGCTAAAACGAAGTATTGACAATTATTAGGTTTCAGATATTCCTAGTTTATTTACTGATCGCCTCTGAATCAGGGGTGTTATTTAATTCAATTTCACAAGAATTATGATATCATCAACAGCTTCTTGTAACATCATACTTATCAATGTAGGAGGTGAGTAGGAGAAAAAATAACTATATTACCAAACACTGTAGCAATTTCAGTGGGAGGGTAACTTCTGACTAGTAGTTTATCACTTTAGAAACAGTCTTTCTCAGAAAACTGATAAAAATAACTCTTGACAAAAAAGACAATTTTAAGTCCCAAAAAAGGTGAAACTTTGGTTTATCAAAAATTTATTTTTCCGCTAAAAATAATTTCTTCTAATTAGTTTGTCCTACATTAGGTTTGAATAGACGGTCATTGATTTCATGAATAATCCAAAATAATGCGTTATGGAAAAATAAAACCATTCTGATAAATACAATCACATTTTTATGCTAAAAATGCGACAATTCTACCTCGTAGGACAAAAGGAATGCGAGTTAATCGGATTTCAATCTCAGGATCACCTGCTTTCAACTTCTTAGGTTTCTTTTCTTTGCTATTTGAAAACAACCTATTGACACCATAGTTTGATAAATAGACATATCAAGATGTTGGACAACATTGTATGAATACAAAGTTTTTTTCATTTGAGTTGTTGATCCGACAAATTTTAAAATCCTAAATTCGAATGTTGCAATCTGTACAAAATCACATTTTTCGGATATCTGATGAGTTAATTTCACCTAATAATTCTGTATTGAAATGCTTTTCGTAAAACTTTTATCTAAAAACCTTTTATATTTCCTTCCATCGCTGTCACTTTAACGAAAGAAATATCTCTCTCCTGAAACTTAAATTCCAAATAAGTCAATAATGCATTTAGTTTATCATTTCGAAGGAAGACCAATATCTGGCTTCTTCTGAATCAACTTTTCCGTAAAATGTCGTAATTTTGAAAATTAGTACTCAATTTGCAACAACTAAAGGGTGGTTTTACGTTTAATAAATTTCCTTTTTACTTTTTTAGACAATTAATAAATGCTTCGCATTAATAGTTTCTTAAAGAAATCAAGACACCTTCTATTTCAAAAATTGACTTTTAACTACTATTTACCGTAAAATAAATAAAAAAACTTTGAAGGCTATAGTCCTGTGGTCGAATTTCCACCTCGAAGTTTTCGAGACGAATACTTAAGTTTACAATCATTCTCAGGCTTATAAATTAACTTATTCAAATGGAGATAAATTTAAATGGTGAGAACAAGTAATGTACTCGTTCATATGACAGTGTTCATCAATAATATATGAAAACGTTTGCGACAAAACGTGACTTTCCTATTGAGGCAAAGAATTTTTTTATTTTCGATATCATGAGGTTATTCATCATTTCATTCATATAAATTTTAAGTGTCAATAAAATTTATTGCGTTTACATAATATTTCATTTGAAATAAAGAATCGAAATTGTCCGATGAATGTGTGCACGACAATTTTGATGAAGATTGAGGTCCTGTTAAAGGATTGGAGTTCATATTTAAATAGATTGGAGTCTGAGGAATATTCTCACGTAGCATCTTTAAATACATTAATCAGATTAAATAGTTATTTAGCGTAAAATCTATAAATTATAATTTGAATTAACTAAATATGGTGAAACGGAACATTTTGTTCACCCAAAGATGAGGCAGGAATAGAAAAGGAATATAAGTATACAAATAACAAATCAGTTCATAATATACACAAATCTTAATTACTCAAGGTAGAGGTAAGTTTAAATTTATATTACAAAAATTAAAATAGTTTTCTGTTACATTTCTGGTCGAATTATTTCATTTTTCATTTATTTTCTCTAACTCTTATTCCCATAAGGAATTAGCTATAAGTAAGGAAATCAAATCAAACAATATACATATCAATAGCGCGAACAAATTAGGATTATCTTATCCTCTCTCATAAGTCACAAAATTCGAAATTGTTTCAAATCAATGTCTGTCTCATACATCCATTGGCACAAAACAAGAAAAGAATCGGTATGTGAATAGTCTCTGTTCATGCGAATCTTTCCACTCAAGGACTTTTCGGCAATTGTTCACTCGATATGTTGTCCTTCAAAGGCGTCCATCTTGTTTGGTTCCCACACTATGGCGCCCTCTTCTAGGAAACACGACCTTCACACCACAACATGCGGAAGTGCTTTTGAAGCCATGGAAGTGAAAGCATCTAAATCCTGGAAACGTTTGTTTTGACATAGTGCTCATCACAATTATCCATTATTATGCTTGAAAATATTTTATTAATGCACACTACTACGCTGTATTGCCACTTTGTAATTTTTATTTTGAATTTGAATACTTTGAATATTAATTTCAATATAAAAAAACTTCTCTAAGAAAGAATTTTCTCTCCCTTTCGCATTTATTTTGGTCGATCTGTTTCATTGAACAAGAAGAACTTAAAATGAAGAGGGAAATCTATTTAAATGTTAGAAAGATAGCAATGGGTTTGATACCTGATTGATGGAAATTCGCGAAGGTAAATAACAATAAATAAGTTCCTCCTTATAACTAATATTAAATAATCTGTAAATTGGTATTTTTTCATTGTTACTTAGCTCTCAGTAAGAATGAGTTAAATTTTACTACGATATATATATCGGTGATGGAACAAAAATCTCGTTTAGAGAGGAGATATTCCAAAAGTTGATATTATTTCACCAAACTTTATCTGATTCATCCACAGTTTGATGTTGACCTTTCTGATCATAGATAGAAGATATTTTTATAGTATTACGGTATAAATATTTCCCAAATAATTTAAATATTTCACGTTAATAAATTAATCCGTTTAGATTATTTACACTTTATACTTTATGCAGAAGGATTTGAACACTCTTTCGATGGGTGTAAGTAGATTTTGACTCAGTTACCAGCTAATTATAGCAACAATTTGGAGCTAGTAATAAAATAATTAGACTGCGTCCTCAAACATCACAAAACCAAAAGTATGACTGTTTAGTTAGGATTTAGTTTTCGTCAAAATTCGTAAATTTTAAATAAAAACAAAACCTCGAAAAAAGAATTGAGAATTAGCACCTGCGTTTTTTATAAAACGAACATTTGGAGTGTGGCAGGGGTTGCCCGAATATCCGAGTATTTTTAAAGCAGTTTATTTTCCGTATACATGAACCCACCTTCCATCAATTCTTGCTACTTTTCTATTACCTTCACCAAGCCAAATTTATGTGGTGGTTTAGTGCATAACTTTCAGTACGTTTGTTGATTTCAAAAATATGTTTAAAATCTATCATAAATTGGCTTAATTTATTATATACAGTGGTACCTCGAGTTACGAGCAGCCCGACATACGAGATTTTTGAGATACGAGCTGGAGCTCGGGCCATATTTTTGTTTGAGATACGAGCCCAAATTCGAGGTACGAGCGCAAATTCGTGTTTCCGGAGCGTCCAGCTATTTGGTGCGCTGGGTCGAGCATCATCCGAGAAAATCTCTCACTCACTCGCACGTGTTACCCGCTTAAATCGAAGTGTATCTTGTGCACTGTAATCATTTTTGCGTGATTACTGAACTTTTTTTTACAGCGCAGCCAAGAAAGCAGAAACAAGTGATAGTTAAATTTACGTTAATGATAAGGTTAGTTTCAGTTTAAAGTTAAGAGCATTGTTTAAAGTATTTTCTTTTATTTGAAGTAAATAAAGTATTTGTTTTAGTTTAAAGTAACGAAAATAGTTTTAAGTTTTAAAAAAAGCGTCGTTTGCGTATGGTTCTAGAGTGCCTACACTCCTTCCCTCCTCCTCGCCGTTAAACTTCGTTAGTCGAGCTTGTCCTTCACCAAATTAAGACTATTATTCTAAATAACTCTTTTATTTCTTTGCTTCATAATTTTGTTACGTATTTGTTAATTATACATGTTTATTTTTAATTAAAAACTTATCTTTATTCATAATTTACAATATTTTGGGAATTTTTCATTGGTCCGGAACGGATTAATGACATTTTCATTACTTTCAATGGGGAAAAATGATTCGAGATACGAGCAATTTGACATACGAGCAAGGTTACAGAACGAATTAAACTCGTATCTCGAGGTACCACTGTATAGCCGTACCAACGTTTTGCTTGCAGTTGAAGGAAAGTTTGACTTATCTGCGGGGTACTGCGGGGCCGTCAAATGGAATTGATTGGCAGACTGGATAACCGGATGTTCGGTATACGATGATGTGTCATCGACCGCACCAACCCTGAGCCCTAACTAGGGAAACTGCGTGGTCTTACTCTATTAAGAAGGATAACGAGAACGCAGGCTCCCGCTGGATTCTAGGTACCTATTTCATGCTTTAGGGGCATCACCTACTAACGAATGTCCGGCCCATTCTTTTGACGGTTGTACCCCGTAAATATAAGAAAAATAAGTTTAGAAAGGAATGATTAACTAAGGAGTACGTGTAAGATTCGAACTTAATTCGAATTACACATACGGAACGTATTTCAATCTTGGTTGAGCAGTGTGTGTTTCATAACCTTTTGGAACAAGTAATAATAATCATTTGTACTGTACATATCAAGAAATGAAGTTTCCGTACCATACAGTATTTAAACTGTGTATTTTTACGTAATAGTATGACGTAATTACGCGGCAATACGAAATTCAAAAAGGTTCTAATTGGAAGTCACAAAGAGGTCTCTGTACTTCAATCAGTACAACAAAGAGCAAGTTTAATGTTTATAATGACTCTAACTAGGTTAAAAATACAAGCCTACCTAACAATTACTTCAACATACGTACTTTTAATACCCAATTGTCTCTGATTTAAGATTGATGCCTGGGTAAGTACCGAAATACAGTGACCTTACTTGACTCAACGCGTTGATCCATAATAGTGTATATAACAAGAGGTCCTCAAAAATTTTCGTTGATATTCCTAAGGGGTACAGCCTGACCGTTTTTTTTCGGATGTTAGTACGATTGAATGCCCATAAGGCTCACGAAACCTGATCTGGGATCTGTAGGAACTTCCCTATTTATAGGGTTAGGGAATCAGGTCTTGTGGAATCTAATCTCAGTGATTACTTATTGGGCTAGACGTACTGACTATAGTCCGGCGCCTTTTTTTTAAGGCGTACCCCGCTAAGATCCCAGAAATGACAGATTAAGAAAAACAATGCACTCAGTAGTACATAGAACATGGCACTGCTAACACTAATATTTTTTAGATAAATTTGAGTATTGTGCGTGTTTCATAAGACGCTTAGAAATTTTTATTTACTCTTTAAAAGACCACTTGCTTGTCTTAACATACCTTCCGGTGTTTGGTTGCGGGTGCAAGCACCATGTCTTTACTTCCATAATCGGTTATTCTAGAGTATCGTTTGCGGGAAGATCGAATTTTTTTATCGAATAGTTCGGGCATCTAATTCCCTGATCTTTTCCTTATAGTCAGAGCAGTCTATAGAACAGAGAGGACGGATATTAGCAGTAACAACTTCCGAGTAGGTACCTTTTCTGAATTTATCTAATAGGTTTAGCCTTTTTTTAAACAAATTTTTACGTTACGCTCACCGAATTATCGTAGTAGTTCTTTGCAAAACGGATCGCCTTCCGCAGACCCTTTTCTAAGTCGCTGATGTAACATTTTTCTGCAGGGACCCATATACTGCACTTATATCATCATTAAGGTGTATAGCCTGATGTTTGCCGGATTTTAGGTTCGCTTGATGGATCATAAGGTTTACCAAACCTGAATTCAGCAATCGGGAGTTGTGAGGTCTACTCTATAAAGATGGTTAGCGAGCACAGATTCTGTTCTCTAATCCCGGTGATTGCTTTTTGGCGTCGCGTATTTTGTGACTGTTGTAACCCGCTGAGATCCAAGAAATGACTTGTTAGAAGAATAATGCACTAAAACTTACATGGAAGAGGGTACTATAAACACACACACGGAATGTTTATCATTTAAGTTTGAGCGGTGTGTGAGTTTCATAAACCTTTCGCAAATCTTTATTTACTCATTAATTTTCTCACACATTATGCTCATTGCGTGTTTTGAACAAATAATAGTTGGATATATATATATTTGTGTTAAATAATTTAAATTATTAATACGACGGAAATTGATGATTAAACGAAGATTAATTATAGTTTCTATTGTTTTAAAACGTAATTCATTGTATTTAAGTGTATTTCAATGCATAAAAACGTGTGTATGTACGTATTCTCTATTTAATGTATATCATACGAATCTAATGGAATAAATAAATTTTTTCGAGTTTATTAGTGTACTTTTTTCGTGAATTGAAATATATCCTGTTATTTCTCCTGTTAGGTCGATCAATGTGTGAACCTAATAAAACTTTCATAATTCATGATTAGATATATCAACCATTTACTTGCAGTTTGCAAGCATAATTTTATTCCTATTTTATACGGACAGAAATAAATATAAACATTCTTCTGTTAATTCATGAATTCAAAGAATTTACGATTAAACGAAGACTTAAGAGCCATTTACAAAACTTCTATTACATCTATTTTGAATTTTGAATTTTCCCTCTTCATTATGACTTGGTAAGAATATCGTAGAAATGATCGCGAGATGGCTCATGACATTTATTTGCAGAACATCTATATTTATTACATTTTACTTCTAATTTATAGGAAAATTCCTTTAAATATCACCTCACTTTGGACAAGTTAGGTATGTTTTTTCGATTCACTGTTCCATAATTTCGAATTTTAGCTTCGCATTCATAATATCTCAAAATACAACCCTTGGCCCTCTCGTATGGACAGACCTCGCCGTAGCCTCCCTTGATTTCTCGCATTCACGGAGGATACCTTCTGGGTATACAACGTCAAGGATGGGGACAACTTTTGTGTGTGTGGGGGGGGGCATGGAGGAAATGCCACACCAACTCATATCGGTGTACATTTCTCCGCCATACCGTCCTGTTCCAGAAAATGGAACAAACCAAATTTTGAACGTAACAGAAGACACCCGCCAAATTTCGAAAATTATTTAAGACACATGACTAATCGACATTTCATCATAATATCAAAAACGTAATTTAAAACACGTGGGGAATGAAAATTTTCATAATATTTGAAAATGGATTTTTTTAATGAAAACGCAATTTTTAAAAGGAGTCGTATTTGTTAATTATACATGTTAATTTTTTAATTAAAAACTTATCTTTATTCATAATTTACAATGTTTTGGGGATTTTTCATAGGTCCGGAACGGATTAATGACATTTTCATTACTTTCAATGGGGAAAAATGATTCGAGATACGAGCAATTTGACATACGAGCAAGGTTACAGAACGAATTTAACTCGTATCTCGAGGTACCACTGTATACATATTGTATAATATATATCTATTATTTATTTGCTTATAAATCTTAATTATCATATGGACTTTTGATTTCTTGGAAAAGAAGAGAAATCTATCGAAATGAAGTGAGATTTTCTAAATTATGCAACTGCATTTTCCTTTTGTTTGGAAAACTTTTCACGCTAAATAAGAAGCATTATTTATTTTTGAAAAAAAAGGCGATGAAATCGTGACCACAGATATCTTCACTTCGGAACCAATTCGAGTGTCCTTGGCTGGAATTGCAATTCGAAAGTTATTTCATCTGCTTCGTTATGAAAGGAAAGCGATCAGTCGTTCGTAATATCATTTTCAAGAAAAAATTTAGTTTTAGATCAATTGCTTTATTGTATTGCAGAATATGATTGTAATTCCCACGATTTCGCGGTAATCGATTTCGAGTATTTAAAAGAATTTACGTCGATTTATCGAACATGTTTCGTTGATTACACAATATGATATAAAAAAATTTGGAAATTGTATTGAGTACACAAGTTTGAATTAGATTGAATCGTTTCATTTAAGAGCTATAATTTCGTTTGTTAGCATATTTTATAAAAAAGAATTATTAATAACCGATAGGATTTGCGCTGTTAAAGAAAACAATTTTTCCAATGAAGTTTTTATAAATAATGGATGTTTAGTCACCAAATTTATAAGTACCATATCGTTCTCAGAGATCTTCATATAAATATCTTTTGCTCAATTATGAAAGCATTCGAAAGGGAGAAAATTTCGCATGCGCTCAAAGGATACAAGTGCAGCAAAAAAAGTGCAGAGTAATGCTTTCTGCGCGTGTTTAGTCGTTGCTTCGCGCATTCATAAACGTCTCAGGGAACTTAAAATAAACATTTCTTGCTTCGAGTTTTTGTGTCCATTTCCGTTTGCTCGTCCCTTTTACGTATTCCTCGAAGACTGAATGTTCTTTGGCCGTGAACTTGAAAAGTCTCCCGTTGATGGCGTCTCTTGTGACGATTATTCCAAAGAAATCGGACGAAATAATGTCGAGAGAATAAATGGACGCTTTCAAATTATTCCTATTGCGGATAACTTATGTGGATAAGTTAATATTGACACACTATGAGAGTTTAATATAAAGAGATTCTGATAATTCTTCGCAAATATTATGAGGATATTGTGTCTATTGAATTACGTCTTTTTAAAATCTCACATATCGATGCATAATTATTTAGTTATTACATTGTAGTATTGATTTACAGTATGAAAAGCCAATATCTTCAAATTTGCATGGATTCGGAGATCAATTTGATTCAGAAATAGAGATCAGATGTTAAAAGATGTCAATCCGAGAATACAAAAATTAATGGACTACATGTTTGAGAAATCAATGAATTATATGTAGATATACACTTACCATCAGCCATTTCGATGCGTATATCAAATCGATGCTATTTCTTACACCTTGGTTTTGAATATTTTGCAATCAGAGAAGGAAATAGAAAATATTTAACCCAATAGGGTTTTTGCACATGATATAAATGTCATAAAAACCCTTCTTAAAAATGTTTTTTTTAAGTATGATTTTTATTTATGTGATAATCTTCATATTTGTTCGAACAGGGCCAACTTCCCTTTAATCGCCTTGTAAACAAAAATGTACCTTTCTCTTGCAATGTGATCCAATGGAACTGCTGTGTTTTGACTGTTATCCAAGAAATACTTCAAAGTCTGTCTTCTGCTCAAGTTCGTCGAAGACACACGAACGAGAAATGCAAACTCTCAGTGGGGATAGAGTCTGTGAGATGTGTTTTCATTAAAATCGAGCGCCCGATTTCGTTTAGAACCTAATAATGAATTGAAGAATTAAGTAAAAATTTGAATTGTATTCGAATTTAATGGAAAACTTACCCAAAAGACTTCAATGTTTTCATTCCTGTTCATCCTTGGGCTCCTACCGAGTTCATCGCTCTTCCTTGTCCCCCTTTTATATCACGTATTTCGGAAGACATTTATCGCGAGAGAAATTTCCTCGAAAATGTCGAAACTTCCGGAAATGAGCGCATAAAGGAACCCCAAAACAATTACAATGGAGACGATATAAATACGCTTAATGAATAACTATTGCCTAATTAAACGGGTTTTTCTACAAATTCACAGATATTAGAAATACGTTAACTAAAATTAGCAGAATTAGTTTGAAAATGCTTCTTGAGTTCCGGATGCGAGTGCAGATCACTCAGCGGATTCTTTCGACCTTCGAAATAAAAAGCGAAAAGAGGCGAAAATAAACATTGGCTGAAATAGATGGAATTAAGACCTCTGCCAAAAGAAAAGAGGCGCTTGACCCTTAGTTTCTCCTTATCGTCCAAATTACTCTTTAGGGTTCAAGAGCAATGACCTCTTCGCGTGTATTTTGAGGACAATCAACGAGCGAACTCTAGTTATTCAAAAAGTTAAAACAAGGAACGGTTTCCCTAAATACCTTTGCATTCATATTGATATCCATGTAAAACTGTCGTTTTATTAAATAATAGATGAATCGTTATGTGAATTCTACCGGAGTTGGAAAGCGTTGGCTGATGTCTCGGGATCAAATCCCGTCTGAAATTTTCCTCTCAGATGTTTGTGAAAGTCCGTTTTTAAGTTTAGAAGTAATCGTCCTGATGTGGATGTTTATGCGGTCTTTGATAATAAATAAAAATAGTTATTTGAATTCTGCCGGTGTTTGGAAACTGATAATAAGCAATTTCAGGTGAACGTTGCAGTGTAGATGTCTCAAGGAAATTTATTACGATTATTTTTTCGAGAATTATTGAGAGTATCACATCAACAAAGAATGTACTTGCAATTTGGAAATTTAAGCTCGATTATTGGTAATTTATATCTATTAACCTCTTTTACAATTTTTATATACTTCTAATCAGTCAATTCTTGTATGTCGGTTCGAAAATGTAAATCTCAGATAAATCTAGGAGATTAAATCTAAAAAATAACCATTCAAATCCAGTTTCTGTCATTTGTAGAAAGTATGAATATTTCAGCATAATATATATTTTATATATAAAGCAAAAGATGCTGTAGATCTAAGTATTGATATTATTCTCCAAGAACAATCGGAAAACCTAGCAGATTTGGAAATAAGAGTAGACACCATAAATTTGAGCGCAGAAACCGAGAAATAATAAATATCTCTTTAGAGAAACCATTTCAGCCATAATCTTAGAAAACGGCCTGTCAACAATGCATTATTTGGTGGAACAAAACTTCGAACTTTAGAAAACGACGCTTGTCCTAAATTTCCCCTTTTTTTAGTCAAATTCCTTAGCTGACCATTGCTCTTATTAAGGTTTACTACGTCCATTAGCTCCCCTAAGCATTCCCTCATTCATTCTTCCCAATTATGTCCTAAACCGGAACGCACGGCAACCAAAACAGGCGTTTATTGGTTCCGGAAGGAGTGCAGCTACTTTACGGTGGCTCATTATGTCTTTCGGAGGAAACATCCATAATGGTCTTAAGGAACCCTGAGACACCCGTTTTGTGAAAGTTGGTGGAAAAAGGCTGACCGCCCAACTTTCTTCCGAATTGCTACCGAAAGAAACTGTGCACTCTTTCGCTCTCTTTTCAGCCATTCGTCCCAACATTTTTAAACTGAATTACTGGAAATATGTTAAAACTCTTATCAACAGAATCCGTTTGCATCCAGAAATTCAGCATCCGCAAGAGATCATCTCAAAAGTCAGCTACGTAAACATTTCGAAATTTGAATCAATATTGAAATGATATTTGAATATACTACGAGTATTATTATAATCAGTGAGTGTGTAAAAGGTGCCATACTGATCCATAGCAGCAAACAGATTGAGGATGTGATCAAAATGTTCTATCATCATCTTGCAAACTGTTCATAACTGAATATCATAGAAATTAGAACATTTTTACATGAAAATGGAGAAAAAATCATAGATAAATAATATCTTTCATCTAAAATATCATTTTACGATTTAAAACTGATGCCCTGTAGTTAAAATGTAACTGAAATGTCACTGAAATTTATATTTTATATTTTACTAAAATCATAATATTTTATAAGCACATTCTTCGACAAAAGAATTAAAATATTTATATATCCAATCATTGAACAATACCATCGAGTGTATCAACCTCAATGAAGATCCATTTGTCACCAGATTTTCGAAGTATGAGCGTCTGACACAGGAGAGGTCACTCTCTCGGAGTTATAAACAACGAACAACTCTCACATATTTTCCTTAACGTGCAGACTATTCCGTGATCAGTAGAATGACCTTTTTTACTGACCCTTTCATTTTTGTGGCAAAGGCGTTATACTATCCCCACGTGACCAACTCATGGATGGTTTGCAAAAGAGCTCAACCCCCGATGACCTCCTTTTCCCAATTTATGACCCATCGTCCACTGCCCGACCTTTCTTTTCTGCCTAAATTCACGCTTTTCCCAATTTCTAATAGGAGGTTACTTTCGAAGTCGTTTACTTGCAAAAAGTGTCCAATCACTTTACTGAGGTCGCATATCTCTACAGATCTAGTACCTAGTTGTTGAACAACTCATCTAGGAACTTTTCAAGTTGTGATGTTTTCTATTCTAACTACTCACTGGTATTAATGTAAATTTTTATTAAATTTTTTTACTAATCATTAGTTGGCTGGTATAAAAAAATAAAAACTTCTTATGGAATGACCCCCTCCACTGACCTGGGAAAATGAATTATATACAGCATAATTTAGGATTAAATTTTCCAATAGAATTACACAACAGAGGTAAGTGTTCGGCCATTGGATTATTTATAACTAAAGTAAGTGAAAGTTCAAAAATGTATTAGAATTGTGTGACGAAAAAACTTGAGACGACTCCATTTATAAAACGCGTTTCTATGAAATCCTTTTTCACATTCTTCGTGATCTTTTCGAATTATGATGGAATGGCGATTCTCCAGGTGTCTTAAATAAATTTTCAAAATTTTTTTGGTGTCTTAAATTTCAAAATTTTGTGTGGGAATGTTCCAGAATGTGGAAGGTCATGGTGAGGGGAGCCAACCTGAGTTGATGTAGTATTTGCCCATTTCATTCAGTCCAAATCGCTTTATACCGAAAGATATTCTAAAGTAAATGTGAGAAAACGAGGAAGGCGAGGGTACCAAGAGTTTTTTAGAGTAATTATGAATGCGGAACTGAAATTTGAAATTATGGAATTCTTAATCGATTAAATTTACCAATTTTATCCAAATAGAGGTGATATTTGAAGAAGTGCTTCTTTCATTCGAAATGAAATAATTGAAATTGTTTAGCATATAAATGTTTAGAGCCATCTTTCGATGATTTTTACGTAATTTAAACGAAGCTATAATAAAGAGGTAAAATTTGAAATTTTAAGATGTCTGTACATTTTTATAGGTGCCTCTTAATTCTTCGTTTAATCGTAAATTATTTGAATTTATGCCTTCAAGAATAAGACAGAAAAATGTTGGTAATTTTGTAAATAATATGAGTCCAAAGTAGCATGCAAACTGCAAGCATATGATTGATATAATTCAATAATGAGTAAATAAAAAAATCCGCAAGTTCTATAAAACTTGCATACTGCTCAACCTCAACATTCTGTGCGTGTGTTTAAAGTTAAGTTCGATCTTACACGTACTTCTTAGTGCATCATTTTTTTCTCTCATATTATTGCTGTGGTCTATAGGCTTCAGAAGAATTGTATAGAACTGTAAGGAAATTGTTGATTATTCTTATAATGTATAATTAAAGTTTTTCGAAAGTTTTGTAAAGCTTGCACACTCAACCTAAATTAAATATCTTACCGAATGTGTGTTCCGTGTTAAGTTCCATCTTTCATGTATTTCCTAGAGCATCATTCTTCCAATGTGTTATTATTACCCTGATATTATTGTGTACAACCCTGCTGCCATCACTCTCCAAAATATTTGAACTGGTTTTACTCAAAAAGTTACTTGAAAAGTAAGGTAAGTAAAACTTGAACTGATACTTTTAATTCTTTGTGCAAGCCCAGTGACATTTAAAAACACCGAAAGATAAATCAAGAAATACGAAATATTTATACGTAATATTGCTGATCGTTTAAAAATCGTTAGAAACACACCAAAAGTACTGAAGTATAAATTACGGGTAACAAATTATTAGGGAGGTATAAAATTCAATAGTTTATTGCAATTAATTGCATTTAGCCCATACAGAAACATGTGAAAACAATATTCAGTACAATTTATAAATTGGCAAGTTACGAAATGAATTCGTAACTCAGCACAAAGTTAGATTAGTACATAATAAACATATGCAAGTACATAATATAATTCCATAATGATAAATAGAAGTACAAGCACAAAATATCAGGTAAAAGTAAAAATTTAAGTACAATTAAAGACAAAAAAGTATAGAAATACAAGTACGTAGGAAGAAATTTATTTTAAACTCTAATTAATACCATACAATCCAATTAATCTCCCAATATCATAAAACTAAATAGCATTCACTTCCATTAAAAAGTAATTTAACAAATACACATAAACTGATCCATATAAACTAATATGTCTTTCCAGGAGTCTAACAGTGGACATTCTGAATTAAAATGTAATTTAGAGGAAATATTTTGCTTCTATTTGCTGCTGGAGCATCCCGAAAATTCTCCGCAGATATGGACCAAAAAGTGAAGATATATTTCTGATATTCAAATAAGATTTTCGTCATTCTCATATCGACTCAGAGTTTGTCAAGAAGTTTGAACGCCTTTAACCTGCATTAACATAAAATGTCTGAAAGTATATATAAATATCTGAAAATAAAAAGAAGGTTCTGAAATTAACTATATCCTTCTGAAAGCAAATTGAACGCTGTAAAAGTAAACAGATTAGTTACTTATAAATGCCATTATATGAGGGGAAAAAATATTGGTACTTTTTCATTATATTAATATTTCATTTGTTTTTTACGGAAAGATTTCCGCAACACCACACCTGATGCTGCGAATATTATTATTTCACGGTTTACATATGATCAGAATTTACAGACTTGATGCAATCAATGAGGAACGCATGCTTCTCTTCGTGCCGAAAACATGAGAGTTACCTTGAATTCACAATAAGTGCGCCTTCATAAATTTGCATTTATCTGTGAATTTTGTTGTCAGAAATTAAAATGCATCATTATCAATGCATCAATTCATCTTGTCAGACTTAAATATTACTTATTTTTTCGAACCACTACACAAACTTTTGAGTTAACTAAATTAAATATTTTCGTCCAGCAATTTTTCTAAAGAAAAATAATTACAAATGAGCGACTTGACTATTAATAATTAATATATTTAATATATTAAATATCATTTAAACTTTCATGAAAATTTAAATTTAAGTGTACTTATGAACTATACTTATGAAGCACATAAAATAATTTATGGTTTGCTCAATTTTGAAATAGCATGCTATAGAAATTTCATAAGGAGCATAAGATCAGAAGTTCGTTTCCCTTTAGAAAATAAAATAGCATAATAATTCGACTTAATTTCAAAAAATCTCTCAACATGATCATCAATTACTTAGGGTATTCTATGTGAATAAACTTTCTTATCTATTAATTAACGAAGCATGTCAGCGTATCCTAGAGCCCACGCATCCTACAACACTTTTATGATTCGCGTGTTGCATAAAACGATTTCTTTAGACGACATGATGCTTTTTTGCATGAATTTGATCAAAACAAAAGGATCACACATGTGTAGGAAATGGATTTTATTCATAATATAGAAATTATAACTTTGTGATGAAAATTTAGGCATTTGATAACACTCTTATGTATTTTAACGCACTTTTGCATCATATCATAAGTTAGTAATTTGAACGCAATAGTTTATAGTTTTCCTGTACAATTTGTATATTTTATTTGACGAAAGTTGAAACAAATCTTCAAATAGGAATATGATGAATTAGAAAGCAGATTCCAAAATGGTGCCCTATGAAATACAACCATTTTCTAAAAGAATTTACACAATTATACAAGTTTATCGATTCCCGTATTTCCAAGTAGCCGCAAAATCTTATCGTTTAGGTACATTAAAATATTTATGCTGATAAAATACATAATTTATATTAGTTTATCAATAGTAATAATAATAATACTAGTAAAAATTTTCTTCCTTTATGCTTCAAATCGATTTTCCTAAATCAAAGATAAAATTCTGAGTCTTTCATATAATATAAGCTACGTTGATGAATCTATGAAGTTGGTGATATATTGTATTTTCGAAAAAGAATTATGTTTTCGATCGAAAATGGGTATTTCTTATAAGAACGCCGAATATTATAATATACTTTCTAATTTATTAATTTATATTATTATTCAGTAAATTCCCTGTGGAGATTGTCGCGAGAAAAAGTAATACTTATCTATCATTATTCATTTATCGCTAATATTTCAAATTCAGAATTTTATCTTTTACGTCGCTTAAAAATTAATTTGAAGTATATAATGAAAAACTTCACAAAAGTAACAATTATTAAATAGCAGAAGCGAAATCTTATGACTTGAATATTGACATTTTTGAACATCAATCATCATTTTGATATTATTCAACATCCTGAAAAAATATAAGCTAAGTATTGATAAATTAATATGAACTACTTAGGTAAGGCTTAAATTTCCTATTCAGCATATAAATTTAGAAGAAAATACGAAATGGGCAAAACCTTACCCATGCTGTTTAATATTAAGTTGAAGGAAAAAGTACTTCGTATTTCCCACAGGATTTTTTTATTCCGAAACCGGCCGTTCGATAAAAAAATCCTGTGGGAAATACGAAGTACAGTAGAAATACAGTAAGACCCCGCTTAACGCTGTTTCAGTATTACGCGGTTTTTTTGGGGTTCCCCTAAATCGCATACTGTATTGATACTTGTTGTATACATGTGCGAAGGAAACGGCCAAGCACCAACCAAAAGCGGTGCACTTTATAGCGACGGTGATACGTAAATGCACTATGTATTTTTCAACGCTCTTTCGTAAGTCTGTCCAGAAAAAAGATTCCAACTGTATTCTCTGTAAGTCGCAATCCCAGTACAAACGCAGCTTTCCTGCGTCACAATTGATTTATTTGTTCTCATCAAGGTTATTGGGTATATAAAGATACGAACATAATATTTTGTTTTATTGTGATAAATTTGGTAAGAACTGATAAATTTTTTATTCTTTGTTCTTTTCACAGATCGCCATTATATATTTACATGTACATTACGTACATACATTTAGTACATGTGTCACGATGCCTCGTTTAGCGCTCGAAGTTATTTGAACGTATCCTCCGCGTTAAGAGGGGTCTTACTGTACTTTTTCCTTCAACTTAGAATGTCGTTCCACGGAGTGCGGCTAACCAAGATAGAATTTATTTATATTTAGAATTAATAGAATACTGTTTAATATTAGTAATTATGACAAAGTTAATTTTGAATTCTCATCGTTTTCATTTCTACAGCAATGAATAAAGATGTGAATGGTGGGATTAATCCATTAACTTCGAATGTGAAGTTTTGAGAGCTACTTTAAGGAAACTAAACCAGCATTAAGTGTATTTCAAACCTAAATGATAAAGGGCTTATGAGGCGTGTAAAGAGGGAGCTCAGATGCTTAGCACGTGAGAGATACGGGGTTCGATTCCCGGCGCCTCCAATAATTTCCCTCCTCCTTAAGTTACGAAATTATCATTTATAGGCAATTAATACTTAAAATATATACGTTACAGATGCAAAATAACTAATGCAGTACTAAAAAGAACTTACAGATAAGTTATTAATCTGACAATTAAATGACATTAAATTTTATTTTTAATATAATATGCGTATGGTCATGTTTGAATTATTACCGTTCCCAATAGCGATACATTACATTGATTCAATATATTTACCAATTTTTTATTATCACATAAACTTAATGGAGAAAAGATAAAGAGACACTTCGGGTTTACACATCAAGTCCTTCGATATTTGATTTTAAAATAAAATTTAATCAAAATTATTTACTCCTATAGTTCGGTTAGAAATTCTAAAAGTGCAAAATAGGTGACAATCTCATTATTTTAATTTAATTACAACGAAATTTTTGTATTTTAAAGGTGACATATTTTATGAGCTTCTCAGAAGTATTTCTCAGAAGTATGAGTTTTCAGAAGTATTAATTAGGGAATCATTAATTGTCGTTAATCGAAAAAGAAACTCTTGGCGATGTGTCTTTATTTTATTCTTTCAATGAGTAATCGTCGGAAAGGAATATCTAAAACGACTTAAATTACTTCAGAGAGTCTTAATAGTGAACAAAACAATAATTTTGAACTCTTGTGATCTAGTTGTATAGTTCGTCGTTCAATATTGAATTAAACCAGTAAATCCTACAATTGGATTAAAAGGAATGTTTCGCTACATTGACTAATATAATTTTACACGATGCTGATACAATCCTGTTTCACTTTTAATTCTTAAATCTATCCTATAGTATGCTCATCTATTTTACACTTTCTTCTAAATTTGAAATTCCTGACCGATTAAATTCTATATTTATCCATTCCATAATTAAATCTAATTGTTTTGTATTTTATTCTTAAGGGATTCCACATTGCACGTTGTTTACATTATTGTATATATTATTATTAATACATCATTGTATTAAATATTTATTGAAAATAAATTGCATAGAGATGAATGAGAAACTACGTATGTATTATCATGATGGAGATGGATGGCATATTCCAAAACTTGTCTTTAAATTCGGCTGATAGTAACGGAAAGAACGGAAGTAAGTAAAAAGGAATGGATTGTGACTCGAAATATGAATGAAAAAATACATAGAAGTTTACAGTGAAACCCCTGAATTTAAGGCGAATATATCAAAACCTATAATTTTGCATATTAGTCTAATACTATAAACAGTCAATCGACTTCTCGAATCTTATATTTTATTGATTGCATGTTGAAATTCGCATAAAGATGCCTCAATCACTGAATGAAAGATATATTTTTCATTCAAGAGAACGTGAAATGCAGATTAAAAATACTAAAACGAAATCTAAATCACAGGTGATATTAAAATGAATTCTGTGATTGATAAATTTAAGGAATTAATTTCTACTGAAATTGAAACTGAAGATAAAAAACTGAGTATTTAAAAAGCATGTGCTCCAGAAATATTCATAGATAAATGTGAATGATCAGCTAACAATGAGAAAATAGCGGTATTCATTCTCTAACAGGAAATTTCATATTAACCAAGACTCGAACCTGGGAACTTGCCATTGAAAACTCAATTCTCTGGCGAGGTTAGTCATGCAGTAACCCTGGAAGTAGTATATAGCCGTGATACATACATTTTTCTACAACGATTTGGAATTTTCTCCGCGAATAGAAAAGGGATAAAAAAGTTCGTAGATCTCTATAGAAGAAGGATGTATGGTGAAATGCATTCTGAATTGGTAATTGAAGGTAGAGAATTACTAAGTGCAGATGGGTGCGTACACTTATTAAATATTTTCATGTGAACATGCTCCTCTCAGACAAAGAATAAATAACCTAAGAAAGTAAAATTGTGTTGAGCGATGGAATAATAATGAATGTTGAACAAGGGGTAATAGATAAAAGTATAAATGGATCAATTAATATTACATGTATTTCGTAAGTATACAACCAAGACGAGGAAAATACATAAATATGACTGAAGAAGACAAGGAAAATATATTACTTAAATCGCTCGCAACTTCAAGAAGAGTACATTTAACTTTGAAGACGAGTAAGAATAATTTTACGAGAAAATTTTTCATTGAAAGGAGAAGATTGATATGTCTTATACTAGTAAATTGGAAGAGTGTACTTCAAAATAAACATTAACGCTACGAATTTAAATTTGGGAAAAGATGATTTTTTGATAAGCAGATGGAATGGACTTCTTTGTTATTACCTACAAGTTCGCTCCAAAAAGTTAACTCAAGTTTGTCTTCACTTTATTGAATTCTCTGTGCAATGACGATTATTTAAAAAAAAAAATTTGTGTTCTGTGGATAAATGCGATAATTTCCTAATATGTTTTTAGAAAAGATATCCAGGCAAATATTATATGCTTTCAAAATAACACAGTTTTCCGAATAACTTTAAAGTTATAAAAATATAAAATGTGCAAAGAATGAGGATGTTCATTGAAACTTTATGTTATTTCTACATAAATATCCTGTAGAGAATATGTTCTGAGGAAATAAAGAGTAATATATTTAATTTTCCATAGCAAAAAACAATAGCTCCAAAAGTCAAGTATGTTTGCTATCCCATATTATTTAACTGATTAACTGCAATGAGAAGTTAATTTGCGACGGATACGACAATTAATAATTTAATCAAAATTTTTAAGAATTTCAAAGATTTGTTATAGAAATTAAATCGCACGAACATTTTAATAATTAATACCGTAGTAAATATTTTAACAGCATACTCAACTAATTATATCCAAATTGGCAAACACAGCTTATTAAAAATCTCTTTGTCGTTAAATCTTTCATGAAAAGTAAAAGATGTTTACGGAACTTTTGTTAAAAATTATTTATAAAAATATTCTTAGGAAAAATATTTGGAAATATTTGAAATATCAACATTTCAATGAAATGCTTATTATCACCAAAAATAGTTCTTTAATTATGCTTATAAAGGTAATGAGTCAAAATTTTCCGTTCAAATATAAAAATTTGCGCAGTAAAGAAAACTAGAATGAAAGAAAAACTAAAATTGTAAATCTAATCCAATTGTTTAAAGTGCAAGTGTCAAAAATTTCGTCCAACCTAAGGATACTTTCTACGTTTATAGATTTCAAAAGTATTTGATAGAGAATTAAAATTATTATATATATATAAGAATATTTAAATAAATATCGAATATATTTTTACTATCAAGCATAAACTCATACACATCACAATAAAAATGTTAAAATGAAGATAAATGATTACATCTGTGTATTTTGCCTTCGCATAATCGGTTCATGATATCATTAATTTTAAGGGATTATTTCCTTTAAAATAAATTTTAGAGCAGCGTAGAATTGTTATATCATATATACACGTATTTGATCGCAAAATATGAAAAACTTTTGAACTTATAAAATCAAATAAGAATTTGTTGAAAATGCAATGGGTGTAAAAAGAGAGCAGTCTATTTTATTAAGGCAGATTTAGTCGAAACTATAGCGGATCATTGTGTAAAATGTCAATTATGGTATATTTCTCAATAAAACTTAGCTAAACTAAAGTACCGTTTATCGAAAATATGAACGTAAAATCGCAAGAAATTGAGTGTAATTCCTATAGACGTTCGCACTCAATTAGTTTCCTCAAATATTTACCCAAAAAATTGAGAAGCGAAAGTAACTTAATTAAGGCAATTAGCTACATTTCTCAAAAATTATCAAACGCGTAAAAGTCAGGTGGCGTTCACTTAAAACCTTCGGCAATTGTCTGTGTAACCTAATTAACAGAAATTATATTTTCCGCGTCGGAGCCAAAATTCCAACGCGTTCGAATGTCTGCACGACTGCTATTAAAAGTAAAAATAAATCAAGATATCTGTTTTGCCTAGAGGGCTACTGAACTTGAACTACTAAGCCAAAGGAGTTTTGGCATCGGTCTAATTTTAGCACCTTTCGAGGAGGAAAACAGCTTGAGAGGGGACCACATTTCAAACATCTTTTTTCTCTCAACTACCAGTATGTTGCTCCCTCAACAGTTTCCATCTTTCTCAATACCTTTCGAAAGTGAGCATATTCAGATTGGTCCTATCATCTCTGCAATCGCTATCTACTCATTTAGCAATCCATTAAAATGATAAGAAATGCTAGAATTCCGATGAGATTCAGAAGTTATTTCCCAATAAAATGTTCTTCAGAAACAAGAATAATTGACCGGAGTAACTGAGGTTAAGTATCTGCACTTTTTCTTTTAATGCTTTGATTTATATTATTTAGTATTATTCCGTAGCTGATTTATATTACAATTTCATCACCTTTTTAAGAAGTTAACATGAACTTAAAATGAAATTCAAATAGATTTAAATTAAAAGGTTTCTTGAATATAAATAACATGCATAATAATGCACTTGCTGGAGTTTTTACAGCGATTTTATCAAGACCTCGAGAAATTGTAGATTTAACATTGACAAAACCTCTTTAATCGAACGTATCCATCGTTTAAGAAATGTTGAACAACTGAAACGCATTTCTCTACAATCATAAGAAACTTGCACAACGACAAAGATCTATTGCATCACGTTTGAAGGACGAAATTACATTATCTGTTTCACGCGATATAAGTACGCAACATTGGCGATAAGGATTGCAAATATAGCACCACTCTAGTGCGTAGTGCACGGAATTATCAATTAGAGGAAAAGGAACAAAAATTCTTTTTTCTGCATGAACTTACAGCGGGAATTGAATTTGATGCCACTCTGAGTACGTCACTTCGCTGTTTCGTGTGAAAGTATGCATCGTCACAAAAGGCACACAACACATACTATGCGTGGTTACATAAGGGTATATAAATCTTAGTTGACGATCTTTACGATTATCATGCAAAGGACACAGCTTGGTGGAATGCAGCCCATCGAAAGACATATCCATCTTAACAAAAAACTTTGGAATGCTAGACATTTTAAGCGAAAAAGTCCCGGTATTAAAAATATCACTTATGCAGAAAAACCTTTCCTAAGCCTCCGACAAATCCCTTAATTTTCCTTCGTCAAAAGCCGATGCCGACAGAAACGCATTCCGAATAGATGAACCCTTGGAAAATATCATCCCCTCCTGAACTTCGCATCCTCAATAGGCATTCCCAAGGGCAGACCTGTGGAATGAGATTAGGGCGTCTTTCCGTCAACCCTTCCTCTTCGTCTGCACAAAACCCCCTTCGGTTCAACGAACTCGACCGAAGGCCGGAGTTGGGCAGGTGTGGGAGGCCATCACCTGCGGAGAAAAAAAAATGTGCGCCCACCATGATGGAAAGTGAGAGTTATTTTCCACCTCCGATTAATCCCGAGGGATGTTGTTGGTATTAAAGACTGGGACGAGTGGATCTCTTTCGAAGGTTGCCGATATTTCGAATGCTAAAAATAAAAGAGTTGCGGTCTCCCGAAAAGTTCGGGAAACTTCTCTGGAAATTCGACAGTGAAATTTTACGATTGCCGAATTCGTGGCACAATTATGTCTTCAACTCTTCATTCAGCGCTGATACAAAAGACGTTCCTTAGCAAAAGAAATTATTTGTATGCAAACAAAATATCTAACGAACATCTATATATTTGAATGTGCGTAAAAAAGAGTCTATTCATCTAAACCGTTACGTGTCTAAATTGTTTTCCTTTTTATTTACAAATATAGTTCCGAAAATGATAGAAAGGATAGCCTGAATTATAACAACGTGTTATTATCATTATACTACATGCAATTTTGAGGTCGATTACAATTTCTATAGCCATATATACAGTCAGATATAATTCAATCGACCCCCTTTCATACTTTCTATGCACACAGACGTATTCAGGAGCAGTACAAGTTAATTCTGGTTATCTAGTTTTGTAGGAGATGTGGATGTTTGATTATCGAAGGAAACTTAAGTGAAATCAGGTGAAAAAAGAGAAATTAGAAACTGAATATGAACTATTAATGGAAAATGGTTCTGTAGATGAAGAATAACACCAAAGTTTTATGGATGCTACTTTTACAATCAATCCCAATAGTCCGAAGATTCAAGAGTTCAGGAGGAATGATATGAAGAGATTTACACAAACATTCAATAAAATTTGACACAAACATTCAATAAAATTTCTTCATCATCATTAGTTAATATTATGAGCACTATTTATTACTCATTATAATCTAATTTCGCATTTACTGTCACCGAGTAAATTGAAAATAGCTATTTTCAATATCTAGAGAGAAATACTACTATTTGAATGAATTCCGACATCTAGTCAAACATTTCTCACCGCTTTTACATTAAGCACATCTTGAACATTATCAAAAGAGGCAACAAAACAGCCTTTGATCTCGAATGCATTCATTTTCCAACCTTTTCGATGAATTGGGGAATAGAACGATTCCTTCGGAAAATTATAAATCGCTATAATCAAAAAGTAAAATGTATGTCACTATTAAGTATTCCGGTTTTTAACAGGAAAGAAGTCTTTTTTGTGATCCCAAATTAACGACGAAAAGAACTGTGATCTACTTATATATTTGAGACGACGAGCACATCGGTGTACAGGTTTTCGCAAAGAATGGAGTGGAAGCGGGTTTGCCCAACGAGAAAGGAAGTGAATGCTTGGACAATCAGACGAGGGGCGGGTGAACCCTCAAGAATAAAGAGACAAGTTAAATTGAGTTAATGTATTCGCTCAATGTCTTCAGATTGTACTCATTGCGGACTCAATTGGCTGGATAAGAGGCTATATATTTAAGGGAAGTCTACAGTTGGAGGTGGTATTGGTTGCTGGGGTGAAAAAAACGATGTCATAAGAGAAGAATTGCTAAAAAGGAACACGAAAAAGGATGACAATACGTCGCTGGATGTAGTTGACGAGAGACCTTTTTCTGGGATTTTTACTGCGGAGAATTGAGGTCAAAATCCTGATAAGCGAGATTTCTCTCTTTTGAAGAATATTTCCGGATATTCCCTAAGAAACGATGTTTTCTTTATTCCCACGCTTTTGAGCTCTTTGGAGATGCGTGTTTTTATAGAGGGAAAATATATTTCTTGTTACTATGTGTGGAAAGATATCGAATCGAAAGAATAGACGTTAAAGCGTTAGGAAAAATTTATAAATTCTAAAGAGAGTGAAAATTTCTTAAAGAGAATAAAATTTCTCACAATTATCAATTTATCTTATTTACATAATGAATTGGAAAATATAACTCAGCAAAGTAACCACACATTCATGATTTTATTTTTTTAGAATTACAAAATATTTTATTCATTAACGAAATCCACCCAAAATAAATATTTTCCTTTCAATTGGACGTATTTATTATAAATCTCCTCTTAAGATACGAAATAATCTCTTCGCGCCTTCAATTTCAGGAATGAAATTCAACGTTTCTTTCCGAGGTATAATCGATTTGTCACGAAATCAATTGCATGGAATCTAATTTATTAATGTTTTGAATGATTATCAGGCTCAGTATCTTAATAAATAAAACTATTTAAATTTTTTCAGTGAAATAAATTGCGAATAGAGGATTTTAATCCTTCCAAAATATTCATACGGCAAAATATACGGAATAGTGAATATACAATACAATGCACTCCAACCACACAACTATCGTAGGTCAGTTTCTTAAGTGACCACAAAAAATGGGCGTTGAAAGTGGAAATTTCCGACATCCACAACACCCGATGTTCCCATTAGTCGATTTGAGGGGAGGAAAACTTAACATTTATGACTTCCGAGAATATTATAGTCATTACATCCGAATTTATCGTACAAATCTTCTTCCTGTCATTCATCAAATGTGTATCTCAACAGATATCGTTTAGGACCGGCGTTGCTATGGAAATGGAAATAATTAGGGTGAAGTGATGGTTGAAAGGGGAGAATGGCATTCCTATGAAACGCCTTAGATGTGAGAAATTCCCAGGGCGTCTGATGGGGAAAAAAAGATGGTAGATTGGATGTGAGGGAAGATTGAGTGAGGGTTGTAGTCGGGGTGAAGGACTCGTAGAATGTTAGCCCTGATGGGGGTGAGTTTAAGAGGCAGGTGTTTTTTTTTCGGGGTGCCCCAGGTTGGAAGATACCGAGGATGATGAACTGCGCTGGGACCCATCCTGAGAAAGGACGCTGAAATTTTGTTGAATTTATGCCGGAGTTCATTCCCTCGCTTCGTTTGGGGAAAATGAAATATGGTCGTTGCATATGAAACGCATAAAATAGAAATATTTCTAGATGGGAAAGATTGTGAAATCATGGGGTTTTACCTGGTTTTCTGGATAGAAAATTCTATCTCCATTTGGACTCAGTTTGAAATACCTTTTATCGAAAGGTGAAAGGAAAAAAATTAAAGAGTTAATTGAGATTGCGGTTAGGGTCGAACTCTAGGATGTTTCCATGGGAAAATCTTTCGATGAGTGAAACCACGTAACTGTTGCTTTCGTTTACGTAAAAATGCAAATTAGACTAAAATAGGTTGCGAATAATATAGAAGATTTAATAGTTACTCAGTAATAGAAAAATTAATGCAACGGATTCTTTTTCAACTTTATGGGTATTGACCTTCACGATGAAATATTAAATAGCAAACCTCCAACCGTTCCAATAATTTTAAAAAATACTTCCCATTCAGCATGACAGATAAGATTTCATTTAGCTATTGCTACTATATATATCTACGGAAAAATGCTATGTTTTACGTACTACTGGTCATGAATTCGATGCCAGGAGGAGAAATATTTTCAGATTTTGAAAAATCGTAGCTCTCATAATATGATACATAGATCATTCATACTTTCTATACGTATATAATGTACTTCGAAAAAAATCAAAACTTGTCTACGTGTCACGGGTTCGATTCCAGAGCGTCCTGTAATTTCGATATTTCTCATAAGGAATACATTGGCCATATTTCCGAAATCTTTTTATGACATTTCCCTACCGCGCAGTGGCTAAAAATTTCACACAACCATAAAAGTATTTATTCTCACATGAAAGCATCCCTAAGATCGTCATAAATGGTCGTTGGTTCGATTCTAGGTGGCGTTAACTATAACTTCTTAAGAAATGTATAAGGAATTAAGGACTAATTTTTAGTTACTTCCTAAATGAATTTCCTTTTGAAATCCGGGATGTTTATAAAGTCAACCATACTCAAGCGAAAAATTACAGTGATTTTCGTAGGATTGCCTTGGTTCGACGCCGGGGCGGGAATTATGCTGCCGAAAGAAATGCATCGGAAATCGAATTCAGTTCATTGTCAGCTGCGATAATGTACTTCAGTTTATGTTTAGCAACGTTTGAGCAGAATAATCTTTCGAAAAATTTTATTCTTCACTAAAGGTAAATTATTACATTGCTTGCTGTCAGCAAGCACACCTTTACTTGTATATAATACATTTAGTGTGTGTCCGGTGTTTACGGTATTCTCGTAAGAAATACATGTAAACTTATAAATTTCATCACTTGCATACTTCTTTTCTTTTGCAAAATTAAAATAGAAATAAACAACGTATGGGTTTGAAAGTAGCACCAAAAGAATGGAAATTGAATATTGAAGTTTCTCATTTTGGTCATGAATTATAGTTTACGATTGCATTGTGTGTCTGTCTGCCGCATTAACTCTTTTATATATACCGTATTTGACGGCATATAAGACGCACTTTTTTTCCTAAATTAGCTTTCAAAAAATTTACCCGCGTCTTATATGTGAAGGTATTGATATCGTAGCTTAAAACTATCTGTTTTAAAAATATCATCGGAAATATGACTAAAGTTAACAAGATATTAAGCTACACCACCATTCAGTATAAACTAAGTGTGTTAAATTACGCTAAAGTGCATGGAAACAGAGCAGTAGTAAGTCATTATGTTATTGTGGTATATATATATATATATATATATATATATATATATATATATATATATGTGTGTGTGTGTGTGTGTGTGTTATATCCCTCGAAGCGTCTATATGTAATAGATTCATCCTGTATCATGAACAGTATATTTCCTCAGTTTGATTGATTTGAATCTGTTATCACTAGTTGATTAGTTCATTTACATACTCTAATAATTGATTACGAACTGCTTTGTGAATGTAGAGATTGTATGCGTTCATTCAGGAAATACATGAAAGGCTCTAAGATTCCAGATTCGTTAAACTGTAGAGCATCGATTCTTTCTTCGCTTATTAACGATATTTGTAATTTCTTTTAGGTGGGCATTCAGAAGCCTTGCAGGGGTGACTGTGGTCAGTGAATCTTCATCTGCGTCTAACGTTTTGAACTCCTATACGTCTCTTTTAATTATTATTCTCGTCCTGTTTCATTCCAATCCTTAAGGTGACCAAATTGCAAGGTACTTTGTTGATTTGTAATTACATTGTAGAATTCAAGTCATTTCTCTTTTGTACACTTTTGGGAGACCTTCGAAATAAATGTTTATTCTATCTCATGTTCGAAAAATAACTGTATTTACTGATAAAATAAAAACTTTTCAAAAGTAATCACAGAGTTTGATTTTTTAAATCCAGGCATTTTTTATTATATTCAATTCTAATGAAAATGCCTAGAAATATTTTATTGTCAAAATTTTATGGATACAGGTTCTGAATAAAGAAAGAAATACGATTCACGTATTTAAAATATTTTAAATTTCAATATAATTTGTAATATTTTAACAAGACTAGAAAGAATATAATCTATACATCGGGGAGCCCATAGCTCCAGTAGTTTAGGCTGAGAACTATCCTTTAAATTGTGAAATGCATTCCGAAGAGAATCTATGTATAATAAATACGTAAAGTAAGAGTAAATTTTAGCTTGCAAACTGCAAGCAATCGGTTGATATGAATTGTAGAATGATGTTACTCTCCCATACAAATACCCAACAGAAATATTTCTCTGAGAAGTGAACTGGGTACTACCATATAAACTGAAGTTTTATATGACGACACCTATTTTCTCCTCAGACATAGTTACCATGCTAAGTTCCAATTCTTACTAAGCTTGCGTGGCGGAGTGGTAAGAATGCTGATCCAAATTCAATGATTCTAGGTTCAAATCCTGGTGGTGGGTAAAATTTTCCTCTCGGGTTTAGATATTTACTGTCGGCCGCTGCTGAGTTATGGACTGCAACGGCCAAAAAAAAAAAAAAAAAAAAAACGCCTTTTGCATGAGGTATAATACACTTGCAAGTGTTAGGTGTTAGTCTGGTGGCCTGTTAGCAAGGTGTCCAAGTGTGCGCAGTAACTAAGGTAAGAGAATGTACGAGAAACACTAAAGACGAGGGTATGAATACGTCATAGGGAGGGAATATTTAAAATTATTAGTAGGTTTTGAGAAGTTACATAGATGTCTCTACATTAATCACCAGTAGTCATCGCATGTTACATTAGTGAAGGAAAAGTAAATTTATTTGTAGCTTCGGAGGCTCGTAGAGGGGTTTGAGGGTGGGGCGTTTACATTAGAAAACGCGTTTTCTTAAGAAAAAAAATTCTCTTTTTGCGTTTCTTAAAATTATTACGAAATGTTGATTCCTTGGGTGTCTTAAATTTTTCCCTAAAACTAACTTTTTTAAAAATTCATTCCTCAGGTGTCTTAATTTTATGGTTTTTCCGGACTTAGGTTTTAATCCGGGAAAGGAAGTCATGTTGGAAATGTAAACCAATCTGAATTGGTCTAGCATTTCCTCCATGACCCCCCGAAAATTTGGTCTTCCTCTTAACCTATATATACATCAACCATATCTACCGTAAATGTGAGAAATCAAGGAAGGCTGAGGCGAGGTCCCAACAATACGAATGTAACAAGTGTTGCTTTTAGAGATAAAGTGGATGCGGAACTATAATTTGAAATTATTGAATATTGAATTGATAAAGTTTATCGAGTTCATCCAAATGGAGGTGATGTTTGAAGGAATGTTTCTCAAAAATCGTAATAAAATGTAATAAACCTCAATGTTCTGCAAATAAATGTCGAGTGACATCTCGCGATCACTTTTACGTTACTATACCGAAACCATAATGAAGAGGGAAAATTCAAAATTTTAATATTCACGTCAGAACTGTTATGTAGATGGCTCTTAAGTCCTCGTTTAATCCTACAATTAGCATTTCTAATAATAAAACAGAAATAATTATACATCCTACTAATATTGGAGACCTAAGAACATATATAGTTATAGTTATAGTGAATATAGTTCGTAAACTAAGCTTGTGGCCAAATGATATGTCTAATAAAAATTACATTAAGTTTTATATTTCTGAAAAAAGCTTTCAACGTTGATTCGATAAATTTAACTAACTTTATTTTATAATACCCGCTTACACGTAGTTGTGAAAAGTATTACGTATGTACGTATAAGCGGCAACACTCAAATTTAAAAAGGTTTTAATTGGAAGTCGTGCAGAGGACTCTGTACATCAAGCAGTACATAAACACGTTATTTTAAAAATATAATTAAACAAAGTGCAGTTTTAATATTTATTATGAACCTAGTTGGGCTACAAGCACAAACCTACATAATAATTAGAGTGAAATACGTAATTTTCATATGAAAGGTCTCTGAAATATGATTGATATATTGTATCAACGCTTTGATCACTAACATTGTGCATAAGGACATCCACCTGTGACAATTTCTTAGACTTATCATTGGGGTACATCTGTCGGGATTTGCTTGGCAGACTGAAATTCCCGGATAGTCGGTATAGGATGATGTGGCATGGTCTGCACCGATCTGGAGTCCTTAGCGAAACTGGGTGGCCTACCCTCTTAGAAGGGAATGAGCCGATAACTGAGCGGTAACTTAGGATTTCACAAACAGGTGCTTAGTACCATGGGCATGACGTACCCGGCACACATCTGGATGAAATTTTTGTGATGGTTGTACCCCGTAATATATTCAATTACATATGGTTTTCTGCAAGGGTGGAAAAATTACGCTCTTAAATGTCTCTAAGGAATTAATGCTACATTCTGAGTTCTCTGTACGACAATCAGTACATGAACAGTGATCTAATGAATTATTCAACGAACAGAAACGATAATGTTTATAATGAACCGTACTTTCGCTCCAAGTATAGAACTGCCTAAGAACGTACAAACTTTTAAATACAAACGTCTCTGAACTATGATAAGATATATAGATTTCTGGAACGAGACCGAGATCCTTGTTGGTATCTCTCGTCCATGACAGTGGGTATCACAACTGGCCCTCGTGAAATTTGCCACACATCCATAGCCTACGGGGTACGGCCGTCAATCGGATTTCATTGGCAGACTGGATAACCGGATGTTCGGTATAGGATGATGTAGCTTGGGTCGCACTAGCCTGAAATCCTTGCATGCCTTACCCTATTAAGATGGATAGTGGGAACGTATTGGTATTTTTTGATTCTGGATACTGGATAAACTCTAAACCCACTCTCGGAATGTTGTTCAATTTAGGTTGAACGGTGCGTTTTTCATAACTTTCGGAAATATTTATTTATTCGATATTGGATCGAGTTGCAGTTTTATTTCGCATTAGTCTATGATCTACGAGGTATCTTCCTGATGAATATTCCTTCAATAAGTTGTCAGAAAGTATAAAAAAACGTTCGCATCGTAGAAAAGAAGTGGTCTATGATGTTTTAAATCCGTGTCAAAAATCTCATCGATGGATCGAACTCTTCGGTCCCGATGGACAAAAATCATGCACCAGTTGCTCATCTGTACTGATTTCTGGATAAAGAATCATACTTGTTTAATAAAATTCGCGACTGGAAGTTTGCTCACTCTAAGACTGACTATACCAAAAAGAATCTTCGAATTCAACGGATACTACGCCTTTTCCTCAAGATATATTTGTAATACAGATTTCGCCATCATCTGTCCTTAACTATTAACTTGTAGAATACCCAAAGCTTTTTTGAAAGATGAGTAGTATAAGCTATAAAACATTTATTCCGAGATAATTGGGCGAGAGATGTCCACGCTCCTAGATCAACTGCATCGGCTAAACAAATGGGCTGTAGTTTTCTTAATATTGGTTTTCTTAATATTTCGTAAAATGATCTAAAACTTCGTGATTATATTCCTAAAATATTGTACTGTTTTGAAGAAATATAAAATTCGATTCTTCTGACCGACTGAACCAGGTTCCCTCCCTAATATCTTTTGCTCTCTATAACTTATGAGTAGATATTTGTGCAAAAATATCCTTCTTTTGTAAAACTATATATATTGTTTTAATTTTGCGTAACACGCCCTAAGTAAATATTAATTCTATTAAGCCTCCAATAAGATATGAATTAGCATGAGCAATGAGAAGTAGGTTGCTGTCATCCGGAGTGCGATTTTCGCTAAGTCCTGAAATAAGCCAATAGTATCCAAGCGTGTATTTTTAACAAAATGGTTGTAATTCTCGATCTGAAATATTAAAACGGTATCTCATATATAAAAATATCAAAGTAAATGAGAAATTCTATTATGCCGAAAGTTAGCGAATCCATCTGGTTCTGAACTTTATCTGGTAATACACAAAAATGTAGATTTCGTGGTACGAGAATATTATGTATGATTTTAGTTATAATTTACCAAGCTGTGACTCAGCATTTACTTTAAATTTCTATATTTTTTGTCAGATTGTGTAATTCAAAGAAAACTCTCTATAGTTGAACTTTAAGTAAAAAATAATTCTCCAGCATTCATACAGGACTACCAATAATTTCTTTAAAATTCTGCTTCTTAAAAAATGTTGCGAAAATTTTTTCAGATTTTCGCATTGTTCAAGTAATTCTCCGTCTTCGTAAGAATTCCAATGATTTAGTCTCATTCCTTCCTCAAAATATTCTATAGGTTTATACACGTAATGAATTAATTATGAAGAAAACATTCTATTGATAGAATTGCTGGAATGGCCCTTGATGAAAAACGGTTGAATGACAATGGTTTCGGAATTACACTCAACTGTGGATAAACAAAATCTCTCGCGATGGCTGTCCTTGCAATATATTGGTGATCTGAAAGTGAATTGTTTCATACACAAAGAAAATTCAAGAGTGATTTCAAAATAACTTTATTCACAATCTATTACATTTTCAATACATTGACAAAAGTGGATCAATAAGGTATATGGAGGGAGAGAAGTCTATCAAGCATATAAGATTTGTACAAAACAATGAGATCTTTGAAATATAACACAAGCCATATATACCTTGTTTATGCACTGCATCGGGTTGCCAAACATCGAAGAGTCTTACAAGGAAAACCAAATATTCACTTCCTTTCGTGATATAGGGCTCAAAAATGTTTAGCCATCCCTTTATTTCACATATACCAAAAAATCCAATGGACATAGCTATTGATGAAACGCTAAGGATACTAAAAATGTACTCAGAAAATTGTTCACCGCGCAAGAATCGTTCTCCAATCCTTTTATCAGCCTTTCGTTAGTTTTGACCTCTCAACTTATTTTTTTTACAAAATTGTTTACCCCGTTGCCTAGGAAAAATATAACATCTGAATTGACGTCTAATTGCAAATTAGAAATAAATCTTAGAACGACGGGAATATGAAGTAATTGGATATGGCTGTTTTTATACCAGAATATGATAGTCACACATTTGGATGAATCTCTAAATATGATTCACGATCTTTTCTTTAAATGGGAGACGCGCGCAACGAGTTCCTTTCGTTGCCCTACGCGCAATTAATTTCCCGGAAAACATTACTATCCTCTGTCGGAAAATCACCGTGTCCGAGTCACTTAATTCACACTTTCCCACCTTTTTAAGCATCGAATCTTTGATCTAGAGACCATTTCCTTTCATCAAGGAACATCCCCACATTTTCACGTCGATCTCTCTCTTTCCAATTTCGTATAACTCACCAATGATGGATGGGGAAATTCCAATATTTTGCTCAAGATAAAACTTAAAAATAATGAACATTTATAAAAGAAACGAACTTTTCACAAGAAGAAATTTTCACAAAATACACATTTATAGGAGAAAATAATAGCTCAATACAGTGATATTTATTAACTATTTCAAGAAATACACAAGTTTGATGCTTCAATATAAAAATTTAAATTAGAAGGGAAAATAAAATTAGTTTTTTTAATAATTATAAATTAATTCCAAATAGAAAATAATCTTAGTGAAAAGTGCAGTAAATATCTTTACATACACCTCTTAAGAATTTTCTTAATTTAATATTTCAATAAATTCCTTAAATTTAAATAATAATAAACACTTTAAATTTATTAAATTTTGTTAACTTAATATTTCGATAAAGTTAATAAAAGATGTTTTAAAACTTAATATTTTGTTCTTCGAAACTTGTTAAATCTTTGCTCTTTCTCAAAATATAAAGGCAGATACAAAATCCACTCATTCGGGACATAAATAATTTTATTGAAGCGAGTTGTCGGTAAAGTGAGCTGTCGTGAGAGTGAGCGGTCGGGCAAGTGGTCCGTCGGTCAAGTGAGCGTCGGGGAACCGAGTGTCGTGGAAATGATCGTCGGTCATGTGGACGGGTCCCCTAAAAATAAACCAAAAATTCACATTTCTCCCGTTAAAAAAGCGTACTTTTCTAAAATGTAACCCTTAAATGCAATTTCTTACTTACAATTATAAATTTAAGTAAAAATTTCAACTAAATAGGTCTTTTTCGCGTTTTAAAAGCGAATTTTTCTTAAATTTACATCCGAAATTGCAATCTTTTTCATTTCAATTATAAATTTCCAGTAAAATTCCCAACAAATATCGGTCTTATTCCAGTTTAAAGGCAAATGTTTCTTAAATTTACACTCAAAATTGATATTTACTTCAATTCAAATGCTAATTTTCAGTAATATCTTCAAAAAATTCCCTTATCTATTATATATAGATAACTAGGGGATAAAAAAAATTGAGGATACAAATGTCTGGCCCAAACCGCAGGCTCGCTGATTTTTCTGCGTAATGGCCATCTAAACCTAACCAAGGAAAAAATATAAAATCCACTCTACCTATCATGGGTTCGATTCAGGGAGGCCCCAAAGTCGGATATTTCCAATTAAGAATCCGTGGAGTCGATTTTTGACAATTTTAAAAAAATACTTCCCGGGAACGTAGTACAACCAAATTTCTTGTAACAATGTATAATATACGTTTTTACACAAAAATGTTATCAATTATATACAAAAGATAATGGGTTCGATGCCAGGAGGTGAAAAATTTTCTAAATTTTGAAAAATCGTAGCTCTCTTAATATGATACATAGATCATTCAAACTTTCTACACGTTTAGATACTTATATAATGTATTTCGAAAAAAATCATCACATTCCTATATACCATGGGTTCGATTCCAGAGCGACCCGTAATCTCGATTTTCCTCATGAGAAATACATTGGCCATATTTCCGAAAGCTTTTTATGGCACTTCCCAAAGAAGTTCAAAATTTCACAAAACCATTTAAGGGCTCATTGTCACATAAAAGCGACCGTAAGAATGTCGTAAATGGTCGTTGGTTCGATGTAAGGGGGCGTTTACAATATCTTCATAAGAAATGCATAGGGAAAAAAGAACTCCCTTTCGAGGCCTTTCCTGAATGAATTTTCTTTTGCAATTTGGAGTGTTTCTAAATTCAATCATACTTAAACGAATTATGAAAGTATTTTGGTAGTATATCCTTGGTTCGACGCCGGGGCGGGAATAATGCTGCCGTAAGAAATGCATGGGAAATCGAATTCAGTGCATTGTCAGCTGCGATATTGTCCTTCAGTTTATGTTTAGCAATGTTTGAGCGGAGTAATCCTCCGAAAAATCTTATTTTACATTAAAAATATATTATAGCATTGCTTGCTGTTAGTTTACTCGTAATTTCTAAACACAAGTTAATACAAATAGTACTAGGAAAAATTAAATTACATGATTAGGTTATCGTTTGTTGATTTAGTGATTATATTACTATTCTCAATCAGAATCGGATACCTCTCGATGATGTTAAAGGCTTAATTGATCTTCCGTTGCTTTTAAATATTGTGTGGACATTAGCAATTTTCCAATTATTTAGGGACATTGACTTATCGATTTATGGGATATTACTTTAAGTAAAGGTGCTATTGTTATTTCCTTGAGTATCCGAGGTTTTGTATTTTATTGACGAAGAGCTTTATTCTGTTTAAACTGACGCATTAAATTAAAGAATCGCACATGTATGATTTAGATTTTCGACAGCTTCAGGCGTTAAATATTAAGTACATTGCATTGCTAGACGTGAAAATGCTAAAATTCAATCAAGTAATATTCCTTAATCGTACAAAAAGGATATCACGTATCGATTTCCATAATATACGTGATAAAAACAGATTCATCTTTTTGTCTAAGGAACAGTAAAATCATGTAACCTTGAAAATCCCCCATTTTTTCCAGAAGAGGAATCTTTTGGTCATTTTTTTATCATGTTCTTTGGGAGAAAAAGCCCTTCTCACGTTCGAAAAAGATGAATCAAACTGCGGAAAAAAAGGTTCGCCAAAAAAACTCACATTTTGTTCCTTTTGGATTAACGCCTTCTGATGGAGGAGAAGAGATTATTCCGATTGCGGAGGAGAAAAAAACGGTGTTCTTAGATTCTCTCTGAATATTAGGCCCCATAGTGATTTGCGAATCTAAGTCGTCAAGTTAATTACGATGCCTTTTTATCTACTTTCTGATCGTTTCTTGGCTTTTCGTGTTGAAAAAAATCTCATTCCCCAGAAAAGGTTTTAGGTTATTTCATCGGATCGTTTTGTATCAATAAGCATTCCAAAATCACGATTCCTTTTCAATGAAATGAGCTTCTTCGTTCCCTTCGACTGGTTACACAGATACAAAACACTGATAAAGTGTTCTGGTTTGAATGAACCAATTGCTAAGAAGGCTATTTATTAACGACCTATTCCTTTGTAAATACAGCAAATCTATTTGAAGAAAAAGATGATAGTTCGACTAACTTCCAAGAAAAAGTGTTTAGTTCGGGGAGAAGATATTGTGTTTTAATAATGATTGGTATTCCTTTCGAAAGATTACAAATCTAACCAACTACATTCAAATTTAATTTCTATGAATAGTGGTTCTGTATTTAAGTGCGACAAACAATTCCATTGCATTCTATTTGAATATCAATATAATTGTATCCATGGATGTATACTTGTTTAAACTGCTTACATTTGTTAACTAAAATCGTTGCTTACGACGTGAAAAAGTTTTTAATCAGATTGTATGAATATAATAATCACTGAGATTGTGTTGTGCAAATGATTGCAATGCTTTTTATAAATTTTTAAAGAAACTTTTGAATGAAAGGGATAAGGATAATTACTATGATGGATGATATTATAATAAAGTAGCAGGAATACATCTATTGCTAAGTGATATTTTAATGGAAAAGCATTGCACTGCTGATAAGGGCAGTAACTCCAATTCAGTCGTAAGGATTTTTACTCGTTCAGAAGTCTTTCATTCGACGATATGTAAGATATTTTATCGTTTAATCTCAAAAAATTTTATAATTTCAAAACTTATAGTTTCCCTCTGATAGCTAATTCGCAGTAAAATTCATAAATTGGTAAAAACTAAATCTAAAGAAGAAAATTTGTTTATTGAGGTAATGTCAGTAAAACCGAAAGTCAACATCTACATTTATATAAGTACCCTGCAAGCCGTCTTTCGGCGTGTGGCAAGGGATAAATAAATCCCTATTCTATGTTATCGCGTATTTCAACCTATTACTATCGCATATCGGGAGAAGGGATAAATCGAGACGTCATAGCATCCATTTCGCGTATTCGCATTATCAGATCAGGCATCAGCGTGGTCGCATAATTTCAATCACGTTTTCTGAAAACGTATTTGCTCTAAACTTATCTAATAAACGCAATCTAGCTGCAAATTTTATATCTGTTAATGCTTCCCAATCTGTGTCTAATAATACGACAACTGTTCAAATTTTTATGTGTGATTATCCTGTTTTTAGTGCTTAAAATGCATTTATTCGTGTTTAGAATAATATTAAGATGACGAAATGTATAAATTATTTGCATGTTCACAAACAATGACTTGAGATTTTCTTTCTGCGATTCATATTCACGTTATAAAAGCTTTATCTGATAAATTGGCAATAAACGGGACAAATCATAAATCCTCCCATAATGTCAAAGGTTTTTTTTTCTTCCTTGAATAATGTCTGAGTTGTATTTTTAACTCGACTATCATTTTCATGGCCATATTCTTAAGTTCTGTTGCACTTCTTAATATTCAATGTAAGTGCATTATAAAATAGCATTCAGTTGATTCTAAAAACAGAATAATCCGGATATTTGGAAAATGATCGTCACATGAAAGAACAGTTTCTCATTCTGTCAATTCGAGTGCTTGAGAATGATCTTTGAAAATTCTTTTTTCTTTCGAAATCACTGTTAATGGTCCACTTTTTGATTAAACGATTTAAAAATGAAGGCAAACGGAAATTTAAAAGTAATAATTGTAACTTTCCCTTAATATTTCTATAGAAGAAATTATCAATTCGTGAGTATCCACTTCCTTTGAATTCCTGTTACTCCGCTACTCGTTGCTCAAAGTTCAGTATATTTTGGGAAATAAATACACCAATCGTGGGCTGAGAATGTCAAGGTCATGGTGACTTGAATTCTGTGGAATTCATTTCTCCCAATGCTATATCGATATGCGACATATTACCACTAAAAATCTACTCATTCATATTTTATATAAATATTATGTGAAAAATATATTTAAATGAAATAATGTCTACTTTTCAATGGAAATAAATTATTGGAATTGAATCGTGAATATGTCCAAGAGCTTTGCTTTCCGTTATTCAGAAAATCCGAATTTCAATTTACGTATTGTTGAGTGCAATGAATTCTAAAAGCGTTTGACCCTTGATAAGGCAACTAATCAGTGGAAAGACGCAAAACGCCGACATGTGACCAGTGCGGGTGGCCTTGACTTGGAAGACTCCGGAGGAGTCAACAATCTGTTACGTAAATAGCAGAATTTAAGGGTTACTCGAATTGAAATGGCATCGGCAAAATTGGACTTAAAAATTCAGATAATTTGTCGATCTTTATCGATGGAGTTTGATCTGCATATGAGGAACCAATATTCAACATACCTCCTTTTTCTTACGACATTACACCTTCACGAGTTTCAAAAACAACATTAGACCCAAATTAATCAATTTCCAATCCATACGTTTATACTATAGTGCATAGTGTTTAATGTTTTGTAGAATTGGACGATTCCCAAAATACGAAAACAAAGTCAAAACAATTTCCATGAATTTTGAGTTTCATTTATAATTGACTATAAAAAAAGAAAATGAAGATATTATAAAAGTTTCAGAAAAGAGTTTATGAAAAAGAAAAGTTGGAAGAAAGAATAGGATGATTCCAATTACATTTTTATTGAGGTTACAAATACATTCAAAAGTAGATGAAAGATGGTTTTTTTATCGTAGGTTGAACTATAGAAAACTTCATTACTGCTTCTACTTATCTATGGCTGAATAAAACGTTTTCTATAAAAGAAAGTTCGCTGTGAATTGTTGCGCACCAGCCAATCCAAGTACAATGCCTTTGGAATCGCCATCACTAGTATTAGTTTCGGTGTGCATTCTTGGGTCAATGGACCGTAAGAGCACTCGGCAGCGATGAAGAGGTCCCAAAATGCATGCGGAAACGTGGGAAAAGGAAGCCAGACGAAGTCCACCACCCACTCGAGTCTGAATGCATCGGGGTCATCGACCGAGGTCCAACCTCCGACCCTTGCATCTCCACGGGCAGTCAGATGTTTGTCGCTGAAAAGTGCATTCCACATCCTGTTCCTGTATACCTCTAGACGCCACATTGCCCTTCTTTCATTGGCGCAATTGGGAGCGGTACAAAATTCCATTCGGATGCTCAATTGAGTGGTGAGTCACTGCTCAATTTTCTACAACCACCGGAAAGTGGCACCTAAAAGAACGTTTGGACTTCATACGACTCAGTAATGCACAAAAGTAGCGATTCTTAATATGTTATTATAGGCAGACATTCCAATATACCTCGGTAGTATCCTAATAATTTTGAACTATCCCATTCTTTAGTTATGCAAGAAGTTAAATACTAAAACATTCTTCAATATCATCATCATCATCATAGTCACGCATTTTAATGAAAATGATTGGCCAAACTTTATGAAATGAAAATAAAAAAGTAAATCTTCCTATTATGAAGCAGAATATGATTCAATAATTAAGCATGAGTTGCTTATATTACAGATTAACGACTTATTAAGACGGTTATGTCTTAAGATAACGTAGAAGGTGATATACTTTCGGATATTAGTATACATATGTATTTATTAACAAAGACTGTACAAACATCCACTTTCTGGACAGTTACAGTGTAGTCGTAAACTCAATAACGGACATCATCCAGACCATAAGAGGAAAATTTCCTCCTCTGCCGGGATTTGAACCGGGACCTCAGCGTTAGAAGTTTAGCATGCTAACCATTCCGGTGTTTGTAACCATAGTATATATAGTAGAACTCTCAATCCAATTGTCTTCAGAAACTTTGGTAACAAATTTAAATACGCTGATAGATAACTGCTGATAACCAAAAGTAGCATTAAAAGGTTAATATGGAGTCGAAACCTCGTACGTTACAATATGTTAGTCATACGAAAGTGAAAGGTACGTATTATCAACGATATTCGTGTAATTCCTAAAATTTATTTGAACTATTACCACTCCCGAGTTGAATACTCATAAGAAAGCAAATTATATGGATTATTTACGAAATTTTTTTTACAAATTCCTTAATTTTCTTCATCTTAGCGAACATATAGTTAACTTAATATATGATAGTTTTCGCAAATATAATTTTATATAAAAATTACGAACAATCGCGAAAATAAATCGATGGATAATTGATGAACGCTTCAAGGCGGTTCCATATGCGTCTCACTCAATGCGAAGGCTCTTTTGTGCCCGAATTTTTCTCGTTGAGGACAAATGGGACGATTCAAGGTGAAGGAATAAAAAGACGACAATAGGAGGGCTCATATCTCAGATCCTAGTTTTCGGGGTGTGGTTGTAGAAGAGCCATTTGATGAAAAGAATCTGTCGCTAGTCTAAAAAGAAATTTTACCTATGGTCGAAGTATTGATTATATAATTATTTTTCCTAGTTTCGTAATTTTTGCGAAACAAAAGTCAATTGCAAGGAAATGGTACAACTTAAAACAATGCAAATTTCAGGCAGTCATATTGACTAGCTCCGTGTACTAAACATTTTGAATTTTCAAAATTTCCATTATATTGTTGGTAATTGGCATAAAAGTTAAAAATCGATCTAGTCCTAGGATTTTTGCTTAGCGAAAAAAATTTTCCTATCATTGCATTCTATACCTTATTTAAAAATTTTCAGGTATATAAGATTAGATAGGTTTCATCGTAACTGTTGATATTCATAAGTATTCATTTAATATCCAATATATGCGAAAACTCCATCGGCTACATAAACTAAGAGTAAAATATTTCTCAGGTAAATGGGATCTTTACTTCTCTAAAGTTAAAGAACCAATTAGAAATCATTCGAAACACCGAATATGTTAAATAAAAAAACAAGAAATCATAAATAATATTTAAAAAAGCCTTTTGAAACATCGCAAAATAATTCGGAACACTTCGATTTATGATTGTTTCTTCTGAAAATTATCACCAACTAAATCTGAAACCGAATTTCACTTAAAATTATAAAACAATAACTTTTAGCCGTTCCTCGATTGAGAATTTTTATTCTACTCGTGAATTATCAACGGTAAGAAGTGTGAATTGCGACAATAAGAAAAAGAGACAAAGAAAAATATAGCTCTAAATCTATCTCAAATTATATTAAAATCTTCCGTTTTTAGAATAGAATTATTTATTTTCTACCAACGCCATTTAGCAGCTCTCGGGTTATTCGTATAAATGTGGTTTTAAACAACAAATAACGACTTAACACAACCTAAACTTTTTTTGGTTTTACAAAATAAATGGAGAATGTTCAGTATCTTCCATAAAAATTGTTAAACTATTCTTGATGCTGCTAATTAAGTGCTCTTCGTTAGCAGTGAGTGGAATAGGAGAGAATTCCAAAACGTGTATCTAAGAGTGGCCACAAGAGTAGCCTTTGAAAGTGGAAAAACAAACATGTTCGAACCAAAGAAGGGTGAAAATGAGTCACCGTCCGCAATGAACTTCAACGCGTCCAAAACAAAACTCATTCACAGACGACCCATTCAAGAATCGGTTCAAACATTCGAACAAAAGGTGTTTCTTAATGAAGAGGATTACGAGGGGATTAAAAGATATCATTGAAATGCGTTCCATTGAGGTACACGTGGAGAGGCGAGGAACCGTTTCCGGGGAATCCCAGACGAAGCGTCTGAAGGGAAAAAAATAAACGAGACAAATACTTTCCTCATTGGAAGTCTACGGAGGATATGTAAAAGGTAGCGCCGTGATGAGGTTCACAGATAAGGAAATGGGTTTTCACTGAGAACAAAAATCTCTTATCTTTGGTTGAGACAAGTGTGGACAAGAATTTTCAAGAAACATGAAGCGAAGCCGGATTTCACAGGACCAATCGATTTCTTGGAATTTTTTGATCTCTTTCGAAAGAGTCAACAAAAAATCTCTACTCTTGACTATCTCAACTCATTTCAAAGATAGAGAAATTTTTCTATAGAATTAATGTGATCACTTTGAAGAATGACATATTCGACAAGAAAACGGAAGTGACTCCTTCGAAAGTTTCGTCGTATTAAAAAAAATTCCCATCTTTAACATGGCTCAATATTTTACTAGAGAATTCGTATAACGGACGTTGCATTTTATTGAATAGAAACGGGAAAATTTGGACTGAAACACCACTTCTATTGCTTTATGAAATGCTATGGAAAATTGCCGAGAAAGATATATTCAGGCAATTTTTAATTGATTCCATCAAGTGTTGATTGGAAGCCGAACGTAAATACAATACAAATTAAAGCCAAACGGTATATACAATTCAAGTTTACCTATATTTTATTGGTTTAAGCGATGATAATTTCCTTAAAGCAAAAGGCGCTTCGAAATACTTAGAGAAGAGGAAAATATATTTCATGATTTCGAGGAATCGCCCCCTCAAAGCAGTCAAAGGAGTCCGCAAACTGCTCATACGTATTTTCGTGTTGCTCTCTCATGTTTGTAAATACTAGAGTTTTAAAAATATACAAATGCTCTTGATTTACCGACACGTGATTAATGTATACACAATTTATCCCGTGTATATCTCTCTTAATTTACAAATTTTGGGTACAACAACATACGATGTACTTTTTAAGAGATTATTTACTTTTTTAATTTCAGTAGAGAGCGATTTTCATTTGAAGGAATAGTTTCTCATTGAGTAGTATAGTAATATGATGATATGATAATATGAACATTATAATTAGATTAATTTCTATATCCATAACCTGAGCTAGAATAGACTCACAATGTTTTATGCTAAGAGATGAGCTTAGACATTAAAAAGGGTAATTTCAAAAGTCTTAAATGATCCAATTATATTCAACAAAAATTCTGATCAATATTACATAAAAATAGACGATAAAATATTTTCCCCTTCTTAAATGTTGAATCATATAAATATATAGATTATATCATTGGAATGCAATCGCATCCGCCCTTTTTAACTTCTTCACAAATAGAAACAGGAAACGAGGCAAATTCTTCGCATATCTGCCCACGCTTCTCCTCGAATCGTTTCAAGTTCACCATCCCTTGAATTCCTGCACATCCTGTCCATGGAACACATCCGTTCCAACGCCACCTCTAAAATCCCTCTCGTAAAACACTTCCAGTGATTAGTTTACGCGCCTTTGGCGGATTTCGATAAGAAAAATTGTTGCGACATTTGTTTTTGAAGTTATTCAATGAGCGGCCTTATCTCGATGACCAATAAAAGACTTTCTCTGGCCGCATTTTTCCCCGAAAGAGTCTCCGGAAGTGTTGACTGGCAAGGTCAAGGCTGGCATGAGGAAAATCCAGAGACATTTTGGGCGCATCATTTCTGAGAAGCGTTATATCACAGGCAGTGAAAGTGTTTCGCGGAAATCATCGATGGATGCTGACACGTAAAGTTGACCGTGGGTGCCTCTACTCGGAAGGAATTATCTCATCGTTTTCAAGAAGCACGCGTCCTTACAACGATTCTCATTCTCTACAAATCGGTTGCCACGTGATTCATTGAGAGCGAATCAATATTCCCTTTTATTCAAATTCCTTCCATTTTTTAACAAATACGAAATATTTAGAATTAACTTAAGTTCTTAAACTAGTTCAGCGATTCGTGTCATTGAGAATATGGATTAGCGCAAGGGTTGATTTAGGACCGATATTATTTCTAATTTAAAGTGGCGGTTTATTAAATAATGTAAGAAGCAATTTGGGGAACTAATTCAAAAAAAGAGACGTGATGTATTATGAATAAAGCATTTTTCTTTAGATAGACCTTAACTTAGTGCTAACTACTACAACCAGTACTACTTATGCGATGTGAATCTAACTATAAAAAAAATCGCTACGAATATTTGATAAGCGATTTCAAAACGCTTCAAGAATCTGTATTTGAATCTTTGAAATACAGAAGACGCGTAAAGCGATACAGTTAACTTAATAATTTTAGAGAGTACCTTCTGGATGATGGTGCCGATATTTTACACGCTCGTTATTTTATGAGACGTTTATATTTCAAACGAAAAATATGGGATATAAACGTAAAAATCAAACCTTTAAAATCGTTTTTTTCAACGACTGCTTATGAAAATTAATAGATTAGGAATTAATAATCGTAGTGCTTTTAACACTATCATCAACATGCAGTAGATGTATGGATATGAAGATTATGACAAAATTAATTTCCCTAAACAGATATAAATTAAAAAGATGAAGAATTGTTGTTACGTTTATTTTTACTATATATACGAAAGTCACATGATTTTCTAGAACGACGCCTCACTGAAACGCTTTTAAAGATCTATATACCGCAAATAATAAAAGGTTCATCAAATTCGTTTCAAATTCCTACGAATTAGCAAGGCCTCGTCAAGGCCAAATAGGTAGGTTCTTTTCCAGCAGATAGTCGTGCATGTGGATCGCAATCCACACCTCCTGGTGGTGAAAACACGCGTTGAGCCATTGTTCTGAACGTCAATTGGCTTGCAGATGGGATCGTTGGGTAGGAAGTGATTGTCTGGATGTCTTCCGAATGTCAGAGATATTTTGCCTAATAAGAACCTGCTTAAGAAGACATCTATCACATTTGACCATAATGATTGTATAATCTCGACACTGGCAAAATGTGTTCGCAGAATCGAATTTACATTTATTTATCCGCTGCGATTCGTGAATAATAAAGAGTTATCCATCTGTGAATGATAAACATCTGTTTGTGTCTGAAATATTCGGAAGAGGAGATTATGCGGATGTTTCCTTCGTTGCGTTTGATGATTTTCCAAAGCTTTTGTATTGAATTATGTATCTATCTTCCTTCGGCTCACAGCGGACATTCTTCCTTTCGAATAGATTCTGTTTGACTTTTGAACTGAAGTTGATGAAAACATTATTATCGAATGTATCAAATTAACCTCTAAAGAGACACATCCAATCGTCATAGAACTTTCTTCTCTCTATCCATTACAATAGAAGCTAAAAAAATTAATTTATTACAAAATAAATTTCAATAAAAAAAAGATGAAGGGACTCTCAGGTACCATACGGTGATTTGCGAGATATTAACTACATTAGGATATTAAGAATAAATGCAAGTATTACTCGTTTTTACTTTATGTTGATTCTTAATTTAATTAATATTTCTTCGCAAAAAAATTTATTCTAACATCTACTTTCAAAAGTTGTTAAAATATAATATTAATCCCAAATAAAGTTACTGAAATAGAGTTGTAGAATTCATCAAAGTCACTTTTTTGAAATGTATATCTTACACTTGTGCTACGTGGTATACAGCGTTCAGGAATAAATTTTCATTCATGTTTTTTATATAAATACATCTCCATGTGAATTTTCGCGCACGCGAATTTAATGCACACTTTAAAGCACGAAGGAGATAAACGAATTAGAAAGAAGAGATCTTTCCAGGGATTCTCATTTCGCTGTTCTAAAATTGCCTCTTGAGATGCACCTCAAGAGGCAATTTTAGAACAGCGAAAAAGGCTCATTAAAATAAACGCCACTTTCTGTTTCAATTTTCCCAGAATCGTTTTTTCGCCGCAGAAAAAAAGGCGGTGAATAAGAGAGAGTGACGTCACCGAAGGAAGTGCACAGGGAAATGCGAGGAATGGAAATTGCTTTTGGAGTTTGCGTGTGTCTTGAAGCAATTAAAATGTCACGGAATTACACGCCTTGGGATGTCTTAATAAAAGTAGGTTTGATGGATTTCTCAAGGTGATTAACTCTTTTTATTAGATATATTTTATTTCTCAAGTTCGGAACGTGAAATTATGTGAAATACATCAACTATTCATGATCCGGTTTTCAGTTATATGATACTTGTATCTCATTAATAATCACACTAATTGATCTGATTTGTTATATTAATTTTCTGTTACTGTTTTATTATAAATTTATTTACAATAAGCATTTCCCAAACAGCTCATTGAGGCGTGGGGCTTCAAACATTATTTTAATATATCTATAAACCCATATTTGATTCAACAGTCGTCGCCATCAAGAATAGTGTCGATGGCTGAAGAAAGATGCATGTGGATCAAGGCCATTAGAGCTGTGAATGACGTTAGACTTTGGGTCAGACATATCAAAATAAATTACATAAGAATAGATAAGAGAGAAATATCATCTTCTAATAATTAACCGGAATTAATTATGTATATTATACAAAACATTCACTAATAATTAATTTTTTACGGTCAGAGATATATTCACATTTTGTTTTACGTTTGGAAGTTTTGGAATTATGTTCAAAACTTTTTTCCATGCTCGAAATATTTACTTTTTTGGTTTGGATCAAAGGCGATGTATAGTTTTATTCGTATAAAAACTAGGTTATCATGAGCTTTCGAGTTATTTAAAAATATAAAGACTAAAATGATCGTTATATTTCCAAAGACTGGAATTGATGATACGGCTGCTTTTTATGGTGGTATATTGTATTGTAATACGAATATAACGGATGATAAATTATTTTCTTTAATTGATTAATACTAAATCTTTGTAGAATTACTTTAATGGGATAATGTAGACATTTGTACTTCATCGAATGAAAAGTTAGAGGATGAATAGAATTAAAATTACCTATTTATAGGAACTTCAATTGTTTCTTATTTTATGCATTATTACACATTAGTTCAAATTTTATATCCTTGTTAACAAACGATTTCTTGTGTTCTATATTTTATTATAAATATATAATATATTTATTTTACATTAACGAAGTATATGAATTTATAGCGAAGTCTTTTGGCGGGAAACTCCTTTCTCATCAACAGGTTGTTTGTCATCACTTTGATTCCTCTCAACCCTTTTTTAAATTTACTATAAGAGAATTTACAAAAGAGAAGAAGAAGCGATACTTTGAGCGATACAAAGTGCCACTTTGAGGCTATCTATATATTCTATAGTCTATATATTCTTAAAATAATATATTTACATAATTAAAACATGTTTCAGAAGGAAGTCAATCAACTTATGAAAATTCGAATCAAGTAACCGATCGGAAAATGTTATAAAGGAATCACATTCGACTCCCTTTATATTCCAACAAGAGAAATCAACGGTAGAAAGAAATGAATAGGGATTTAGTTACACGTTAGTTTACGCACCCTGCCATACGCCACTGGCGACGGGTCGATGCAAATAAATATTGAAAAGGGATGAATGGGAGGAGTAACATTATTCTCGGTGTCCATCGTGAAAGAGGAGGCGGAAATACAACAATGAGAGGAGAGTGGTTTCCGGAGGAAATGACCAACGGTCCTTCGAACAGAGGAATCTTTTGCCAAGAGATGTTAGAATGCAGAAAACGATTGATTCGATAGAACTCGGGATTCTTAGTTCAGCCACAATAACAGTTTGATCCCTTTATTTTCTCTCCCTTTTCATTGAATTACTACTTTTTCATTGAGTCCTAAATGAAGATAGAGATTAGCTAAGGAAATATCATAATTTGGGCAAATATAATCATTTATATTATTTATTTTAAAGAAGAAGTTTGAATAATAATCTTCTCTTATTTACTAAACTATTTTGAATAGTATTAATTGATTAAATGACAAAAATATCGATTCTGTTTTTTAATTATGATATCGGTAGATATTATAGATAAATGAAAGATGGATAGTTTACGATAATTTGAAGGTTTAATTTATACTTAGGAATAAATTGATAATAAGTAATGACACAATTTATAATTTGTTAGAGAAAACAAAAATGTTTATAAAATAGACATATATTCAAAATGAAGGAGTGGGTTGCGAAAATAACTCTTCAAATGAATGACTCATTAATTTATTTCCCTTAGAGTTATCGGGAGCAATGGAAATCTCAATAATGAACAGATAATAACTGATAACAAGAGAATACGCAACGTTTAAAGTAGTAATAATCGAGTGTATCGAAAATTATCATCTGGAAATGCTGAAAGATACTCATTATTATTTTTCAGCAAGTTGTAAATTGCGACAATATTGGGTATTGTGCTAAAATATTATTATATTCACAGAATCCCCAAAATTGAATATACGGTTAAAATATTTGAGTACATGTAAACCATTGTCGTCCGCTCTTTCGATCAAATATCATATATAGTTATGATTGAATAGATATTTGATAGGAAGTCTGATTAGAATATTTGAAATGCTCTGTAATTTAATTCTCGGTAGTGCAGTTGTTAGTATCCCTGTGACGCGGGAGGCTTTTTTTCATTCCAACAGTTTTTCTTATACATTAGAAGCACATTGTTTCCCCTCTTTATTCTCTTTTTCTTGGAATATTACTTTCAATTGTATTGACTTATTGATAAATAATCAAAGATATTTATTATTCTATATTTTTCAATAATTGAAATTTAATTTTGCATCTCATTCCCTTCACCAAAAGCGTAAAATGAATTTTTTAGAAAGAAAAATTTGGCTGGATTCTTAGCGATACCTAGGGAGTAATTTTTCTCACTTAAAGATAGTTTATTCAGATCATCTTCCTATTTAAATCCACACTCCAAATATCTTTCACTTGATCTTACGATTTAAAAATGTTTATATTTCTTCAAAGTTCGATAATGAATCATTCGATAGCAGAACAATTGCATGCAAAAGAACTGAAATTAAAAGGAATGCATTCGTAAGAATGAGCATATATCTGGAAATCCCCTAATCGTGGGCATTTAGAAACACAGGCAAAGGAGTACTTCCGATGCGATGAGCTCTTTTGCAGATAACACCACGGCCGCTATGTAATTGAGGTGCATCGCAATGACCCCGCGCATGCGTTCTACGAAAATTCCCCATAGGTTAGGGTTTTCCCGAAGAGCCTTCTGCGAATGCAAATGTTCCGCGAAGAAACGTGAGGAAGTTCTCAGTTCATCGACAACCTCTCGAGAATTTCCTTTAGAACAGACTTTAAACTCATCAAGTGATCCAATCGGAGTAAAAATACTTTTATTTTACTTTAATTCCATTTTCAATAGCGTCAAATGAGAATAAATGTCGATTAGGATACGTTAAACACATAATTCTGCGGGTGTCTGTCCTTTTTTTCCAACTTCCAGTTAGCCTTTTTCACTTACCTCTCATAAAATTGCTGTGTTCAAAAGGAATTATATTCAATTTACACGAAAAACTTTTTTTGTAATATCGGTCGACCGTTATCATAGGGATACTAACTCCGAACAGAATTTGAAATCGCTATCAAAAGAAAGAATAGGATCATATATAGGAGAAATAGAAGCCGTTGAATAAGAATCGATTAATACGCAAATATTTATTTATCAACTTCATTTTTAATTGTTTTCCTTAAACGTCGACTTCATTGGTAAAATTTAAGATCTCCAAATTAATCGACCGTCAGCTGATGAGGTCAATCACACGCATCGTGTTCGATTCTTCACTCATTTTCCGCGAATAATACGCTCAGGTATTCACCGATGGAGATAACCATCCAATGCACACGTCACTAAGACTGCAAAAACGCATTCACAGATGCTAATCATTCGCACCGCGAAACCTATCGAACTTAATGCATTCGTTTTTTTCTAAAGCAATATGTCTGAATAGTTATTCCTTAAAAAGAACACCCTTAATTCCGTAGATTAAAGATAATGCAAAATATATACGTTATGATAAACACACCAGTAACCTTCTCATATATAGAATTACGCATAAGTATATTAGGGATTAACATACTCAATGAAGTTATTTCTACTATAGTATAAACGATATCGTAATAAGTGCTTTATTTTTCATTATGAAAGGTTATCATAATGAATTGGGATTTATCGTCGAAGTCATAGATTGGATACATTCACTCCAAGTGAATCACAATGTATATGTAAAAACCATATTAAATGCACTTATTTTGATGAGTTATATGAAATTCATTCATCACTAGATCAGGCCAATGAGAGCGAATGTTGACATTGCAAATGTTTGACTTATCATCTCCAAACGTCTGCGTTTATCAGGATGAGTATTCTGCGAAAAGATATTCCAGGAAAGTCTTTACAAAGTGACTAAAACAAATCCACAGAGCTCACTTTCTTTGGGGAGCTAAAAGCATCTTTACGTTCATAATCCCTTTACCGAAATTCTAAGAACTATGTTTTAAATGACATAATAACCTATTATATAAGGTGGGCAATAAATCGAGAGGAACCGAAAAGCAATCCTTCTTGGAATGTCTGAATGGACATCGGTTTCCTCGAATTGGTGTGCAAATCAGATAAAGAAAAAGGGACAACATTTCCACGTGCGATATTCACTTCGAGACCACCCAAACAGAAAGGAATTTTAAGTTTCCACAAATCTTTTCAGGAATTCAGTAAATGTATATGTATATATTGTAGCCAAATAAATTAATGAATAATTATTGTTATCAAAATTAATTAAAAATAACAGCTTGTCTACAGAATTTGTATGTATTGATAAAATATAAGAGCCCTTTATTCTGATCATATTAAATAAGATACTTTTAGACTATGAATAGTCACTCACTTCTAATCTAATTACTCTTTAGTCTAATTACTGTTTCGAAAATGATTCGCATATTTTCGCAAAATATCTGTAATTCAAATGTATTAAATTTAAATATTGTAATTATTGATGGATATTAAATAATAATAAATATGTTTGTATATTTATATAATTCTATCACATAACTTTTATTAATGCATATTATTCAAAGTGATTTCTGTTTATAATCTATTGAACGAACGGTTCCTCAGTCCTAATCGTCTAATTATATCCACGACACGTATCTGAGATACGATTCGTGATATTTTAGATAATGGACCGACTTTTGCATCTCATTCTCGGTGCTTCTCAATAATTCGAAGAAAAACAAAATCAATCGAACAAGACGTGATCTTACCCTCATCGTGGACCGATCCAAAATCACACCTCGACGCATCAATGGCCACAATAAGTGCACCTCCTTTCATGGAAGACATCCCTCGACTGGGGAAAGACGATGTGACGTTCGCCGGTGACGTCATCGCGAGCTTACGTCAGCGGGGAAGGAAAGCGAGTGGTCGAGAGTGAAAGGGAGGGGAGCCAAGGTCGCGAGTGCGTCGACCGGCAGCAGGTGGGGGCTGCCGATGCACACGGGGTGAGTTCCCCTAAATAGGGGAGGCGGAAAATAAAGAGAGCGGATAATAGAAGGGAGTCAGTTATTTCGGTGCGAAAGGGATTCAAACGTCGATGGAGTTCTGGAGAATTTTTCAGACTTAGGTGCACTTGTACTTGGAATTGGAGGTGCAGCGGAAAGAAATGTCAAACGAATGATACGTTAATGGTCATTATTCTTTTAATCTAATAAATAAAAGGATATTTATGCATGTATTTAATCAAAAGTTAAAAGGGTACTTTAAATAAGAAAATTTTGTAAATTTTGATTAAGTTGAAGATTGTAATTGTCAAACATTGCACATCAAATTCTCCTCTATTACGAAATAAGTTCTCTCTATAAGTATTTATTATGCACTGCATGCTCTTCGAACTTAAGATGGACTAATGTAATACACCAATTTTGGAATAATAAGTTTTAATTATTATTATAACATCAGAAATAAAATTTTCTGTACTACAAGTACTTTACTGCAGGAATTCTTATCTACGTAAATGTAAATATGTTATCCATACATTTATTGATCTTTTATAGATTATTATTCTTTAAAAAAGTACATATCATAAAATACAACTTCAGGGATCAGACATATCTCCATTATTGTTTTCATATATTTAATTTTTCATTCAAATGTAGTAATTCGATTAAAGTTCATAAATACTCGCTTCAATTTTTTGATTTTCTAAGTGTACTATTTTTATAAGGTTATAAAAACTGGCATAAGAACGATTGAACTGAATAAATGTCCGATTTATTACTTTTGCGGAATTCTCAAAACTGAAATATTTCATTGCCACAATGCGTCTAATACGTTGATATCCTAAGCAAGAAAGCACGTATTGATATCCAAAGAAGAGTGAAGTGCCTCTGACCTCACTTTTGATGATGGAAATGTAATGCAGAATAAATGAAATATAAGACGAAACCCGTTGTCAGCATTTTGATACGTTTTCGCTCATTAGAAATACGTGCTAAATGACGATCGAATATCACGTTACTTTCATCGTCATTCAATTTAAAGAATGAAAACTGGCTATTCAACTATCATTTATTATTAAAACTAAAATTTCTATAATTAGTGTTTAATGTGTGGTCCGTTATACTAATAACTCAGAGGAAGAATACGGATTCATAAAATATGAAAATCTTCGTCTATAATATCCAAATGTAGCAGAATTAAAAAGTTTGTCAGAAGTGGGATTCGAACCCACGCCCTCATACGAGGACCAGAATACCCAACTACTCGCCTGTGACGAGTAAGGCAGTGCCTTGAGTCTGGCGCCTTAGACCGCTCGGCCATCCTGACATGCGACCGATGATGGCTATTAAATAGATACAAAAATGGATCGGTTTATAGCGTAGAGATGTTAGATAAATGTTAAGTTAATATTATATGTCCATGAAAATAAACAAATGATCTATTTTACGTTCCTTTCTCACGATAAATGATGAAGATTCATACAGATCGCTCAAACAAACGTCTCTGAAAGTAAGGCTCTCTTAACACAGTAATTTATCCGTGTCCATGACCTTTCGTGGAATCTATGATTGCAAATTAGATACTGAATACATTTCGAACACTCTGCCGATTGATTTTTCGACAACATTGTTCATCTCAATGAATTACGCAATCCACGAAGATTTCGCGGCATTGACCTCAATAAGGAACGAATCAAACAGAGCCCTTCCTAGATCCAAATATAATGAATAGAAAAATGCGTCGCCTGGCACGCTCTATTGTTGACGTCAAAGTGCCTGTTGCGTCAAATCTATAATTTAGTCTCATCTGAAGATATCGACGTCATTTGTTGCAAGATGAATGAAGAAATATGTGAGGATTTTGTTGACCTAGCATATTCTTTCACGATGTTAATAAGTATTATCAGGTTCATTCGCTTTTTTCACTTTATTCTGATGTTTCAATGTGACAAAGGACCGATGCAAATAGAATTAGGACATTCCCTTATCAATCTCGCTCTAGATTAATAATATCGAATTGTACGTTAATATATTATGTAGAGAAGAACCCAGAAATAAGTTACTTATTTTTAAAGATAGGATAAATCATGGAAATGAATATGTATTTGCGATCAATCTTTTTGAAATCACGAGTTTTTCACTTATGTGTGTAAAGACCAAACATAGACTTATAAACAATGTAAATTAAACATAACTTCTAGATAAAGACAAATTCTCATCGAGATTAGGATCAGTTCTCTAAATTTTGTGAGCAATATAATTGTCTTAAAAATGTTGAAAGACGAATTTCGATCTCAAAGCATATGTCATATATACACTGAATTCATTCCCTATTATCCTTGAGAATATTCTAGAAAGCTATAACATTTCCAATAGAACACGTGTTATAGATAAATTTTTGGTATATTTATCGGTACTTTTTCATTTAAATTTTAATTGCGGATATAAGATTCCAAACAAAATTTCTAAATCCGGATTCGATTAAAATGACTATTTCATCTTATCGAAGCTGGAAACGTCTCGTCAACAATAACTCTTACTGATGACAAATTGCTCTCATTATATTTTTATATAATCCGTTTTAGTCCTGTTCTTTCAAAATAATAGAACTCTCAACTGAAGGGATTATATCAGAAATGGTAGTTCTTTACCATTTTTAAGATGACCAATTCCTCGACGTGAGCAGTGGAATCAATGCAATGTAAGTGTACAATGAACGCAACAGATTGGATGATACGATTGATTGATACCTCCTCATTCAATATTGGGAAGAAAATATCGAAAAAGTTGTATAATCCTCGTTACATAAAGCATCGGTGGCTGTTCCCTTTCGAAGTTTATTCATGAAAAATGCGCGAGATTAGCGGAAATGGAAGGAAATCTCGACCTTATTCCATAACTTATAGAACGGTGTCTGGAATTATCATGGGATCCTAAAATCATTTTAAAAGGGCTGACAATGGTGAGTCATTATTTCGATGCATTCGGTATTACCACCAAAGACCATCACGTGTACATATGATATGTAATTATGAGTTCTACGTGATACGAATCTCGCCGTTTCTTTCGAAATTTGCATCTCATTTAGAACTGCAGATACTCTTCTTCGCTGAAATTTCCTTTTTAAAAAGAAGAATTCAAAGAATTGCAACTAATTAATTGCTTATAAATTTCAGCGTAAATATTTAACCAAATACAAATGAAACGCTGATCTATATGTGGCTTCAACATTGTTTAATTTAACGATATCTGATAAGCTAAGGTATCCATGAATCAGAAAAATCAAGAAGCTGTTATATTAACACTATTTATTCACATTGATGAGATTTATTTCAATTCTAATCTTATACTTTGTTCTAAACTCTTTCTCGAATCCACTCTCTCCAGTGTTTTCATTCGCTTGTTTAATTTTACACGCACGAGTAGTTTTCTACTTGATGGAAGCAATCACTTATTGAAGTAGGACAAGAGTGAGAAAGGACATCAAAGTAGAGTTTCCCCGAAGAAGGGTCATCTATGCTCAAATTTCCATCTCCATATGCGATTATGCTCATAGAATGTGCATCATAAAAGCAGCGTTCGAGATGCAATGTCATTTTACTTATGTTGAAATCATGAAATGTCCTTATCAAAATCTATAAATTAAAATCAGAAAATAAATGAGCGTATTAACTTTTCGGAGAGCAATGAAAAGGAAAAGATTAAACTCAATCATAGTTAGATGTGAATATTCAGGACCAAAAAAATGCTGAGCTCAGACGGTTTCATCACACCGACAAAGTTTTAAGTTACGATCCCATCGATTCAGCATAAATTCCATTCCAAAGCGGAAGGTATTATATTACACCTGAGTGTTTTGCATCGAAAGAAACCTCCGCATGCGCTAAATGAACTTAGTTTACTTTCTCTCTCTGAAAAGTGTGCAGGTTTTGGGTGCAATGACATCGACGGGCATCTTGCTATATTTGTTATTTAACCTTTGTCAGAAGGCCTCATCATGAATTTTTCTGATGTAACTCAGCAAAGAATAGTTTTTCGATGATTAAAATCGTTCGAGAGTTCATTGAATATCTTATATTCGAGACAAAGCAAAAATCGAGTTTCTATATCCTGTGTTGAGAGCGTTTCGCAATAAACCCTATAGACTTTTATAGTCGGGTTCGAAAATTTTCATGCTTGGACGGCGGATAGTTGCAAAATCAGAGGAAAATATTTTTTGTCGGCACGAGGGAGAAAATTATCTCGTGGAGGAAGTAAAAAAATCGCTTAAATAGGAACCCATCGACGAATATTACGCAATGTCTTGAATCGTAAGGTTTTTCGCTCAAAGTTTCCCACGACGAGTCAAAGCGAGCTTCCACACAACATAGCATAGGTATTAGGTAATTGAATCGGACATTGACTTTTGTTTTAATTCTTTTTTATGAATAACGAAGGCATTATACTCTATTGAGGGAAAATTAATTTCTTTTCTATCAAAAGTTTAAAAAATAGAAGAAAAGAATTCCCTAAGTTTCTATTTCGATAAAAATAGATGGTACTAAGAAATAATACTAAGGTTATAATAGGTCTCAAAATAATGAAGTATGAAAATTATCTTTGTTCAATGTTCTTTGCGTAATTTGAGTTGATAAATTAGCAAAACCGATTGAACATAATTTAAATAAAAAGTATTAAAATAATCAAATGATAGCCCTGTGATCATACAAAACAAGTTGAATCCTTAATATTTTAAGGAATTTTCTAAAAATATTTAATCCAAAAGAGGGATCGCTCTTACTTTTATATTTCAAGATATCCCCTTTTTCATCTGAAAGTGTTGAAGTATATTTTTAAAATCTTGTGATAATGATTTATCTTTCTATTCTATTTACTTTGAAATACATGAAATACTTATGTTACAATGAGAATTATCACTTTCATTCAAATTATTTGGAACGCTATTCGATTTTTATTACAATGTAAACTAAAGGAGTCGTCTATGAAGAGTGGTATTAAGAAACCTTTTTCATTTGTAATCATTCTTTACTTTGTGACGAAAGGATCTAAACACTAAATAAATCCTAAAAGGATAATGCGATGAAACAAAGATTGCAAATTGATCAAAAACTCTACACATTTCTAATTCTAACAACAACGACACAAAAGAATCAATTTGTGTGTGGTGTAGAGAATAGTAGAATTTACGTAACGCATCAAACCATGTTCACGCATAGTCGTCATTCTTCTGAATAAAGAAAGATCTTTGCTTTCCTTTAATGGAAAAAAGGCGAAAGCCGGGAAGATTTCCATTTCCGAGTGGTTTAAGTAGGATTTGTTTTCTCTCCCTTATTATGTATATCGGCCGACACAACAGCTCCCATTTGAGATTTCCCTTCGGAAAAAGAAATCTGATGTTATAATTCTCAGATAAGAGTTCGTACTTTAAGTAATAAGAGAAAACGGTTGTTATCACATGAGCTCTGAGTTTGATTCTACTGATGACTCTTCATATCGGTGAAAACAAAGTACAGTTCTCAAAAACATAATCAAGAATTAACGGATTCAATGGCTGAGTTTTGACTCTTGCCTCTGATGGAACTTAATGTAATTTTCTTTGAAGGCAAAAATACATCTTTTCATATCCATGGAACGATTATTAATTCCATCAGAATAATTGAACTGCTAAGAAAAATTAATTACTAGACATAAATTAAATACCAGTATCATAAAACTTTTCGACCATATATAGATGGAAAACAAGGGATTTAGAACATTTCCGTGGATTGGAAAATGGATTGCTATTTTGGTAGCATATTCAGATGAATGAAAGCTGTTACATGTAAAACCTTAAGTACATTAACTAAATATCATATTAAATAATTTCAGGAACATTTATTTGTATAAGGAATCTATTTTAGTAAATGAAGGTGCTGGAAAATGTGGTATCTTAATTCGAGAAATGGTACTATCATAAATAAGGTTAAAACCATAATAATACGTTTCTTCTGCTTAAAATATGTCCTCAAATTAGGACTAGTTCCATTGTCTCTTATTTTTCAAGGTTTTCTTGGTATCTGCGGAGTAAACAGAATAAGTAATCGAGTTCTACTTCTTATGTTATCATAACTATATTTCCTCAGAAACGTTTCGATAAAGCATTCTCTGAATGTAAGTTGAGGGAAACTTCAGCTATGAACAAGAAAAAAAAAACTTCCATTTCGACATTGAAATATCTTTTGGAAAGAACAGGAATTATAAGGAATCGGATTATTGTTCAAACTATGGGAGAATCCAACAAAACACTTAATGTCCTTAAGTTATATTAAACTTGAGATTCAAAGAAATAATTTAACTGCGTATGCTCAATGATGATACATAATACAATTTAATACACTATTTAAAATAATATCAAAATCAATTAATTCGTAAATTATTGAGCAGCATAATTGATACATCTGAATTTATCGCTGAAACATAGTTGATTATTCTTTCCGAAATGCATTAAAGAAGCGAATAAGATATTATGTTCCAAACTGATCACCACTGGCAACTAGTGCGGTATAAATGTAAAAAAAAAGATTCGTTTGTTGAAATTTGGTGTTGTTTTTCCCATTGAAAGGAAATGATAGGTCTCGTTTTATATCTCATATTAAATCCATTAATATCCTTAACAGGAAGGGCTATTAAATGCTAATCCATTATTTTTTGAAAGTTTAAAGACATAAATCTTTTTAAAATAGAATGCTTATTCGATTGAAGTTAGAACAAGATGAGGCTCAAATTTTTCGAACCAAAAGAATCAAGTCATTGTTAGTTGACTTTCTCCATCATTGGATGGAATGTATAACCCTTATCTCGGGCGATTCCTGAGTCGTGAAGGGAAAATTCCAGAATCCTTTGGAATTCTACTTTCTATGTGAAACGTTCTTTTCTCCAGCCTTGAAGGGTTAAAGCCCTTGAACTATGGAATTTCAACCGAAGTATTCTAAAACAAAGGTTAGATAAGTAATAACCCTTTTTCGAATGAAACCGTATCAGTTTGGACGGAAATAACTTCTTAAAAAGTGAATGAAGGCTAAAAATAGAACTGAAATACTGGATTTTCTCAAAAATATTTCAGTTACAGGTGGACTACCTCGAATTCAAGAGCATTAGTTATAACGGACATAAATGCTGCTAAAGGATAAGATTCAAATTAAATTTAAGAAAGATAAATGTTTTCTAAATACTCTCTATTACATCTGGAAGAAATATAAAAGTTAAAAAACCATAATTTTGTCACTGAATGTGATCTATTAGAGTCGGTAACTAGTTAACCTATAATATGTTCTTTACGAATTGAAAGTAGAAAATATAGTTTTTAAGAATTCTCACCTCTTTAACTTTCATTAGATGTGCTGAGAGTAATTGCAAAGGTATCAAAGGATAAGGAATCAAAGAAATCTTTCAATTGTTATATTATACTTTCGTTGCCACGCAACTAATTTGTACTCAGAGATAAAAATTAAAAACTTATGGTTACTTAATTAGAATAAAACTTACTGAAAGAACGCTCTCCTTATTCTCATAGAAAATAATTTAATAGCACAACTTTGGGAGCGTCTCTATTGTTGAGTTCTATTATCATTTTTCACAGGAGTGAAAACTTCTCGCCACACTGTAAAGGTATTTTTCATTGCCGGTGTTGAATGACACCTAGTAACTGGTAGTTAAGTACTATTTAGAGGTGACAATCACCTTTTACTGTTGCATACAGAAGTATGGCCATGGTCCTATTCGGAAAGGTAGACGACCAGACGCACTCATCCGAAACGTGAGGCGGAAGATTCCAGGAGAAAACTACGCACTCCGTCGAAAGTGCGTCACTCAATGAATATGACAATAAATCCGACGACGCATTCCAAAAAGTGAGAGGAACTTTCTGGACAACGTGATTCATCTGTTTCTGGATCTTTGACGTCACACCTAATATGAAATGGCCATGGAATCTGTTGAAGGCCACACTCCTTTTTTGTATTATTTTAAATCGAAGAGTAAACAACTCCCAACTAAATATGCTTGTTGCGAAGATACGGATCGTCTTCAACCTCCACGCAGTTTCTTGGAATTGCGCCAAATCACTCATTTTTTAGATAATTGAAGTTTTAATGGTCTCGATTGTCACATTCATTATAAGTAAGAAAAAGTAAGGATTCACACTTCCGGTTGAGGAAGAATTTGATCTTTTTTCTACTATACGAAATGGAAGCAGGCAAATCTCATTGCAATAAAACTCATTATCAAACAATTTTTCAGGTTTGTTCATCCTTCATTTATGATGGAAAATAGCTGCGATTTTGCTGTTATTAATTTAATTGGCGATAATCTCGTAAAATTGCACATATGACATCTCTTGCCTTTTGAAATTCTTGCCACTGTTCGTGAGGGGTCATTGATTCTATGGAAACAATTTAGATTCCTTGAGTCGTTCTTAAGATTTTGAAAATGTATATCTGATCCATTTTATATTTCGCATTTATTTTGTCACCTTTTCTTTCTCTCAAGAGTAGTAATGGCGATTCATTTATTCCAGTGAAATATTCCAAGTAAAAAATAATGAAAATATATATTTCATGAATTATTATATTTTTAAGCTAGAAATATTTTAACCAAAGTTTTTCAAAAAATAGCACATTAACCTTCAAAGAATCAATTCCAGGCTCACGCCAAATTGGAACCAAAACAGCATTTAAGAAAAAAGAAATTTTACTTTGACTGTTAAAAGACTTGTCTGCAAAAGTCAACAAATTCATGTGTGTATTCCTAGGTCGTCAGTAAAAAGGATTATTTTATTATTATATATTTCAGAATCGCATTTTCATTTCACTGATCTTAACTATCGACATAAATAAATTACTTACGCGAATTCTAGAAGTGATTCTCATGACCAAACAAATAAAAATCAATGCAATACAAATATTTTTCTATACAAGCTTAGTTCAAATTTTGATCATAAAGAATTGCTCTATTGGTTGAGAATTAAAAATGACAATTTTCCATGAGATTTAGGAAAAGATATCTTCGCCAAATCTTAGATTACAGTTATTGATCGAGAACATTCTTAAAGGAAAATAAACAATAAAACTTCTAAAAGAAAAAACACTAATAATTAGCAAACTAATAAATCTGATAGAGGGTATAAGAAAATTTATAGATAAATCCAACATATCTGATTAGCATACTACGCGCTTTATGAAATGTGATTTTCCACGAACTTAAAATAAAGACCACTACTTGAGATTATTAGCTTGTATTCACTCTGAAAGAGGGGAATGAACTATGGGGGATTAAAAAATGCAATGGTATTTGGTTTCCAAGAAAATCATTGGAGAAAGCAGAGACTTCGAATGTTAAGGGAGGATGGAATTAATAGGAGGCCAAGAAATAGTTCTTTGCTTAGTCATGGCATTCCATAGGGAGAAATCTACTCCTGAAAGAAGCCCAAAGAATGTGATGATGATGTAATGGTGCAATCACAACAATACTCGCATGAATGTTAGTGAACATTCAATAGATCGAAACGTTATCATTCTGAATGTGCAAAATGATTTTGCATTGCGATCCCTCAAAGTTTCCACAGTCGAGTTCATTTCAATGAATTTCGAGAGTAAAAGTACTTGGATTAAGCCATCTATCGATAGAACATTAAAGGCGTGTTTTAATGAGAGAAGATACGGGAATTAAAATTGCATACGTCTTAGAGACGAAGAGTATTTGTATTCCAAACAACGACCCATACAGTCGAATGAGAAAATGAAAATTCCCTCTCGATCGATTGTTCCGACGTATTAAATGACCCTTTGTGCAAATGCTCAATTTTGTGTCACACGTGTGCATGCAAAAAAGGAGCGTTGCGAATAACAAGGATTTCGCAATCTATTTAGGCTGTTTCGTTTGCATAGCGTCCCGCATCACGTGCGAGGGTTCTCGCATCTATTGGGATAATGTCCGTCCGAGTACAACGGGCGTTTGCTAATTCGTGTGGGGAAAATTAGATTTTCTGTGATTTGTAACGAATTAACGATTAATGAACGACGAAAAATTATTCAAAGGCATTTGTTCACCGCTATTAACATTAGATAAACTGAACACTTAATTACATAAGATTGATTGAAGAATAAAGACCCTCTTATGAATCCATTACATCAAGAGTTGATATTATCTCCAATGTTTCTCAGATCTCCAAACAAATATGTTGCAAAATCGATGGCTACGATGTATTTTTGGGACTTCGAATGATGTTCACTTAACTCTTTCACAAAAACTTTATCATAATATGAATATACTTCTAATGAAATATCATCTATACAATAAGTAACGTTGGAAATGAAAACTGAAAAGTAAAAAGTTTCACAAGAAGTCGCTGTAACATCTAATTAACATTCAGAGAAAATCGTTTTAATTTCTAAAACATACTTAGAATATTCTCAATATGAGAGATGAATTAAACGTTGATGGTAAATGACGATGAAGAATGTAATTCATCTTTTTATGTTCTGAAAACTCTAAATTCATCTGCGCACGTGATTTCATATATAGATGTCTAGTTGAAATACAACCGTCTTCTCTTACGAAATACGAGCCATATTGAATCGCAAGTTACTCTTTGCAGACATAAGATAAGACTTGGACGATTGCTCCTTACATCATGCTGTTGCCAAAGATAAACCGGATTTTATTACAGAATAGTGAGATTGGAATCCATGGAAAAGATTTCCCGGAATTTAAGTTTTTGCCTCCTTTTAATAGAAATGAATGGAATGAATTCTTTCAGATTTTACAGAATGGGCACGATGTGGAATGGATTTTTTAATTTTTAGTAGCTTTGCGAGAATCAGAAATTGAAATATTAAGTGCAATAAATAAATATATTGAAAAACAGAAGTTACACATAAACATTCATCATATGCAGAATTTTGCAAAGATTGCGAAATTTTTAAACGTGGATATTAAGAAACCTTGAAATCCTTAAGTTCTTTCTTTTGCTCAAATCGTGACGTTCATAAAATTTAACAGAAGGTTAATATTGAAAGTTATATGGAAAAGGTAATTTCGCAATTGCACTAAAATTTTCCAAGAATAAAAAAGTAAGCATCACGAACAATAACAATCGTACGAAGCACTATTTCAATTTGAAATGAACACAATCATCTATGATCCAGAGCAGCTCATGAAAATTCTTTGAAAATCTATTCTTAGTAAATTTGTTCTCGGATATGCTATGTTTGCAATTCGAATGAAGTGGCTTTTGTTTTACTTTAATGCTGTTCGATCTCAAAACAGGAATCGTTCTAAGGCTGAAAAGCAGTGCTGACTTAAGATTAAAAAAATATTAGCTGAAATAAGCGGAAAAGATTGAATTAGATGTACTTAGAAAAGCGTTGTGAGAGATTTACACGCAGTTGTTCGTTATTTTTGAAATATTTGTTTATTCAATTTTCATTTCATTGAAGTTTTGTTTGTTAAAGAGTTTCTGAAATCGTGAAAAAGTTAATTTTGCTTGTGAATAATGAGACTATTATGAATAAATTATGATTATCTCTTCTATTGAATAAATGAAGTCCCACAAATAATATTCACAAGTTACTGAGAAAAAATTTTCTACGAAGTAGAATGTTGTAAGGAAATCTATTGAATGTGAAATGACTACGATGTGCTGATAAAGATAGTCAAACGATAAGAATTCGCTTCCAATGGAAATAAATCTGTTATTGGTCACGTTATTAAATTTGTAATTTTTTCGAATGATAATTATTATAAAAATAACTCATTTATATGTACACAATGTGTTTTATTATTTATTTTTAATAAGGAAATTCTAACTCAGATTCTAAGTGCTATGTAAGATAGACGTATTTGACGGTAATCGTTTTTGTGCTAATAAAAATGATAGAACGACAAAAAATTCGATTGAATATAAGGTGTTAATTCGTACGACTCCTATCGCTTCGAAGAGTGAATCACGCGTTCTTCTGTTGAACAACAATGAAACACGCTCTCTGAAGAGTTCCCTCAGCACAAAGTTTATTGTCCCCGTAACATAATTCTCAAAGAGGGATTGACATCATAGTAATTTGATCGACCTTTTCACTTCCTTCATCGGCTCTCAAAACAATTCACTGACGCACTTAACCTTATTTATCTCCATCACAGCAAATAAATATTTACATTCAAAAACGGAAATTTGACTTACGCAATTAGCACAGAACGGGTTTTTTCGAACTTTTTCAAATCGATTCACGAGATATAGTACATTCAAATCGAATCTGATTATGAGCGAAGTTATCTAAGTTTTTCCATCTGTTACTGAACTCATAGCTTTATCAAAAGGGAAATGAGTTATTGGTTTTACAATCTTACGAATTTTCTCATTTCGTAGATAAAACCATGTCAAAATTAACCTGTAACGTAAACTGAGAAGTTATTTAATCGTAAATAAATAAAGAATTGTACCAATTTGTTTATTTCCTCTGTAATCTTGAAGATCTGTCACTCACTGAAGTCGAGAAGAAATGGATGTCATCATAATAGTATAATTTATGTTTGAAAAATAAATGAGAAATAGAAAAGGGCCTTTTAAACAAGCGAATAATTAAAGAATTAAAACTCTCACCATAAGTGTGTGATAAGTGTATGCCGTCAAATTATAATTTAAAATTTATGTAACATTCATTGATAATGAAGGCAAATGAAATGATTATAACGGATTTCCACTGTTTCAGCGAATGATTTTTCATTTTTAATTGATTCCTTTGTTTATAAATACCAAACAGAATTGGTACAGCATTAAGTGGCCAAAAATTTCATTTGATTTCATTTTTAGGCGCTGGTGTATTACCTTTATGGAGTCTAATCCAGAAATAATACACTTGGTTTACTTCCAAACTAATTTTATTCTTTTACTATTCAGAGAATATCATGAGAAATAAATGTAATAGATTGTAACATAAATAATCAAAGATATCTTCAATGGAAATGCGAATCGAGTGACTTGATGATTTTCATAACACGCTATCGAATGAAGATGGGGTCTATTCTGAAATATTCTCATCGATATATCGTTCCATTCATACACGGAATGCTGAGACAAGCGTGTTTTCGAAGAGTGGCGAAATCGCAAGGAAACAAATGCAATTTCAAAGATCCTTTGACGCATGACGCTGTCTCGTTATAAAAACAGATAATGGTGAGAAGGCCGTAAATTTTATCGCAATGCAGGGACTGTCGACATCAACACCTCGTGAACACAATCTCACAAGTTAAACAAACAATGAGGAAAACCAAAAAAAACACAATCGGCTGTGTCGCAATGTGTCAGCGACCTGCGACAAACTGGAGCATAGATTCCGAGTGGAAAATGGTGAGCAAAAAGAGTATCAAGGCCGTAGAGTAATAGGAATGAGGAAACGGGATAAAGGCGCGCAATGGTTCATTCATTAAAATATACTACATCAGAGTATGCGAGGGTAAGGATACAACATTGATTTTCACGTTATTTATAACCATATTTTTTTCGGAGTCAATGTAGGAAATACGATCACACGCGAAGGAGTTATTTGATAAAAAGCTGATTTTACAAAGAAAATGAGTATAATTTTGTGGGCATTTACATATTTAAATATATATAACTAAACAATACTGATGCAGGGGCAACAATGTGATAAATCGTAACTGAAAATATCAAAATTATTCTATTAATTATTAAATTAAGCTTAGCAAAGTCACGTTTTCAGACATTTGGTTCTGAAGATGTCTTTACCATCAAATATTGACCGTGTATTCCAAATCCAGTACTTTAGTTTATTTTCTCATGGAGAATATCAATTTTCTCTAAAATGAACGAAAATATAATTAATGGCCGAAAATATTACTTAAACTATCTATTTTACAGAATTAATTCTTAAATACTGATAAATAGAAGCTGCGGACATCTTCTTTAGCTCTAAAAATATCACGCTACTTATTTATCAGTTCCTTTGGGGAGTTCATTAAAGCTTCGACACGGAAGCAATTTCTAAATACTTCGTTTAGATAACGTCTTCTTTGGCCACTTTTTGGAAAATCCATCTTTTGAAAGTAAATTCTCATCGAATAAATATAAAAAGATTTCTCGAATCATTTTCTCTTCGTATCAATTTACTTTCATAAAAAGATATTGATAACCCATTTCTGGAAAAATGTTTGGGATCCCCGGAACTTATATTTGACGATTTCCTCACATTTTTTTATTCACATTTGAAAAAAAAGAGATTAGGAAAACAAAAAACGTGCATCGATTGACGTGAAAATCTTTTTTATCACACAAAGATAAACATTTACTATTCACCGCCCATTCGGTGAGACTATTGACTGATTTTATGCAATAGCTATCACTCATAACATTTGTTTGAAGTTCATTCACAATATTAGTGATTGGGAGCAATTATTTCAATTAACCGATTAAGAGCCGAGTTTATGATTGCCAATTATACTTTCAGCATGGTCATTTCTCTTTCATCATTCATTGCTGAGGAATAATATTCTAAAACCCGTCAATGAAATATATACTTAATAATCGTACGAGCAAAATTTTTTGCGAACAGCTTTAAAGCCTTAGTTATATTGTTATAATATCAAGGAAAGAAATTTAACAGTGGAATCTCTACAAACTTTCGTTGTCATATTTACGTTTAAGTTATTTATGTCACTATTTTTTCCGTTAAAACATTTATTTATTTTAAATTCTATATTTCCACGCATTTTATTATTTTACTTTATTTTCATTGTGTTAATGTTATGAATATCAATCCATTACTTAATTTACCGTTCATCCCCTTTAGTACACTTATCCGCAGTTGGCATGTGACCAACACATGAAGTCAACAACGGAAATACATCATTAGTTTCTAATTTGAAAAGCTCATACTAATTTGGTATCTAATTGCATTACTTTATCCTGCTAATTACCTCTCCAAATCTACTATTCTTTAGTATAAACATAACGAACTTCTGATGATGATACCAATGCTAATAATTAGTGAAAAGATGGAACTTTATCTATTTTTAAAGCACCTTATTTATATTGTCATATTCTACGTGACAATAGAGAGAATAGAAGGCGATTGTTAAAATAAATCCATGGACATTTTATAGCTTCGTTTTTCTACATAAATATAAGGTGTTCCATCATATCAATCGCAATACTTATCACTTAATTATTTATAATGACATTTATTCTAAGTATGAACATCGACATAACTATTACTGAATACCCATTAAAAGGTAATTTGCCCAAGGTTCAGCCTCAGGTTATCACTTAAAATGTTTTCCTTCTAATTATTTAAAAAATTCTTCATTTTGAAGAGAGTTGGATGCGAAACTCATTCTTTGTTTCACCTTAAAATGGGACATTTAGAGCTTTCTAAATATGAGGGGCGATATATACTTATTTTTCATTAGTGTTGAGCCCTTTGAATGTAACCATATGATCCATTCGAAGGAAACGGGTCGAAGGCGTTAAATGAAGTAAAAATTCCGCGGTTCGGTGTCCTGGAATGGTCACCTTCCTCTTTATGGAAACGTGAAATGGAGTCACTTGACGAACCTAAAATGGCGGAAATAGAAATTTCCGAGTCTTTTCGATCATTTCATTGGCATTGTGCAAGGTTGCAGCAACAGGTTGACTACTGGTTGGCGTTCTACAATGTATTTACCAGAATTCCGAAAGATGTCTTAATTGATATGCATCTAAAGTAATTATCGAATACTCGACATAAGAATCCAATTTTATAATTTTTTTAAGCTCCTGAAAATTATTTTATTAAAATCTTTTTCATAGAATCCGATAAAAGCGTTACTTCCTTAGCAAAGGAAAATCTACTACTTATCCTTTCCTTTGCTGAGGAATTCAAGATTTTCTTCTGTTTTCTGCATTCTTGTTTCTAATATGCGTTTCATACTAATAAACTTGATTATTTACTGGAAGCAGTAAACTTAAAGTATAAATGAACTAAATGTAACGCTCGAGCAGCTGATTTTCAATATCCGTATCAAGAAGAATCGTACAGTCACTGTTATGAACCAATGGTTATAGAATAACTGTCATTAGTTGCACATTTAAATAATGATAATTAGTGTTTAGTCCGATTAAAATTAATGAACAAAATTCTTAGCATAGATTTATAAAGGTGCATGTTTCCAAATATTACAAAATTTATCAATAAAATATTTGCGTTTCAGAGTATGCGAACAAAGATAATCATTCGAGATAAGGTATTGAAAAACATAGGATAGGAGGAGGCAATTGGTTTTCTTGAAAACAATCGTTCTTATGATCATAATTGATTTCATATTTACTCCATCCCCGTAAGTAATTTTCAGATGAAAAATATCTTAAAATATAATATGAAATTACACTTCAAGAGCCGCTCTGAAAGGCTGTGTGAAATGATACTTAGAATCTGTTAAATGAAATAAAAGAAAAATATTTTCAATGAACGTATAGCGTTTATCTTGTGCAATTTAAAAAAATATATAGGAAAACATCCATTTCGCCTCTATGGCAATTGGTGCTTAAAATATTAGAAATGAGTAAATGGTCGTGCGTAAATCACCTCTAAAGAAAATAAGTCCTTAAGAGATCGCAACGAGAAGACGTTTAGTAATCAGCGGGATCTGCAGACAATCATCAGACGAAAGAAAATCTCCACGACTACCTTATCTTAAGAGATTTTTAATGTGCAATTTTCCGTCGTCGTTTTGTCTAAAAACCTTCCCTCGGATGACGTTAATAACAGCCATTCTGTGGGGAAAGTTACAAAATCTATTCGGAGTAAACAGAGAATAATTTCTTGTTCGCAAGCACATAAATCTTTCATGAAGTTCCACTCGCCTTTCCAGTTGCCTTGTCTCGAAAGCTGTGACGACGCTGTGAAACAATTTCACCTGTGGAGCGAGTTACGAGCTCTCGATTTGTAATAAATACAGTCACCTCGAGAGTGCATCCAATAGATAGGCATAAGTGCGGGTAATCAAAGTATAAAATATTCGAGATATTGAATTTCACCATAATAACTCTTCGAATACCGAATTTTCACCTCCGAGCGCAAATGTAATGCGAGTGGATGTAGACGATTATTCTCAAATTATAAGTGAACTTCATTACCAAATATCACAATATAATAATCCACCTAATATCTTTCCGAAGGAAGAATGGACTTGAAAATGTGTAAAGGTCTATCCATTCCTTGTATTCTCAAATCTTCAAAATAGTAGACGTGTTTATGATTAAACCAGCGATTTAAGTACATTCAACCAAAATACAACGAAAAAAAATTTATTTCCACAAATGAAGATGTAATTAAAAATTACGTAACCGGTCGTTAGTAAAACAAATTTTCCGTAAAAATTACAAACTTTTTCCATTACGCTACAGCTTTCCAAAAAGTCACGCCTTCTAACATTGATTTCATTTAACCAAAATGGTGAACATAAAATAAGTTGCGATTGGAATAACTTTTAAAAAATACAATAAAAGAAAAGGAAATTGTGCATTTATTTTCAGCGTGTGCCATGCACGAACTTATCGTCTATTTAGATCGAATTTCGCTTTCTTAAAATATCTACACTGCGAGCAAATAAAGCAATATGGATGAAATGTTAGGGTCTTTCTGGAGTTTTCCGCCTTAAATGCCCTTTTGCAGGCGCTGAGAATTCTCAACATACGAACGAAACTCAGCTTTGGTAGAATGTTGAAAGCAGTTTTGCCATATTAATTTTAGTAATCGTTAAGAATGATTTGAACTGTCATCAACTCATTATCTAGCTTGAATTTAGAATTTATAATCATAAAAATAAATGAATCACATTTATTGAGTTTTCAAGAATTTTAACCTCTACCAAAAGAGTTATATACCCCAATCCCAATGGGCTGAATTGTCGCTATAGCGCATTATAATTTGTTTTTAGCAAAACATTTTCCAACAAAACCTCGTAAATGCCGTTCAAAAGGTTTAACACAGTATATAAAGGCAAGAAGTGGGATTTGATTGAAACATCCAAGAGTGACGCGCATGTCAAATCTAAAGAGGGTGAATCAAGTAAAAAGCCCTCTGAAAGCATTGGGCACAGGTATGTGGAGCCACCTACGTGCAGCTTGAAATCAGAGTACAGAAGGTGAAACTAAGCTCAGCAAGTGAGTGACCTATATTTTGGTTCAGTCACTTCTGAAGGACCTATATCTGAATTACAACGTCAGAAGATGTCGTCGGAATCGCTTGAAAATTATTTAAAGCGATTTATCCTCATTCCGACAAAAGCAGAGCGTCTGATGAAAATTAACATCCGGAACCGTAAGGAATCCATGATGTGCAGTAATCGAAAGAAGAGTCGAAAACGGTGCAAAACTCAAAGGAAAAAACACCGACCGCACATGCATTCGGACCCTTTTGAGGAACCCAAAATTTCGGGCGCAATAACAATGATCGGTCAAGGGCATCCGTACACCTTCCGGAAATCATCCCTTATCTCCCTTACCTTCCATCGGCATCGTAAAGACGCCTCGAGAAATATAAAAAAATAAAAAACTTCATCCCTCATGACACAAACCCTTGCCATAACCACCTCTGGAAAAGGGTAACACCCGAAGAACCTTTTTCCCAGAGGCTGAGGTAGGCAGGTGCGCTCTTTTTAAGGTTCGTTGACCCTGCGGTGGGGGAACTCAAGGATAAATGCGTCGTCGTGAGAGTGTTCGTCCGTTACCTCACCGAAGTTGAATAATCCGCGAAGATGAGGAGGTCCGAATTAATCAGAGGGGCTTTCTCCATCGACACCCAAATGCACATTGACGTAGGTGGCGCGTCGTTCGATTGTTTGGCGGGAAACGCTCAGAAAAAGAACTTCGCGGGAAATATCGAAGAAGTGCTTCATACTGTGGTTTAAATCGTTTAAATTAAACGATTCTAATCAAGTAGTTGTACTGTTGTAATTATTTTGAGAGCCTTAAAATTCTTCTGTATTGAGCATCATTATTTCCAAAGTAATACGAATATTAAAATATATATAGTTCCCGCAATATTTATCTAAATCTTAATTTTCTAAAGCACTAATTATTTCTATTTAGTACACATTTAAGTTCGCTCAGTCCAGTACGTTACAATTTTACACGTATTTTATACGTTTACAGTTGTAATCTATATGAACTTCTTTCGCATAAAATTGAAAACAAACTTAATTTTGAGACTAATTTAGAAACTGGTGCCAACAATATATTCCATAACCAAATGTACATCACCAACATTCAAGGATAGCGCATGCAATCGGAGGTCAATTACCTTAAAGAGAGAAAACCACGTGAAAATGGAGTAAACGGAACATTAGTTGAGACACGATTTCCGTTGCGGAGATCGCTTATTGAAGTGAAGAGCGATTGGCAAGACATTGCGCAGCACAGGAAGCGTTGGAAAGTGAAAATAGCGATTTATGAATTCAAATCCGTAGACCCAATTGAATGTCTATCGATTCAAACTTTCATAATTTGGGACCTCGTAATTGCATACTCATGAGAAGGAATATGATGAATTTAAAAGGGATTTGAGATAACATTGTCGGAGTACGTGGCTAAGCTCACGATCGTCATTTGTAATCTTTCACCTTAAGGAGAAAAATTAAATGATTGTTTGAACTCGAAACTTTATACGTAAAGCATTTGTTAACCATTATGGTAAGTCCTTTGCATTACGTAATGCTTGCAGTTATACTATTATAGTCCGTACATGAATATCTAAGCTATCGTGGGAACAGTTTTGGAAATCAAATACACCAGGTCAACGATTTCAAAACTCAAGAATATTTATTTCCCTACAAATAAGTTCATACATCTGCCAATTAATGGTTATTATTAGTGAAGCAAAATAATAAATATGGTGGAGAACTTTATTATTTTCTTCAGAGTGCATCTAAACTTGGAACAAGTACTTTCTTCCAATACGATCTGTGACGAAAAAGGATTAATATATTGACTAAATATTAACGAACCTTTATGTGTTCTCCATAAATAACTTTAAGGTTTATTATTTAATTTTTGATAGGGTCATTAATTTCCTATTCTATGTAATATAAATTTTCATTTCCTATGAATAGGAAATGAAAAATTAAATGGAAAAATGCATCGTAGAATATCGAATAAAGAACTGACTAATAATTTTTAAATGTTTTTATGTTTTATAGTGAAAAAATATACTTATCTTGAAGTATATTTGCACAGTTTCAAATTTAAGGCATCGAATTCGAATAAATGGTAATAATCTACCCCTAGTATAATTCATTTCTGCAAAATTTGAGTGGCTTTGGATTTTTTGATACGTAAATTGGTATATTTAGTTTTATTGTAAACTTGCATTTCTTCCTTCCTGAGGTCCATCAGCTGAATTTCATCTAAAGCCAAACCGATTCTCAAGGTCAAGATTTGTATTCATTTCTGCTCATCGAGAACAAAGTTCTAATGAAAATAATAGAAAATCTCAATATTTGCGGTATTAATTGTTAACTGGAAAAAGTTAGAGCAGATGAAGAACTCGCAAATTTTTAAATACAGAATCATGAATGAGACGAAATGCACGCTCGGCATCATTCATTTATAAATTTCCTTCTCAAGCATTGTTTACATTTTAAGTTCATTCACCCAAATATAAGATATTTTATAACTGAGTTCTAGTCGTAACTCAATTTCAAGAAAACAATTCGCATTTAGTTCGAGTACACCAAATACGCCATTAATAGTTCAATTCTTTTAATCTTTAACCTAAGCATGGAAAAAGCATTGTGTTTCACATAAGAAGTTGAATTAAGACAAGAAATTAATATGAGGGCAAGATAATATCTGTTACGCATTTTAACCATATCTTCGATCGTTAAATCATAAAAATATTCATATGTAATACGAGGCGCAGTAAAATGTCGATGTTTTCTAAAAGGTCACAAAAAATCTCAGAAGTTACGATTGAATATAAATATTATCCATTCCGAAGTGTCTTATTCAATTAAAAATAATGACCTATGAATCATTCTAGATAATTTAGTGAAGATACACAAGTTTCCTTATGACTTATTTACAGAAGTAAAAGATTTCAGGACTTTATTATTTATCTTCATTTATTATTTCTTCTTCATTTATTTATTAAGATTTTATTGAGATTTGTTATTAAGATTTTGCCAACATCTGGGGTCAATCCATTTCTAGAAAAAGGAAATTCTTGGACATTCAATGGACTTCGTCCGATAACAATTGTCAATAAATTCGGAGGAATCAGCGGTTCTGACATCATAAACCTAATCCAATGTCTAGTGTCATAACTCAATATTGCTTAAAGCCATTACTTAATAAGGCGAAGAACCCTCGCGGAGTATTGTCGCACCGATGTGTACAATGGATGATGAAATGAGCAATAAATCAATATTTGCCAAATTCCGATGGAAGCAAATGGACCCTCGTTTCAAATGGGAGATGGCCTCGCTTCTTGTTTTTCCATTTATTCGAGGACCTCCTCTTCTACGCCCAATTATTTCGTCATGGTCTCCTGAGTGCACGCCGGTTCACCGCTTCCCGCCAAAATCGTTCCCGCCATAACCTATGGCCGCCGTTTTCACGTTTTCCTTTCTCCACGCAATTCCTCTCCATCGAGTTCATCACAGATTCACTGCCGAAGCAACTCTATGTTTAGAACGAACGCCTTTCGCGGCTTTCTCACCGAGGAAATACATTTCTGCGAATTCAGGTCGATCTTCGAAAGGGGAGGCGTAACCATTGACATTGGATTGTTTCACAACCTCCTGTGAATGAATGAGAACGAGCAGAAGTCAATGCCCTTTCGCGAACACACACAGAGTCCGGAAACTGGGTAATTGATTACGTGCGATCGAGAAACACGTTCCCGGATTTTTCCGATGCCCGGAGGGAGAAAGTCTCTCCGAAAGAAAACTCTTCGGATGATTTTCCAGACGTATTCCGGTCGAACTGTTCTGCAATAATTGGTCTCTTGGGGATGGAGTTGTCGATGGAGAAAGGTTAGACCAGAGGTCCTGGGTTCGTGCTCCGCTCTCACCAACGATGCCTGCCAAGATGTTTGAATGGAAAGCGTGCATGTTTATCGAGAAATTCTTTAGCCGGTCGCTGCCAATGAACTAACGAGTACTAAGTGCCAGCAGAGGAAAATGACCAAAACAATGCTGTCACACCTATTCCTGAGATCATTTTTTCAGTTTATCTATCGCCAACATATATATTACATGCCACATTATATATGCGAATCTTGGCGAAAAAACACAAAATATCACTTTTATTCTTTTTTGAAATTAAATATCATAAACGAGAGTTCAGTCAAGGGGAGAATATTAACTTCTAAATTAATTCGATTTATATGGATTGTAAATATTTGTCACCGGTAATTAAGACATTGAAAATGTGTTTTAATAATCGTAAATTACATTTACTTAATAACATAGCTGCATCTGCATGAGTGAACTTTTTCTCAAAATCAGTGAAGAAGACATTTAAATTATACATGTTGATGCAAATCTATGAGAAAATACTTCCAGTTTCAGCTGATGTCATATTTAATATTAATCTTTCAAATCTATTGTAACTGAGTGATTGTTTATCCAAATCGACAAACACCAACACTATCAATTACGACTCAAATTTCATTATTTCATTAATAAAAATTCATCGGTAAAGTGGATTTATGATACATTATAAATACAACTTCTAAAAATGATGAAAGTGTTCATCATTGAATCAAGAAAATGAGTTGTATAAATAAATAAAAGACTATTATAGAGATTAACCACTGAAACTTCTAATTCTGCATACAATCAAGCATGCAACGACTCATACGACGAAATTTGAGAACATCTGGATGAAAAGACATTTCTATTCAGTCTATTATATGACCTTAATAAACTTCGTTAGTGAAAATTTGATCGAATAATTTAAAAGGAATCGATTGGGATTTCGAAGTGTCCAATGCCTCTTTCGAATATTCACATCGAATAGCCGCCGCATCGGAAATTCGGGAATAGATGTTTAAGAGTTGATGGTAAATATGTGATGGAAGAAGAGATGGGAGAAGTATTATCTGATACATGATTACTCTATAGCAGTAGCAATACTTGCGAACCTGTTCTTGTAAACGACACAGAGGGATACTTGCTGCATCCGGTTTGATTACTATTTACATTTACTTATATGTATTGGCTCATTTAAAGTCTATGAGAAAGAGTACGATATCTTCTTGTTAAAATCATAGCAATTATAAGCAGCCAATGGAAAAGAATACTATTTTTATAAGTTAATAAATGTTATCGTAACTTCAGAGAACATGCAGATTAAAAGTTACATATTTTTACTATTTCTTAATTTCATAAAAAAATTGAAATATAAATTGTTTTCGTAAATGGAATTCCGCTGAGAACATCTTCAACATGTTACCTATCCATGTACCTATTTACATAACCATATGGTTCTTATATAAACATTAAAATGATCAAACCAGAGTATCTATAATTCATCAACAGAACTGCAATTCTGGTTTTCGTAAAGAGCAATTTTGGTGATGCATTTCGTACGAAGTGTTAGTCTATGTTTGATTCATTTTTCACGACCAATCTATGAATATGTAATATATCTATTTAATGGTAAAAGTTCCCTCCTTAAAAGATACGAAGGATCAGTTGTTGAGAAGTGCGAAGTGGAATCACGGAGATCAACAGAACGTAAAATAAATCAAAATTATCTATTGTAATGTATAAGAACATAAATGATAACTCATAAGAGGATATTAAAAGATTTTAATGAAAATGCTGTAAAATAATTGTAAATTAAGAGAGCAATGAATTAGACTTTAACTCAAACAAAATACATTTTTATGTATGACGAGTAAATGAAACTGATTTACAAGGAATGGAGATCTTGCGTAACGAAGACGCAAAATAAAGTTATATTTTTCAATGGCCAATCGATAATTTATAAATAAGAGTTATTAGATTAATAAAATATTTTTGTCCATAAGATATTTTCTCTGACATAACCAGAGCTTAATTACCAAACTATAAAAACAAGTTTTAGCTGAGATCAGCTGCGAAATGAGTAAATTGCGTTTCTTTTCATAAAAATGGATTTCACCAAATCACTCGTTGAACGATCATCCAATTCGATCGTCGCGAATTCATCCGATGCAGAGGTGAAAAAGTGCGCCTCAAATGCTGCAAAGTAAATAAACAAGGCGGAGTCCTTGGGCCAGTTCCGCATGCACCTCTCCCACCGCTAATCGGACTCCCTTCGAAAACACGACACAGAAATAGTTGGAGAGAAGTTACGCAACACTGAGCTGTTCTAATCCAAGCAGTTGTTGGGAGGCGTGCGTTAGCCGCTAATTGTGTCCGTGATTTTTATCCTTTTCGTCGATTCCAGAAGTATTTCATACATATTATTCAGAATAAAAAATTCTCTCTTTTCTGATTTATTTTCTATAATCTATTCCGTTCGAAAAACTTTTCGTATTCTAAAATTTCAATATATGAGAAGATTATTAAACATTAAAATTATTGGGATATGTTGCCCCTTAAAAAAAATCAAATTGAATGTGTTGGATGGAGTGTAATGGGTGTTATAATTGCGAGGAATCTTTATGCTGAAAGTCTATAAATAATCAACCCTAAGTCAAAGTGAATTATTTAAAAATGTAAAATTTTATTAATCCATCAAAAAACGATGAGCTTTAATTTTTCCAACTTTATTTACATAAAATTAAACAGAACTGAAAAAGCGTACGCTTTTTCGTGCTAAGTCATTCGCTATATTTCAGAAAATAGATACTTTTTTTGGAAATAATCAACACAAACGGACAAAGTTTATTTGTTACTTAGAAAAAGATATTTCAAAACCGAAGCTGATAGAATTTGGGATGAATGTGAGTAAAACAGTAGAATGAGAATTATTATTAAGAAAGAGAAAACTATTCTTAATGTTTTATTATATTCATAATGTTTTATTAAAGTATATATACATATGATGATTAATGATTGAAAATTTTTTATAAGATTGAAGGAAAGTTAGTTTCAGAATGCTACATTCGATATACGACATAACATTTGCTGTAGCCACTATTAAATTCCACTATCATTGAGAAAGAACGATACTATTTGACTGCGTATCTTAATAATAATCAAATAGATCCTACTAGAATGATAATTTCAATGCCAGAGAGGATTTCAACTGAAGAATTGAAATACTCTATGGAAACGAAATACCGTTAATGTATCTAAAACCAAGGAATCTCGGAATTTACCGATTCCTTCTAAAATTAGAGCTAAATTATTAGAAGTTCCCATATGAAATTTGCTATCTTGAGCATGAAAAGATTCGAAGAAAGATTAGTATAATTAAGTCGCACGCAAGTGGCTAATCCTTGGCGTAAGGCATAGTTACGATGCCAAGATGTGGAGCTCTTTGGCACACGAGCAAGCATACAATGTATGCGATACTGCTTGGGAATTTGCAAGTCCTTTAAGAATTTTCCCATACATAATGAGTAAACGAAATAAGAAAACATTAAATAGATAACACAGAACATTCAATAAATTAAGAGAAAGAAGAGTAAAATTCAGGATAAAATTTATTAGATATGAAGAGTGTACAACCTTGTAAGATTTCGTGGCCAATTTGCAATATCCCCATTAAAAGGGCCAATTGCGTGTAACATAACAATGATTAAAAACTCAACGCTCAAAACTCAATATTATTTTATAGAACTATACATAGCAAACATAAAAAATAGGTTAAGTACTCTCTCTAAATGCATCCAAATCTTTCAAATTCAAATATATTTTTCACAATTTGCATTTTATTTTATTTTTAAAACATTGTAATATTTTAAAAATTCACTTTATTTCCATTAAATTACTATTCAATAAATATTTCTTGCAAAATATATGGACAATCAACATCACAACTATTCTTCGCCTGCCTTAAATTATTTTTACGTGTTACATAAGAAAAAGCACAAGTCTCAATCTTTAAAAAGCTATACTTAGTGTTTATCGCCCGCAAACTTTATTGGTATAAAATTCAATCCGCTTTTAGCCACAAATAATTGAATAGATACGGAACCTGAATTTGTGCTAGGGTTCCATACTTTACCTCGAGGCGTTGAATTTTCAAGTCAGCGCACCTGGGAAATGGGGAAATGTACGATGCTTTTCTGAGCGCTTCCAGCCTAGAAGGATGAGAGATAAAAGATGCGGTTTCTTATTTAAGGGGTCACAGAAGAAATAGAAGAGTTTCTGTGTTCTTTGGATAACCTATTTCGATAAAAGAAAACATTTTAAGAGGAAGAAGAGTACACCTGCCGTAAGTAAAAAATTAAGGACTAAAATTTGACCCTTTTGATCATAAAAATATATATTCAGTGTCGCTTAAGTGAAACATAAATAGAAATATGAGCGAAACATAGAATCCGATTTTATTGATGAGGAGGAAATTGCTACTGAATGCATAAACTTAAGATACATTATATTGGGAAGATATAGGATACATGCCCCAACGGAACTAAATTGGTTATCATTTAAGTGAAATGAAATTGATAATTTACACAAAATACAAATCATAGTTATTTTCTGCCATAAAATATTCACTTATATATGGATCATTTTAGTCAGATTTTAGTTGCATGTTGATGAAACGATTTCCATTCCTTAACGAGCAAAATGTAATTGAACGAGAGTAAATTAGAATGTGCTAATATCAACAGGAGAACATTTTCCTATAAAATATGAGATGCGTGATTGAATTGGTGAACACACATAATGGTCTGGCTGTTTGGAATATATATCTGTAAATTATAATGGAAATAAATGACCTATTATGAGGATAAATACGCAATATTACTGAATTTGTGAAATATTCACACCTCTTCCATAAAAGAATTTATCTGCGGTTGATTGATGAACACAAGTATTGACGTAGATTTATTAAAATAAAATCTCATTCGATTTAACTCCTTTTCCTTCGAAATTCCAAATCAAATTTCGTCTGTCGTCTGAATTATCAGCTGAGAGTTTTCGTACATAGATCGGAGATATGAGAGTGGAATCACAACATTCGCCACTATTTTGGATCTCACATTGGAATCGCATTCATAATGACGTATCCCTGATTAGCTCGGATTCCAAAGTGCACAGAGATGCACTTTCAACCGTCTGCATTCTCCCACGGCCTGCAAAGAAGAACAATTGGAAAAGTGCATCCGCGGAGCGGGTGGCTCGTTTTGCGAGAACCATGATGCAACGCGCGAGGACACCCAGACTCAGGAGCCAAATTTCCGCAATCTACTGATTTCCTATTTTGATTGCAGTGTTTATGCACTTTTCGAGGTTGACGACCCTTTGGAATAAGCGAACAACTTTCCAAGTGCTCCAATAGAGAGTCTTGACAAACACTTTGTACGTGAAATTAAAATTCATTACTCAATGAAGTAGACTTCGGCAAAATTGATAGATCTAATTGATCGTATTTTTGTTTTTAAACATTTTTGTCGATAATTAAATTTCGATTAATTCAACTCATAAGATACAATTAAAAGATCTTATAATACCTAAATTATTATTTACATCGAAAATTCGAATTATAATTAAATAAAACACAAAAATTAAATTAAGAATATTTTTTAAATTGCAAATTATTCAGCAAGAAATAACATTACCTATAATTTAATCGAGAAGCTACTATCGAATCCTCGATTATAGCAGTTTAAAGTAATTTTCTCTTCCTTTTAATTGTTTACTATCTTTCGGTTGCTTTTTGTTTTCAAATTACGATTTTGGCCGTTTCTTCACTTTCGGTGAACCTTCACTAACCCCACGCATTTGAGTCTTATTTGAGTGACCAACATTCACTGCTTGATGATCTTCTCTTTTGTATTTGAAGATATTTTACATCGAGAAACATTCTGGACGTAATTAAAGGATGTTTTAAAATATTCCGAATTACGCATGAGAAGGATTTTTTGTAAATTGCTTGGTCAATTTTTAATTGGATGATATATTTTCCATAAATTTAACATATTATTATATACATTTTATATATTATAATAATATTATATACATAAAATAACCCGTGTTAATTCAAATATTAATTTCATTGTTTTTTTTAACCTAAATTTAACCCAATATCTTCCTCCCGAAGTCAAAAGATAAATCTTTGCCGGATTCACTCCGAATCTCAAATAAAGCCATCGAATTTTCTGGAAAGTAATCCACTCTCACGCGACCATTGGAGAGGAAAAAGTGTAGCAATGGGATTTAACGGTAGAACAAACCCGAAAAGGACAGAAGTTTGAATTTGAAAAAAAAATAAATTACGCAACCAAACGACCCTCTGATGCATGCTTCTGAGTGTAGAATAAACATTTTCTATCTGTGGCGTTTTGAGAAAGTCCGAGCTTTAAGGTCTTTAACCTCTAAATCAGAGGTTTGCAGTGTCTCTAAAGGTCTCTTCCGATTTCTCTTTCCTCTTTTCAAACATTCGAAGGTGTGTCCGCGAATCTTTAGCTAAACTCGGATCCTCGATTCCAAGTGTGCATTCTAAGGAACAGGTGTTTAATGACGTAATTCACCCGAGGCGATTCTTTGGCTATCATTTTCACCGTCAGAGACTATGGGCGAAGGCAATTAATTTTCATCGATGAAAATTCATACGACGTGTAAAATGAGCTCCATTTAATCCTTTGAAATTGGCCATTAAATCGTTACGTTGCGATCAAAGCAATCTCACGTTCCAGTGATAAATCAATCACAGCTCAATTCATAAAACATATTGAATGAAATCGACGTTTTAAAACTGTATTCGATTGAAATTAGATTTACGAAGAAAAACGCATCCCAAATAAATATGATTTACTATTATCATCTGCACTCACCTTGAGTAGTATTTCCACGAACATCTTTGTGATATTTCACAAAACCTCTTCCTAGGAAAATGGATTAATTAGTGTGAAATATTTGTACTGTTTGACTTCCATTTAAATCGTCCTGCACGTGTTGTATTAGAATGATATTGCTTAGCTATGCATTCCGGGCGTTTCAAACACTCTGCCATTGAATGGATTCCGGAGAACAATGGTGATATTTCCGGGTAATGAACATGAAAAGTAGTTCAAGAATGACACTGACGCCTAACCGTTGTGATCAACGTACTTGAGGCATGTTCTTCCACAAACCGATGGTATTACTCCCAGCTGAATTTAATTTAGGAACTCGATGGAGATAAAATAAATGGTTAAGAAAAAATGAGTTAAAATAACAATAGTATATCAAAGTAATTTGATTTATATTCGCTTTTGAGTATCTATTATGTTAGTGAAACACAAAAAAATATTCTTTAATATAATCATAATTTTCTTAACAGATTATCAGAGCGAGAAAATTTAAAATATACTAATTCTTTTTTCTAGAGACATTAAAATAATTTGTGCTTTTTCAAAATTTCATTCCTCTAAAAGTTCTTACAATTAATAAAATATCTTCTAATTATCGAAAAGAATTTGAAATAAAACTTGAATTTTTGCTTAAACATTCATATGACAGCGATAAGATTTTTTAAATTTCCTTCAAAATATGTACATTCTAAACGAATAAATGGAAAGGTCACGACGAATTCAAAAATGGTATTTTTAAGATGTTTTTAGAAATATTGCCGTTACATATCTCCAATTTGAAATAAAAATCTTTTAAGTATTCTCACGCGAAAGTATCGGAGAAAATATTAAATCACGAAAATTAATTTGAGCTCGTTCCAATACAAATATATATGTATATGATATAAATAGAACCTCTTTCTTTTTCAAATTTAATTCTAATTATCATAATTCGTAATCATCGGTAAAGCCACCACAAGATCTCCGGATTCTTTTGAAAATAGCCTTATAAGTGACAGCAATCTTAACATTTTACAGTAAAGGGAGTCAAATTGGCTTCCAAGCTGCTTGATAGATTCCTTTATTGTTCTTATGGAAGAGTACTGCAGGATGATCGAGCAGCGATTACCTCAACGTCTTTATTCGAGAGACGTGACATAACGAGCGGCGAATCCGGGACCCATGGGTAACCTCGGAAGGCCACAGATGACCCAGAAATGTGGGAAGCGTAGGCGTAGGTGGCCCTAAGGCAGATGACCCACTCGTAAAGAGGTCGGGGAATTCTTCCGGACGCCGCCCCCAACGCCCTCCACCGCAAATCTCCCTTTTTTTGGGAAAAAAGGGGGTTCACAGGGTTGCCACGTCAAATGCCAAATTCCAGAAGGCCTTCCCAAAAGGTGCTTTTTGAGAGCTCTCGGACGAATTGTGAAATTTCGTTATTTCTCGAGTCTTCATGAATCGAGGGGTTGCTATGGAAATGTTAACGCTCGTTCTTGATTCCGTTGCATTTCTTTCTTTTCCACTCATTTTTATGTTAACATCGTCTGTTATTCACGGTATTTCCCTTCTTAACTTGAGAAGTTTTCTTTGAGTGTTTTTTGTAAACTGTGCTTTTTAACCGAGTTGCGGGCTCCAAATTCTGACATAAGAAATGAATATTCTAGAAAAGTTCTTATATCAAATGATTTTATTCACAGTCATGAACTGAAACCTTCTGATGTTTCGATGATTCTGAACTCCTAATAAAAGTAATCCTTCAATTGATCTAAAATAGAAACACTCTAGCTTAGTCACGAAAGAAACTCTTCTTAAAACTATATTCTGCAAGATTATTCTTCTTGAGTCGGAGGATGGAATATTCAAAGTTGACTCAACTCTTAGCAAAGGTGAACTTCATTGGATATTTCATCATAATTCTCAGAGACCTGAATCACAACTGAATTGAAAACAGTTATCTATCTTAAAATCGTTTATGGACCATATTACTGATAAATTGACGTAAAATATATGAAAACATTGTAAACTAACGTTTACATTGTGCAGTTCACTTGTATATTAAGCCTTACCTACCTACCTTAATGATTAATTTGGAATGAATCTTTGTTTCATGAAAAATTGTTTGTATTCATATTGTCCGAAATATTCCTTTCGACAATTTCTAATTACGATGGGCAGGAAAGACATATTGAGCAAAAATCAACTTTAGATTTCATAATATTATTGAGAATCGTTTATAACAGAGAAGAGGTAAACCGATATGAAATACACCTATCAGAATAATAGATAAGCGAAAACAAAAATGTTGACCTACATACACTATAATGAGAATAGATAATGTTTGCAATGTAAAATCGCATTGCTAGAAAGTGTCCTTCATAATATTGAACATAGTTTTGTTTTCCGATCGAGGGGGGTTTCCTTTGGATGCATTGATGCAGAAATGTGAACGACCTCTTCTTATGCCTGAATAAGGTCATGGAGAAAAGTGAAGGCATCCTAGGAAAACAATAGAGACAACCATAGGAAATAGAAAACAAAAAAAAGTTATTTTTTAAATTGCGCCATCGAAGAATGAACCTGTTTCCATGGAGTCTATCGGTGGCCTATGCGAAAGTTGCGAAATAAACTAAGAGAAGTACAATGCTGAGATGTTACAGTTGAAAACTCGTGATCGCATCAAAATACTACCGAAACAATGGCATATCTTGAATTATTTTAATGGTTGTATCTGATGTTCTCTACAGAAGAATACGCATCTACTTTGATGGGGAAATAGCCAGTTTTGAGACACAATTAAAGTTCTTCGTATTAATAAAAAGCTTTTCTTCGCGAGTCCTTGAATGTATTTCAGGGAAACAAGAAGGAGGATTCGAGAAACAAAGAAACAACTGGTGCATATCCTTTGCTCTATTTTGTATACACCTCCAGAGGATGTGTTCACTCTGTCGATCACGCTAATGAAAACAAGATGAAACTACTTTTCATTCGGAGTTGAGTCAGTGACGAAAAACGATTGTCGATTAGAATTCATTGCGTTATTCGTTCGATAAAAAGGGAAACTTTCTTTGTCTCCGATTACTTATTTGTGTTCACCTTCCTTCCTCGTTACCTAAAGATTGAAACTTTAGCGTATTAGTCTTTTCGAAGTGAGATATTTCTAAAAATGCACGCAATAGAGATAAAACCGTCACGAAGTAGAGAGAGTAAGTATAATAAAAGAAGAAAACATATTAAGTCATTCTTTTATCGTATTTCATTGATATTAAAAAAGATACATGGTACATCAGTAGAGTAACTTTACTCTTTCTTTTTGTAATTAGCATTTAGTATCGGTATATTCTGAACAATTTGGAGCAATGCTTTCATACAGTAAAGCACAAAATAAATCTCGTAAATATACGCTTATTTTCCGGGTTAGAGTCCTAGTTAAGACAAAGTTCACATTCTCAAACGGTCCATACTAAAATGGAGATCATTATACTCAAATTCAACCTACAGTATTGCCATATTTTTTACTTTTCTTCTCCAAAAGCAAATCTGACCAACAATCATATATCCTTGGCAGATTCAGACGGTCATGTATTTTTAACAAGCATTTGTTCCGATATCAATTTTCGATATTCTTTACAGCCCACTAAATGTTCGATTTGGCAACACTGTCGGGGAGGTGAAGAGATTTTGCCCCAGCATTTGAGATCCGTTAAACGCGGCCTTATCCCGGTTTATTGTATTGCGCCAAAGAGAGTTCCTCCAAATGGATGCACCCCACACACCTTTGTGTTCATCCACTGCAGTGGGCGCTCATCCATTACTGAATTAGGGCAAAACCTACATTAAGTATTTAAGTGTCCGTAAGTGGCATCCATACATACGATACAGTGCCACTCTTTTGGGAAAAGTGATATAGAATGAGAAAATGAATGGACCAACACAATTATATATAAACCAAGCGAACAATAAAAACCGAAATAATTTCCAGGCAAAGTTAACAGTTGTAATATATTTAGAAAACAAGGAATTAAATAATTATATTGCAGTCGGGTTAATATCTGAGAGCACTTCATCTTCATATGATCTTCAAATGAAGGTACTGTGTCAAATAAAATATTTAAAGATGAGCTTAATCTCCAACAGGTTAGAAAAAGCCCATAGGGAATGTTGAAACTCATATTTTCATTCGAATTCAATAGTTTAAACGATTATTGTTTTTTTTTTCAATCGAGATATACTTTAAATGGCACGTTCAAACATAAAATCAACAATTTATGTTGGGTGAGACTGTCGTTAATCACTGAAAACAAAGGAACTGCAAATGAGAATATGTGGATAATAAATAGCCATCGCGAGAAAATAGAGTATTATTCCGAAGTAGTTGGACATTTTAATAGTAAGAAGGAAAACTAGAATATATATTGTGAATAATGTAAATAAAAGAGAAAACAAGAATAAAGCATATAACTCGCGTTCATGAATACTCTCAACAAAATGCACTCATTGTAAGCGAACCTTGGCTGTGCATTTTCAAAGTTATTACTTTATAATCTCTCTTTCGACTAATTGTCATTCTAACATCATGAAGACGAAGGTTCTTTATTATTATTATCTGTCCAATTTGGAATTTTTTCTTTGCATTTCATAGAGCCTACATAGAATACTTCCCAGTTATAAAATTAATATGTATGATGATTATTTTTTAAATACCCATTATATAATAAGGGCTTGGATGTATTACATATTATATCTGAAAATAATTCTTCGAGATGGAGCTCTTCCTATTTGACAATCAAACGAATTTCTTTCACAGAACAATTAAATTCGTCTCTATTGTATAATCTTCAGAATATATCTATGATAATTAAAATAAATTTTATATAAAATATTTGCGCGAATGTTTACCGCAATCTACTAAAAAGTGTCAATTTAACTGATCATACCAAGCGTTTAATCGATACAGCAGAATTCGAAAATTATCGTAGTGAAGAACTGCGTCGATTTAACTACTTACTGACTTATTTAGCGAGTTTGCATATCTGCTATAATAGCCACCACTCAAGATTCTGACTGAACAAGCTGAATTAGTAGCCAATTAGATCGATAAGAAAGATTACGAATAGTTTCATTATTTCAAAAGCCATCATGAGTTATTCATTATCAATTAAGAGTGGCTGAAATAAAAGCCTTGGATGGCCTTTCCTTGAAACTGCTAAATATCGAAATTTATTCACCTGATGATCAATTATTCATATTATTCCAGTGGCTGATTAAAAAGTAATTGAGTTGATCCCTTTCTTCATTGGAAATTTTGAGGATCAATCTATTTACATGTTAAACGTCTTATGTGATTGTAAATTTGTAATTTTTCGTAAAAATAGACAGCATAAATAATCAAAGAATTTGGAAAAAATATGACTTTGGAAGAAAATCGGATCCTATTTTAACTAGATATTTTTTCTGTACGCATACGCATCTCTAAAACCAATGCCATGAATAGGTGACCATTTTCCAAAGACTATTTCAGTTAGAAGCTACGAACAAATTAATCCATAACGGAACACACCTATTATCCCTCTAATTGTTCACTCATTTAAGGAGTCCTGGCTGAGTCAGGCTTCATTACGAAGACACGCCAACCGCTGGGTCTCAAGTAAATGCAACCAATGGCTGCATACGTGACACAAAGTGCATCGAGAGGAAATTTGTCTCCTGGATTTCCACGAAAGAGTTAGTGAAACGGAATTCTTCGAATTTACTTCGCTGTGGATTTTTTTCTTTCTTAACCCGGTTATGGTCAATCATTTCTAACTTTGCTACGTTGACCCAATGACTTGTGGCTGAGCTAACGTGAGTCATCTCCGAATTAAAGGTAGTGTTATTCGCACACTATACTTTCCTCGTGAGAACCGTTCTGCTTATCGATAGCTCCGTGGCCGCATTTTGAATACGATTATGTTTTTTCTAAATTAACCGTATGCACAAGCCGAACTTGATATCAAGTAGATCCAAGTAAAGTACATATGGAATGTACCGAATACTGAATGACATACATGGTCTAACAGCTATAGTCTATTCTCATTTCATAACAGTCCCCAAAGAGATTAAGGTATTGTAAGTCACAATTTACCCACCACGAAGGTTACATCAGCTCTAGCAAAAAACACCAAATTATCGCTTTTTGCATCCATAAAGTTATGCGAATACTTTCTGAGGAGATTTGCATGAATTTGGCGTTGCTATTGGGTACCTGTTCCTACCAGAATCGCTTATTGATGTACACCGGTGTTGAGACGTGGAGCAGATAAGTGATGAGATTACCAAGAGAAAGCGTCTGCATAACGCTGATTGGCCGATTGATAGAAAGTCAGATGAAATAAATACGGATGATGATGTGATCACCAAAACGGGGTGTTTGCTAGGACGCTGATGGTCACACACAGACCTTGTCTCACATTACTTTCTAAAACGTACATAATTGGTTCAATTACCTTTAAATCGTATTGTTATGCATATTGTCAATGTACTACGTCTACACATATATTAGTATAGTTTAGGGAGTACTTGTACCGTCTCTCTCTTTGCATGTTGTATTATATCAGTATAGTTTACCTAACAACGATGAGAGGGGTCGAAACCTAGGTCATGTTAATGAAATTATTCTGTGCGAATATTTCAAGTGTTTCTTTACATCTTTCAAGGCGAAAAACGACGAAAATTAGAGATCGAAGCAGCAAATGTTATTGGTCTATTTAATTTTAGGAAATGTTTTAATAGTACATACATTTAAAGAAGGACTATCAGGGAAAGAATTTTAATAGTATTACTCTTAAAAAACAGGCGTCGAAAAGTGGAATTCGATAATATTTGCACTCACCGGGTTTGGAACCGAAGATCGCTTTCACCGAAGACGAATTTTCTATGCGACAGAGAAAGTGTCAAATGATTCGGCAAATTATATTCCATCCAGAAATTCTGCGATGCTGACAAGAGATACTCTACACGGATATCAATTGATTGTGTTTTCTTCAAAAAATCTTATGGACTGTAGTATGCTCTAGATGTATAGATAAAAATACTATATGAAAATTTAATTGTTACTATGTCTCTACTCAATAATCAGCTTGAGAATATAAGATTTGGAGACTGTACCTTCAGCTATCGTCAGCATGTATACAATATTTTGGATATTAGATCAGCGAAAGGGGATGAGCCCACGTAATTATAAATAATTTTTTACGAATTTTCATCTGAAAGATGCGACATAAATTCCGGCAGCCGAGTTTCTAATTTTATTCCCGGGATAAGCATTTATGGCTGTAAAAACACTGTTCATAAACAAATACACTCACAATCACAGTAATTCAATATCTAACAGTACAATTAAATCGTTGATCACTCGAGGAACGCGATGAGATATTGGCGTAGTTAAGTAACGAGGTTTTACTTTGGCTAGGATTCGAAATAGCGTAGGAGGGAACTCCGTTAACTAGGTGAGGCAAATATAGAACGAGAAGGGGAAAGATATTACTCGAAAACACCGATAAAGAGAACGCCTTCAAGATCAGGATTTCGCAAGTAGAAGAGGATATAAAAGAATTCACTACGCACCTCGTATATAGTCAAATTATATTTAAAAATATCTGATCAGTACTAGAATGATAAATAAGATTTTAAATATAACAAATAAGTATTTATATTTCCTATCAGAATCTGACGATGATAGAATCGCATGGTAACATATCGGAGGATATGTGGAAGTCATAAATAACGAATAAACAATTAGTTTAGAAAATAATTTATGAGTAAGCAATTTCTAATCAAATTTGGATAAGAAGTGCTTAAAAAAATGAATTGCAACCTATAAGCTGAATTATAATACACTAAAGTTGACGTAAGGCTGAATACAGTACCGTTTTCAAAACAAGCAATAGTTTTTTGGGCATTATCGTTGAAAAGAAATGTCAATTTGATGAGTGATAAAATTATAGAATTATAGAATCGGCGTAAGAATTGAGTCTTCTTTTGATTTCCTAACGAAATAGATAACAGAGAGTACGTAATGAACACGTAGTCTGTGACCTATATTTGATCTGAAGCTTCCAACTCGGTTTTTAATTAACCTCGGAAAGGGTGAATATCATATAATATAAAAGTACATTGCAATGGTTTCTTCGACTTCTCTCGATACTTGTATTGATCGGATATAGATTCCTAATCACCCTCGCAGATATCAATTCACTCACGATTGGTGATAATAACAAGGATCATTTATCTTAATTTCATTAAATATATGAAACATTTTATCCTTTCTAAACATTAACCTTAAATTGATACCAATGTCTAAGATTAAGGGAACGGCTATTTGAGGTTGTAATATTCCTATGATTCTGAGTTTCAAAACGATGATATAGATGACATTTACTGCCATTTAATCCATCTATAAAATATTTTAATACAAATAAAAGAATAACGTCATAAGCTGTTTAATCATGTTCTTTACGAAAAACCTTTCATATTCCGAACGAGAGCTTACGATTGATGGCTCGACAATTTAGGTGGCTTACGTGAGAAACTGCACGTTTCTTGTGGAAGTAAAAATCGCGTAGAAATGAGAATTTAAACCACTGAATTCAATGAAGTGAATATGAAAGGGAAAGGAAGTTTCGACACTGATGAGTTAATCAGTAAAATATGAACGATTTTGATTACTGGACATCAAGCCCTTTCTAAGATAATAGCATTATATTTGCATTAAAATTCTAATAACAAGGACAGAGTATTAAATAGGCGATATCTATATTATACTATTCAAATTCAAATTTTTGTAATTCGGATGTTTAAAATCTCTTGTAATACTTTTTATTAAAATTCTCTCCCAAAACTCAAATAATTGCAAAATTGGAGTGCAAAGATTGTCGATAACGCGATATAAACAAATAGCAATTTGAGAGATCTTTTCTCGGAACATAATAATAATTTTTTGAAAAATTAAGAGTTGTGAAGATATTCAAACATGATCGTCATTAGACATTAAAAATTTTTGTATTTATCGATGTTGAAAGAAAGTGAATCTGTGAATTCGAATTCAATATTTTAGAGATCGTAAATCTTATTTCTTCGCTCAACGAAAAGAAAACTTCTTCGCCCAAATAGTTGCAAAAACTTTCGTTTTATCTTTCATTTTAATGGAGATTTTCTCATTTATCAAACATCGCGTTGACGCTTAAAGAGAACGGTTCCTCAGTCATAAAATCGTCCAAAGTTGGCGATTTTTTGCCGGAAGTATATGAAGGGAAACTGGGTTTCCAGCCAACGATGATTTACGCCTCGAAACTGATATCTGCAGCCTTGCGCTCGATATTCCGAAAAATGCCTGAATATGAATTATAACGACTAAGTTACTTATGCAACTGATTTCGATAAAAAGTAAAGGGAAGACGATTGATTGCTTAAACAAGTGAGATTACCTTTGATCGTCAATTGATATCGGCTCCTTTTCAATGCTAAAAAAAGTAGGTCAAATGCATTTGTAATTATTAGGACCTTTAAAGATAGGTTAATATACTTCTAACGCCTTCCTTTATTGTTCTAAAAGGTGTTAATAAAGGAATCATACATAAAGTGTACGGAAAATAACTCACATTTCGTCAATTAATCTTTGAATTCTGTCTGCTGCTCATTAAATTAGCCATAAATTTCCAAATTATGACTTCTTCTTTTCCAACAATGAAACTTAAAAACAATCTTTATGACTAACAACAAGATAATGATAGACTTCTGAAATGTTTTCATTTCATTTAAACCTTTAATCAATTCAAATAAACTCTAATTCTCGATTAAGATTAATAAATCTGTGGACCAAATTATAATAAAGAAGTCAACTTATATACACGGTAAATGAAATATGGCTATCAATTAGATAAATATAATTATTTTTTGCGTGAATAAAATAAAGAATAAAAATTAACTTCATTCAAAAAATACACTTGAATATTCGTTACGAAATCTATTTCATCTTTATGCCGCCAATTAAACAGACTGCTCTCGAAATTATTCATTTCCGTTTCGTTGAATCGATTTTTCCTCACTTGGTGTTTCAAGAGCAGTGGACTATGCCGATGGCGGGGGAGGGGGAGGGGCGACGCCACTGCGACGACGGCGCTTCTAGGTGACGAAAGGACTCAGTGACGCATTAAGACTCACACTTACTGCACGACGTCCATTCCCTTTCGTCTGCTGGTATTCGGAATACTGCAAAAAGGTAATCTCCTTCGTTTGCCTTTAATTCTGCGAATCGAGTGACCTGTTTTTGACTCAGGCCTCTTCGCATATCGCACTTTAAAGTCTCTCCTTTGGCGGAAGTCGTTGCTTGATGAGTTCGCATGAATGCGCTCATAGAAGTGTTTATCTTCCTTTGTTTACTTTCTCTAGTGTGCTCTATTTTTCTACTAACGCTTTTAATCTACTTAATTTTGGTGGAACTTACTTATGTTTAACTAACGTCAATTAAGGATACATATTTTTATATAACATTATAAAATTGTGAAAATCTATGTTGAGCCCTAGGTTTCGTTTGTCAATATTCTAGTGCGAGCACCTCCGTGCTTTCAAAAGTAGTGGGAGCAGAATTTTAAGTGAAATGTCATAATAAAACGACAGAACGACAAAAAAGTTGGTTTCGGTAAAAGTAATATATGGTTTCTTACAGACTCTAAGCAGGCGAATACGAACCGAATAGTGAGCGGAAAATTGTAATGCAAAAATTTATTCGTTCAATATTGAGATGATTTTAGATATTCAATTCAAACAAACTAATTCGGTATAAATTCGCAAACATTTTAAATGCGAAATTTACTTGACTTGAATTACATCCCACCTTGCCAGTACCGCTCAAATTCTATATTGACATTGTCAATGAAATCAAAAACCTTAATTTTTGTAGTATCTTAGACAAAATCGTTTTTAATTATGCGTATGAAAGTGCCTACTTAATGATCATGTTTATATATCATAAGAAACCTGCATACCACATAATTTGAGTTGTTATATTTTTAAATTTTTTCTATAAGCGAATCTAAATTAATGAATAGAAACAGAAATGTTTAAATACTTTTAAGGCAAATACGGTATTCATTATGAAATTATAACTTAATCATCTGACATTTTTGTCTCTTCATAATAATTATTTCCAATCGTTCAATTTCTCATCCCCGATTTCGAAAATCGCAAGTGATGAGGCGAGTATTTATAAATGGACGCTCAATACGCTGCAGCATCCCCAATGGTGTCGTAAGGAGCTCCCAAAGACGCGAAAATAATCTCGCACGGACCTTTAAACTCTACGCGAATTTCCCAACTGAAGCCTCCAAAATAATTCACGCGTTTTCCTGTCTCTTTCTGCACATTCGGACGCTTGTGTTACTTCCGATCTGTTATCGGGAATTAAAAAAATCAGTTCCGTAATCGGACGAACGTAATTTAGTCATTTTTTCTTCGAGCAACTTTCCCTCCAAGCAACGCTTCTTTAGGCACAGTGTTAATGCCCTTATGTTAACAAAAAAAAAGTTTTTTCTTTCCTTCTTCCACTTGGTAACTAACTTTCGACTCCGTTACTTTGACCAGATCGCGTTATCCCTTAAGAATCTTTTTCAGGCGTTTTTTCAATCCGTGACCGAGATGGCCTCATAAATGGCCGTTTAAATCCTTTTTAATAAGTTTATCGACATCCTTTTTACGAATGCCAAATTACGGATCAATACGATGTTCAGAGGCATAATAATTGTATTATCCAAAAGAAAATAAATTTTAGAGTTGTTTAAAAAAATATCTCGACTATAATTTATTATAAAAATTGGAAGATTGTTCAAAAAGGGAAAGGAATGTAATGAGTTATAACTGATTTGTCAGAAATAATTTTATTTGTACACAGGTATTTTTTCGGTAAAAGAAGAGTGAAAAGGAATATAATTCATTATCTACTCGAAGAACCTTCCTATCATGATACGAGGCTGGATTGGAATGATACCAAAAGATCTCAAAGGCTGTTACTGTGAAGTTTTCGTTCTATTTTTCAGAAATGGGGCATAGATTCATCAATTTAAACATTTCAAATGCTTGTTTGAATGCTCTATGAGTTAGTGAACTATAAAGAATATTTTCTTTCAGATTTATAAAAAAATAATGAGATTAATTTTCTGTTATGAGCTTTTAGTCGATTAGATCGAGAAACCAGAGTTTGAATGCTACCATGTAATAGGATTCTTATGTATTTTCTTTCTTCAATAATTTTATATAAGATATATATTAAAAATATTTTTTATTTTATTATAAGAGAAAATTTTATCTCTTATAATTTTTCAAGCCTTTTTAACATTAATGAGGTTAAATAGCTAAAATTTAAATATTAAGTATATTCTATCTTCTAATGCGTATCATATGAGATTATTTTCCAAAAAAGCAATCGGTTACAAAATATAAATGATTTCAATTTAGAAAATACAATTCATTTATATCTTTCACTAAAGGATTTTTAATATAAAATGTAAATAGAACTCTCTATCTCTGTTTTAATTAATCAATGAATAAATTAATGCATTGATAATATATATTTATGAGATTTACTATGTTGTGTTAAAAAATTAAAGAAACAAATTATTTTCATATCAATCCTTTGAATCCAAAACGGTATACCATCAATAGTTACTTAAAGAAAAGGAAGTCTTAGATCCAAATATATGCATACTCATAGATAAATCCGTTTTTCTAAGTAGTTTCGCTAAATAAATAGAATGTTCTCCCTCAGAAAAATAAAATAGTATTCTGTAAGTCGTTCTTTAATGAAAAAGATGGTAAGAGCTTTTTTGAATGTCAATATCCCAATAAATAATTATTTTTTATATGAACAAAATTTTTCAATATTATTTATCAATATTAATGTTATTACATAGCAACCGGAAGCTGAGTATATGTGGATGCTACAACTAACCTCAGATTCGAAGTAGATGACGATCAAATTAATAATAAAAGCAAAATCTATTTATTTATATATATGATGCGATTAAGTTCTTAACAATCGACGAAATTACTGAATTCTTTTCCTTGTGACAGTACAATTAAAACGCAAAGCGACTTTATATGAGTTTGCACTACAAAAATTTAGGCACCGGCGAGATTCGAACTCACGATCTCCTGTTTACTAGACAGGCGCTTTAACCAACTAAGCCACGGCGCCGTTGTGTTCAGAGACTTGAACTCACCTCCAAATCCACATCACACACTGATTCCTAGACGGACATTTTAATGACCAGTATCAAATGCCGATTTTGAAATTAACCCATCCTGAAAATAAACAGTTGAGGTCGGGCGTAGATTAGTTTAGTTTTCAGAGTACTTAAATTCTATTCATGAATATTTTCCACTCGATTCATTCTGGGCTCTTTCACTCATGCGTCAAGAACTTTAATCTGTGATGGGTTTCAACTGTCAATACGAGTTAATTATACAATAGCTGCTATAATTGTCTCAATTTATTATTAAATGAGGATTAAGATAATACAGTCTCGGGACTCATTTGGTAACGTAAAATATCTTTAACCGAATATTACCTACTTTCAGATGGCTGAAATATCAAATATCGTTCTATTGTTTCTAATTGGCTTCAGCAGGGATATTTACCCGCCATGTACTTTGATTTATATAGATATAAAAAATGGCATTTAAAAAAAATCCTATATTTTTTATTTACCATTACGCCTACTTTTTCATTATGTATTCGTTCAAAGGTGAGTCAATTTTATCTCCGAGTAGCTATTCAATATTATCAATTAAGGAGGTTGATAACTTATTCGCACAGCGGAATTTTATTAGGAAGAAAATTATTATGTTACGACATTACGAAATTAATATGAAGAGCTGGCACTGAATTTTTCTAGATGATTATCATCCGAAGCTCCATCTTATTTAGAATATCCTGAACATAGAGAAGCACGGTTTCGGGGGACCAATGGAATCCATTGGGAGTAGTGAGCATCACGGAGAGCGCGTGAATGGTGCACAGTTGGTGCTGTAGAGAGTGAGGTGAATGACCGAGGTGTCTGCTACACTCCCTTGCCTTAGGCGGAGGGGCACCTTAGGTGGTGTTGAATGGAGTGGATGGGGAACTAATGCTTTCAACCCAAATTTCTCTTTCGGGCCGTGGGGTGGGGGGAGGGGTGGGTGAAAAAGGGGGTGGGGGGACAGGACACGGAGGACAAAAGAGAAAATACTCGGATCTCCGGAAAATCGCGAAGGGATTGCAGGTTCTTGTGAGTGCTACAGATGGGGCAAAGCAGACTTATTTATCCTACTTCTGTACGCAGCAAAAATGGCCAATTTAGAGCGAAATAAAACGTCAAATGTTGATGCAGAATAATCGATCGAAGTCTAAATTCATTTCGAACATAATCTAATGCGAATAAATGTGTCATTAAATAGTGAGAAAAAATTCGTAGAAGGAATAGAGAAGGAAGAAATCGGAAAGTTTGGGGATGGAGTAGAATCGACATTGTCGGTTGAGTATTTTAAAGGCATTTGATCTAAATCAGAGAATAATACAAGAATTATAAACGACTTTTTTCAAGATTGAAACTAACGGGTCTCTTATAAAACTTAATCGATTGTCATATGAAATTAGAAATAAGATAAATAGCTTGAAAACTATTTTGAGAATAAAAAGTTTAGGCAATAAATATATTAAAGTTAATCCATTTTAAGTTAAAAGACAAATTGTAACAAAATAATATCAAACAAATATTTTATAAAATATTAAAATTATGAATTGATTTGCAAAAATATATTCTACCTGAATATCGGTAAGTTACTTTTGGGGATGGAGACCTTTTCGCATCAATGGACCAGTGCTCTTAAATGAGATGACAGAGTTGTTTCCATGCGCAAAAATGGCCACAGCATCTTCTTCAACCAATGACACACATTGAATATGAAAGCTGTATCCCAGCGCAACGCTCCTCCCTATTGAATATGTTATGAGAACAAATGAGTTCAATTCTAATTGAATTGGTTTTAGGATCCGTTGGAGGGTATCTTTATTCGACTGTTTTCCCTTCCATATAACTTTGAAGCATTTCCGATTTACTCTTTCAAATGAATTCATTTACTTTACATTAACTTCTTTAAATACTCTATGAGGATTAAATGTTTGAAGTTGTGTCAGTTGTTTCAACTATTTCCTTCTTCTTTCAGCATTTTGATATTGAAAGTGCTCTTCCTTTATATGATTCTTCCGTATTTTGCATACTTCTTTACATCGAAAGGTCACAAGAGATGTTTATTGGAAACTTATGCTGTGATACAAAAATTACTATCAGTAGTTACGTGAGCCAGCGTGTTTCTTATTTTATCATTAAATAATTCTAAAAATATTTCCCTGTATATAAAATGCTCCAGAGCGTCAAGATCTTTTTGAATTCGAAGCCAATCATTGCCCATGAATAATTGAACTAACGATCTAATTCTCGAAATTAAAAATCTCATTTTTATTAATCTTGCATTCCTATTATAAACATGATTTTCAAAATTGCTCATCTTTTTATAATTGTTTCTATGAGAAAATGTAGATGGTTTACAATAATTCTCCCAATCCAATCAATATGATAACGAACATGTCTGCTATTACTCCATGATCATTCTCCAACTTAGATGTCACACACAATGACAAATCGTTTGTTTGATCACTAATTTACGTCCTCAAAATATCTCCAAACAATTGACTTTTCCATCCTTTATGGACTTAATTAGGTTAAATTCATAAATGGACATTGCAATGGGTAGATTAATCTCGCTAATGAGTAGGCAACATTCGTTTCGAAGAGTCGAGATGAGTATAATATATATGAGTCTCTTGCATAAAAATCAATCGTCCTGAAAACTGCATTTCACGCCCTTGTCTCTATTGTCTGCATTTAAGTCTGAGGATACTTTATCACCCTTCAATAAACATTTCGATGGAAAAGCAAGGCTCAAAATCTCCCAACAGCTCTTAATATGTTAACAGTATCTTCTCGAATGCGACAAATGTCAAAAACTCAAGAGTACAGCGCCAATTAACCGTAACTGTAGTTAAACTTTCAATTAGCGTCGATCAAAGTTCATAAGGTACTCGTAAAGACCTCTTATATAACTTATAAATAGGCTGAAGATTAAGAATGTAGGTTAATTACAGTCGTGAAGATGTTCGAAAGAATTATGCCCTTGAATAACATTAACAACCCTCGTTATGAGAAGAATATGGCTTAATAATTGCTTCCAAAAAGTGGTTAGAGATATTTAAAATTACCAATATGACATAATCAACCATTGCGAGTGTCATAAAAAATCAAAAGATGTTGCAGTATTATATCTCGAATTGCATAATAAAAATAATATGTAAGAATTGTAGAGATTAAACTATGTATTTTAAACAATCTGTTCATGTTGCAGAACCAACAGTAAGTGATTCCTTCGTTTACGAATAAATGTCTCATTAAAATATATTAATTGGGATTTCAATGTTTCTTTTAGAGCAGTACTAGGCGTCAAATCTTAAATTCTAAGACCTTTATCTCTCTTAAAGTTTTGGATAATAAGGAAGTTTTTAACGAAAAATAACTTCAGTTCATTATTTTGACTTTGCGAAATCAAGAAATGCACGACAATGATTGAGAAACGAAGAGAGAATCGTAAAAGGAAAGGCAAATGTCAATTCTATTCTTTGGTAACTATAATTGTCATTGCCGTATTAAACTTAAAAATAAAGACAACGAAGTAGAACCAAATGTACTTAACATTATTTTCAAATGAAAACAATGTCTTCGAAATTGGAAGGGATTGCTAACCCCCAAAACAAACGAGTGACGAATGTTCTGTTTAAAGAGAATAAAATGTTTGTAAAAAGTGTAAAACGAACAAATAAGTCAGAAAAAGGAACAATTCATTTCTTTGCCAATGTTCAAGTGCTTTCTTGAAAAGGCAATAAAATCCAGACGAAAGGAAACGAAAGAACAGCCGAAGGCAAAAATTACTTCAGCTGATAAAAACGAGTCTTTTGAAAAGGATGTGATTCAAAACCTCTAAATATTATCCATGGTTAATGTTTTCATACCGTAATGTAACAAGGATATGAAATATGAGAATTACCAATATCAAAAGGAACACCTATATTCCAGAGTTCGATTTCTGGTCCAATATTTTATTAACGAAAGAGACTATTATCTCTTTTCACCAAATATAGATCCATATGTAGATTAGGTCAACTGCCTTCGTAATTCGTAATTCATTGAAAGACAAATTTCACGATATAACGTACCTTCTTTGACGGTTTAACAACCTCCGTAGACTTAATGGATCGCTTTATCACCTTATCATTTTACAATTATTCACCATCGAAAGCATATATTTATCCTTAAGGGACACATATTTATCCCCCCAGAGTTGCTGCGGCACCTCTATCCGAAAGAGACTGTAAATGCCGTCTGTTTATTGGCGATGGGTGGAGGCAGAGTACACGTCATATTAGCCCCGTTAAAGGCGCTGGCGCAAATGACGTCACTCCACGGTCGCGTGCTTCGCTCTCGGGGATGTCACGCACCCAACGAACACAGATTTTCAGATGAATGGCGCGAGCGTCGATTTACAGTTTGCTCGCCTTTGAAGATGAACTCATCTCATTCGAGCGCTGCCTTTTGTTGCCATGGAAACAATTCATCAGTAACCCATTTGCTCATCACTGCCTGTAGCAAATTCTGCCGAATAAACATAATACAAAATGATTAGTTTATAATCACGATTTTTAAGCAACATTACGAAGTATTTATTGAGAACGAGCGACCGAAACAGGAATAGGACCCTGTCTATCGACAGCTAGTTGCCATGGTATTGATAGAGAACCGCTGTATTTTCAACAGAGAGCGTCGAGTCATCAATTGATGCAATGGAGTCCTTTTAAGTTTTAATTATGAAAATTGCACTAAATAAAATAACAGACCGCAATTATTATTTCGAAACTATAGTTCAAATAAAACAAAGAAATAAATAATTCGATTTAACGTGATTTTTCCTCCTCCTAATACGTAAAATTAAATTTAAAATTTAATTATTACAATAGTGTAAAACGTAGTGTATGACATAAATTGTGAAAAAACATTCATCGAATTATTAATAAAAATTCATTACATATATAATTATTGGTGCTTCAGAATAGAAACCTCATTATATATTTACTAAAACAATTATATATATTGCGGCAATAAAAACAATCAGCTCTCCACGACTAGAAATATCTTGACGAAAATTGAATCCGTCGTACTTAGGTTAATCATCGGAAAGAAACAAGTTTCAGTTCTAATAAATATGATTGCTTTATAACCTTTTCCCCTTTTACTCTTATTCGTTACCTAAAAAGTCTCTCAAAATCGCATCTTGTTTGAAATTCAAAATTTAAAATTACTTTAAGTATTTAAGTTGATATATCTGTTAGAATTAAAATGAATATCATTTATAACATTTCTCTGATTTAGTGTGTTGGTACCTCGATTTTATATTTACATTTACAATTTGTATATATACACGATACGATTTTGAGAGTATTCTTAATATAATTATTCAAATACTTATTGAATATCTGCTGGTGTCCTAAATCTTCTAAATACAAAAACATAAGCATTTTAAAGTGAAATCGTTTCTGCTCCCCTCGTCTTACTTCTTTTTATTATGAAATCCTATGAAAGAGTTTTTAATCTTGTGTATCCTCCACATCTTTGTGAGAAAATACGTTCCACGCAATCAAAATTAAATACACAGAATTAATGAAATTACGCGTAGAAATTCGGGATTCATAGTTTATATAGAACGGAGTAGGAAATTGATTCTCGAGTACATATAATTTGTAACACATTCTTGCTGGTTAGGTCAAACATTTGCAGATGGTAGAATTAAGAAATAGCGGGTATATGGATTTCTATTTAGTGAGACTGAATAAATTAGTTTTATAATTCAATTCATATTATTTTAACTCATAAGCACATGGAAAAAAAGGTTCCAGAATTAATTGCAAGAAAATTCTATTCCATCAAAGGTATTTAAAAAGTTTTAGCCCTATTCTTGTCAAAAAACCGCATTTTATGGTGTACCTTTCAATAGTTTTCGATATCAAATATTCGCTGACTTTTCCCTTTTTTGCAATAGTTAAGACCGATAAGTTCTATAATGACGTCATAGTTGTTAGGAAAACCGCAGATTGATTCAAATGAAGGCATAGGAATTCCCTCTCAAAGATATCTGAATCTACTCACATCGCACTCACTTCCTAATTTCCCAAGTGTATATCCAGTTTTCTACAAAGAACCTGGACCTAGAAAATTATGTAACCGCTGACGGACCGCGGCGAATTTTATTCAAAGCGTGAGGCATAAAAATATACAAAGAAAAAAATCCATAGTTCCGATCCAGCGATTGCTAATATACATTTCGAAACTGAAAAATGCCCGCGCATTGTGTCCTTCTTGTTTGTCACACCTGTAAGCGGTGGACGATTTAAGAGTTCGTTCAACCGCTATCCATAGCAATGAGTCAGCGGTTAGTGTGTTTGACTAAGAATGCACCCCTCAATTCCAAAGCGGATGACAACACTTGGAGAACCACAACACGCATCGAAAAGTAGATACTCTATTATATTTCCCCACCTCTCATAAGGGTGTTACAGCAAAGGTGCGCTTTCTGTGGAGAAACTCTTAAACACTTCGCATCACAACCGAAGTTGCGTTGGATGCGTCAAGAAAATGTAGCGCGTCTTTTTGTCTATTTCAGTAAAAATTTTTCCAATGAGCTTATGTAGCTTTAACCCTTAGAGAATAAAAAATAATAAAGGTGGTATTTTCCAAATATTGGTAACAAATCCCCATTCAAATAAGTCACTCAGTAAGAAAAAGTTTTCTCCTACATTTATCTAGCAAGGAAAATAATTACTGGAATGTCTTAAAAAGAAACAAACATTTGAAAATGGGGTTCATTTAGAACGTTTATGAGGTAAATTAACGTAAGAGATAGCGAAAATTTTAGTGCTTCTGTTTAATTACTTTATCGATGTTTTAGGACTAAATAAAATGTAAATGTCACTGAGCTATAAATTTGATGTTTCATCAAAGATTAGACGTTAAATTTCTAGCAATATTGAATCATTGAAATCGTTTGGAACAACGAATAAGCTTATTTCTTGCAATCAATTAAAACTATATTAACTTCAAACATAGACTTTAGACTTACTCTAGTGAGAAATATCCTTTAATATACAAATGGTATTCATTTATAGTTCCTAATATGTATGGCTTATATTGAATAATTACTACATAGCATATAACTGTTTTCTCTCCTGAAGAGTTATATTTCCTTCACTTTGAGACTCAGCGTAAAGTTGTGTTTTCCAACTCCGCTATTTATGATTACATAAATCGATCGATCGATTCCAACACATTTGAATAACTCGCATACCTTAAATGATTCCGAGCAGGGAACTGTATGAAACAGGTATGCGTGCTCTTTCCAAAGTAAAACATTCAATTGCAAATGAAAGCATGTCGCAAGGAACAGTTGTTTCCTTCCAATTCGGATTTCCTCCTTTGGGTGGAAAATTCACCCGACAATTATGAACTCTGAATTCTAACAGATGATTTGTACGCATTTGATGATTTTTCTGTATTAATGTGAAAGCTAAAAGAATGAGTTCGTATCGCATGTATAATAATAAGAAATAAATATCAAGGTATAGAAACTGATCTAATTTCTACTCAACATCTTTAAAATTCCACGGACGACTGGAGGTAATGGCAAAGCAATGACCCTTCCATAGCAACGAACATAAACTCGTCTTACCCTATATCCACATGTGTGCTCTGTTCGATTTGATGCAACACCTGCCAAATAAATTAGTAACGAGTTTGGGTTCTATTAATTAAGACTCATATAATCTCTGTGAATTAACTCACCTTCTATTACTCAATTCTAGAATAAAAATAATACTTAACTAAACATTTACTTCTTTTTTGGAATGGACATGTGATGCTATAGCTCCTCATTATTTAATTCATTTTGAGGCATAATTACTGGGGAACATTTTATTCCTATTGAAAATGAGAATATGTAGAATAAAGGAGACTTTACTTTCCATGACCCGTTCCCATTCTCGGCAAACGATCCTTTACATGTATATTGAAGTTAATCTCAAGAACTTCTTAATTTTGATATCGTCAATGAATTTATGTCCTATGCGACATCTTTTGAAACAGTAAATAATATAGCGAAAGAAAATTTTCAGAAGAGAGCGATTTGTAATTGAAATAGGTCATCAATGAAAATATGCTTCTAACGAAGATTAATTGAGTGAATCACACATCTTATGCAGTCGCACTTCGGGAGAGAGTGTATATCGAAGCGCAGATGAACGAGAGTTCGTAACTAAAAGCGGTGTTTCACTCGGAGAAAAACCATTTCAGACGCCGTCTTATGAGACAAAAAATGGCCCACTGTCGAAAAAGTTTTGCTCCAGAGAGAAAAAGTCAGTGGGGCAACCTTTTGAGAACTTTAACTGCTCGTTCGCCAACGGGGCTCCGAGAAATCCAATTCGGATCCCTTTGTTCCGTAACGAGTTTCCGTCAAAATTCGTTTTCGTCGCACCTCATTCATGCACTTTATTGCGGACAGCTGCGATGGCTTCGGAGATTCAAGAAAAAATGCACCTCAAGATTGGCCTACTGTTCCGCCAAACGAAAGGTTCTTTTAACAGTCTCTGAAGATCCCTAATTCAACGTATCTTACAAAAACATCTCCTTGCTCTGGCAGAAAAAGGATCATTTTAACTTGTTTTGGAGAAATATTAACAATACATATCCGCGAAAATACTTTTAATAAATTTGAATGAACTTATATTCGGGAGATTTTCGGAAAAATTTTCCTCTTGAATTGGCATTCTTCTAGGCTCTCTCTCAATTTAAAGTTTTAGAAGAAGATTTGAACTATTTATATAGATTTGCATCACTTTGATTTATTTGAAATTCACGATTTATGGAGACAAAAAGGCGATTCATAGCCGATTTGAATTTTTCCGAATAATGCGGAAACGAATGAATGGTCAACTCAAAAATTTAATTAAATTATTTTAAGCAAAAAAGTGTAATACATTGAAATAATTTTAATGTATCATATATTACGATAAACTAAATCGATTCTCAAATACGATAAGTTGAATACTCGTTACGTTTACACTTCGTTTCGATATTTCCCAGAAATGTGTCATTTTAATGATAAAATTCAGTTTGAAAACAATGCAACCCAAATTTCACCAAATTCGCGTTCTTTAACGGACGCAAATAATGTTGTTTTATCTCAAAGGTGTTGCCTTGGTATTTGATATCTTCGCGATCATTTAAACTGATTGACTTCAAGGACGCCGGTTCACTCTTTGGAAGCGAGATTTTTGCTATCATGTCTCGAATACTCGCTTATTCAATTATTTGAGACATATCGGGAATGAAATATCGATAGTACATATAAACTATCTTCTATTTGTTTCTCTTATAACTATTTCTAGCGATTACAGGATCAATAAATATTTGTACCCGGATATTTGAGATAGCTCTGTTTTAAGTTGACTCCCGCATTTGCAGTAATTTGAAAGTTTGTAAGCAATGCAACTTCAGGAAAAAACTATCTCTCGGAGAAAGAGCATCCGATTTTGTGTCCCTTTGCAGACAGATCCCTGTTCCTCCATTAGCCCATTCAAGCGGCAGATTTATTTTACTCCGTTCCGTAGATAACCAATTTCCAAGATGCTATCTCCGAACCCACGCTTCCATGCATTCCGAGGGTCCGTGTTATTGCTTCTCTACGCATGAGAAAGACGAATGATGCACAATAAAGTGCACCAACGATAAGATCTCTGCCCTTCGCCTAATTCACAGCTTCTGGAGCGCTCCTCTTGGTAGTCGAAGACATAGGGGATGTGCTAAGTGATTCTAACATCTTACAAGACATAGGTCGGTGGGCATTTATTTACCTTCGAGTGAATATCGAATGCATTCTATGGCGATGCAAATAGGTTTCCAACTATTTCAGCTAAATGTCTCGTTGCGAATTAAAACATCCGGAGATGTATTCGATCTAATAATAGATGGAAGATTTTATTTGGAGATCATATTAAATTGTAGTTTAGATTTTTATCTTCAAACACATTTTTTACTATTTCAGTAGAAAATAAGTGAAAATGAACCGAAATCTAATATCTAAAAACGTAACGCCGTTTATAGACGGATTCATGGAAGAATGTTTAGATTTATTATAAAAGAGATTACCACTTTAAGTGATGTTTATTCATTCAATTCGAATATGAATACAAACAATTCAGGCATCTAGTTAGACCTTTAGAACTTCTCCCAAACAAAAGGGTTATCAATTTTGGAGAAACTTTTAGTTCATTTTTAAGTTGTTTGGATGATTATGTTCATTATTTTTTATTGAATAAATTTTATATTATTATTTATTAAATGAAATGGAAGTAATTATCATTAGATTAGTCAATTTCCTTGACACTTTCATTTTATGTATCACAACATAAGAGGGTTGAGTTTTGATAACAGACGATCTCGAACATAACGAAATGTATTTCTTCACTTTCCTGTTATACATTTAGGAACTTGAATCATGCATTAATTTGCGTTGTTACTCTGTAGGTACTCGAAATCGTATTTCTCCAAGCGCAATCGGTACCCGATCGATTCCTTTCGCGTGCTTTAGGTAAGAAGAATTCTTTCTACATTTTCCAACTCCTTCACTCTTCTATAGCAAACACACCGTATAATTTCCCTTCCTCCGGGACTAGATAACAATGCATAATTATAGAACCTCTCCACGGTCGATTGAAGGCGTTTCATGAATTTCTAATCGCCACTTATTTTGTCAGTTACCCTCTCGTACCGTGAGTGCAAATAGGAGATGACGGACGCCGTTGGATCTGACGGAAGTGCACATCGAAGTCCGTTCCTTCGGAGGCCGTGCAAAACTGACATTAAAGTGGCCCAGTGAACTCTAGTCGTGCAGCGAGAAAACCGAGCTTGCGTGCGATGGAATCCACTCCTCCAATGGAACTTACATCGAGATTAAGTTTCGTGATTGGAACGAGAACGGCTGAAACGGGAGCAGCTCTCGTGTTTGAATTAAGCCATCGACGATGATGCCTATTGTTCGTTTGCTATGCAACGCACGCAACGAATGTCTATGGATGCATACACCGAGGTAGCTCTACGTCCATCGGATTTGAGTTGTACTCATAAATATTAAGAATTAAATTGTTCATCGCATTAAATCGCCGTAGTTTAGGATGAGAGCCGTTGATTTGACGGATTTAAGTTACGAGGGTTCAAATTTTAGCTGATCCTCAATATATGGCATACTAAACGAAGATATGCATGTCTATTATTAAGAAAATCCAAACCATATCTTCCAGGAAAAAAATGACTTATGAGTAATATACTCGTTTCTTCTAACTTTTCTCTAACCAAGCGTAACTTCTTGTAATGCCAAACTATTCCAATGTATACGATCAATTGATGGAAACAGTGAACGATCAACCAAACCACAGTAAGGTACCCATATAAATTTACTTCGCCAATAAAATTGTAAAAATCTCTGAATTCAATTTCAGCATTTGAAATGGATATGGGGCTATTGATTTTGATATCGATTAATAACCTCGTCCGCGGATAATCGCGGATATTTTTGGGGCGTCTGAGTGTATAATCACTTGCCCAAAGCAGTCCTACAATTTGCAGCTCTAATTTTTCTTTGGTTCGATCTTGAAACGTATCTTGTCCCTATGGATCCAAGTCCCTCATCTTTCATATCGTATGTCCCTCACATTCGTCGTAACACTTCCTCATTTATTTTTTGTCCATTTACGCATTCTTTACGAAGTCCCTTGAAACACTCTTACGTCATCTGCCCGAGATTCTTGGCCTCGCAACCGATACACAATCACTCAGATCGGTTACATTTACTTTGTCGCATTAACACGAGCAATTAATGAACTAATCTAACGGAATGAATGTTAGGAGTGTTTTGATCTGCATTGTGTCGAATATAAATCCAAACACTGTTCCCAACCAAATACTTTTTTTGATGATTATTGACGCGAACTGGACTTTAATTCCAAGTAAATTTGATGTTGATTATAATGTTGTGACGAACGTCGAAAGAATGCGATTTTCTTGTGGAACTCTTCGGAAGAAATTCCGAACGATAGTGATGGTAACAGGTTTTCAATACCACAAGTACCTAAAGAGAAGAAGGTCACACGCGTTAGAGGCACACCTTAAAGAGAGCAAATTGTGTCGAAAATGTTTGGAAAGTGGTTTGAACCTAGATGATCATTCCATAAATCACACTGGATTAATCAGTCCGCTTGTGGTGACACCTACGAAAGAACAAGTTTCTAATTTCGATGAATGGTTTACTTTCTCTCATTAAAAATGTCGGCGTTACGACAATGAACTCTGCAAATGTCGTTTGATTTGTGAAAATCGCTTTAAAATTTCTAATTTGGAAGAAACACTTGTAAATGTCATTTCCTAATCACAAACGGATACAATATAACTGATTGTAGAGTGGATTCTGGAGTTGGAGAGACTCCAAAAACGTATGTTTCTTGCGTTTCATTTCTTTCGTTGAAATGTTTCTTTTCCCATCAGCACTTCATGGCTAAGATATCGTCTATATTACCTTCATAATATCTTTGTACTAGATACACTGATACTCTTCAATCTCGTCGGGATCACGAGGAAATCAAATATTGAATATAATTTTCGTGGTTTAAAACCATTTACTTTTGATACACCAAACAAATATCAGAATCTCTTATTTTTAACGTCCGATTTTTTTCTCTTCTCGAATCCGTGTCCTTGTGAACCGTCGAATCTAAGGCAATATTTACACAGTGGCCATTTTGAAAACGTTAAAAATGAAGAGAAATTTTAAAAATGATTTTTAGTGAGGTTAGATATTATTAAACTAAAAAAGGATGGATGTTATATGGAAAAGGCGGAAATAAATTTGCCTAAAAATTAAAATATCGAGAAATGTTCATTGAGTTCTGAAATAATTATGAGCTATCCAAATATCTGAAGAATTATTCTATATATTCGAGAACCGGTTATGCTAGTTTATGATAACACATATTTATTTTTCTTTTAATATATATAGTCAAACCCGAGAATATCGTTTGTGCATTATTTATATTTTTAAATGAAAATCACTACGAACTGAGATTGAAATTTGCGAGTGTTAAAAGTACTTGGTAGGACGGTAAACATGAGCACCTTCCGTTGCGTGCATTCAACTCTCTAAGGAGTCAATGAAAATAAAAGAAGAAAGCGGCGATCAGCCAAAATGTCCTGCTCTCACTCTAAATCTCACATCATAGCCTATTCCAAGTCGGTCGTTGACCTCTCGAACGAGAGTTGATCTGAATTCATGCAGAATCCGCCATTTAGAGGATGTCTAATTTCCAGATGGTTTAGACGTCATCGCGTCCACCAACACGCCGCTAACCCACTAACCCACCTCAACCAGAGAGGTTCCTTTTTTCCTCCGATTCGTGAGTGAATAGCTTGTAATCTATACCTTCTGTCGACGCTTCAAAAAGCTGCGAATATCAAACGAATTCCCCGGAAGCCAAGAGCTAATCATTCAATCGATAAATTTGCATATTTCGGTCGTTTGGGTCTTCTATAATATAATTGTACATTAAGTTATCTTACTTCACCGTAGACTTTCCTCAAATAAAAAATCATAAGCTAAAGCACTTCTCCTTCATTACCAAAACCACTATTATTTATTTATTCTTAAATACGGTATGTTATCGCTATAAATTACTGAGTTTAAAATAAGAAGGCAGAGTAAAGTAAAGCTGTATATGACACAGTGCTATTCCAGGTCAAAGTAGTCGATTGGAAGCTTATGATTAACATGACAATACATTTATGAGTAAAGTATTTGATATTTTACAAGTTGGTACTAAAATTTACATAATTACCCCTCAACCAGTAGATATTACGTTGTAAGCAGTAATTACAATGAATATTAAACTTTAAGCTTTAAAGTCCTCGACAGGAATTTATCTTCCGGGTAGGTCAAAAACTTTGAGCTGGATACGAAAATTAAGGATGTAGTTTGGCACGATAAACATCACAAACGAGTCTTCTCAGATTCAAATTTCTTTCGTGTGCTCATCTTCGGTGTGTTATATACAAATCCGCATGAAACCGGTTTATTTTTTTTCGTCTCCCAAATATGTAACCGATTTTGAGATAAATGGGTTTGAAACCTGAGATTCGAGAAAAAGGTGTCGCGTTTCACAAGACTTAGTTAACGGAGGCTGCATTTGGTCCATTGATGTCTGATCGCAGATGGGTAATTGAATTGCAGAGAAAAGAGATCGGTAAACAGTTGCGTATTAGATAGAATAAAAGGATTGAGAAGAGCATCGTTAACAGGTGCTACCAAAGAATTATTTTGCCAAATGCGATAATATACGATAATATGACAATATCCTGTAATAGTTGTTTTTAACTACGAGACGCGTATGGACCAGTGGTTCAAAATGATTAATTGTATCGCAATTACCAAAATGCAATCGAATTATAACTTGAATAATTAAAATGACGAATTCGCTCATAATCACAACACGTAGAGAATCATCGCAAATCGCGTTAACAAGTAGATATCGAAGAGAATATAAAAAACACGTCTAATTTAATATCCACAGTTTCTAGTAACTTATGTTAGGAAGTCAAGCATTGTTTCATTCGTTCTAATTATTTATTCAACCTCTTATCCGTTGAAAACACTACAGTTTTCAAAAAATGTTCATGTTCAGAGGAAGGTTACACGAACGTGCCAATTAACTGCCTTACCAAGGATCATAGATTTAAAATATACCCATGTTGCAAATCTCAGAAAAATCCAACAATTAAAGGAAACCGTAATGTTAAATTTAACAAATATCGAGAACAGCTGTTGAAAGGCATTCGTCTGTCAAGGTCCCAAGAAAAAATTTTATATAGTTAACCTGTATGAACGTACTTGCACGATCGCAAAATCGAGCGTTATTTAGCGAATGTGAACATGTCGACCGATATTTCCATTCTAAAGAAGAGCCAAAATAAGTGACCGTCCCTGAACTCATAAGAATAAGTCTTACAGTCAAAATAAACTTCGTATCGAAATCGAAGTGATAATTTAAGACATGCTTTAAATACCTGGCACGCGCATCAAAGTCCGCTCGCCAAGAAGTTTTATAGGTTCGCAAGGTCTTCCACCTCTCCGACGGTAAATTATGCAAGAAAAACTCATATGAGTTTGCTGAAGAAAGGATTCGAGCTTTCACGATTTGAAGAACCCGTTTTCTCTTTTAGCCTTAAATAGTGTCGTTGGAAAATCCCGAGTAAATGAGAAACACGAAGGGTAATTCAACCTCGGAATTTTATCGACTGAATTCACCTGTGGATGTGAAATATATTAATGCGAATCAATCCAATCATACAAGCCGATATGATCCAATGGAAACTGCCACTCTCAACGGAGGATTTTGAAAGCGGTTTGGATTCTTTTTAACTGGGGAAGTTGTTGCCATCCCTCGTATCTGGGTATGACTTTCGTTTCGTACAAAGTAACAAAACTGCTTTGGTCGAGTGAATGTGTGTGACATCTTTTCCTTCCAGAGTTGAAGTGCTTCTCAGATTGATTTTCACTCTGCGAACGATGTTTGGCTTATCGAAATTAAATCAAAAGACAGAATCTCAGTGATCAAGAACAATATATGTGTTGCAGTTACCTTTGGGTCAATCGTGACTATCTTGAAGGCGAGAAGTTGGATCAGAATTTCAAATAAATCTCTAGAGAAGGTCGTTGAACCGCACCGGCGATTTCTGCACCAAGTCCAGTCTTTGACAAACTCCTCTATTGAGCGAATTGCAGGATAAAGATGTGATATACAAGTAAATCAGGTATTTGTAAATACACTTATGTTCAATGCAATTCAACTTTTATGTGCACATGTATCACCGTTCTTAGATCACTGACGTTAGTTTCTGTCATAATGTTTACTATAGTAATACTACAGTTTTTCTATAGTTATTACTTCAAGATTCATCTGATAAATCCATTTAACATTCCCACTATAAATACAGAGACGTGGAAAGCGAAGGAAATAAAAGAAGCACAAGGTCTATAACGGAATTCGAAAGAGGTCTCATAGAGAATTAAATAGAACACAAACGAATGCACAAAAAAGTGGAACCGCAACTTTTGAAGTCGTGAAACAAAGATATAAATGGAGGAAATGAAACTGCTTCTCACAGATTCTCGAGAAAATATTGACATTGTGTGCGAATTGGTTCAAGTGTGGCCTTCTTTTGTTACCCGCGAATATTATCTTCCTCACAAAATGATCAAACATTTGGAGAACGAATTTAAGTGGAATTTCTATAAATCGAAATATATTTTATAGTTTGATCTTATTGGTATCTTGATAGGTTTTTCATTATCTTTAAATCACTGAGTGTAATTCGGAACTTCAATGGCCCCAAATGTGAATCGTTAAAAAGATATAATAAATAAATTGCATAAAGAAAAGATGAGTTTGCTTATTAAATTTTGAGAAAGTATATTCATAGATATTTCTAATATTATATACAAATAGTATTAGACAATCGGTGAACGCGAGTAGGATTAGAGAAATTAGAAAGTTAATTCCTTTCTGCGAATATTAAAGTGATAAAAATCGATTTATAAAAAAATATGCAATATCACGGACCGCAGCCGTCTGAACGTTTTATAAAATCGTTTCTGACGAGAATTCATTATCTATGTGAGCACTTATGACCAGACAGCTCCAAGATCGATTCAGAGAAGAACTAATAAAATAATTATTAAGCATTATTTGTGATGTGCCAATTCCACCGAATCCCAATTTAGTACGGTTAGTAGAAAGTGTCTGAGTTTTATTTCGATTCATGGAATTAAAAGCGAGTGCAAATTCTCTAATGGTATCTATTGTCAATTGTATCGCAACAATCATACGCATTTACTTTTAATAAAGGTACTCTTTCATCTTGACGACACGATAAACGTCGTCGTTATTCGCCTCTTGAAGCGAAAACTAGCCCACGAGGTTGAAAGATGCGAAAAAGTTTCTCGAGGCAAAGTGCATTGACTCCTCGGCTGAAATAAACAACGGCCGCACCAAAAATTCACGGAGACAGCAAAACTCGAAAATAAACTCGACCGCCCCGAGTCAATATTGACAGGGAAAAAGTAAGAATATTCGCCCTTCGGAAGGTGACCATCGAGTGACACACATCGGTGGGAAGGACGCATCCATCGAAGCCCAAATAATCGGGAGTATCTCGGAAAAAACGGCCATTGCAGGGAACGGGATCCCCATCGTGTGTTTTTTGTCCGAGACCACGGTGTCAATTATGTAGGCCTTCGGAGGTGTAAAAGGCGCTTCTTTCGCGGCAGTGCGACAGTTGCTGTCACGCCCTCCGTCACTCCATGTCTCTGAACGCTTTTTTATGTGGAGGACGTGAATTTCTGTGGTCGCACGAGGAATAAAATCTCCGCATATGAAATCCCATAAAAATATCGAGTTTTGTTACGGCGATGACATCGGCGGAGAAATATTTATTCGTCATGCGCCTTAAATGTCGATTGTCTGCATCCAGAGGACGCAGATTCCTCATTGCTCCGTCGTTGCTGCTCTTTGCTTATAGAAATTTAACACCGAACGATCTTCAGGTTCGGAACTTCATGTACCAGGGGTGTTAGTTGAAATTTGCCGGTTTTTTCGATAAAGAAAACACTTAATTTTCAGAGGAATCTCAAAATTTTTTTATTCAAAGTATTGACCATTGGTTTCTACACATTTCGCCCATCTCTCAGGCAAATTATGGATACCTTCCCAAAAAAACTTTTTCTCTTTCGAGGCAAACCATTCGACGAGCCATTTTTCGACTTTTTCAAAATTAGCGAAGCACTGCTCTGAAAGGGAGTGTCCCATCGATGCGAAAAGGTGATAGTCGGACGGAGCGAGGTCTGGAGAGTACGGCGGGTGCGATAATATTTCCCAATTAAGTGTTTTTAATGTGTCTTTCACCAGTTTAGCGGTATGAGACGGCGCGTTGTCATGTTGCAAGATAACTTTGCCATGTCTTCGGGCCCATTCCGGCCGTTTTTCGATCAACGCATGATTCAAATTGATCATTTGTTGTCGGTAGCGATCCGTGTTCACCGTTTCACCAGGTTTTAACAACTCGTAGTACACCACACCACACTGGTCCCACCAAACACAGAGCATTGTCTTACGGCCAAAGCGATTTGGTCTTGCAGTCGATGGGCCGGCTTCACCAGGTGAAAGCCATGATTTTTTTCGCTTCGGGTTCTCAAAATAAATCCATTTTTCGTCCCCCGTGACAATTCGATGCAGAAAAGATTTCCTTTCGAATCGTTGAAGCAGCATTTCACAAACAGTTTTTCGATTTTCCATTTGTCTATCGTTCAGCTGGTGTGGCACCCATTTTCCATACTTCTGGATCTTTCCCATGGCTTTTAAACGTTGGCAAATTGCTCCTCGAGTCACATTTAGTGTTTTTGCCAATTTTTGTTGCGACTGGGTTTGATCAACATCCAATAACGCCTGCAATTCCTCGTCTTCGAACTTTTTCGCTGCACCAGGATGTTCATTGTCTGTCAAATCGAAATCTCCACTTTTAAATTGACGAAACCATGTCTCACATGTTCTAATCACTGGAGCATGTTCACCATAAGTTTCTACCAGCAACCGGTGAGCTTCAGCTGCTTTTTTCTTTTGATGATATAAGAAAAGCAACGAATGCCGCAAATGCGATTTACTTGGAACGAAACTGGACATATTCACTGAGGTAAACAAATATGACGCTATTATTTTGGCGGAATGTGACTTGCGTATTTTTGTAGGTTAATGTCAATAGAAAAAAATGACATACATGCCAAATCATAGAAATTTATACATATTGCTAGCGACATCTACTAGTAAAACCGGCAAACTTCATTTAACACCCCTGGTAATTATGAAAACTTTTTAAATCGTCCTATTCGAGCTACTCTGAAAGAAAGTCTTCCCATATTATACAGAGGTTTGAGATAAATCTAGCAGTAATCTTCTCAGCATTCGATAAATATAGATATTTAGAACAAACAATACGAAAATGGCAAAAAGCACTGTACGAGAAGTGTCTTTTTAAAGATCCGTACAACTACACTCATATAAAACCGTTTCCTCGAATCCCGGTTCCACGGGAGAGAAATCCCGGGACAAATCGCAGTCTGAAATCGGAACGCGCGCCTTTTTTCGGAAACGAAGTCACAGATAAAAAGAGAACATCTCAAAACGTGATTCTTCTTTTCACGCACGGCGATGGTGTAAGGTGGAGGCGGTGGGAGAGAGTTCAACGACCTCGCGGGAAAGGACTTAAAATCGCCTTTCCTTCTCGGCGTTTTCTCCCCTCGAACGCCTAGAAAACCATCTCCTCCCGTTTTCAGAGTTCGACAACCCCCGCACATAAACAACTCTGCGTGCGTTTGCATCTCCCTTATCATTGCCATTGAAGGACGCTTCGTTTGGGAGATATCAATGATTGCATTCACCAAAAGCTATCTCTGATACGACCGACGTACGATGTTGGCGCCATCAGATTACCATTTCTAAGGTGTCAGTGCTATTTCCTTAGTATCTGTGGACGAATATGCAAGATCTGGCGTAACTGGGTTACGAACGTGAATCAGCGGGATCCATTTCATGACTCGTAAATAAAGCTATTATCGGAAGATACTTTTCAAGGTTCAATATCGAAGCGGCTTTCTGCTGCAGCTGCAAGAGTCCCTTTGGGTCTTCTTGTTAGCTCGAAGATCGGTCAAAGTCGATCCCTGAAAGCAGTTGGTAACAGGAGTCGGTTTTTCAAACGAAGGCATTTCGAAGGCGATGGAGTGGAAACAATTGAAAACTCGGTGTCCTTATTGGTGGTTGCCTAGTCACGAAGTTATATGCTTTCTTTCGACAAAGGGATCCTTGGTTAAATCAATGCACGTTCCTAATAGCGTATCTCATATTAAGAAGAAGCTTTTGAGTACATAGAAATTATATGCGGAGTTTCTGCGCATTTCCTCAAATAACATAAATGGTACCATAATTATTATGAATGCCCAAAGATTTTCAATAAAAAAAGGATTATAACAAAAGATCCATGACTTGAGTAAACTCGGACGAATTGCACCTGAATAGATCTCCTATTCCATAAATAAAGACATCTAAAAAGATACGCATTGAAATGTGGGCGAAGCGATTAAATAAGATTTGCGACGGAAGCTTGTCCGACGATTATTTGGAATTATAGATCAAAAGCAATTTTTGACGTAAAACGTCAATTAAAACATCAACAGAATGTCCTCGAATATTTCCAAAACCCGATGAAATGGAACAGGATTTTCAACCACCACGGTTTCCTTACTCTACATAACAGTACATTGTATCTAGAATGTAACGGACTTCTTTTATAATCAATGTTTGCTTCGGCGTCTCGTCATAAGACTATGTAACAGTAGGAGGCGATAAACTTCTTTTTGTACCTCTCGCCCAGATTGGAATACGCCTCCGTGTAAATATGCATAAGGTTGTTTCCTGTTTCACGCTCTAACACATGAGACGGACAACGTTTCGGAGAAATTAACTGTAAAAATCGAGACCAAAATTCTTCATTGATGAGGTACATCAATCGATAGAAAGAAAACTACAGTTTCACCACATCGAGACGGTGAGGTTTGATTGGATTAGCTCTCAGTTTTTTATTAACCTTGAATTGCAGTTAATGTTACGTAAGGGGAAATTTTAACTCGAAAATGACGCTTAGGCGTCGAAACATGTCGTGTGTCTTATAGGGAGTTTCTGTAGTATTTATTAACTAAGAATTGGAATAAATCATCTGTTTCGTCCAGAAAAGTGGTTATTTTTTTCAATAACTGTACTACCTAGTGAGTCGCCGCTCCATCGAATTTATTCTACCCTATAAACCTTCCCTAACTACCCAATAAAGTGCAGTTGGAACATAAGTGCATACTGAAAACGACTTATTGACTGAAATTATTTTATGCAAACGTTTAAAAGAACTCTTAAATCGACTCATTTATGCTCGTAATATTTGTAATCTTTAGACGTAATGACACGATCTTCAATGGCAAAATGATGAGAGCCTTTCATCCCATTTTTGAAATCCCGCTTCCCCTCCACCGCCGCTCGGAACTAACCTCGGCTAACGCATTCCCTCGTCTTCACCAATTTTACACGGAATAGCAGTTTGTGTTTGAATTGAGATACTCGGAATTAGAGGATTCAAAGACTCCTTTCGCTGCAAAAGAGAAAATGGCCTTTCGATCCGAGGCTCATTTCCGAGACTAAAATTAACTAAAGCGGAGGAGTTGTTAACCACACCTTCAATTGCATTCACAACAAAGGATTTGAAAAAGGGAAATACGAGAATAGCTGAAGGTTGCGTACAAATCGAATCTTAGATAATCGAATTTTCCTCTCATCGAGGTACCGATCATTCGCAATCTATTGAAATTTAAGTAAATATCTTTCTTTATATATCCGCATTTATTTTAAAATTGGTTGGCATAAATTTACGGTTATGCAGTTTTAAATAAAACTCCCTCATTTCTTCAATCGATAAAGCAATTATACTAAGGCCTTAAATTCTCTGCATTAGATAGAGTGCACAATAATGTTTGGTTGGATACTTCGTTCGTCAGTTTTTCGAAATTTTCCCGAAGTGCAATGCATAACATTCTATGAAATACGATTTCTTCAGTGAAAATGCAGATCGATTGTTCTCGTATTAATTCGATCGAGCACATTCTGAACATAGAAAACATAAAAGAAGCTCTAATCGAGTATTTACAAACACGCCACAGTGGATGAAACATAACTGTGCCATTCAGGCATTGAACCGAATGGAACTGTTTTTTCCTTTGAATGGAGTTGTTGTTTTCCTCAGGTGAAATAGAAAACTGTGTTAAACGCGTCACTGATAAGAAAGACGCGCAACTATACTCAATCTACGCAGAGTTATCTGCGTAGATTCTCGTCTTTTAGTGCGCATGCACTAGAAACACTGCGACCGATGGAATGATCAGAATTCAATCACTAATTAAGCACTTCTTTAATCCTTCGTTGAATTATCGAAGAAAAGCCGAAGGAGTTGAATAACTCTTAATAAAATAGAAGAGTTACGCTTTTTATTTCATCTCTGTTATCAATCGATAACCTCCGATAGCGAATGAAAACACATCAACACAACATCAACTGCCCTATTTCTGGTTTCATTCATGAAGATGCCAAAGTTTCGCTGTACACAACAAACAAACGATACCTTAAGTTGACCGTTAAAGATTATCAATTTGAGGTCCTTTCCAAACATTTCAAACTTTGGCTTCAACAAAAGCAGAGAAAAACTCTTTAGACTCAGGACTTCTTCTAAGAGTTAAACTAAACTACGGGAAACGGGAACTAAAAATTACGCATTTCTTGCTTTTTTCAGTGCGTCGCTTTCATAAATGCGAATTAATTCAACTGAATAAGACGGCCATTGGTTGGAACAAACACTATAGTTATATTAGTATTTTTGACATATTAGCTGTATGTTGAAGGTACTTTTTCTATTTTCATAGTTTTCTCAGTCACACGCCAAAAGGCGGCTTGAAGAACGCTTATGTACATCTATTTAAAAATATTGTAACATACATTTGTTATGTACATGAATGAATAATTTGGAAATAGGAACAAGATGGCTAACTTCCACTCCCTTAGGTTGGTATCTTTGGTTGCTTTTATATTCAAAGTTTGTATTTTAACGAAAGAAGGAGTGAAGTTTGGGACTGTTTTTGGAGTTTCTACAGAAGTGATGGAGTTATATTGCTCACAAACAAGAAAGCTTAAACTTTGTTTCATCCAATATTTCACTATCCCAAAAATTGAATATTGCTTTGGGCATTCATGGTCATTCGTGTTCAATATAAGGATAAGTTTCTTTTTCTAAATAACTAACTAGCCTTAATTTTGATTTTGGAATAGGAATGTAATTTAGAAAACTGGAAAAGAAAAACTTGTATCTAAATTTATTTGAGGTGGTTGGTGGGAACTTTCTGTTACTAAAAAAATAAAATTAAAAATTACGCAATTCTTAATGAAGATAAAATAAGGTAATAAGCTGTGGAGTTGGAATTTTTCGTATTCTTTCCCAATGAATTACAACTATGTACTGAAAATGAGTGTAATTAAAAAATTTTATGACATAGTTACGATGTTGTTGTACAAAGAGAAATATATGATTAAGAATGTATCATAAAAAGGTTTCGTAATCTGTATGGGGTTGTATGTTGAAGAGAGGATGGAATAATATGAAAATAATTTCTCATATACAATGCAGTTTTTAATAAAGTATTTTGTTATATCAAATGGAGGCTCAAGTATATTATATTTAAAAAAAGAAGGAATGATAATGAAAAGGACATTAAACGCAAAATATGACATAAAGCATTGGGAAATTATGGGTTAATAACATTCTTCGATCCAAAGATGGCGAAATGACAACAGGTGTCGAAATAGCTGAAAAAATGAAAACTTATTGCGATGGACGAAGACTTCTTGGGTGATTGACCGAATTGTTTATTCGAATCGAGTTGTCTCAGAAGTCACCTTCGGAATGGGTGACATAATTTCGCTCCTCCGTGGCCCTACTTATGCAGAAGTTAGTATTCCAATATTCACAGCCGTTCAATTGAAATACCATCTTTAAGTAGAATAATACAGGAATAATTTAAGCTTACTACTGAAATCTAAATTCATTGAATGGTTTACAGACATACGTAATGATTTGAAATCCACACCGCAATTTTTTTCAGAATTAAATTTTTTAAATCAATCTTTCAAGCAATTTTTCTGTTAACCTGATGTATTTTTCACTCAAAAGATAACAGTGTTTCGTAATAAGAAAAGTCACTATCCTATTTGAACTTAAGGAGGTACTTCAATACATCCTATTTATGTTTTAACGAAATATCCTTGAATAAGCTAAAAATATAAGCTATGTTAAGACGATGTAAGTTTCGCCATTTTCTAATAGTTCCCATCTTATAATGCAATGACTTTTAGGAAATCGGATAAAAAAGAATTCGAATTCGAGGTAATTTCGATCAACTCAACTCAAATTTTAATTCTGATGTATCAGTGAAAAAAATCCTGTAAATGGAAAATTTCAAGGGCTTATTGATGAGGTCAATGACCACATCCATGAACATGAGTATTTCGCAGACCCCAAAATTTTTCCTGTTTAGGAAAGCTCTTTTCAGTCCCCCGCAGGGGGGGGGGGCTCCTAGGGTGCTACTGTGCTCCTCTTTGTTATTGAAAGCTAATAGGATTCCTACTACTTTTCAAACCATAGGTCATCTTGCAAATAATGCTGCAAATGAACTCTCGAAAAAATAGTGGGAATGACCGGAGAAACAAAGAATCGATTGAAAAAAAAACGAATATCTGCAATTTAAAATGCTTTAATCCGCTATGAACAATATAATGACTTCATAAACACACCGATAAGTTTCACCGAAAAGAAACAAAGAGTGTATAGTGGAGCCTAACTATATATCCTTTGTGTCCAAATCACACAGCGCGTGATTCAATTAATTCCACGAAAAGGCTCAGACGCATAATCAGCAAACCCCCCCACCGCTCCTTCACTTTGCCCATGTGTCAGCATTGTCGTTACGCCATCGAGTGTTATGTCAATTCTACACGAATTAAAAATAGAACCGCCGCTCGGATTGCAGATCAGTTGTTCAACAATGATGGTATCAAAGGTTATCTCGAAGAGAAGATGGAGATAAGTTGTCTGTAGAAAAATTCATTCGAATATCGTGATTTCAAGGGTTTTTCGAAATTAATTTAATACATGGCGAATTTTAATATAATGCAGTTCTTTTTATTCGTTTTCAATTTTGAATCAAAAATAAGGTGTTCATCGGTCAATCCCGGAAGGGTAACCATTTATAATTTTAGAAATTGATTTTTATTAAGATGGAAGTAGTTCTGAAAAAAGTAGCTCCACATTTCCACCCAAAGATCCGCCATTACGAATTTCTTTGGGTGCACGTGCACCCAAACTTTCGAAAATATCCTCCTAGAGATTCCAAAGAACCCAAAATGAGGAGAAGTGTACGGAACAAAATGCTGAAAAATAACCTTCTTTGGCGAATGTGCGAAAGCTATTGGAAATAGTTTCTTTTCCATTCAAATGGTGAAAAAGGGACAAGTAATGGAGTTTCCAGATACGAAAGAAATTCGCCATGAAGACATTGATTGGGACATTTAAAGCATTGCCGAAGAGGAATTTCATTTCACAACTTGAGGATATGATGGCGATGGAATGACGGAGCTTCAAATTCGAAAGAATGACGAACTGTGTGGTACTTATTTGTCGCCTCGAATTGACTCATGGATACGGAGCAGTGGGTGTCAATGACTCCCTTCTTATCCTAACAACTGGAATCTATTTATTTCTTTGCATAGACTTCTGTATCTCAAACCGAAAGAGGAAAACAAATGTCTGAATAACCAGATTAGGGCAGTTGACTTAAAGTATAAACAATTCAAGACAACACTATTTAAACCGAACGTAGCCTACGGTTAAGTGTAAATGATCGTTTTCTATAATTTCTGGGCGTAGAGCTTACACAAAAAATAGATCGACAAAATTGAGGTGAGATTAAATATCTTTAGATATCCTTTTTTAGTATGGAGACAAGAAATCTTTTAAAAAATATCCTCAAATAAAAATTAGTAATAATGCAGTCTCTGTATCATTATTACGATCGATAACTATATTACATTACTATTGCTATTATTTCTCCGACTCTGGGAGGTATGGTATATATATATTTATAATTTCCAATGCATTAATATTGTGTGTATTATTTTTCTTCTCTTCCTTTTGATTTATTTAATCCTCAAACGAATAACCATTTTAGAAATTTATTCTTCAATTCTTTTTTGAAAATTTTTAAAATTTAATATAAACGTATAAATAATGATTAAAAGATATCTCGATCCAATAATTTCTATAAACATGTAAATATTAATATTATTTATCCGTCTAATACTATATCAGAGCAGAAAATACCTCTTCATTCAGTTATTTATTTTCTTTCGCTGCTCTGCATTTGTATTATCATCTCTTCTTGATGTTTGAACTACAAATTTCCCTTATGTGCAATGAATATACTTGTTCACAAACTACGGACAAATAAAAGACTCCTTTATACAATAGAAAGTGTAAAGGAATTATAATTCCAACATATATCAAAAATTATTCTGGTGATTACCATACGTTCGGGTACAAAATTTTTGGTCGTGTTTTTTTTAATGTAAATAATTGGAAGCTGTATATTTTAGTGAAATGATAAAGAAACATACGAAATAAGTGAAAAGAGAAAGTGGTCATTCCGGTTGGATACGTCCAATAAAGGAAGACGCCTACGAAGTAAGTGAAACAAATGGATTAGCAGAAGACAATCGCATGGAAGAAAGTCAAAACAATTTATGGCGCTCAAAGAAAGCATTTCTCAAAGGCCTTTCCGAATACTTCGTAACAATAGGCGTACTTTAGCCGTTCTTACGGAGTGGGCGTTACATTGCTACTTGTAAAGAGAGCTATATCGAATTAATGTATATTTTAAGATGTAAAACGTCGATTGGTGAGCTCATAGATTAAGTGATGGATTAACACTAGAACAGCGGGAAACGGACACCTCCCTTGAACAGCGGAAGGTGTCCTCAGGACACCTACACTTGCGCTTCTTTCAAATTGCATGAGGCAGTCGTATTTAAATTTCTAGTCTTTCCTTATAAGCTTAAAAATTAATAACTAAGTATGGGTACTTATTTATCGGCAAATCATGAGGTAAATAGTTGCTACATATTTAATATAGAAATTGTTGTTGAGTTCAATCAATTTCATGAGACTCATATTCCGATATAAAAATATACAGAACAGTAAAGCCAGAAATAAATTATATGAATAAATTAATATAAAGCCTTTTCGAGATAAAATAATTATTTGCTTGAATAACTTTTGAAAATTACCCGATTTTATCAACCATTTACATGGGGAACAAGAAAAAATAAACTCGCGTAATAAAACTTTAGCGCTTCACGTACCTTCCTTTGATTATATTTCACAACAAAAAGACTAGAAATAAGGTTTAAGACACAAACTGGACCTTAAATGTTATTTGCATACGCAATTATATTAATTTTTCTTTTTTAGCACAATGATGCTGTCACGAAATAATTACTCCACATAATCCTTCCACGAAGCTAATACATAAATCTTCTTGATGTTACAGTTTCTATTAACCTATTCCTTGCACTTCTTACACTTATATGATGCTATATTTCACTTGTATTTACTTTTGAACAGATATCGGTAGCTTCATTGGATGATGTCTCGTGTATCTAGTGTGTACTTCCTTTAGTCCTTAGGGTCCTTTTCGAGATCTCTTTAGACAGCTTAGGTTTTACTTTGTTTATCTGCGATTCGTTGCAGGAATCTGTCTGGTTATTTGGCGACCTCCTTTCTGCTTGCAAATAACCTATACATTGACTTCTGCTAGATAAATTATTATTTAAAAAGAATGCATTAGGCAACGTCGTGAGTCTGTCTCACCGTGTGCCTACGCGCCATTTGGTCCACTACGCCGCTTTTTGTACAATTATGGTACGTCACCGCGTCTGATTTTCTTTTACTAATACTGTCAAATACGACATTAGAAAGCATATAAATCGCGAGAAGAACATGTTTATTCGGTTTAATTTTATAAACAAGGATTATTCTTCATTTTTCGACAACATCGGAATTCACTGCAGATTTTTGCTGGTTTTCAACTCCAGCGACTCTCATCACAATTTGTTCTATGTTCCAGATAAAAAATACCTGCTTTCTTCAGCCTTTAAATAGTTTCTTTAATTTAAAATAATTATCGGTCATTAGGTTAATTCCTTTTATATAGGAAAGGTCCCATCAAGGTCATGACCACATGGTTCAGGAAGATGGCCTATCCTCCAACTCGATAACTTATGGAAATCTATTCTATGCATATTTGGAATTAAAATCCACTACTAACCGAAACTTAAGTACATATTTATCAGGTTTATCAAGAATAAATTGTGTGAATAGACATCTACACTTTCTGGGAAAAAGCTGATCATTCACCGTCACTTTTGTACCGGGATTGTAGCAAGCGTGGCAATATTCAATGAGTGAGTGTCACAAAAAGATATAAGACAAATTAGTCAATTGCGAAAATAGAAATGGGAAACGTATCTTATAAATGGAAATATTAGAAAATATAAGGCAAAATGTTTCCAACTCAAATCATCATTAGAATTGCTACCTCAAATTTTTATACATAACAAAATAATTAATTAATTTTAGAGAACGGGGACAAAAAAATACCAAAAAGCAATATTATCTCAAAGTACATTCCTAAGAGCTTCTTATATAAAACAATGAAGGTTTTATTATAAGAAATAGTAGTAAATATTACGTGGGTGTCCTGAGGACACCTCCGCTGTTCTAGGGGGTATGTGGTAGGATCTCTTATGAAAATGTTCCAATAATTATAAAACTTGGTAGAAATATGCAGAATATTAAATAATTAAAAGTCACGAAACGATTTTTTTCTATGATACAAATTACAAAAATGGTGCGGTTTTTTCATGGGCGAGGTGTCCTGAGGACACCCTCCGCTGTTCTAGTGTTAACTAGGTTTGAATTTTAATGAAAGACATAAAATATACATTATGCGTAAAAATAATTTATTGGAAAATAGAACCGTGCAAACAAAGGAGAAATAAGCTGTAATAATCAGTCACAATAATACAATAAAGATTTAAATAAAGTAAAACGTTTTTTTGTAGGTGTTGCTTGATTGATGTATTATATGTAATGATTTCCCTTAAAACATTTCGCAAAAAGATTCAAAATTAATTATATTGCATCCATATATTACTTATTATCATGAAATACTACAAAATATTTATCAATATATTTCCAACTTTATAATTCAATTTCCGAGAACTACATACGAATTTAAAACACGCACACTTCACATTTTAATTTAAAAGGCGTAAGTGTGGGAACAACTTATTCCTCTCCAAAGTGTATCCCTTAATTGCGAACTCACGACCTACGAGAGGCTCACTTCGACGCGTCCAAGTTACGCTCTGCGAAGTAATTTATAGTCCCTCCTTTGATACGTACGCTTCCTTTGGTTGGCATAGGCTGCAGCCAATAAATCAAATTATGCGCAACAATCCGGATTCCTTTTGAGGGGATTATGATTGATCCAATACATTTATCTCTGGTACCTTCCTTCGCGAGGAAGATACGATTATTCATAAGAGTAGATATTCTAGCATTCTCCACCAACTAATCTATCAGACGACGATTATGAAGAACGATTTACCATAGGTCAGAGTCAACATCCATGTGACGCACGCCTTTTAGGTTTTGCCCACACCCTAATTTAAGTTGTTCTTCGAGGCTTTACAATATGAATCTTATTTTAAAGCTCTAGAATAATGTACGGTAGACTACAATTAAATCAATAGCAGCAAGTTTTTTTGAATGCTTTTACGTGTAATGGAACAGCAAATCAATTCAAGATAGCTTTTTCTCGAACATTTATATTGTAGAGATTTTAATAAAACATCTGATTATACATTTCTTCTTTATCTGCCCATTACCTTTTCTTTTTATTGTTTATGGCAAAGTCAACATATTGACAAAGGTCTATAATACTTTGTAAAAATATAAGATTACACATTTTCCAGAGTTAGTTTAAGCGCGCTTTCGCGAGTTTTCGAATATTCGATTCGAACTCCCAATTCGAGATTCGCATCGCCTGATTCGAACTCCTCATTCACTATCGATGTTTTTTGCTTAATCGCAATTAAAGTTCGAATGTAATGTTGGCATCCGCTCATCTCAATAGTCGATGAAAAAGGGAGTTAATTATAAAGAATTCTGCGAAAGATTGTTTATCACCGAAATAAGAATAAATTCGCGTAATAATCCCCTTTTCTGGTGTATTTTAAAGGGGTAGTGAAAGCGAGGAACTTTTAAAACAGAGTCAAAGCGAAAAGTAACATAACTGCCTTTGCAAATAAGAATCACCGATGTGATCGATCGGATGGAAATTCATAATCCTGAAGAACAGAAAGTGGAATTCATAAAAATTAAGATACGTGCTCAGAATTATTTTCCGATTATTTTCAACATCGGAAATCTTTCAGAAGAAATGGTCAACAATGAAATTTTCATCTCGTCTCCGACCAATTACTTATTTTTCTCGTTATTTCTCTTTCACTCGATATTAAAGTGCATTTATTGGTTTTGTTTCTTCCGCTCGCATTCCCTATGAACCATCGTTTGTTTGCACAGACGTTTTCCATTCAACGCACAAATGTTTTCAACTATTGTTTCTATTATCGCCATTTTTATTTGATTCCGGTGTCTGGAGCACTGTAGGGTCACTGTCCCCCGTTTTCTACATTTCTCACGTAACCTTTTCATATTTTTCTTTATTTACCAGAAAACTTTTCTCCTCAAAAACAAGACCTCCAGCAAAGTAAACGGAACGCCACGCGTGCGTTTGTTTGCCACGTTTTTCTAGATTATTCCTCGATTCATGAACTTGTACGATTCCATCGCTCGAAGAGTTGATCTATTCCCAAATACTTCGTATTATTATTATTCTCTTTCCCTTAATTTAAAAATCCTATATTCGCAATGAGAAATATTGTTCAGCTCGCGAGAGAAGAGTAAAATTACCTGTAATAGTAATACATCTACATCTACATATTTACCCTGCGAGCCGCCTTTCGGCGTTTGGCAGGGGGTGCATGCACCATGACTCTATTTCACTATGCGATTATTTTCGCGAATAGTCCGCGGAAAAAATGAATTTTTAAATAAAGTAATAAGTCCTAATACGGGTGCTATGAATTTGCCGATAGAAAAACCGTAATTTCCAACGTCATACGTTATCTGTAGAATCGCGATAGGGAAAGAAAAGAATAATAGTAAAAGGTTAAGGCCCTTTTCCCTCCGATGATTACGAAATACCCTAACGGGATTTTTGTGGAGACAGTGAAAAGGGAAACGGTAAAAGGTTCACCAAGACCCTTTTTGAGAGCTACAGGAAAATATTACATGCGTAAAATCCAGTCTCAACAAGAAACCACTTCCTTTTGTTTTGGAATGAAGTCCTTCTTTGAAAGTTTATGACAGAAGTTGTACATTATTTGACTCAAAAAATAGATCAAACTTTAATCTCTAATGTAAGAATGAAGGATAGTAACGAAATATGTAATTTAAGGAAGTGAATGATTTCAATTATACGCGATAAAGCAGGAGGATGTGTTTTAAAAGTTTTCTTTGTTTTCCAATTATTCATAATAATAATTTTAATATTATTTAGTTATAAATACGAGGGAAATAATTAGAATAACACCTTAAATGTTCCGAAATCAATCGAACCAGTAAAAATTTTTATTAATGAAATTTGAAGTCGATATTGCTCAATCATCGAGTACGTTAAAAATCTATAAGATAATGACTTATCTACTGATTATGGTACGTGCTCGACGTTAGTGAACGATAATTAATAAACCGTGAATGGCGTAAGATAGAATTCTTATGCGAAGTATATTTCAAAATATCAACTTCAAATTGAGGGCTACAAAATATTTGCATTTCTAAGCACCAAATGAGTCATCAAATGATGTATTTCTCTAATCGGTACTTTATGACGTTGTAATCTTTTCATAACGATGGCGTTTAGAAGAATCGCATCGGATGCACGTGCACCCCGAAGACACGTGGAAGGGTGTTCGGCTGATCCTTCACACAGGTGACTGAACCACTGGTGTTTTTCTACTAGATGTCCGGCGGAGATACCGCGTGAAGGATTTTAGGAGGGGTGCTTCCAGATGCTGTGGGGGCGTTGTGTGGTTCAATGAACCGGAAAAATCAGTCCACCCTTTTCTACGTTGTCTTCGATGCAAATGCACTCGAAAAGTGTTCGTCCTCTGCACGAATGCACTGTTGCCTTCGATACGCACTTTATGAATTCTGAATGAGTTTGAAAGAATATATTTATCGGTAAGAAAACCACGTGATACTAATAAATCTAACGAAGAACGGTCCAAGTTAACGTGATCCTTAAATGTTTTGCTTTAGAAATGATTATTAAAATAAGACTTAAAATATAAGGGACGATAGTTTTGGTGTAACGAAATTTGAGATCTTGTTCGTTCACTCCGGAATTATTTTAAATACGATTTCTTATATATTTTATCTTAAACGAAAGTTCTGCTAAAATTATGATACCCTTAATTGCATTGTGAATATTGCTCTTTCGTTTTACACTATTCATATTCGGTTAAATGTACCAGGTCATATGAGAATCATATGAATTATATAATTTATAGAGTTATGTGAAAAGTGGGGTTCAAGATTTAAAATTAATCGTTCAAATATATTCGAATATATATGTTTATTGATTATGAGAGTATGATTATTGTTATGCAATTATAACTTAAATGTCTTTTTTTTACTTCAAGGCCTAAACAAAACCCTTAATTACAGCAAGTATGGAGGTCTTAATTCTTAGACTAAGCGAAAAAATCATATTAACAGAATTTTCAAATTGATTATTTACATGCAGAGAATTAGTAAATGCCGGATGTATTCGAGGAATAGATTTATAAGTGCGAATACTTATATATTTAAATTGATCGAATTTTCAAGTTGAGAATTCTGCTTGCAATTTTTTTACTCTTCTGAACCATTCGTGTAATTCTCTACGCTACTAAATTATCTAAAAATGTAGAAAGTGAAAGTCGCGGTTCTTTTATCTTAATCCAAAATATATAAGATAGAATGATATGTTACGGTTAATGTCCGATAATAGATGATTTAGCAAATAAGGAATAAGTAAGAGTTTGATATGGATACGTCATCAAACCACTCCTTTCGTAATTACGCTATATTATCCGGAATCTAATCGCCTCCCAAAATCCCATTTATCAATCGAATGCAAACATTGATTACGATATCGCATTTATCAATTCGAATGAGTGAAACCAACGGCATTCCCTGAAAATAATATTTGATATTATGCGTGTTGTACATATTTTTTGAACTAATATTTACGTTCCCTGTATAATGTAGCATGAATATAATTTTTTATTATTAACATTGTAAAATTTTAATGTATTTTATAAAGTTTAAATCATACAAGAAGAGTGGAAGGTGAAGAAAAAACTTTTAGCAGTTCCTCATTTAAAAATCATTAGTGATATTTCTAAATTGATTTCAAATTTTATTAGTAATGTAAAAGTAAAAATAAACTTTTGGGTCTCAAATTCAAAAAAAATATTTTAACTGAAAGTCATTTAACCCTACAGTTCTGAAATTGTTTACGCCGTTTTTAATGTAAAAATTATGTCTTTATTACCAAATTCAACCAGATTAATTAAAAATAAATGGCATAAATTATGAAATAAGTTATAATTTGTTGTTTTCAAAGTGTAACTTATCGTCAGGATCTCCTCCTCTTTCACGAGAAGATGGCTGAATATAATTTATTAGGTTTAGAATAATAAGCATTCTTGCAGAGTAGACATCCTTGATCGAATAAATATAATGTACCCTCATAATAAACTATTGAAATCAAATTATACGAATATCAATTTTGTGATGATCGAAAATGTTTGAGTTAAAGTATCAAGTTTTATTCTGGTCTCTTTGCATGAATCAGATTCTATAGTAGTCTACCTGATACACAATTATAAGCAGAACATATCAAATATTAGAGGTATTCAATTTTATGCATCAAAAACAATCTATCGTTTTAGAATAATTGATAGAGAGAGGAAATAACGTGAACATCGATTGATTTATCAGATGCGATCCGTATTTCTATTTATGTAGGTATTTTCTTTTCATTCGGGAGAAGTTCTTCGAATTCGGCTTTCAATTTATCTCAGGGAAAAGATTCCTGCAATAACCGACTCAATATCTTTTACCACGAATCAAGGAAATCCAGTATTATCTTTCCTACGGCTTATCTTACTCGTTTATTCAACTTTGGATTCCGAAGCGATTACGTAAACAACATTCAATGTTTACACAAAAATAAAGAATTCAAGTGTCGGCTCAAACCGAATACAACCGCTTTCTCAGTCCATTAAAAAGGTTGATGCAATTTCAATAAACCATGTCGTCTGCTTTGTAGAATCGGAAATATCAGATGACGCAGTCACCACAATGATTGACACAAAAGGCCGCTTAGTTTACATGAATTTTTCTCGATAAGAACGCCGTCTCGTGTTTGATGTTCCGAATTAAATTATAATGTCTTGTAATTCGTTATGTAATGGATTTTAGAACGACGACCATCGTTTGAGTCTTATCTAAGTCCCGGAGAAGGAATTGGTGACCGATTTTTTCCAGTCGCCGATATTTCCGATTAAAGATGCCCTATTTCGCCTACTTTCGTACGACGAACGCTGTTAGTGGAGGAGGATCGTAAAAGGGAAGTGTTTGATGGAAATCGCGCAACGGACAAATGAATCGAAATTTGTTACAATTTTAAGTTCATTACTCATATTTTAATTGGGTGAAAATTAAAGAAATTAAGATTTATGGATTTATCAATTTCAATCCACGCATTTGGACTTCGTATTTATCAGGACACATCTGCCTGCATATTACTCAAATGTAAGAGAAAAGACGTATCCAAAGAATAGAAATTGTCTTTCTGTTTGAAAAAAGTCAAAACAGCTGTTTGCAATGCAACTCAATGCAGAGAAATTTTTCATAAGATAAAAATTCATCAGAAATCCAGAAAATGAACCTATGAAAGGCGTGCAATTTATTATCTTTACAAGGTCCGACGGAACTTCTATCACATCCGTGATTATGAGGGCGAAGTTAAAGGAAAACGTAATCCTTATGGACCGTTTTATTTACTCGAAAGCATTCCTTGTAATTGTCTCGTTATGAAGCGCGAAATTCGTTTCTCGAGGAAAACAGATAAATTTATCGACGTTTGAGATGGACCATCGGAATGGCTCTAAAAGCGTTTCGAAATTGGCTCTTGTGTTTGTCATGTCCTCGGTGGAAAATGGCATGTAAATATTTACATTGCAAAGTTCCGCCGTAACATGTGTTTGATAACCTACTTGGTCCGTTGATAATCAAGTAGAGATCAAATCCCGGTCCACGAGTCGCTATCACGAAGTCGGGATGAATGAGTAAACATGAGAATATTATATGTGAGGATTCGGTAAACGTGCTTCGGCGAGAAGTTTACGAGTGACGGAGGCGATATATTTGCTCTAAAATACATTCTTGTGCGCAGAATATTCCCATTTCGCCATTCAAAGATACTCTAAGTCCTGAGAAAATATTGGAAATAACATACGAACCATTTAAACGATAATAAACGGTTTATTTAAATAACGTACTTGAGTATCTTTAAATTATTAGTGATTGTATTTGAACTTCAAAATCATCGACACAGATATCAGTTTATTACTTTAATAAATTTAACTGATGAAGCCTATGTGGATTCATCATTATAAGCTATAAATAATTAAAATGGAACTTTTGTTAATTAATTACCATGTAAATGAACTTATAAGTTCCAAAACTGTATATCTACAAACTCTTTATTTATATTCCCTGTTTATATGTACTTCGTGGCTTTGTAAGAAACGATGATCACGAAGGAGAAGTGAAATAAGCATCAGATAAATCGAAACCTACTCCTATTAACTTCTTCTCGAACAATGATTGAACGGTATGAATATTTATACATTTGGATGAATCCCTACTTTCCTTAGAAAGGGGTCGTATATCATCGCAAATAATATTTTTCACCAAAATACCTCCTTACTCTCTCATCAGGATACACCAGAGGCATCGGTCAAGATCGAAGGAAACTACACGGTAAAATTTGTGAGAAAAGGTAAGGCCTCTATTAGCATAAACAATGTTTCATTGCGAGTGAATAATTATGGCATCCGAAAACTGAACCAGGGTGCACCGAAGATAAACGAGGTTCGAGTTAATAGGAAGCAGGAGGAGCCTTCTGCGACCTCTTCAACAACCCTCCTGGCCCACAGACCTCCTACCTACGACCCAACAATCCCCTTCAACCCTATTTCCACCCCATCCCCTGACGACAATTGCCACAGGGGAAGTGCGCATCCCACCTCCGTCATCTGCACCCCCGTGTGCCCTCTCCCGTTTTAGCCCTATATGACTCACGCTATAAAAGGTGGCCACTCTACGGCCAGCCTCCAGAAACCTTCGGGCACCCACCGAGAGCGCGCCTCCATTCATACCGAAGGAAGACCGTCCCTCAGGGAAACGTGCCGGAGTGTGTCGCCCCGTTCCCGCCAAGCGATTTGGGATACGCCGCGTCGCAGTGTGCGAGGTGTAGTCGAAACAGCAGACGGCAGTCATTGGCCATAGTGTGCCCTCTCCCCTCTTCGACGCAGACACGCACCGCCTCCCCTCCGCGACGTCACCGCCCCTCTCCCGGCCTCTCTCCAGTCGCCGCCTCACGCGTTCACTCACACACAAATAGCCGCGACTGACGGACGGGTTGCCACATCCGACACTTCTCTCTTCGCACACAGCGAAGGATATACACACGTCGTTCGCGCGTTCTACGATGATCGTCAGAGGCATACATTGGCTTCTCAAGGGCCTCGGCGACCCCGAGACGTACGGGCCATGGCCCAGGACAATCTTCGTGTTCCTCGCCGTTCTGTTGACGGTGAGGATGGCCTGCAAGAGGCTGCGGGAGCTGAGGAGCCTGCCGCCGGGCCCTTGGGGTCTTCCGATCCTCGGCTACCTGCCGTTCCTCAAGGGAGACGCCCACCTGCACTTCGAGGAGCTCGCACGGAAATACGGCCCGATGTTTAGCACGCGCCTAGGCAACCAGTTGATCGTGGTGTTGAGCGATCACAGGACTATCCGCGAGGCCTTCAGGAGAGAGGAATTCACGGCGAGGCCCAACACGGAATTCAACCACATCCTCGAAGGATACGGTGAGTGTCGAATTTATTTTCCCCACATTTTGCCCGTGTGAGTGGGGCTAAAGTGCATGTTTTCGCCGGTCTGTTTTCGTTCGGCGCACATCCGAAGGGCGATGTCACAAGGAAACTTTCGTTTTTCGAACGATCCGTTGTTATTCTTTAGGTCGCATTTGCATGAAACCCTACGAGATAGGTGTGATACGGGTTTATCAACTTTGTGTTTTACGAGATGTACCCGGCAGGTGGCCGCTTTTTTGGTCCGCAATCAGCGATGCTCTTTGGGTTTGTTAGAAAGTTGCGAGTCCGGGTTTTGGGGGGAATACCTCTGTTTTTAAGAACTCTCAGTGCGAACGCGGGAGTCTTTGGTGTTGCCTCTATTCGCGAATAAATATAAGGAGATATCGAAAGATATTATTTTGGCGGAAAGCATGCGAAGAATGTCGAGGTAAAATTTGCGTACAAATTAAAGTATAAAGTTTCTTAATCATTATCGAGCGAGTAATTGTTTGCAATGGCACTGTAACGACGCAAGTGTTTTAGCGATGATTTTTCTGCAATTTTTAGCTTTTAGTCCGAGTTGAGGAATCGTTTCTTCTCCGACACCTTTTTCGACATTTAGTTAGTAATCGAGTTATTTTCGAGCCCCACCACTGACATTTTCGGGCCCGGGGACGTCTGTCGGCATCCAGTGCTAAAAGAAGCGTTTCGAAATTTTTCCCCGTTTGTATTCGCTTGCTAGTTCGCGAGTTTCCCGCCAGAGCCCCTCAGGCCGGAGGATTCAAATCCGTCGCGATAACATTACGGCTGTCAAAGTGCATGTGTCCCTCACCCACCTGTTTGTTTTGAGCGGGTCACGACCTGCACCGGTAAACGAACACGTCAACGAGATAAGAAGCGACCCTTTCCCAGGGTTCCACGGGGATTCTCGGTCGTTATTCCCCGCGAATGATGTCACCGGGACCAGTCGAGACGTGGGCATACCTCATTAGACAAAGAGTCAGCGTAGGAGAAGCTCCGCAGGGAACGTAAGGGATCGAGTTCATTTCAACATTGTCTCCCAATAAGGAATCGAACGTTTGCTACTTCTCTTATTTCTACATTTAATCGATGTCTCGTAAATTCAACCCAATATGCTTCTGTGTTCGAAGAAAGGCTCGAGTCTTTGTATTTTTGTTTTTCAATCGGCTTTAGAGGGATGTTCCATTCGTGCCAAATTGCATATCTTCCATCTCTTCGAATGGGAACGTCCTCTTACGAAGAACGTGCTAAGTAGGTTGAGCTTCCATATGGCGTCCTCTTCACGTATATCAAATGATTAGAGGCGTTCGCGACATTCGGAGACAAATTGCAGATTTTCAGAAGAATTCATGAGAAATAATTAACATTCGTCAAACATAAAAAGGGAGTTTCGGTGTAGGATTCTGAATCCTTCGTCTGATTTTGGTGAGCGAATATACGGTTAAGTTTAAAAGAATGTCGTGCTCCTGTGGATTGATTACTCAATATATGCAATAATTATATAAAATATCAATTGTATCTGTAAGATCACATCCTTGTCATGGAATGGGAAAGATTATTATCCGTTAATAGAGTGATAAAAAAGGTTATCGGTGAAATCCTGATGAGAATCAATGCATCACTATGGCATACGAGCATAAAACAAAGGCACAAGTAATGAGAATTATCTAAAAAGCAAACCATATGTTAGCGCTCTGAAGGTTCCAAATGTCCCCTCAACCATTGAGTCGCTGAAATGTCGTGTCCTTATTTGCATCAACGAGCGCTCTTCAGTTTACGTTCTATATTCATTCCTCAAAGATTTACCCGTTTTTATTGATAAATGAGAAAAAACCTAAAAGATATTTTTGAAAATATATCACCACTTTGTATCGTTTATTTAAAGCCTTGTTTCCGTCGTTCGCCTTTTGTTTATTTCTTCAATTCTTAATTTACAGGTATAATTAACAGTGATGGAAGACTATGGAAAGACCAACGTCGCTTTCTTCACGAAAGGTTAAGGCAATTTGGGATGAAATGCGTTGGAGCAGGAAAAGAACAAATGCAGTCCAGAATCATGGTAAGTCTCTCATAATCTCAATTGCTAATGAAAACATCTATCAATGTTGAGGTACAATATCACATTCAAGTAATTGTAATTCATCATAGCCTCTTGAAGAAAGTCGTTTAAATGCAATTACTATGTATTATATTTAAATATCTTTGATTAAATATTACAAACACAAGTTAGAACTTGTTATTTAATATCGAATCGTTTTAATGCCAAGAGGGATAGAAATGCCGTTCACAATTTAGTTTGAGATAGTAGTTTGGTGACCTTCCATCGAATTTGAATTAATCTCAATATTTTGTCTTTTAAAGAGCGAAGTGGAGACTCTTCTGACGAAGTTGGCAAGAAGGAAAGGCGCCGCCACAGATCTGAATGCTCCACTCGCAACTTCGGTGTCCAATGTGATTTGCTCGCTCATGATGAGCATACGATTCCAACACGAAGAAGAAGAAGATGAAACGGAGGGAGTAAAAGCCGTGGGTGATACCAGTGGACCTCGATTTAGGCACTTTATGGGTCTCATCGAAGAAGGCTTCCGTCTGTTTGCCACCGTTGCTTCAGTCAACTTCGTTCCCATCCTTAAGTATTTGCCTGGACTCAAGAACGCTTACAGGAAACTCGAAAAGGTGAGAAAAGTCTCTATAAATTTGATAAAGATGAATGCTCCCTACGAAATACTTTCATTTCTCAAGTTTCAATTCCGATAATCTTCAAAAAACTCAATCTTAACCACCCATTTAATTATAAGTGTGAATCTCCTTAATTCGAATTAAGAGAATAGGTATATATCTCATAAGTAACACATTTTTATTAACCAATATTTATGCGGGTATTTTCAGTGGAACTGAGCTTTCGATCAGTTTTCGTTACGGCAACGATCGATTGCCAACTAACCAAATCGTTTTGCGAAAGCATATTATGATGTAATCTTGAGTTATATCATTGTGAAAATGGTCGAAATCTCGATAACTGTTATTAAGTAAGAAATTCTTCGAAATTCGCATAACTATGGCTTGAATTTCTTAAGGCTTTTTTATTATTTTCGTCATAATTATTATATAATAGCATTATTCAACAGAGGCCATAGAATGATAAGTAAATTAAATGAAGATCGTTACAAAACATCAGTGAAATGACCAAATGTCTTTGATATCCTCAGAATCGTCTGGAGATGGCCGAGTTCTTCCAAGAGACAGTGGACGTCCACAGAAAGACCTTTGACCCGGAGAACATTCGGGACATCGTGGACACGTATCTGTTGGAGATCGAGAAGGCTAAGGAGGAAGGCCGCGGAGAGCTGTTGTTCGACGGTAAAAATCACGGTGAGTTGTGAAGACAATGCAAATGCTGTGTCTGAAGTGGAGGATTGTCGGAACGAGACATTGACGTATTTCTATTGGCAGATCGCCAGATGCAGCAGATCATCGGAGACCTGTTCTCAGCCGGTATGGAGACCATCAAGACCACGTTGCAATGGGCCGTGGTGTTCATGATGCACCACCCGGAGGCACAGAGGGCAGTTCAGGAGGAGATGGACGGAGTCGTCGGACGCAAAAGGTTGCCCACTCTCGAGGATCTTCCTTATCTGCCGTACACAGAGGCCACTCTTTTGGAGGTGTTGAGGAGATCTTCCATTGTGCCCTTGGGAACCACACACGCTGCCACAAAGTGAGTATTGCTTCCTCCCCTCTAAATTAGACATTCTAAATGAAAACGCGGCTCTAACGAGTGGGATAATTATTGTGGTAGAAGATCTTCAAAAAGATGCTTTTATTTGTTTGCGTTATCTTTCGAGAGTTATTTCCTGTCTTTCTAATTCCTTATTTCTTCGTGTATCTGGAATATATCTTTAAGTCCGTTTTATTTGTTAAGACCGTAAAAATTGCAATTGGAATTTAAGCCCTTCGCCGTCGTTAAAGAGCAAACACTCACCGGTGAAGAGGAAATAAATTGTGTTTTTGATTCTCTGAGTCAACCTTGCGATAAGTGCAAAGGTGCATTTCCTCTTCAGGAAAATGTCAAGGACACTGTAAAGGGAACAAATTACCGGTTGCGATAATCAAACTTATTCAAGTGGTAAACTTCTCATATAGATTTTCCGCTTTCCTTTAACGAAGCTAAAATTTGCATATCTATATATCATTATCCCTAATCGAACATAATGGAAAAATAATCTAATGGCGAAGAAGTGCTCCCAAAGTCGTAGAATGTGAGTCAATTACAATCCGAATTCCTTCATCCAAGGTCGGATCTGCATCGAAAAACTTTCGTCCTTCGAAACCTTCGACAATAGGCCAACTCGTAACGGAACCTTCTTTTTCCGAAACACATCCTGTTTCCATCGGACTAACCCTTTCTTTTCTTTTGCAGAGAGGTGAATCTAAACGGATATCGCATCCCCAAGGACACTCAGGTTGTGCCCCTTCTGCACGCGGTGCACATGGACCCTGCGCTGTGGGACGAACCGGAGCTCTTCAGGCCCACGAGGTTCCTGAGTGCGGAGGGAAAGGTGACCAAGCCGGAATTCTTCCTGCCGTTCGGCGTCGGTGAGTGCCAAGGGGTGGGAGATTTGGGCGGGGGGCGTGGTTGCCGCTGCACCGCCCCTTGTGCGTTGCAGCGTGACTATACGAGGGTTATAAAAAGTCCTGGACCGGAATACACTCTATAACCTTCCTCAACACGATGTTTCATAGATTTTTAATCGAGGCCGCGTTGGATCTTTTTGTTCTCATTTATGCGCCATCGGCAATCGCCGGAAGCGTCTTTGGCGTTTTTACTCGCGATTTATTTCTGGATCTCTCTTTGGGTCCGCTCTTAGAATAACATGGCGTATGCGCTCCTTCCGAAGCCTCCTAAATAGAATTTATTCAATGTAATTATTTTATTATTTAAAATATGCGATGAAACATCTCGATGGAAAGTCATATATTATTATAATTGAAATTTAAGTTTCGCCTTCATCATTGATACTTTCAAGGCTAACTTTTTAAGCTGAACAATAAATAATAAGTTGATTTTCACGCTCTTCCGTTTTTTCTATTCAATTATTTTCGATAAAATTGATTAAGAATAATCTTTCAAATCATTAATTCTGCGCTTGAAATTGAAATAAAATTAACTCGAATATATATGAATATAATGAAATCGTTTTTTTGTTCATAATTCAAATCGGTTTCTTGACTTAAAATCAGCATACTTATCAGAGTCTAAATATGGAAGTGAAATTAACGTACCTTATAAATCGTCGCTTTCCTAACTTCCTAACCAAACGTAATGCATAGATAACCTTTGCAAAGATCGATTCAAAATATCTAACTTAATAAGCAATAGCTCACTTAGAAAGTATCGTTCTAAATGTTCTTTTTCTCTTCTTCTGAACAGGTAGGAGAATGTGTTTAGGCGATGTTCTCGCACGTATGGAGCTGTTCCTCTTCTTCTCCTCCCTCCTCCACGTCTTCCGAGTGGAGTGTCCCGCAGGAGCATCACTGCCAAGTCTCAAAGGCAACGCTGGAGTCACAGTCACCCCGGACCCATTCAAGGTGAGTTGCACAACTAATGAAAAAATCGCATTAATTCCGCTGCTCGAAATGCTATGTAATTGGGCCGTTACACGAAAAATGGGAAACATTTTGTAATCGTATTTTTCTCTTGCATCATTCGATGGTTTCATCGTTGCAGCGAAACCTATTTCTGATAATTTGGCGCCGTGAATTTTTCCGTTTTCCCAGAACGATTCAATTGCTTTTTTGAGCCTCGTTTACAGAACAATCCATTAGCGGATCGAGAAACAGTTTTAGACCGCTTTAGGATAATTTGTACTGTTCATCAAATAACACCAATTTGAAATCGAATTAATCGATACTTTACCCAAAGGAAATACGCAAAACTTAGTTTTACTTATATTTTTCTCATTCATTAGATCGTATGCTCTTCATTTCAAAACATGAATCTTTTCGATGGACATTTTGTAAATAGAGCCACTTGCAAAACAGCTGTTTTGGTGTGAAAGAGCGTATTCGAATCTTAAGGATCCTCGAGTTTCTTAACCTTCCGAGTTGCATCACGCGCACAATAATTTCCTGCGAAAACATTCCTTATTTTAGAATCATTGCTCAAACTTTCGTGTCTGAGATGTTTTCACCAACCAAAATCTGGAAATAATTCGGAAGGACTTTCACCTGTTCCGAAAAAAAGAGCATTTTCTCGGAGAGGAAAATATCGCCTAATAAAACGACACCTTGAATCCCACGAAATCCACTTTCGCACCTGGGGCTATCCCCGCCAAGTGAGCGAAAATCGGTAACTAAAACTTTCTCTTTCGTCTCCCAGGTGTGTCTGGTCCAGAGGCCCACAGACGCCGAGTTCCTGTCGATGGGCAGCGGTGTCAGCGACGGCTCTGCTCTCAGAAATGTTGGCGGCCACTGACTGCATCCATCGGATCTCTTGAGCCCCAACGAAGTCCGCCTTCTTAGGCGCCCCAAGGAGTGGCGACGGCAAAGAGACGCTCCGACGACCTCCGGATGGCCTTCCGGAGCACCGATCGAGGGCCTACTCGGTCGCCTGAAATACGAGGCAAGAGCTGACCACAATCCTCGAGAAGATGAAAAGCGGTGGTCAACCAGCGGTATAATATTATTACCAAAATAATAACCGCGCTCCTTTCAAGATGCCAAAACCGATGTGCCATAAACTGTGCGTTGTTCTCGAAGATGACAGATTCGCTCGAATAGATGCGCAGAGAGTGATGGGACCACTTCCCTCATAAGTGATAACTTATATGTTTAAAAGTGTTTTGTATGACTTTGATAGGTTGTAAGAGACATTCCTCGATCCCTAATTTGCTATAGGGTTTGTGCTTTTTTATTACCATATCTTCTGCGTCGCCGAACCAATCTATTTTGACGCCAGGCTGTGTTCATTTATAAGAAAGGTCTTTTTTTAATAACTCTCTCAATGCCAAAAGAAAAGACCTGGGCTCTCCTCGGAGGCCTTTTGAAAATGTTTTTTTGTCTTAGTCGTAAGATAAGCGCTCTGTATCCTATAACGGGTAGGATAGCAAAGCAACTAGTCATGTGAGATTCCCCTTGGAAATCCCCTCCGGACCGCCCGGAAAATCTCCGGAATGAGTAATTTGACAATCCACAACCATTTTTCGTAAATTATTACGGGTCCGACTTGCGATTAGGTGTCGCAAGCAAATTGTCCTAATTCGAACCACTCTTCTGCTTCTTTTGGCTTTGGCACTGTGCGGTCGCAATGCCCCTTCAGGGACCACGGGGGCGACGCCTCAGGGGTATATTCCGGTGAAAGCGACCACTTCGATGAAGTAATTCGGGAGTTAAAGTCTCCCTGACGACGTCGCATTGTCTTCTTCGTAACCCAGTGGCCCTTTCTGCATCAGTATTATTCGACTCCTCTTCCAAGGAACGGGGTCTCTTTGAGAATTCTTCCCGCGCCCGTTCGGGTGTTTCCTTAGATTGGTTCACACTTTCTTTTATTTTTAGTCCTCCGTTTCGCCGCGAGGTGGCGTTTCCGCGGAAAACCGAATTTTCCCTTTTTTAGCTCTTAGTCACGCAACGTGTGATCTTTTTGAAATTACTCTGTGCCTTCACGAGCACTTCAAACGCGAATCTCGTTTAGCTTCGTCGAACAACCGTTCTTCGATGACGTATGTTAACCATAAAAAGAGTACAAAAAATGATGCTAAAGAGAAGCATTGCCTATTTTTTGCTCTGTATCCTTCATTCCGAAACCAATGATTTCTGCTCTTCCGAAGAAAGTATCGCTGATACTTCGGCCCGATAACGTTATTCAAAATTTACTTTTTTATTCTCATTCCCGAGAGAACCCGTTCCGAAACTCGTTGTAAAGTACAAAAAGTTTTTTTAGAGCGAACGGGTGAATTTGAAGAAGGGAATTAGATTTATTTTGAGATTCGAATGGAAAAAACTTTTAGCGCAAATTAGAAAATAATCTGTGGTAATACTTCGACCCGATTTCGGTTATTTTTGTACGAAAATTTGCTCGGCGCATATTTTTGATTCGGTGCCTCTCGAAGTTGGCATGGCGAAGCAATATGGCCTTGTATACTAGAAGTTTTATAAAGTCACGTCGATTCCTAAAAGAGAAAGTGGAAGCATTTAATCGACTCAAATGGATTATATTTTCCCTCGAAGTGCAAAAGTTGACCTCACAATTGTTGGGTTTTTTATGAAAATGTGTGTGTGTGAGAAGTTACTTCCATGTGCTATAAGTGTGCGTCTGATCAGTGTTCTTGTACATAATGTTTGTGTTTGTAAGCTAATTTTATTTTGTACGACAGGCAAAAAGATAAGCCTGTCTCGAACCATTATCATATTCAAACTGTGTTCCTGTCTTCTGACCTCCATTAAAGAGGCAGAATAAGAAAGCTCATTAAAATTCGACCGGAATTATTTTTATGCCATAATAAACGACTGAAAAATAAAAAAATCAATTATTAAATAAACCTTGTTTTTATTCGTTAACCTCGAACTTCCACGACCTCTGCAGAGCAAAATGATCGTAAAATATCATCGGCCTTCGCTTGCAAAACAGCAAAAAAGAATTTGCAAGATATTGTTGTCAATTTACTAGACTTCCAAAGCAGTTGCAGTGCAAATGTATAGGACTGCTAAGTTATCGTTGAAAATATTACTCAGAGAAAGTTGGATCATTGGAAATGTAGATTAAAGTAGATCAAAAGTAATATATAATTATCGAAATAACTGTTTATGCTTGTAAACAAAGCATTTTTATCATTTGAACTGTAGCGACTGAAAAGCCCTGGTTAAGACGAAACTGCGAAGTTACATCATTTGACCTCAAAAGATTAGTACCATTTATCCAATGATTGAAAATCGCAACGAATCTTATTGAAATATTTCCTTTTGAAAGGAATAAATCTATCGCGAATATATTCAGAATTGAATTTCACCTTGACATAGACTCTTAATTAATTCTACGCTCGTTCTTCGAGGCGTTGTTACGCAAAATCCATGCGATTCATGTTGCATAAATAACTTCGAAATTGAAAATCCACATCTATATATATATAAATTATCCGAAGAAATTTTCGTAGCGAGCTACTTTCTCCGATTATAACGCATTCTTAAACGACATCTCGGTGAGCCCAAATGCCCATGGCAACAGTTGCCTACGTGCAGTCCTCAATTCTTACGACATCATAGTTTAGCCCACTTTTTGGAGACTGCTGATAAATAGGAGATTTCAGAAACTTCCCATGACTCGAGAGACCATTCTATTCTGAAGGACGCTAAGTTGCATAGAATTATGCGGAAAAAGAATTTTACGCAAATCCAAGTTCCTTTTGAAAGTTAAGCTTTTGGGCACGAGAGTTTTTCGTTATTATGATCGTAACAACCACCTTCCCCATTGTCGTTTAATTAACTTCATCGTTTTCCGCGTCCTCTATGTCCTCATTAACTTTTCATTGGATAATTGAGTTTTGAGTCAGTTTCCCAATCATCAGTGAGTCACCAATTGATTCACTTTTTATTTAAAAAGAATGTACACGTAAATTATAAAGGGCGAAGTACTTGTAAATGCTATATGTCTACTTTAACGCTCTCTTAAAGAAATATCGATTAAATGGGAATGCACTGTCATTTTAAGTAATTGGTATGTTGTTAGCAACGCCTCACTCGTTCCCCATAACCTCCTCTTAACATTCCAATCCAATTACGAATTTGGAGCTCCCGAAATTGCCAATCCCACGCTCATTGGCGAAAGCATTTGAGGCAACACGAAATGTATTTTTGGCAATAGAATGATGATAAATACTTGCATAGACAAGTTGCTGCGATTAACTACGAGAAAACGAAAGAATTTGTATTATTTCTGATGAGATTCATATAATCAGTATTATAATTCAGCGATTCACTTATTTGACATCACATTTGAAAGATATTCTGTGGTGTAGTTAAAATACGCAAGATTAATTTGGCGGTATTATTAATAATTAATTTGGTGAGAAATACGAATCCTTAAACTTGTTAACAAAACGGTGAAAAAAGACAAGTATCAAGGATTTACCGTCAGATTATTATCAAACATGAGACTCGATGGTCAATTAGCGGTGCAGTCCCTCCGCAGCCACTGTCATCAAATCGATATTTATATCCCGAAGCCTAAAAATAGCAAATCCGCGTATCTTCGGATGCACAGCAAAAAGATGGAGGCCAACGACCTCTGGTGGTCTATTTGCTGGTGTCGACGTCCGGTGCGAACATCAGCCGAAAGCGCATAAACATCAGATGGCTTTCACTGCCCTATTATCCGAGTCATAGTTACCTCTTGATGAACTATTATGAGATGGAGTATTTGTGAGACCCAAAATTCACTTTTTTTTTCGTTTCTGATAAAATATTAAATCGAAATTTATTTCTCTTATTTTATGCTTCTCTCACTTAAGAATGGGCGAATCGTAAACAAGATTTCGGAAACTTACGGAGCCAATCATCACTTATAAACTTATAAAAATTTGTGCTCTCTTTGGAATGGATTGCTCTTGAATAGGTTTTTGATGTTCAAATTTTATAATTTATTTCCATGATATTAAACTAGAGCCATATGTTCACTTAATGAAGTAAAATTTTATGAATAGTTCATTTTATGAAAGTTATGAATTGACTCAGTACGACTCATAAATCTTGCAAATAAATCTTATAAAACGTTAGGGATAAATTATAACCAATCATTAAATTGTAAAATGATTACGATTGTTTGAACGAGGGAAAGTTTTAATAAATACGATATAGAAAATGATATATAAAATTATTTAAAATATAAATAGAGAGAGAAATGAAAATAGTCATTTTTATCTCTTTATTATAATTGTCACATTGGAAACTATTGAAAATGCATACGAACCTCTCATACTACTTGTCATGACCCAAACTCCGACCAAACGTTAATCAAACCTTGGTCTCGAGCGAACAAGTATAACGCTTTAGAAAAAAGTATGGCATTCCATTATGAATAAAATCTTATGTAGATAATATAAGAAATAAATTTTCGATAAAATAAAAGTAGCTTTCCATTAAAGTCCTACCCGTGGAGGGTTTTTTTTTATCAGATATTGATTTAAATTCTTGCTTGTATAATGGAGATTGTTTTCGATAATAATTTCAATTTTTGAAGTTTACCGCCAACTTTCCTTTTCATTACATTTCTCATAAGTTGGCAATGCTTCATTCACTCACCGCGGGTGAGTCAACGCCGTCGCAGCGTTTGATTGTGTTCCGTTTAACAGCCTCTCCTCCGCAATAAAATGCGCCATTTCGCACGCTAAAGACTCCTCCGCCTATACTCTTAATGATGTTCAATATACCATTCAGCGATGGAAGCATTCCTTAGTCTTAGGATGGCACCTCTCCGTTCTTTACTATGACGCGGAATTATTAATAGACATTGTGGGACGAAGAAAATATGTACGCGAAAGACAGGTTTTCAGTAAATATTATGCGTAGATTCGGTGAATTTAGATATTTTGTTTTAACATCAAAATTCAATCATCATCACATTAAACTTAGACAGGTTTTATAACAATACACTTAATAGTTAGTTATTAAAAACTAGGTTCATACATTCCCAATTTTGGAATTACAAAGGAAAAAGGACAGTAAAATAATCATGTTTATTATAAAACAAATTAATCAAAATTAAACTTTCTTAATCTACACACCTGAAAATGCTACATTAGTATTTAACCATATCACGACCGTATTAGCGGACATGAATTCTTTTTTTACTACTACAGGAACACAAACTCATTTATTACAATAATTGACATTTCACGAATTTCAAAAGGAGTGAGAAAACAAGTTCCTAATGTGTCTCAGAAATACTCGGCTTTGGTGATTTGATTGGCGATCGATTACCCTTCGAACGATTTGAATGGAAGGTCTGTTAACAGATCAAACGAAACGCCTTCGGATCATAAGTGTGTGTGGCTTTGGCGTTAGAGTGATTCCACTGTCTCCTTCGAGTACATCATTTGCATCCAATTGCGAAGGAAACGAAAGACGGAATTCGTGCAATATGGAGATGCCGAAGAGGAACAAGAACATGTGGGCTAGATCCTCACCAACGCACACTCGGCGCCCTGAAATGACGGCAAAGATATTATTGGTAGTTTGGCCTCTGTGAGTCCACATTAAAATAAGCACACTGAACACATTGAAGGTCGAAACCGTGGTCAAGGAATAATGTCATATGCTGTGGTGCATGTACTTTCCTTCTTATTCTTGTAGTAAAAATATATTTTCAAATTTCAATTGATAATTTCAGATTTCCGTCTATTTTCGGATTACATCTCTAGATTAAAGGAAAAAAACAATAACAGATAAGTTGATATTTGTGAAACTTAATTAAATCCTAGTTCTTGAAAATCCATAATAACATCGTCAAACGAAAGCACAATGAGCACCTGAATGCAATTAACATGAGATATGAGAGAAGAGATTGAATTTAAGAAATATATATCGGCCAATGTACAAAGAAAACTACTTGCATTTCCCGATTATTTGAAATTCTCTTAAAAAGGGATTATTATTATTTTCACATCATAGGATTTTGAATATTTTAAGATTAAATGACACAATCTCATTTGCAATTCACCAAAGGAAGAAGATTTCTCGTATTAAAACATCAATTTAGAATTAATTGTAACAAGAATGGATTTCATTAGCTACAGCATCAAATAAATTTAGAAGAGAACCATCGGATAAATATTCATCGTAAATTCTCCTCCTCTACTCGTAGTACGATATAAACAGACATAGTATTCCGCTGCAGGCGTAACGAAGGAACTTCAGAAAAAAGTAACAAATTCTTTTATTTTAGAAAACTAAAAACGGTTCGAACATCAAAAGCACCGATTGCTTCATGACTCGAAGCTGTATCTCCAACTTAGCAAAGTGATGCATAAGAAATGATACGATAATTACAAGCGAAACGCGAGGAAACTTTTTGTCGAACGGTTAATTTATTATTGAAAGCGGTTCAAAACGATAGTCGTCCCTTAAAGCAAAATATAATTCACTTAGAGTGAAACAAAAATAATTCTATAGTTGATTCATTAATTGAATAAATGTTATTAACTAAATGCATTACGAAGTTATTTTATGAAAATTAAACGCAGTTTCTATTCTATTTCATTCGATCACCCTCTGCTGGGCGCTTATGCAATGTGCAAACAAAGTTGGTACCGATCAAACCACTTTCCTTATAATTAATCGCTAATCATACTTCCTGAGTGCGCAAACCAGTTCCGAATGATCTCCGAAAGGAGTAAAGCAAAGGAATTTTTACCTTGAAATCGGTTTCATGCATTAACTTGCAGAATAAATAACTGTCCCCGTTTTGATAAGGGAATGAAGAACGAGAGAAATTTGAATTACCGGTTTGGAAAGGCATGAAGTGTTCTTTTTGGCGAGTGGAAAAGTTGCCCTCAGCGTCTATGAAACGTGTTGGGTCAAATATTTTGTGGGCGTCCTTGCCCCAGGCCGCCTCTCCATTGTGCAGAACCCACTGCAGCGGTATCAACATAGTTCCCTTTGGTATGAAATATCCACCGAGGGATGTGTCCTGAAAATGATTTCCGTGAAATCAAACATTAAGTGAACGATCCACTTTTATCATCTGAATCATTAGATTAGAAATTACAGAATATTTATAACATAATTTTGCTCTTTATTTTCCGAAATTTCAATAACACAAAAAGAATAATATTACCAACTACGAATTATACTTTTACGGTTTATTTTACGAGCAGATGATGACAGAAATGCCATTACGATATATTGAGATAGTATATATTAAAGTATTGTAGTTGGTTGTACTATTATTAATACCTAGGACGCTAAAATATTCCACCATGGAGAGTCTTATAGAATATTCAATACTAGGGTAAGAATTTCCACAGAAATATTATTTATCGATTGAAAAGGAACGACTGTATCGAAAAGCAAAGACAATTTGTGATAATTTTGAAATAGAAATTCCAACACGTTCAATGGGATATTTATTGGAAAGTTCTCAAGATTACTTTGAGGGCACCATGAGGAATCCCAAGTGGCACCACAGGTCTCATCCTCTGAGTCTCTGCTATAGCAGCTTCGGTGAAGGGCAAATGGATCGCATCGTCCAACGTTACCGCTCGTTTTTCATTGCCCGGAGCTCCCAGCAAGTTGTCCAGTTCCTCCTGAACGAGATCCTATGCAACATTAAATGGGATCATTCAAGTTGTATTAGGATGAGACAGCGTTCTTACCTGAACATCACTTAGTTCATGAGGTAAAACCAGTCTTTGACGATGTTAAGATTACATACATATCCCACTTTAAGTATTAATTATGTCTATTTTACAATGTTAGATGCCAAATAAAATAATTTTCTACTACAGGTTGTTCATCATTCATCAAATTTAACTTAAAGTAATCTATACAGTACAGTAATGAAGTATAGCTTGTCAATATACTAGCTGAAAAAAGATTTTGTTCGACAATTTATATTGATTTCAAAATTTATTTAGTTTATTTAGTTAATCTATTTAATATTTTGTTGGAATAATTATTTTCACCTACTTTTCTAGATTATTAACTCTCTAAAAAGTTTAAGATTCACTTTTATGGGGAAATTTTCGGAAAATAGTTTTTTATTTTCGTAAATATAACAATAGATAAACGGAATTTCGTGATGATTCTACAGACGAAACTGTATAAAAATTAAAATGATTAAATCTTAAATTGGTTTAAAGGTCATTTGTGACAGTTGTTTTTCTCGGCCAAACTATCCGATCATAATCATTATTTCAGACTCTTTCGAACACAACTTTAAATTCTGCAGGAACTTGAACTCATTCAATCGATTCCTTTGGGGAAATTTATGGTTAAAACTTAATTCCTTTGATGAGTACATTTTTTTCCTCTTGGATAATTTTGATTGGAAGCCGAAAGTATAATATGATTTGTAAAGTTTTAAACTGTAAGTTCTAAAGTAAATCTTACCTGAGCGCGAGGATTCACAGCCATCAAAAGTAGAAACCATCTGAGCGTTGCCATTGTGGTATCGAGTCCAGCACCGAACAGATCTGCCAATAGATGGTGAAGTTGGGTGTCGCTCGCCAATTCCATTCTATCAAAAGGTACTTCGCCTTTCTTATCCTTTCGACTGGAGTCGATGATATATGCGTCTATGGCGTCGTGAGGCCTCTCTTCGCCACCATCCTCCGATTCGGCCAAACCACAATCCTCCCTCTTCTCGATGTGCTCCAATATGAATTTCTTGTACAGTTCGTGGGTCTGATTTTTCCCTTCCACCAAATATTCGATCGTTCTCTTGTAGTACGGAATGAATCTGAATGATCGAAGAAAGGAAACGCGGTAAGAATATTAACGAGCACAATTATGAAAAAAGAAAATTTAACTCTTACGGTTCTTCTGTTGAATTAGGAATAGTATCTGGAATGACGAGATAATAATAACTATCGATCCATTATACGAAAGAGAAGAAATTTCTACCCTGTCTTCTACTTGTTTGATATCGAACCTCCTGCTTTTCTAATTCCCAGTCCCAGTTGGATTTCAGTATTCACTCTATAGTTAAGCGTAATAGGTCATTCGAATAGAAAGGAAAGCTGAATTGTTGAAATAAGGAGGTTACTAAATCATGCATGTGTGATTTAAAATACAGAAGATGAACTCATGAGAGGAATGTTCGATGGAAGGGGAGTGACGCACACTCCTAATGTTAGACTGGAGAGTGTTTTTTGTGGACCTCAGGGATAAAGGCGTCCGAGGCAATTGGATGATGAATAGATATAATAACTTACGAGAGAGTTCTTATCTCGGTACGAATAAATATAAACGATCATGCAATGACTTTGTCGGATTAAAGAATTCGAGAAGAACATGCCACTGTCTCTCACAGCGGTAGCTATGGTAAATAAAAGAGAACTCCGAACTGCAGAGTAATCCAGACAGAGGAATATAAGATGGCGTACCTTTCAATCGCGTGTGTTTATTTCTCTTTCCAGGTAAACATCGCATCCAAGTGTACTTCGACCGTGAAAACCTATGGTGCTCTGTATCCTGAAAAGTCGGCAATTTTGTGTGCTTCCCCGCATGTGGTACTCCGCACTATTCCAGGCGTTTCCTCATTACGTTGCAAAATTTCTTGCGGACATCAAATCGATTCATAAACTCGAGAATGCGCGATTAGATTGCAGATTTTCTCGTAAGTAGGCGTCGCCATAATGCGCTCATTAACGCGTTGGGAACCGATGTAACTTCAAAGGACTAGTTTCGCTCGCATGACAGACATGAGCCATGTTCTAGTTCAAGGATAAACGACTGTGGGGAATTGTACAGCGCATAATAAAGCGAGGATACGCGAGTCTTCTCGGACACAGCGGAGATCCAAACGTATTAAATGGCTTTTTACGCTGGGTATATATGGTCATATATGACGTATGTGTGTATATACATTCATATACCTAATAGTGTACCATTGATTCTAGACTAATCATTCACCAAGGGCGCAATAAATCTATCGGTAACTTATAATTTGACGCTCATTAAACTTAAGACGAATGTGAGCTGAACCTACGAACATTGACGATTCATAAATTCTTAGCGGGTTCAGAGCCGTGAAGACGATGGCAAAGTTTGCCGTCGAAACGTCGGCTACCTGACCTGGTGGAGAACCCGCGAAGAATTTATTCACACAATACGCCAGGAAAGCACCAGTTCTTTCATTGACAATTCAGTCCAAAGAGAATCTCGATATCACGGACATAATAATAATCGTTCTAAGTTTCCAATTGATTATCTAGTAGGGATCGCGAACAGTGGGATCTGTTTTCACTCAACCGCAAGTGTATTCTTCTGAATAAAGTGTTACTCAATCCGAGCAAAACCGGTGTTTCGAGCGACTGCAGTTGCAAAACATTCCTGCGTTTGAAGGCCGCACATTTAAATCCGCAGAATGCAAAGATTTTTAAAGTCCAATCCTTTGAATGACTGTCGACGATTATCGCTCATTTGAGAACGAAAATCGAGCGCCGATGCGATAATCAACTCAGCCTTCGACGGCCGATCTTAATGAGCAATTAGTGCTCGTGAGCACGAACTCAGTAGACATAAAAGGCACTTTTGAGAGCTAAATATTAGAATATATCGATTTGATGCTAAATAAATTAGATGTCCACTGCAATTATGCTCTGTTATGAGAATAGTACTAAAAGTATCGCTCCTTATGCAATTCGTTTCAGAAACGCCTTTGAGTCTCACTGTCTCCATGTGCTTACGTGCCTATAAATAATTCTGTATTATACAATTGCAGTGTTTTTGATAATCTTGATATAATTGTTTAATAGGAATAAACTCACAAACAAAATATTATCTAAATGGCTTTTGTATGGATTTTAGTCATACAAAATTCATATCTTGCAATGTTTTTAATGCTGCAAAGTTAATGCTTTTCGGAATGAAAGATAAGGAAAGGTATTCTTATTCCTTTAATCGGATTAAAACATTCAAATCCTCAAAATTAAAATTAGAAGAAAACTAACATTTATTTAAACTTTGTAATCCTAGTTTCAAATTTGGAAAATAATTATAGTTGGAGTTAGAACTAGAACAAATATAAAATCGATATTTGATGAAAATTTACGAATAAACAATGAAAAAATTAACTACTATTTAATTTATAAATATATAATTATTAATAAAATATCATTATCTAATGATTCGTTTCATCAAATAAATTATCATTTGCTAAATTATCATTTAAAACATATCTGAGCACTAGTATACCATTATGGGCAGCCACATTATAGAAGAATAGATGATGAACTGATGAAAATAATGAAATGAACGACAGAAATTCACACAAGGAATACACTTTTATCTAAGTTTTTTTATTCAATTCAACATAGCATTGAACTGATTCGGGTATGAATCGAGCGGTCGATCGGTTCAATTTCAATTTTAAACTATAATTTTCCGATTAAAACGATAACTTCTTTTCGTTTTTATTTATTTTAATCAGATAATTTACATTATCTCAAATTTTACGTGTTGTAATTTCTTGAGAATCAAAACTATTATTAAGCAAACCTCTAATTAATAACCTCCGATTCATGAATTGAAAACGAAATGCGAAACAAACAAAAAACTTTGCAAGAATTTCATTTTCTTTTTAGTTGAGCTTCTTTCCGAACGAAGTTCAAAAAACTCTTCTGCGCATGCGCCGAAACTCGGATTGCACACACTCGATGGGGCGGGAAAACTTCGCTAAGTAGTCGTGCGCTAACTCGTTATATTTTTAGCCTTTAAGACTTCCAGGCGGCGAGAAATCCGCGATTTTGGAGGTCACCTGAGGTCAACCGGATTCAACCTTGATACGTCTCCATCACGGCATCGCATTTGTAAGTGAATAAACTTCTCGATCGAACGGTTTCGGACATGGAAAACAACATCACCCAAAACGTGAACGTATAAAAAATTACGATCGTATTCCAAAAGAAAAACTCTGGAAAGAGTAGAACACGTGACATTAACACATCGTCGTTTCTTTTCCGCGGAATCCACGGTTTGCAAATGTGATTATGCTCTCGTCTCATTAAATGGCGGATCGGCGTTAATGGGCCTGAAGAGTGTACACTCACATCCATCGCAAATATGTGACGACCGTTCAATGTGAAATCTCAGGGTCGAGTCCATGTTTTCCTCGCTTACAACCGTCGTGCTGCTATTAGTTATGTCCGTGCAAATACTCTCGCCAAGGTCACGACTTTTCTGCGGCTTAATTTTCATGTGTGCTTCAAGGCTTTTCATGCGACACTCTGCACAGAGGTTATTACGGCCGAAAACCATTAATGTCTTCGGAAGGCGCAAATATTTATCCGTGTTTTTCGAAACCGCAACGTGGTCGCGTGCTACGCTGATTAGGACACGCCCACTAAATACATAAACACAATTTCGCGCCAATTTCCAGATTCTCGTATTCGCTTTCGTTTGATGCGAAATCACAGTCCCTTTTTGGCATTAAAAAGAGTTTTAAATTAATACTTTCAATGCAAATAATTGAGGAATAGAAAAGTAGTATTCTAACCTTTATTAGGGTATTTCTTTAAAAAAATTTTATTAACTAACTGGGAAGAGGATGTTCTAATTTATTGACAATTTACATCTTAGGATTGGAACAAGAATTGAAACTCGATTATTTATTCTTATTCATTTTTCTCTTCTTGAAAGTCTATTGATCAATTCCTAAAGCGGTTTTTTCTAATATTCAGCATCTTTTGACTCGATTTCAGCGATCAATTTATTTCTATTTTATGCATCGATTAGTAATAATTTTAGGCGATTGAGGCTAAGACAATTCAAATGTTGATGAATATCGTAATTATCTGTCGTTTGATTTGAGATATCAGATTTAAGTTTTAAAATTTAGAAATCCCGAATTCGAACAGATCATCGAAAGGATATGGAATTGAAATATTAAGTATTGAAGTATAAACAAATCCAATACATTAACATCCGGAAAATTCCGTATTATTTTAAATATTCTTCCCATCAGTTCCTTCGGGAGATCCAAAATCTCCGTCCATATTTTGGCGTTTATTGTAAGGGCTATCGAAGGAAGCGTTACCGGAGAAACGGCAGGAAGTTGAGTGGTCCAGCCACTCCTATCAACTTCGTCCCTTTCTCTTGGAGTTCCTGAAGCCATCGCCAAGTGGGATCGTCCCTCTTCCACGTTCTTCCGAACACAAGGTCGCTCATGAGGTTTCCCATTCCGTGAAGAATTTCCGGTAATGGGTCCATTTCCGTTTCTGCATTCCCGGATAAGTTGCTTCGGAAACCCTATGGGAAAGAAATGGATTTTTATTGTCTGCACTGAGGTTGTGCATGACCAAGGAGAATTATAAAGAACCTTAAGTTAAGGAATGTATTTGCAAAATCGGATACAATAAAAGTATGAAAAACAAAAGCTTCAAAAGAACCCCGAATAATTATTTTAAAAAGGCTCTGTTGTGATTATAAGGAAGTTCCTCATAAAATATTCAGGACTGATCCATTCCATAAAAGACCATTTCACTTAATATGAGACAGAATAAGAATGAATATCATGAAAAGTAAATAAAGTGGAAGGAATCAACGTTAAAGCATTGAGGGAAATTTATAAGACTGGAAAAACAAATGAATCAAAATATGATTATCGCCCATAGAATAGCAAAAGTAAAATAACATGGTTCTTTTGATTATGAATGCCGTCATTATAAATTAATCAGTCATATGGTTATTGATATAAAAAAGTTTTTTTGTATTTTTAACCAATATGATTTGCATAATAGTCAAAAGATCTATTTTAGTACAAACGCTCTTTTCATCAAAAATATTTTCTGCGCTTTTGACAAATTAACTTCAATTATAAAATTAGCACCAATTCTCAAGAATAACACCGCTGTTTTCATTTCATACATAAACCTTATCGTGAATGGCAACATCGTGGCCTTGAAATTCATACCCTTCCATTAAAATTCCGTTCGTGAAATCTGTCAGTCTCTTTGAACCTTAATTATTAGGTGCAACTCAAGTAATTCCCTCAGGTAATGGTGGAAGGAGGACTTCGCTATCTCGTGATTAAAAATTCTTCCAAAACAGCATCTGAATTTTCAGACATATAATCCTATCTTCTGTTCTCTTGATATTATAATACGTCTTTGAAAGGAACTTGTACTCGTTGCACTTCTCGTGACCAAGAGATTGATAAACTCAAGGAAACTGCATTTTGCATTAATATATTGGAACATTTTGTAGTTACGCACTCCCAAATTTTCGCAAATATACTATCGCAAAATTCCGTCACTCTTTTTTACGAATTTACCTCCAACTATCGTTGTCTCGTAAAAAACTTTACATTCTGGAGAATAAATGAAAAAAATCAGATCTGACGCACGAAGTCGGTGTGTCGAAAGACCTTATGGATGTGTTTTATGACAGAAATCATGAGTTATTCACGTGTGCGTACATTTCCGACGTAACTTGGACTACGCAATGACTTCCTCTGATTGACAAACACGGGATCGTAAGTGAAAGCGAACTCCGTGTGGAGATGCGTGCCAAAAAGGTTTCATTCCAACGGCTTCAATATAAACACGATTCGTCGGTTTAGATTTAAAGCAATCCATCTCATTCTTTTAGTTAAACAAGTTCAATACTACTATTTTCCATCTCCCGTTTTTCGAAAACCTTCTTTCTAAAAACGTTTCCATTATTGCATTTGATACGCAAAATCAACATAATAATCCACTACTTCATCCTTATCTCTATGTCGTATAAGAGTTTGCGAAAGGATATACTTGCATTATTAGCTATGTCATTATATATATTATTCTTTATAAATTTAATTGGTTAACGTTATGAAACGAAATACGTTTCAGGTACTTGATTTTGTGCCCTTATTATGTAATATCGAAGTGAGAAATAAAACGACCTCTTTGGCAGATTCTTCGACAGCTGATCGTAGCTGAATGATTCAAGGCCTTTGACGGAAAAACATTCTTCAAATTATGTATTTTATATCGATGTTTTCGATTTCAGTAAAATATAATATTTCTTCAGCATGATATAACACTAGAATTTTTATGAAGAATATAGTCTCTAATATTCAATGATAAAAATATTTATTTTGATGAGGTTTTTGTGCATTTAATGGTATTGATAAAGAGCAATAAACTCTTTCCGTATATCTGTCAGACAACCACTCCCATTTTACATTCTTAATGATAACTTTTATCTGCTAAAGGAACAGATTTAGTAATTAATTATTCTCTTAATTCGATATTTTACGTAGAAATTACTATCATTTTATCATATAAATATATCTCGAAGTTCGAGAGTTGAAAGAAAATTCTTATCTAATATATATCTATGAGGCGATAAAACTAACTTACCAAGTTGATGATACAATGAGTCAGGCTTAACTACATCTCACTCTCCAAATGACATATGCGCTCTAGTTTGTTTTGCTAACAAGCATTACTTCTCGTGAAATAATGTCTTCATACCAGACTGATTATTGAGCTTATGAAAATATGAGTGTGATCTCAGAGTCTGGACTTTAATTATCTCACTCAAGGAAAATGAGATAGAAATGACTGATTATCATCTATTCCTTTTTAAGACTGACTCGAGAATTAATTATGAATATATGTGACCAAAATAAATGGAGAATATATAATAGATCAACCGAAATAGTAAGCAAAGACTAGAAGATACAATCGATCCAAATTTTAACTTAATTCCAAAAGGATCGGTGTTACATCTCGTATTTTAAGAGATGATGTTTCATTGATACAATAGGACAGTTTTATATTGCAATACTTTCACGATAAAAATATTTTTTATCACATTTAAAGAAATTATCACGTGATTCTCATAAAATGGTATCTTCAGATTTGGATGATTGCTCTTTATTGACTGATGATTTGATTCCACTTAATGGGACTTCCCACACCCTCTTTAGAACACACAATCTGTTACATTTTCGATGCAATCTTTGAAAGCTTCCCAAATTGGAAAGCAATAGGCCTTTACCTGGAGGCACTCGTCCACGGAAGCCATGATCCTCCGCTCGAGGGCCTCTCTCCGTGGACCTGGAAACCGGACCATTCCCAATGTCTTGAGGAAGCTCGCGGCGAACCTCCTCGACCGCCTCCACTTGTCTCCCTCGGCGCAGATGATGCCTGAAGGTGAAAGAATGGTGCGTCAATCAGCTGCGTCTTCAAGGACGAGAAAGTCATGCACCGGGAAAGGAACCTTTGCCTCCAAGGGCATCTCGATTCATCTAAAAGATCTCTTTTTTTCTCTCAAGGTTTACTTAGTGACAGTTTTTGAATCGGGTGAAAGTGGCATTTGAATTTGGAAAACCCGAAATTCCAAAAAGAAAAGAATCAACAACAGATACTATTTGGATGCAGATCTCATACGACTAAAGGATGGTCGAATATTTTTCGGAAATCTCCCTTTTTTAATTTGAGTCGACTTAAATCTTTATTGAGCACTTACATTGCTTTTCATTTAAGAAATTAACTACGGTTAGTTATTTCATATCACCGTCTGCTCTTTTCAAAACCACTTTCATGGGACTCTTACAGCTTTTACTCTTAAATCTTTTTAAATGCATAGTAAATGTTAAATTACTCGTAACCTATATAATCAAATACAATGAAAATAATTGAGCATATTAGTAAATTAATAAATTTATATGATTAATCGTTTATTCGTCCATGCGAGAGAGTAAATTCATACGTTATCTTTTTCAGTATGAAAGCCACTATTGAAGTAGAAAATGATTAATATAATTCTGTATGTACATAACTTGGATTTTGGTGTGTTAATTTTGTGCATTGTATGGAGCATAAATTCATATTATAGTATTATTCCAATCGTAATCAAAATGACCTATATCCTTCTCGTGAGTGTAAAAACTTTTATATCATCGTCAAATCTGAATTATAATTTAAAGTCAAATTTTTGGACAAATATATTCTACAATATGTTTTAGAATTTTTCAATAAAGAGATTGATTTATGTTTAATATAAAGAATTATTTATTAAGAAATAGAATCTCTTCTACATCTACCTGAAAGATGTCGTTTCTTCATATTTAAAAAAATTAAAAGATCGATGACAATTGTACTTAAATAAAGAATTTACCCGTAAATAGAAAAGAGTCGTTGAGATGTATCGCTCATCCCTTTAATCAATTGAAGGAGAATTTCCCCACTCCTTCCCTTATATCTTAAAAAGAATGCACAGATGCCCCTTAAATGTGCTTCGAAAAATTCATATAATTCGTAATGTTTAGTCAATATTTTTATGTTTCGCTTTCATTATTTATGTCGGAATTTAATCTAAAAGATAACACCGTAAACTTCAATTTCTCATTAACTTGAATGTTTTAAAAAGGTGACTTATGTTGTTGATTTAAGGAAGTCATAAATTATATCTATAGAATTCATAAACTTTCCATCATTCTCTAATTATGCCCATCTCAAGTGGGATCATATCGCATTTATATTATAAGAATGTTTTGTTTTTTCAAATAAAATTCTAAATTAGTACAATATGATCAAATTAATAAATTGTGAAAGAACTATATGTTTGATACACTTTGGTACCTAACCATCGATTGCAAAAATTGATTAACATTTCTTTATGTAGAAGATCTATCAATTAACGTAGATTCCGCTTAAGACGATGACGCAATTCAAATGTAATTGGGTCAAGAGGTGTGCATTTTGTGGAGCAACAGACACTTCTTATGCACCATCATCATCATGAGCAAAAAGAAGGAATGTTGATACTTTTAGATGAGAAATGACTCATGCGATACTAATAGTGAATTTCACATCGCATAACATGACGACGAAATCTTTAAAATATATTGCATGAGATAAATTGCAAGTATCGTAACATTTACTTCATAAAAATCACGCACCTCTATAAAAGAAGTACACTGTGTAATTGAGGCTCACTTTGACTGATATTGCTCCATAATTCAATGGCTATATATCGCCCGTGACCTCAGAGAACACTGAGATTAATTACGAAAACAAAAGCATATGCGGGAAAAAGTTCTTCAACGCCTGACGCTGAATAAATTAAACTGAACAACGTGGAAATTAATTCCGATTCAACTCGGAAAAAAGCGCTCGAACTAATCCAGTTAATTCGACGTCGGGTTATTTCCTTTCCTGGAAACGGCAATGTCAAGTTTAAAATTAAACGTCAGACGACGCCCATAATTTCATGCTCTCGATTGTCGGAAAAACTAATATAGTGCATCAAGGACATCGGGTTGAAAACGTGATTCATTGAAAGCACTCATTCATATAAGAGACGTGGTCTTTTAAAGGCCACAAATGGTCATCAACTGATCTCAAGGTGAACACTAAAAACAGCTCGTTATATCATCGAGTTATTTTGTTTGGCGGATTATTAATTCCCGTCTTGATAAGGAAACGCGGAACGGAATGCGCCTCAAAGTGTGCATTTCTGATGTTAATTTTCGTATGATGAACAGTTTCGAAAGTGGAATCCTCTTTAATTCCTTAATCTTCGATCGTTTACCGAAAGGCAATTCCGAAGGCGTTGAAATACTACTCCTTTTGCTGAAGGTCTTTGTCGATTTCAAAATAAAAACACCATTGGATTCGCATCTTCTAATTCGAGTTAATCGGAATTGGAAGCAAATGAAAGAGGAAGGATCTATTTCGATTCTATTCAATCGAAGTCTACTCCGCTTGTTTAATTTTATTTAGAGCATGCTGAAGTGCACAACATCGGTTTATAAATTCGAAATAAAAATGTTGACGAATTACTTGGAAAACTTAATTTTACCTTCATATAGTTCCGTTCTATATGTAAATGAAACCTCTTTTCTTTTCGTCATCTTCAAAGTTCTTTCCCAAAGTCAAAATCTCGTGAATAGGCAGTTTTCAAGGAAAAAGGAGTACCGTATTGAGGAAAATGAATGTTATGACAAGTTTCGCAACCCAAATAAAAGAGACGTAATATAAATAGTGATAAAGTTACAATTTTATTACTTAGACCGAAATAAAACTATCTAGAAACTTCAGTGTTCCCTTGGCCAACGAGTTTCCGTTTCATAAATAAGTTCAGGAAAAGAATGAAAAATGGAAAGTTCTGAACAATTGAATATGTTATGGGAGAGTATAATTTTATCGAGTAATCCTAGCCGCGATAAAAGAAAAGACACGAGGTACGTAAAAACCACATAAAAGATCTGATATTTTTTTACGATACAGTTTCTTTCAGAGGGACTACGACAAGGCGATATACTTAGCCAATTAAAGTACAGGTTCACCTTCAAGTGGTTGCTATGGACAACGCCTAGCTCTTCTGTGCTTAACACTATCAGCTTTTCAAGACCCGTTTGTTCCGAAGTGGACTGTGAATTGATCTCGCGCGCTCTTCTAAATTCTCACATGGTTTCTCTTTTTCCCTTTTCATCCAAAAGTCGGTTTTGAAAGAGTTTTATAGTCGAGAGGTATCACAAAATTCTCAATTTTTCAATCAATTACTTTAATTAATATTTTTTTCCATAATAAATATTATAATTTAATGTTATAATATATCATACTCCACATTAGCTATACTCGTAGGAAAGAACAACAGTTTGCATCAAAATTATATTGAGAATTTTCAGGTAAACTAATCGGTGAATAGATTGAATGATTGGAAAAAAAGGTTGCATTAAGACACATTTGACCATTCTCATTTCATGGTAATAATTCTTTGGTAAACGATTTTAAAATGAATTCAATCAATTATGTATTCTATTAAACGATTCATCCATCGAAGTTTCGTTTCTTCTTCAAAAGATTTTCATATCATCTTTGATTAAGATTCATATGAAGATCGAAATATTTCGATCACCATCATGTTCGGAGGAAAATTTAATAACCAGGACTTTCACAAATGTAAATTTTCCCTCGGACAAAGTGTCAGATTGGATTAATAAGGATGGTTCCGAATCAAACCCTACACTTGAGCCATTGTGGCAAAAAAGACACCTCAATCATAACAAACGGACGGATTAAAACAAACACATCAGCGATGTCCTTTCAGTTACTATGTGTGGCCGATGTGAAGGTGAGTGGCGACTGTGTGCACTTTTTGACGACAGCGGGTCACTGATGAGGAAATGCTTTTTCCACAAAATAGATTGAAGAAGAGGTGTACCAACTAGTTTTTCATTAATGATACGAACACATCTATTTCAAATTTTTTTCTAAAATTTACGAATATTTAATGAAGTGATTCCCCTACGAATTTATTAATTATGAATTTTAATCGACAGATTTGAAAGAGAGTGAAATGAAAGAATCTTAATTTCAAACTCAATTTATATACCTAATTACTGGTCAAACAATCTTAATGCAGCTTACTTTACTAATTTTCTCGTACTTTATGTATAAGGTTCTATTCAACTAATTCAATATGAATTGGATTTAGATTTGGATTGGAATGTATATGAAAACGAGCTCGAACGATGAAAGCAATTCAAATTAAAATGAAAATGGGTGGAAATAAAAGAATAACAAAATTTAATACATTCTTTTGATATGGTTTATCATTTTTGTTGAACGAGACAGAATGTCAGAAAAGACTGGAAAGTGCAATATTTTTAAAGATATCTGCCAATTCTTACGACGTAAAACTCAATATGTCACTAAATCTATTGCACCGTGTGCTGGTGTTATATGAATATTTCATTACTCAATGCATTCAACAATTTCTTACGCAGTGAGATAAGAACATCCCATTCATAGATAACCCTCAAAATTATCGATATAGTTGACTATTAGTCTGAGAACTGTTTCATCTGGTTTGCTGAATAACTCATGAGTTATACAGAATTATTTCAGGAGCGCCTTGGGAATCGAAAACATGTATCGTGACTACTTCGTGAAACATTTACTTTCAGAATGCGTGGCCAGCTGATCCTATAGAGTGCTTCCGATGTACTGAGGAAAAATTTGGATAAATGCCATTGATTTTTATGATTGAATATATATCGATATAACCCTCATACACGCTTCTGAATAATAATTCCATCTGATCGATATAACTTTTCATACGTGCAAGGAATAGGGAATTAAAATATTTAAAGATGGAAAATCCTTTCAAAGCTTGTCATGCTGCTAGATAGGTAGGTAGAAAAATAAAGAAGTATTTTGTATCCAGTATGAACTAGATCTTTATACAAGATCAACATTAAATTTTCATTGAGGAATTAAACTCTTTACGTCGGAAATGTAAGGGACTAAAGTTTACATGATTAAAGTTGAGGAATTCACTTGGACTCGTAAATTTAGAGAAGCATACGAATTGGAAATATGATTCTCTGTATTCATTCTTTGTTTCACGATGTTAAAATATGCTCTCTATAGAAAAAATGTTGCAAGGTTGGAACTTCAGTTCACGGATTTATTAAATAATTTTCATTTTCCGATACAATAATACGAAATCCTCGTACTATCGGAAAAATGAGCTTCCAATTTGTTGATTGAATTCACATTTCGTAATCGAAAAATACTTGAAAAAATGCGATATGTTTTAAAAACATGATATTATTTATTTTTCATTAATTGATTGCGATTATGAATCATGAGAAATCCAAGACATTGATCATACGTAGAAAAATACATATATAAATATAATAAAAATAAATAATAATTCTTCATGGATGCTGAAGAAAGAATTGAATTTTAAAAATCAGTTAGTAGCAATGTTGAAACAAATAATAATCCCTTAGTCATGATTGGTTCTATTTATGATTTAGAGAAGTGAGCTATTTAGAGAAAGTATCAATTTTTAAATCGAGAAAGAATCTCTCTTTTAGATACCCATCCTCCTCAAAAGGTCCACGCAATTTCATCGGTTCATACGAAAAACACGTTTCACTGCATGTCACTCATTTCTCAAACGTATGATTACAAACACGAAAAGACGAAGGTGAATGAAAGGCATTTTTCTCTCCGAATCAAAAAAGCATTCTATTAAGGTGTGGCAGCAGTAACATTGCTTATATAAGCCTTGAATGAAAGATGCATCAATGATAGAGTAACGTCTTATAATGCATTTCCGACAAAAACCATTAGAGAATAGAGGATGACTCATCGTAATTGCTGGTCGTAAAACCGCATCTGATAATGAAAGAAATCATCACTTTAACCAGCCGTGGCAAATTCACACATTCAAACACAACGGAAATTCTCTTAAGCAGGTCGCAACTTTCATGAGCGAGTGTAAACCGAAGACTTGTCGAAGGCAAAAACTGAAATTGACATGCGTCGTGATGCAAAGGATGCACTTTTATTACTTCCTTTTCCTCTTACCTTTCAAATAACCTTGCGAACGCATCTCGAAAAAACAGGCTACGTTTTCATTAGGCAGATATAACTGATATGATCATTGCTGTCTGACTACTGAAATTACTTTTCTCTCCACATATTTCACATCTACTTTTTCACGAGCAAAAAGTGGACCAACGGGTGCTAATGAACACTAGTTCACGATGTGTGAAGCAGAAAATCATTCGATGTAACATACCTTCCTTATGTAATGAACTATCTCAATCATGAAATGCCGGGAAACTGCTTAGTTTCAGAGGAAATGATCATTTGCTCACTTTAACCTCTTCACTTTCATGGGAACTGGGATTAGAACCTATGAATCTTACTCATTTCTCTTATGAACGACTAATTAAGTACATTAAAGGTAATGGAAAGAAACTATAGAAATTTCTCATTTTGGTTTAACTCCGGGGAAAAATATCTCTTCCGTAACTAAGAAAGTGATGAAGGAAGTGGCAATGTATTTATTCAGATCTCATAGAAATGATATAAAAGTAAACCACAAATATTTCTGAAATTATGACAAACGATTAATAAAATTCACTTTCCTTCTTTATAATCACAACAGCAAATAAATTAATGGTTTTACTTCACATGTAGGTGTAACATAATAAAATAAGATTTAAAATATAAAAACTTTCTTCCATCCGATATTTTACAAATACATGTATCTATGTCGAAAATTCCGATGCTTGGTATTATCAAATGATAATGATACAGATAAGAGAATTTGGGATAAATATTCAGAATGATAATTTTCAATAAAATAGATGGATAACTCAATTAAATCACCATCAATTAGTACTAAGAATACAGCGGGTTAAAAAAGGAATATAAAATCAAAGAAAAAGACTCCTACTTTAGAAGAATCTCACTAAGCGTAATGACAACTAAAATTGTGTAAAAATAGTTATGCTCGTAAAAGTATTAATATTTACAACTTAAATTAGTACTCCTTTGATTCATTTACCATAAAAATTCTATCTGTAGACATCAAAATGTAGCAGAGAGAGTACGTCTCTAAATAAGGATGTATTTCTCAGATTCAATCTAACAGCAAACTTCTTCGTCAACGTGTATCATCGCTTGCCTCCACGACAACCATTGAAGATCATAGGAATGGCACCTTTTAAAGGGGAGAACACCTCAGAGACACAAAGAGACGTTGGCAACCGCGGAGTTGTCCCGTGTTTAATCCGTGGAAAGGCTTACTGAACCGGATGGACACATACACGAGAGTAATGCGTGGATGCAGTCGAAAAAGCGTGATCCGAACACACGGACGAGATGCACCTTTAATCGATCGCATTTTGCGGTAACGAGGGACATTAGATAGAAGAGATCATTAGAAGAGGAAGTCTTTTTGCTCGTGGAAGATATAATTTTTCAGCTTCAATTATCGGCCTATAACTGTTCTCCAAGGACGCAGGATACTGCCTCCGGAAGCTGGATAATCGAGAGCAATTTCTCGCCGCAACGTTGACACCTTTTTTTACTTCATTTGAGAAGCGGAAACTTCATTAAGAGGGTTGATCTCTTTTATCAGAAAAAGACTTCGAATGAATTCCAATCATTTCGTTTAAATCGAACTTTGAAATTGAAAATTTTAAGACAGTTCAATGAAGAGCTGTGATTCGAGAAATATCGATTCTATCAAGTTACTGTTATACATACGGGACAATACAAAATTATACAAATATAATTGTAGATCAATTATCTTGAGAATAGAACAATGTTACAATTTTTGATTTATTCGAGTAGTCTTTGTTTAAACCATTTTATTCGGAAATGCGATTCTTAAATTTATTATCATATAAATAAATCGTATTGAATTCTTCTTGGCTTCTACCATGTTATTGACTTCAAAACTAAACATATTTAGATTTTAAAATAGCTTTTTTTGCAACTTGCATTGTGATCTTTGTGCCTTCATTATTCTATTTTTACACCCTGAGAAGCATAGAACGAAATTAATCAATGCTTCACATGTTGTACTATATTTTCTAAAAAAAAGTTATTGAAGTAAAAATCTGTACAATTTTATATATACTGTGCACATATTATAGATTAAAAATGAAAAAATTAATTATTTCCCAATATATTTTGCTCTCGTTCCAGCTACAGCAAATTAATTCCATCATGAGTAATAAGGAATACGCATCCACTACGTGAGATGTATAATATAAAAGCAAATTTCTAATCTTATTTCCGAGACTTATTATTAAAATGGCATTCGTTCATAAACATTCTCCTGTTATCAAGTATACGTTTTTGAATAAAATTATTTGATCATTAAATAAATCACGAAAAAATGTGAACGCACATACAAACATATTCTATAGTATTTGCAAATTGTATAATATTAAGTTATTATATTATTAGAAAATATTTTATCGTTTTGAATTTATTCAGAGAAATTTTCACTGTTACACAGAAACTGATGAATCAAGTATACCTCGTGTGGATAAGAAAATATAATGTATTATACTTCAGCAAAACTACTCTTGACCACTATCAATGCCATTAACAAGGTCTCTCTGTAAACACGGATTCCCCATTCACCTCGAGACTCATCTAGTGTAACAGACGTCCTTCCATTCGTCTAAAAATATCACTTCTGAGGGAAAACACTTCTATTTTTGAATCTGGCTTTTTTTTACACGGTTTCCATGGCAATAAAAAACAATGCGTCTCAGTTGCGGTTGTGGTCGTCCGCAGATTCAATAAGAACAACTACAAAAGGCCGCTGAGAGCACATTTTCGGCGATAAACAGGATGTCTCAATTTTCGGGTTTTGATGAAAATGAATGGGTGAGTACTTCGGGAGGTGAACGAACTCGGGACTCACATCCTGACTCGATTTTTGCCTCCGAATATTTACGTATGGACTGAGAGTAATGTTTGTGTCTGTCCAATTGACTGGTTGTGGGATTTCCCCCTCTTTAGTTTGTTTTATTCGAAAACTGTGAAAAACAACAAAATCTTAAGGAACACGACATTAATCGATGCTCAAAAATAAATGAGAAAAGTGAGAGAATAAAAATGTGACGACAAACAAACCAGAGGAGTCGCGATAAGATAATAGAGAACAAGAGTTGATTTAATATCACATTAAATAATAGTAAGTTTACCGAGAAAAATAACGTTTTATTAGCAAATACTTCGTTCACGTTATAGCGCAGTTGATTATGAGATTGATACCAACTTTTGATGTTCTTTTAAAGAAGCAATCATCAAAGCGTAACATGAATACAAGCTAATACTTAGGGGCAAATACAGATACATTATTCATTCTCCTTGAAAACACTGCATCCGCTCCATTCGAATATTACTGTCGGTGACATCGGTTTTGTCCGTTTGTAACGTACGATTCAAATAACACTTATGCATCATCAATGACAGGATGTGAGTAATATACTACTGCAATGAAATAAAATGATGCAGCAATAACCCTACTGACGAAGCAGAGATGGAAAAGAATGAGCTTATAGAAACAGATGTTACACGATTTCCAAATTATAAATTTGCCTGAATAAAAACAAAAGAATCATAAAATTGCAAATTTACCTTTAGATTATTTATATCAAAATATATTTGAATTAGAATAAGAATTTTCTTTCATATACAGGTGACAGTTAAAATATAAATATGTTCCTTCAAAATATTGATCGATTCATTATCCGATACCAAAAACATATACGTATAATTCTAAGACCTTGGCAGGTCATTCGTTATTCATCACTTCATTTACATCTTTTGAATTTTGTGGTCATGTTTTACGAACGCATAAAGGTTAACCTCGACAAAACCGAACTCTTTCAATCTCTTCTTGGGTTGGTCAACGATTATGACATTGAATCTTCTTTAATTATTCTGTAAATAATCCTTCGCCATTCAAATATAATTAAATCGAACGTCAGTTTCCGTACTCGTGTTATTTCTTTGCTAAGCAACGTCTTTGAATAGTTAATTAGGAAAATTGAAAGAAACAGATACGAGTCCTTGAGTTGGATTTTTAATCATAAATAAGACGAAAACATTTCTTCGAATAAAATCATTCTTCTTTCTTGTATTTGAAATCCCTAATTAAGTCAACGAGACTTTTGTTCTTCGCAGGAATTTCGAACAATTAAAAAGGCGCAAATCGGGCGTTGTATAAATCGGAAGTTCCGTAAATAAATTCCGAGGGAAATAGAGGAAAAGGCAGACGAAAACAATTGCCATCGCAAAAGGGGCATCCGGTTTTGGGGGCAAAAAACGGGAGAGAATTCGTGGAGCCAGTCTGGGGGCACTGATAAAACCCGGTCTCCCAGTATGGGCGTCCGGACAATGGCAGGAGACAAGGAACCGGAGGTCTGCAGCCACCGAAAGTAAAGAGAAGTAATAAGGGGATTGGATCGGAATTCCCGAATAAGTGGTGAAGGTGATGTATCTTAAGGTCACCATCCTGTGTCCTTTACAATCTTTTACGTAATTTTCTTCACATCCGTCACATATGGTTGAAATACAGAGAATGTTTGCTGCAAAAGTATTCCACATGTATTTTTTAAACATATAGAATATTAAACATATAATAATCTTTATATATATACAAATATATTATATAGATCAGATGTATCGGCGAAGCAATTGAGTATGCGTTACATTTCTAGTTGTTTCAAATATCAAAAGATAAACATTTATTGTCAGGATAATGTTATGTTTTAGATTCTTTGACATTAATATATCTGTTAAAACCCAATTGAAAAAATGAAATAAATTACAGTAAACCCATGTTTATATCGTTCCGTTTTAATTAAATAGTATACTGGGACTAATAATGCGCTGAGACTGTTCTAGTTGAGGTTGCTACGTTAGTTTGACATATAATTATGTAAAAAATACTAACTGATAATAATTAATAGCAAAGAAAAATGCTTGGATACTTTTATTTAAACTAAGACCATGAAAATATTTTATTTTCCAATAAAAGAATGAGTTTCCAAGAGTTCTAGCTGTCATTAGGCATTCCATACGGAATCAATTTGGAAAGAAAACATTATCCAGAATATCCACTCGAATATTATATACATAATGCGGACGGATAATTTTTTCCACTCTACATTACAAACATGTCAATCAGTATATTAAAATAAAATTCCTTATCGCTGTAAGATGAGAAGGACACTTTAGAAGGCAGAGTGCCTTGGAGCGACCTTGCAACGATGCAAGCACGTGTACGGATATACCGCTGCCAAAAAAAATCTTCAAAATATTTCCATGGGAGAAAACCGAGAAGTGATGAAGCTAAACGTATCCCCTAATTCATGCATGATCGAAGTTACGCGCACAGGAGTGAATATCACGCAAATTTTTACCGACATTCGAGAGATGATAACTGCCTCACAGACGACAACAGGTAGTGTCCGGAGTGGACGCATCTGTGAGATTTCAGAGAGGAAAAACGTTAAAAACACGATCAAAGTTAAAAAATAAAAGAATAATCGAATTACTCGAGCATTAATTTATTTCTTGGGAACCGGAAAACAAATCCGAGAAGGATTCAGTTAAAGGTTGAGTTTTCATAGATTTTAACAAGTCCAGATACTAATAAACCTGTAAAATTTACAGTTTTGTTTTTTCTTTAGAAGCTGTTTGCTCCTGTTGAGAATTCTTGTGCAACCATTATGAGATGTTAGAGTCCCAAGGCAAGTAAAAAACTGTCGATATACTGTTTAGCATAATCGTATCGGTCGTGCTGAAGTTTTACCACATTTCATTTCAAAAACCGTGCATTTGAAGAGGAGATTCGTATAAAATTCCACCGTTATTAGCGCTATTGATCATCCAAATTCCTCTCGTTTGTACCGAACGAGGAATCTTCCAAAGGATGGGGTAAAGGACCATCAAATATTATTCGCGACGGAGGCGACGCGTAGCGATGAGTCTCGAAAAAAGGCTTCGGAAGAAAGTCGACAAAAAACAGAAGAAACGCGATTACGGGACTGCGTTTGGGGAAAAGCGTGGAATTGTCGGGGGCGTGGGTGTGGAGACAGACTTCTGGCGCCGAGTTTAAATTTAAGTCATCCGTCTTCGGAGATGGAGGAGGCGACCGATAGAGGTGCTTGTCTAAACTTTGGCATCCACTCAAGGTCATTCCCTCCCGCCCTACTGCCCTCCCTCCACCACCAATGGACCGAGTTGAATGGGCCCGGGGATGTTTTTGGAATGCGTGCGAAATGCCTTCCCACACACAGTTCACGTCTCCTATTTACGAGGGGTTGCGTTTTTTATCTGCTACTACTCTGTTGTGAAGCATTCGCTGATTCGATTATTTGTGGTTCAACAGAAGTGATAAAGTGACTGCGAACCGAACCCAAGACCCCCACATTCCCGCCTTACTGCTATTATTCTGTTCAATCTTATATCGAACTTTCGAGCTAAGTTTCCTAAACCAAAGGTTATTCAGGTGGTCATCGTAATATTCAGGTTACATTAGAATATATGAATCAGATTGTTAATTTGTTATCGCGATAAATATATTCCATTAGTTCATCAGAATCATTACAACCAGCATTAGTTAGTTAATAATTCCATTAGATAAACATAAATTGTTCTATTTGTTGATAATTGTGGCTATTTGATCATTACCTATACCAAAATAACGTGGAAACTTGGAGAAGTACTTTTAAGCCTCATATTGTAATGCTGAGACATTGCGAAACGATTCCTATGGTAATACAGAGGATGTCGCGTGGTGTGGAAGGTGGGTAAGCATTCCATGTGTTATATATGATCGGATAATTAAGTATTCACGTGCGAATACATTTGCATCCTCAGCCAGCGGTACCTGAATCTCAAGGACAAAATTCAGCGAGTGTAAAAAATGTGCTTCGAATTGCTTATGCAAGTCATTCGTCGAGTTTCAAACTCCTTAACGTTATTCTTTTATCAATGGGTCGGAAGAGTGGATGTCTCAATAAGTTTACAACTCATTGTCGCAGAAAATTAAGGATTATAATCGCTGAATTTTTATGGATATATTCGCATTACGTAATTGTTATTCCATAGATTCTAATAAGACTTGAAAATAAATGAAAAATTCTTTGTATTTTTCTGTTGGTAACATTTTGTAGAGGTGATGTAATGGAAACTTTGATCGAGTTAAGCATTAAAATAAGAAATATTCCTGAACTGGTGAAAATTCCGCAATAAATTTTTAATCCATTACTATCCTTCATACGAACCCATTAAAAATATAGATAACGTACATGTAAAACAAGGACCACGAGGAAACAAAAAAAATCACCAACTATGCTTTCGTAGTTTTAGGTCTTTTCAAATGAAAACTGGCAATATAGCTAATACGATCCTACGCAAGGAGGTATTTGGAATGCCATTCCTTTACTATTGGTCCATCCCAATATTAGAGGTTATTTCTCCCTTTACAAAGACCGTGATGATAACGGATATGTATGAGGCTATTTTTGGAACGATATAAATCAAAGGAACCTTTTTAGGGTGTGGCGAGAATGCCCTGGGCGAGCGATTCGTATCTTCGATTGCGGAAAAATAATAGAAAGCTTTTCTATTGCTCGACTCGCAATAACTATCCTTCAAAGTATACGACCGACTGTATAAGATTTTAACGATGAGCACAAGAGCCATCTAGGATTCTTACGTAATCAATACCTTTCATTGAAAGACTCATTCGAGCATCGAAATCGTTCAGTGAAAATCGCTTTTATTCATAAAAACTCAAAGTTGAATAACTGATTAATAGGTCTGTTAAATCCATTTAAATATCAACTATTGCAGCTGATGAGCTACTCGTATATTTAATCGCCCGAAGTAAAGACAATTATTATTATTATATTTGGACGGAAAATTATTCAATAAAAGTAAAAAATTCGATTAAAAACTCCCGAATCAATGATTAGAACACACAAATATAGATAAGATGTAAGATAAGATAAATATATATAAGATGAATAGTTTATGGAACCACATTAATAGTTAAATTTCATAAAATTGCTTTTCATACAGTTCTAAGGATGTGAAGAGCCATAATGAGCAAATAGTTGGGCAGAAACTTCTGTCTTTTACGTAGTTGTATTTATATACAATAAATACGCTCCCATCAACAATGGAATAGAATAAATAGAAATTGTGTTCCTCTTGAATTCATTTCGAGAAAAAGTTCCGGGGAAATTTGTAAACATAATAGCACGAATTCAAAATAAGCAGTCTCTTGCTATAGCCACGAATCAGAGAGGTTTAAGAAAACAGTACCAAATAGTGATGTAATATATATTAGCGAAGGACTTATTACGTCAGATTCCAGCAAATTTCGGGGTACACTATAGGAGTATTTGGAGACCGTCAATGATTTCAAGAGAATCATATAGTTAGCTCAAGGTGAACAAACAAAATATCTGCATATTAAGTGGCTGTTTATGGTTCGTCTCTCACTTTAGCAAGTCCTTGGGCATTTACAGCAACACTCATTTTAATGGCAGTAAAGTGCATTGCATGTTTCTTTTTCTCGAGAATTATGACTCTGAATTGCATCAAAATAAAATTTATACCCATTCTCTTCGGATATATCTGTAAATTTATGAATTGCTAATTTTTTATCGAGATATGCACACTTTTTTACAATTGAAGAACAATTATAAACTAATTGAAAGGTAAATCAAGGGTTGAATTAATATTTTTAGGCCTATTGTTCAATATTGCTGATTTTTGTTCTGCAGTATTAAATATTCCGAAAAATAAATCTAAGAAAAAAACTACATAAATACTGTGCATTTTTAATATAATATGATAGTAAAATGAAACATAAATCACGAAGTAAATTTATTATATAGCTATTTTGATTAATGAATTGATAATCTAAAAATTCTTCATTTCTTCACTGTGCTTTCAGTTGTTGCATAAATAAAAATTATTTATTTGGATATGAATTGGAAATCTATTAGATCAGATTGGTATATATAAAAATAAAGTTGTTAGTTCCAATTTTTTTCATATACATTTCGAGCATTAATTTAAAAAATATTTTTTGCTATATTACTGTTAACAGCCAAATATCTTTTTGCATCCTACGAGTGAGACCATAATATATTTACGCTGGAAATGCAAAGGTTAAAGGTAATTACATTATTATACGCGGAGAAATATGTTAATAATGTAACTATAGATATCGATAAGCAAAATGATAGATAAGATTAGCTTTATAATACGTTTTCACCCGTTAATCATCATCATTCGATGAAATACTTAATGTAAATAGTGCACATGAACTAAAGCTTCATTTTTCTATTCACGCATAAATTACGGATAAGTAGTAAAGTAAATACTTTCTGTCGGTAGATACGGAATGAGAAACTTATATTTTCACAATAAACCTCAGACTTTTAAAAATGTTTCCCAAAACTTCTTAAGATCCAAAATCAAATCCTCGAATTTCTAGGACTCGAACACTAAAATCGATGGCCTCCGGGATTCGAAATCATGACCTCAACATCGTGGAGTCGTCTGACGACTTTCTCAGGTGTCGAGGATAAAAATAGACCGATCCCGTTAAAGAAAGACGGCCGATTAAACAGCGGTTCTTAATTTTGACAATTCAGGGTACAATATGCCATTGCTACGTGAATGACGATTTCATTTCTAACATCCATCTTACTCACATGAGGAATCAATGGTTTATTCATTAATATTATTAATGTTATCAAAGTGAATATGCCAATGGAATAAAATACTGTTACATATCACTTATATTAAGATAACAAATTGAGAAGGTTCACTTTCCATAATTATAGTTTTCCAATATCAACAGATAATGTATTCTATTTCCAAGTCATTTTTTGATTAATTTTATAAAGCTTAGCTATAGTATATAGTATAGCTTATATAATGAGTTAACATCCCTACAGGAGCTGAAAACGTTTAGATCTGAAGGGAATACAGGATTAATAGATGTCCGATGATTTATTCATGACTTCAAAAGGATAAAAATCAACAGGAGCGGGAAAATTTACAAAACGTGACCAGAACTATTGTTTCACATTTATTCAGATTTATTCTCGTACGATCAATTTATTCAACCAAACATATCTCTTTGGAAAGTCCCTTCCTTAGGGAAACGAAATTCAACAAACATTTTCAACTCTTTTATATTGTAAGGGCCATTCCTGATGGATTCCCGAATTTATTTTTCCTTCTATATTAATTACTATATTTTTATTTAAGAGTATTTGAATTGTATCGTGAATTTTTATTTTTATTTATTTAGAATATTTATTGTTTTTGATCATTGATTGCTTTGACTAATAGCTGTACTACCGAATACAATCAATGGAGAGATTTAAATTAGAATTACAAAAGGTTTATTGATTTAATTACAATTTTTTAACAGTTCCAAGTAATTAAGATTAATATAATATTAAATAAAATATATATAAATAATACCTTAAAGCATACTTTAATGCATTTGTAAACCAATGTATTGTTGTTTATGCAAATACAGCCTCGTAGGCTTTTTCCTTCACGATTTTTACGGTAAAAATAACTGTACGTGATAATAATTTTGAAACATCTCGATTCATTAAGGATGCTCCTTAAAGAGTCGCATATGAATTCCAGATATGATTATCGTGTCCTCATCTTAATGCGATTTAATGATTCTAAGGGACAGAGTAACGCCTTAGATTAATCGGCTGTATATTCAAATGCCACATGTTCATGTATTGACATTATATGGATGTTGCAAACACTTTGCCATATGATAAGTAAGCATTGCTAATTTCAAAAACGGCGTATCATTAATTCTAGAATGCTATTTAGATAATCATTTCTTAAAAATTCTGTTTTCTTTCAATTGCAAAAAAATGCAAGAGAATCTGCGATGAGAATTTGAAGTTCCTTTTGATGAAAAATGCACTTAAAAGTACTTTGTCGTATAAAATTTTGACCTAAAATGTTTTGTTTAAGAGAATCAACTAATTCCATCTGATCGATAAAATTACGGAAATATTTATCTTATTCAGTAAATGTCCCAAACGACTCAAAAAAATGAAAAATATCGATTTATATACGAACGTAGAATATGTCGGATTTGCAAAGTTGTTATTAATGTTATAATTTGAAAGTATCTCTGAAAAATAATTAAAAAATTATTATTATTATTAATTATAAAACTAATATTTGAAGGCGTGACATCGTGGAAAGCCATAATAAAATAGAAAAACTTTGCAACTTTTTAATTTCCACAGAAAAGTTTCTATGGAAATTACAAAGTTTTTACATTTTACTATATATATCACGTAGCTTGATAAAATATATCACGTACATAATAATTAATAAATAATTTCCGTGGTATTTATTCATCAATTCACTCTCATATAAAACGTGCGTCTGAAGCACACGAAGGATAGAGGAGCGAGCACGTGGCAGAACGATAAAGCAAAAGCGATCTTTGGATTTCGAGTGTTGGTCCACTTAATTGACCCTTGGTGAGGAAGTGAGAAAAAGAAGATGCTTAGTTTCAATGACGGAGACTGCAGCGGGTGTTGAACCGGTGATAGCCTTGGTGAATGGCTAGTGGGCCTCCCTCAAGGCTAAGAGGAGTGTAAGGCGAGTAGATAGAATGTGAGGGGGTAGAATATATTATAGTGAGGGTGAAGGACGCGATACACGAGCGTGTGCTATTTGTGGGAGGGGTTTAGGTGGGAATGGCTAGAGGTTAAAGTACATAACGGCAGGGCAGCCTTGAGACAAAGAGATTAGAAATGGTGGAATGGCATTCGTTAGGATGAAAAATGGTCTCTCACGAGTCCGGATTTGCATATGGTAGCGCCGATTTGGTTTTTCCTGGAAAAGGAGCCCTTGCAAACTACATCTAGCGCCCACCGAGAATTCCTCTCCTCTGAGTGTTGTCACACGGATTCGCTGGAGTTCAAAATAAATAAATGACTTCGGAAAGGGTTTCTCGGAATTCAGGCAACATTGAAATATGGATGGCCTCACTTGTTTATGTCTCCACGAGTATTCTTTGTATCGAATCGGGTATCGATACCGAGTAAATTGTACCTGGGGATTATGAGGAAATTTATTTATAATATTAGCTTAAAAATAGATTCTTGGAATCTTAATAAAGTATTAAATCTCCTTTAATTCTTCATTATTATCCTAAAAGTCGTCTTTCGGCGTTTTACCGTTTGTAAATGTTGAAACAGATATTAAAAATTATTTTTTCATTTCCTAAGAAATTGATTAGAATCACACTCAATTCGCAGCGGATTTTCAAAACTGTCCAACTGAAACATTTCCTTCTTCAGTTGAAAGAGCACCGCACTTTGAACAGCTGGAGCACAACGTCGACGTGGGCATATGGAGGGCGTCAGCAATCGCAAAACAAAAATGTTTCAACTGCTTAGGTTGGTAGCTTTCGGAAGAAACATATGACACCGAGGATATTTTCATTCTTTCAATAAATTCTGAAAAAAAAGAATCATCGATTAAAAACTTCTCCCTCAAAAGGTGTGAGGTAATTGTTTATAGAAGTGAACGCAAAGATAATTGGAGTAAATAGCCGATTATTTGCTTCAAATACCGAACAAATTACATCAGTCACACACAAAAGTATCAAAAGAATGTAAGGACTGTCGTAAAATAAATCGGAATTCGTATCGAATAATTGAAGCTTATAATAGTATGAGGAACGGAGTACCATCGGATCACAATGAAAGTAATGTGGTACGATTATATAATTCAGTATTTTAGAGGAACAAAGATGGCTTTGAGACATACACTCTTTGGTCTACTAAATATTTTGATGCGTAACATACGTGATGATATTTACTAAAGCACTCCGAAGTTTAAATTTGTCATTTTTTAACTCTTACACGTTATTCTTTTCTAAAAATATGCATTCGCTAAGCGACTATTAATTTTAAACGATGAGGAAACTCGTTTCTCCAGAGCTCAATTAGGAGTCAACCCATGATATACGAGAATGGGAAACCTTTCGTGCAGATGTAAAAAAATCAATCGGAAGGTATTTCTGCGAATTCGGGAGAGGGCTTAATTGAATTCGAACTTATGTTGGGACCTGAACAGTCCGTGAAGTTGTATTTGAACGGCAATATACGACGAAGATGTGGTTATCCTTGGGGAGGTTTGATTTTTATGGAGGTATCAACTACTTTTTTAGACAGCTTCATTGATAGATAAAAATCGCCAAGGAATGCGGTGTTAGAGATAAAATCAAACGGAAACGTTTCAATTCGTTGAACAACACTCAGCCTCTCGTGCCTATTTGTTGAGGAGATCGTTCTGCGAGGAATTTCTGATATCTCCTTGCAGTTTCCATCATCAATTATAAATCGGTTAAAATTTCATCTCCATAGAGTTTGATCATACTGTGCGTAGTGGATTCAACAAGACGATTGAATCTATTTGTTTTCCTCAATGATTATTCAAAGGTCAAAAGCGTATTAACATTACATAATCACCTAGAATAGAGTATTTTTCGATCCAAATCAATCAGATTTCAAAGCTACATATAAACTAGGAAAATTTCTCTCAGATTTCGACCGCATGTGCATTATGAATAAATATATCTGTATAATAATAGAACTAATCTAAGATCTTCGGTCTCATTACTTCCATTACCTACATTAAAACTTTGGTGTATGTATTCCACATATATCACGATGTCATCAAAATTTCACTATTTCATACACATATTCATGCGAAGATGTTGTTTCTACTAATGGACAGGGGTGCTACTGAACTGAAATCAATGCTGTTTACGATAATGTACAATTTCAAGGATAAAACGTATCTGAAGTTTAATGGAGTGAGAGCAAAATCATAAAATGTATACCAATTACGATTTTGTACTCGATCAGATTAAAAAATGGATATATACAGAGAGGTAATTTATAATTTTAATCGAAAGGAATACGCTTCCAATATTTTTATAATTTTGGATATTTTAAAAATTGAAATGATCGTTCAAAAACTCGTAAAATTAACGATTTCGAATGATACCAGATAAACTTTTGCGAAGAAAATAAATAATGAAATTCCTTTTCGATGCGTAGCTGTTGTGATGTGAACTTGGACCACCGAAGCGTGCAAAAACCATCAACTTAACATTCCGAAAGAAAAACAATATGTTTCCAAAATATTTAAATTACCAATCCCTTCTTGAGCGATGAAGGGAGCACATCCATAAAAGAAGGAAGGTTGGCTGGGATTGATGGTTTGTGTGGGAAGAGCGTAGTGGAGGGTTGTAGAGTCCTTGACCATTCTGCCGTAGTCCATGTCAACGAACGCGCCATTGTGGGCGGCTTCACATGAAAGATGTTTAGCACTTGGGAAGGGCAAATTCGATCTGGAAAAATCTTTTCTATTTTTATAAGCGGTGAGTGAAGAGCCGGAATTTTCCGCATTTTTACTTCCGTTTCCACCAAAGGAAAGAACCATTTGATTTTACATCTGAGCGTGGGCAGTATAAAGTCTTAAGAGTTAAAACTCCAAAGGAAAATAGTTTTCCTCACATCATAAGTCTTCTAAAAATAGTTTATCGGACATGAATTTTCTTAAATAACTTTTAAAAAATATCGAATGTTAGATATAAATGAAAATAAATTTAAAAGAGTTACATTACTCGTAATATAATTTTTACTTCAAGAACAAAAACTTTTGTTGAAGTTTAATGTAGTTAAATGCGATTTTTCCAAAAATTACTTATTTTTGCATATTATTTCAAGAAAATTATATTATAAAAGTATAATGAAGACATAATTAAAATCATAAATAAGAGAAATATATACATTGAAATATTATGAAACAGAGTCAATAAATGAATATTTAATAAATTTTGAAATATCTTCGTGGAATTAGATAATGATTATAATAGGTTCCATCGGTCATAGGACTACACTGATAATTCTGGCTTTTGGTCGCTCTAATCACCGAATTAAGCAAATTTATCGCTGAAATTTAAAATATCTAAACAGACAGTTATTGTTCATTTAAAATTTCATATTATTAATAAATTGATTCAAAAGAAATATATCGATAATCCCCGATTCGTAGGATGTTTATCTTTCAGCGAACGATGATACATTTTTAGAATAGCGTCAATGCATAGAATACGCTTCCAACGTTTGATACAGATCAATTGCTATTATTGGCAGATACGAAGATTTTAACGCTCGTTTGATTTATGTAAAGCGATGGTTAAGTGATGTCAAAGAGCCGATTGCTTTGTGGAGCAAGCTTTACTCGCTAAAGGAATAACACCTCGCAGACTGTTTCCATTCCTAAGTCACTTGTTGACAACGTTTCAGACGAATAAGCGACGCGTTTCTGCGCTACGAAAGGTATCTTCGATGGACCAGAAACTGCGAAAGGGTTATCGATGATGGATGTGAACAGCTTGTTGAGTGCGGGCAATGACGTATGCGAAAAAATAGACGAGAGACTGAAAAATGCCCTCAACGTACATTAGAGTGCATAATCAGTCTCCTGCATGAGTGCATAAGAAGCGGATGAGTGCATTTTTAAAAATTTTAATGCCATCATAGGCGGGAGAGAACTTTCTTCAATAACTCAGCTCCCTTGTTGAGTTGAGGGAGAATTTATGCAGTTAATCATTCGGAATGAAATGAAAAAATAAAATTCAGCTGTTTTATTCGCCGTAAAACTTGAAAAAGGTAGAAGGAATTCTTAAGCTTCCTTTTTAGTAGTATTTAGCTACATTGCATTAAAATTATAAGGCGATTTCATGTAAAGAATAAACTATTTAATGACATCCCATACGAGTTTACGAAGTGTAATAATTAATAATTATTGCAATGTATTGACATTCATTAATAAATAACAATTGAAAAGTAAATTCATTATTAATTTCATAAGTTCGTTCGTGAACTAAAAAGTCAAGATACTCAGTATTTTTAAAGAGGATTTTGTTTTTCACCCGTAACTATGCTTTCAACATTAAGAATTGTCGCTGTAAGTGTCCATCCAATAATTAACTCATAATAAAATTATAAATTCCTATTTAAAAATTTCCAGTTCATAAGGTTACATTTTTTAAAAATTAGTTTTTTGGGTTGTCTATCATTTGAAATCAGTCATTAATTTGATACAATTAATTTATAGTATCTTTTGTTTTTACAAAGCTCATCATAAGTTGATCAAATCTACAATAATAATTCACATCGCATATGAAAAGAGGATCCGCAAGAAAACACGGAATCAGGCGTTCATATCTCCACTAAGAGCGATCGCTTATTGGCTCTTCCTGAAGAGAAAAAAAGCCTCCATTTGTTCACAGTTCGCCGGCTCTTACATAAGAGAGGTTACAGTTATAGAGCAACGGATATTTCTTAGAGAAGGAATCTAAATGGGGTAGCGAGGAAAAAAGATGACCCGAATCCTTGAGAATTCGCGAAATGCTTCGCAGAGAGGGGAGGTGGGGGGGAGCGCTCCTCGTGGCATTGCAAGGACGTCGTGCCGAATACCTCGAAGAAAATGCTCGGAAAAGGAGAGAAAAAAAATCTCGGCTGCTTTAGAAAGATTTTTTGCCATCTGCTGTAACCTCAAAAATCCCTTCCTACATGAAGACTCTCTTCTTCTCTCCACGCATTTCGTTTGGCCATTTTCCGTTTAAGGCCATTCGTACTCTTCAACGCAAGCGTAAATATTAAATTTAATTACTAGGATTACGCATGTACGCTTAATATAACAGAAGATTTGAAACCAAGCCAAATTTGTAATTTAGTTCACAGTAGTGCTTCAAGTATGGCAACATGACGAAAGTAGATTTCCGTATGCGAACCATAAAATTTCGTCATTCCCAAGTACTGCTATCGACGATGTGGAATTATCATTTTGTTAGATATAAAGTTTAAAATGGATCGAGTAGCCCTGATAAATGTTAATATTTTTCTATTCCCTGCAATAAATGACTTTCTCTTCTCATTCTATTTGCAAATCAAAGTAGGTTTCATTTCATTTCACATAAATCGGCTTATTTCTGAGAGCATACGATGTAAACAATGTAATTGCTGATGGTTATTTTCCATTTTCTGGGTTCCTACGATAATGAAATATAACGTTTAACCTTAATATGCGTACTTCAGAAATAATAAATTGGAATCCAATAAGTTTTCATCTATTCTCTAAATGAGAACCCATTTATAAAATCATTAATAAAATGATAATTTTCAATGGAATCATTTAACGCTTAAAGAGTAAATATTAAATAAAGGATGATAGGAAACGAAGATTACCTTCGATAGCTATTTCAAATCGATTCATTCCATAACCTCCCGTTACGGGTTCTTCTCATTAGTCAGGGACATCATCTCGAAAATCGATATCCTGTGACAAAAGCAATCATTAACGCACATCCTGCTGCTTTTGAGCTAAAAATATTCATGAATACAAAAGCGCATTTTGCGAAACCTGCTCTGTGCGCCAAATATGGAGATACGTGGCTGACAGACCGCTGGGCTCAGCGGGGCTTGGTTCGTTTCCTGACACCGGCGGACTTTCAACTCGCCTATGTCCTTCGGAGAATCGTGAAGAGTGTATTCAATCACGGCCTTCGGGACGATCATAAAATATCCACTTCTCGGTAGTGGGTTAATGGCAGAGAAGTGTACACAGCGAGTGAATCGATAATGTCTTGAATAAATTCGCGCAATTATTGGGATATTAAACGCCAAAACGGACGGTGGGGTCTAAGTTCTTCAGAATGGTGTTTTAAATCACTTGACGTTTTCCATTGCCTACTGATTGATACTTGCCTGATGCCCTCAATGCGATTAATCTATGGATTTCTATAATTAATTTACGTTTCTTAATCCAATTATTAATTAACCCAGTCTAAGATTTATTGATTGGAAAAACGCTCACCAAGGATAACCTCATATCATTTTAAAAACGCTACCTTCCTGTTTAAATTTCATATTACCTAGAAACGGAGAGGAAGTGAAGAATCTGGGTTCGATTCATAGTCTTTCTGACCTTTTTTATGTCTACTTATCAAGGAAAATATTACATTCTATTCTTAGCATAGAATTTCTTTTACCAATTTCACTTCAGTTATGAGTGATTTTCTGAATAAATAACGAAAATAACTAATGAGGAGGAGTAATTTTAGACGCAAATTTAATGTATTCTTGTATTATTTAATTTTGTAATAATAAATTAAGAACAAAAGGTAGACTGGAGGAAGAAGAAAATATGCAACTTGGAAAATAAACTGAGAGGATGTGACTCTATTAAAAAACAACCTAATCTGAGTCCTCGATAAAATTGCCCTCCGCAAGAATATTAGTGTCGTGGAATGATAGCGCACGATCTTGATAAGCGTCCAAAGAAGAGCTATTGCTCGAATGCATTTACCAGCAAATGTCAGAGGAGGGAAATGCAGGTGCGGCATAATGCGAAAGATATGTTCCGGAAAATGATCCTCGGAAATGCATCGGTTGTAAAAGGGACGAAGAAATTCGGTGTTTTTCGAAGGATTGTCGATAAAAGGATGAAAAGAAGGCGAATCTCGAAAGACTTCTCCAAAAGGAATATTCTGTTGGTGAATTTACGTAAAGAGAGAATAAAAATACCAAGGGAGAAGCTCATACATGGGAAGATATGAAAATATACTTGAATTTCAAAAGAAAAATTTTTTTCGGATTAAAATTAACTGAAAACAACTGGGATCAAAAGAACCATTTAAGTACATCTGCACTGAACTCTCGTCGTATTTTCAGATGTTGATTGGAATTAAATTCCCATACATAAAAATTTTGGAGAATTGCTTTGTTTCAACTTAAATCAACATTAAATGTACACTCTCATACAATCTCTTGGACGGAATTTTTTTGAGCCGGGATTCGAAACAAGGACCTTAAGCATTTGAAAGTGCGCTCACCTCTCCGACACCGAGGTCGCCCAAGTATCCTTCTAAATCAAAAAGAAATCACAAATCTTAAATATTTTATTTGCAAATGAAGAGAACGGAGCGTAAATACGTTATCATAGAACATTTAATCTTTCATAAGTTTTGATCGATAAAATTCTCCTTTCCTTACTAAGCTATCGTCTTATCTAAATACTTCGCCATCTGAAAACTAGAGACCTTATTACGATAAGCAATTTCCAAGGATGTGTGCCCACTCAGAAACAATCCAAATTGAGGCTATGCAGTCACTTTTAGTCTATTTCTGGTCACCCAATCAGTCATTGATAACATTCAACAGGTATGCTAATTCAGAAGACTCTCCAGAAGGGTTCACTGGGTACATCCTGACCATTCAACTCGTCGAAGCTATGAAAACCCGAGTTATGAACCCATTTAATCTCTTCTTTCACTTCGCTGTTGACATTGATTCCCGCCGAACGGCGCTGCATTCCGTTATCCTTTCTCTGGGCATTCGGAAACTTTGCCGAAAACAAAACACAAATTTATCGCTTCGTAAATAAAGCGGAAAGCCAATCGGGTCCTCGGACGAAATATGGGACGTCGATTTTCCTCCTCGAATTTTAAGTGCACCACTCGACCGAGTTTCATAATGCACTCTAAAGCGAGGAAACCTTAATAAATTAAACGGAGAGTGTAATGAACTTCGGAAAATACCAGAAGAAGGTTGAAAAAAGAGCGAGATAAGGGCAGGGCGGCCATGCGTGTCGAAATATGCGCAAGGAGATTGCGTGATAGGGGAGTCTGGAAGGGCAAAACAGATGGGACCGCCGATACGGGACCATCCCCACCTGAGGTCCTCCGTTCGATTCGCAGGTGCGTCTCATTGACCCCTCTCGTGTCCCATTGTCCATTGAATATTCAGATGACTTTGTATGCTAAATATGCCAAAAGAGTACATGGAAGTAGTTCTTAATTCTAACGACATAAACAACTGGACTCATCCTTTTTTTCTGCACTTCAGTGTTAAACGGGTTTATGTGATATTCCTCTCGTAAATCCCAAAAAATTAATAAATTAAAGGCACTTGCTTGATTTGTTTTTGAAGCGTTCGTTGAACAAAGTGGCAAAATTCGTGAGTTAATTTCGTCGCATCAAAACATTCAAACATCGTTCCTTCATTTATAAAGTTAATCACGACAATATTCTTTGAATTCTCAATAATAATAACTTTACCTCTTAAAGGATGTAAAAAACTTAGAAAGATCAGATATTTACTTTAGAGGTAGTTCACAATATATAAAAGATATAATTTCACAAATTTAATTTCAGCTATTATTGGCGATATCAAGTGGAATTAGTATGCTAAATCTGTGTCTACAAACATATATAAATAAACATTGTACTTAAACGTTTTGTTACTTTATTCATATGAATAATGCAATAATTTAATTTGATTGGTGCAGATTTTCACTATGGTTGTTTCCTTTTCACTTTTATTTTATATTCTAATAGTGCACAAAATGCGAAAAACTCTATTCACATGTAATAATTTAGCATTCCACGCTCGCATCTGTAACTGAAAGATACATATGTGGCGGAACCAATGTTTGAACATCAAAGAGGTAATGCAGTATAAAATTATTTTTTCTTATTTTTGTATCTTTCACGATGAAATTACGTTAACGACCTGACAATCTATCTCCTTCGATTCACTGTCGGATAGAAGAAAAGAAACAAATGACCCATCAAGAGAACGAGCCCCAAATATAATTAACTATCTTAACTTTGCTTCCAACCTTCCTTTGAAATTTTCTTAAAAATATTCTCGTTAGCTAGCGAACGCGAATAGTTAAGCATACGCTTGGGACATTTCCACGACTGATGCAGAGAATTTATTCCTGAAAATACAACTATTTGAATTTAACTTAAAATCAATTTCATTTAACTTATTTATTATTTAAACAAAGAATTCGTATGATCATACAAAAAATAACTATAGTGGAAATTAATTACATTGGGTTTTCTATGTTAATATATACTTCTAAGTATTGTAACAGTAGAAATAAATCAAAAGATTGCGATTTTTAAGTTACAACTTCAGCGATATATTCCATATATATCCTTATGGCATAAGAAACGAACAAATCCATGAATAAAGTATTATTTCAAACCGCTGAGTACAGCGTTGTTTATGTCATTGTTAAAAGGATTAAAAGGCGTATAAGTTACAAATGAACGTTGAAAAATACGAATCAATAAATAGTAGATAAGAAGCTTGAAAAACTTCAGTATAAGAAAAAGTTATGAAAGATACTGTACAACGCAATGAATCGAATAAAAATAAATCTGCGATAATTTTGTTATTTTCATTCAGAAAAAAGAAGCGAGAAAGAAATAATCTGAGATGACGTTCATAAATCGAGAGTTGGACCGTCATTGTACGGGAAGGCATGGATATCGAACCGTTTGATAATCAAAAAGTACGACGACAACGGAAAACATATCGGGCAGAAAATAAGAACCGGCTCTCTGTCCACCCGTTGAACTCTCTCATAAACCCCTCGCCTCCATTACGTAGATACAACACCGACCGGATAGTGGTGGGGGAAGCGCGCAGATTCCACGAAAGCAAGGTCGGGTCGAAATATATCGGAACCCCCTCTACGGTCGAGGAACCCCACCTTTTCCGTGGCTGAATTCTTCCCCCGACTACCGAAGCCTCGAAGCAGACGGGAGTTAACCCCCACCCGGGATTAATCCCCCTTACCACCTACGACTCGCCTACACCGTCTCAAGGCCGAAGAGGCCAACGGTCGGTGAGCCGACATCAATAATGTCACTGCGACCGCATCCCTCGTCCGTAACATCCTCTATCTGCACTACAGCGTGAATTAGCGATGATATACGACCGCAGGGTCTTTTGGAGCTGCAGCTTCGGTAGTACATCTTCGAACGGTGGTGCTTCCGCGGGATTACTTCGCATCTTTTGATATTCTGAAGAAAACAGCTTGCACCGATCGAGTCATCGGCTGATTTCAAATTTGATTCACGAGATGCGTGTCGAAGCTGATAAAACGTTATTCCGTGAATTCGTTACTTGTTTCGCCAATGAAAGATGCTGATAAAAAGAAATATTTGCATCTGAAAAGTTATCGATAATGTTTATCATAACAGAATTTACGAGTGCCATTCTGTTGAGAATTCACGAATTCACTCTTCGAATTATCCATTAATCGTTTGCCAAAATTTCTCCAAACCAAAAATCCTATCAAAAAAATGATATTTGAATGGTCGTCCTTTGCAATCTGTACAGTCTTTATTCTCCATCGTCGTTTGAATCCCTTATATAAGCTTCATTGCTTTGTTAAATAGATACTGCTTTCGAATCAAGAACAGCGATGCATTTATATTTATTCTACATTCGATGAAATTATTTCAAATATTGCAATTAAAATGAAATCAATATGAGAAGGCGTGACTTCGTGGGATGCCATAGTAATAAAAACATCGTAATACTCTTCCAAGAGGTTTGCTTTATTAAAATGTTACCCGAGGAATTTTTAATACTTGTTGCATCTTTCAACAAGACCTAAATTGCTTCTACATGTTACTTCAGGATTGTGTATTCGATATATACACATATAAGTGGCTGCTCATGTGTGTGTAAATAAATATTTTTGAGTGACCATTAATAAACAAAAAGAGAAATATTAAACTTATCAACTATTATAAAATAGTCACACGATACTATGAAATAGATCTCAATTGCATGTAAGCACCAAGACATACTCTTCTTTGTCACTGCATTATCTTTTCAGCCACATATTGATGCAATAACATTTCAAGTCAAGTACATTATTTTTGACTTAGAGACATTCAAAGTGACTGAGTCACATATTCAATAAATTCGTGCAAATATTTAATGCGTAGGTATCAACTCGATTCGCTTTGGAGCTATTCAAGCAGAAGGGTGTACCCCGTTATGCGAGTACTCAAACACGAGGTAAATAACCCCAACGGGTAACGGAGACCCCTGTACCCTCTGCTATCACTTATGTGCAGCAGTGCATTCCAGGAAGGCGTTTCTCCCTCGAATGCAAGAGTTGAATGGAGAGAGCGGTGGTGCTTTAAATCCCCTCTTTCGGAAGAAAACTACCCGATCGGAATGACCTAATGTTCTAGTTTTAGGAGGTTATGATTTTTTATTTGGGATGGAACGAAGTGGAACAGGAGCTGAAACGCCGAAAGGCTGACGTTTTCATTAGACGCTGTTTGAGGATGTGAACAAGAGAATTAAAGGGAGAAGTTGTAAGAATAAACGTAATAAAGATGGATGAATGAACATTAAATTCAAATTCACAGTTTATCAATTAAGGCGATTAAAGTGAAATTTAATGAATGAAAATGTACACGACATTAAATAGAAACAAAACATACAAGTCAGCAATGTACTAGTTAGAGTTCCACTGGGTTCTTCAACAAGAATTATCAATTTATTTTTGTGGTGAATAGTTCATACACATATATGAATTATCATAATTAAACTTACTAGTTACTAGTCTTTAATTTCTTGTATCTTATCGTATTTACTGCGATAATCAACAAAGTATCAAATCAATGTATTTCTGTTAAGGTTTTCCTACACTTGGTATTCTAAAAAGAGCGACAAGTTAAACCGGTAGTTTATTCAGCATAATTACTCCGTATTTTAATGGATTAACAGAAAAACTTTCCAATATTATAAGTACTTCAAAGCATCAAGCAGAAACAATATCTATTCTCATCTCGCGAAATACATCGGCTCAAATTGCAACACAGGCGACAATTGCTTTCAAAGCATTTGACGAAAGCAGAAGACTCCACAGCAGCAAGTGTTTTTTTTATGCGATTAAGCATTCAAGGGAATATTCAAAAGAGCATTCAAATTCCATTCAGCGGTTAAACTAGGCATAGGCACGTACTTATAAGTGAATGGACTGCCAAACGAGTAGAAATCCAGGCATACCGCTTTGACATTACTGCGAAACCTTGAAGGTAGAAGGGATGGCCCATTGACTGCTAAAAATAAAATAATCATGACTTTTATCATGCAATCTCGAAGATTACCAATTGAGTGGGACAACGAAGGGCCATATATATGAAAGGCACCATCTTGTGCCCAAAAATAAATGTGAAGGTAGTCCCTTTAAGTATTTTTAAGAGACGTACAAAAAATGGAATTGAATGGAAATAGCTGATTGAATTTCGATTCGTGAAGGTGTAAAAAATTGGAAGATTTGAATTATAATATTACCGGTGTAGCATAAAATAACTTAGAGCAGCAAACCGAATATAGATCCACTCATATGAAGGTGGTAACAGAAAAAACTTTTCGATAAAACAGTACTGAGCCATTCTTAAATATAAAATACGTTAGACTGTTGGTCCGGATATTAAAAATTGGAAGGAAATGAGAGAATAATACACTTTTAAAAAAACTGTATTTCGAATGAATGAATAAATTTAATATCAATTAAAAAATTGAATGAATAAATGAAAAGGTATGAAAGAAAGACTTCGTATGCAATGTGTAGTGAATGTAAGTTAAGCAAAGCGCCAATGTAAAGGCGAGGAATGTGATTTAAAGACCATACAACTAAGAACCAATCCTGTGGCAATCCCATATACAATTATGTATCAGACTTTATAATAAGACCAAATGCTTTATAAGCACATAGATATCCAGCTTTAATTCGACGTACTGTAGAGTAGGCAATGCAAAGAGTAGATAGATTCACAGATGTATGGAAGATAAATAATCGATTACAGCGTGAATAGATAAAGCGATTGAAGTAGCGCGTTTTCCTACACAACTTGTTTGTTGAATCTCACGACGTCTATCAAGATATTAGCAACACAACAATATGAAGTTCAGGTGCTTTGGCACTCATAGCGACTCCTGATTTCATTTCGAGATACGCAAATTCTAAGAAAACAATCTCGAAAACAGTAACATAACGACTAAAACACCGATTCATTGAAATATACTAATAGTCCCTCCAGAGATAATGTTCTGAAGCAAAAAAGGAAGGATTGAAACATTCAAAGAGATCGCCTAATCTAATGTATTTGAGACTTTCCATGTCTAATGACGATAAACGAAAATGACGATTCTTACCGTAGATACGTTTCGATACGAAGATAAGTATATTAATGAGATGCGAGCATAAAACATCATTGAGAGCATTAAATAAATATTTAACCGGCCCAAAACATAAATTATTTTTTTTTAAATCGTAGCCTAAATTTGACGATCATATTAAGTTATCGCCGCGTTATTTCAAGAGATCAAAACGTCACAATCTACTCCAATTGGGCTCAATCCAGCGTCAAAACAGCTCATTAATACAATGGCTAACAGACACACCAATAAGAGACGACCGCAATAGCCGCAGCATCTTCTCCCTCAATTAACTCCATTCCTTAAGCCATCCAATTTACGGAGCTCGTTGGATGCCAACCGAAAAGCCATCCCTCCCGCCGTCGGAGGGGGTGGGCGGACCCCCCCTTCTACTCACCGTTTCCCTTCATGATGCCGTGCGTCAGGTAGAGCGGCGCGCGACCCGCGAACTCCTCCCTCGACAGCGCCTCCCGCACCAACGCCGGCTCGCTCACCACCACCGAGTAAACCGATCCAAGCCGCACCCCTATCACGCCTCCACCGCGTGCCAGCTTCGCCAGGGACAGATGCGGCGCCTTGGGGTCCAGGAACGGTAGGTAGCCCACAAGCGGGAGACCGCGCGGGCCCGGAGGAAGCCTTCCGCCCCTCTTGGCGGCCACCCACGCGGCCAACATCGCCGCCAGGAGCACAGCCACCGCCAGAGGCTCCGACACAAGCCAATGAATCATATTGGAGAGCCGTCCCAGAGGGTTCTGCGGCGGAGACTTGAACGCGCGGACGTCCGATGCTCAGCGCCCGGGGACTAGGAAGGAAATCGGGTGTCAGTGGAAAGGGAGAACACCCCTTTGCGAGAGGGGGTGGACGCACCGGAAAAACGTGGAAATGCTATCCCGAAGGGCTGTCCTTGAGGGTGAGAGGGATCAACGGCCGCTGGGGAGCGGTGGGGGGAGGCCCTGGAAGCGAGGGTGGGAAGGAACGTTTCCTCGCCGACTACCCACCGCGAATGCCGATTGTGACTGAGGTTTTGACCCGTGGAGGGAAAATTTCCAGCGAAAAGGGAGCTCATTAAATCGGGTGAATTTCAATGGCTTTTCCCGGCGAACTGCATAAACGACGAGAGTTTACCATAAGCACCGAGGCGTTTGACGGGGTATTTAGATGTCGAGGATACGGATGCCGGCTTTTACTGCCGGAGACATGTAATAAAAACGCATTGGGAAGCCTCTTTTAGGATAACAGGGCAGGATTTGATTGCGAATGAAATGGGGTGCATGGGAGGCCTTTCGTTAAATCCTTAGACATCCCTCGCGTAACTACGAGTGGAAGACTCTTAGGAATTAAGCTCGTAATTCTTGCTAAACGATATTAAACGAATTTATACGATTTGCAACAAATTCCTGAGGAGTTTACTATTCACATTCTTCCATTCGTCTGCTCCAATGATATTTTCAAATAAAATGCAACTACTGCTATCGTTCCTGTTAAAACATTAAATGGGTATGAATATTTAAAAATAAAGTGTAACTTATGCTATTCTTTAAAGGCAAAAAATAAATTAAATATAGATTATATCTGTCAATTGGGGTTTCAAATAATTCCATAATGCAAACGGATCTTGGTAAGACTGGGATTGGAATTTTCTCCACTTAGTTTCTAAATCCCTTTAAATAGCTTAAGGATATTTTATTAAATGTCGAATCACATGGTCATGTTGCTTAGAGTTTATGAATACTATTTATAGAAAAAGCCATGCTTTGGGAGGACTTTCATCAGACGAGAACATCGTTCGAATCAGTGATCGACCGCTACCATAAAAGGAGATATTCGAAACCTGAAAATGAGCTTAAAAATGTTCAATGAAAAGCGTCGAACGCCCCTCAGCGCTAAATATTTACCTCCTTTTCGACCTTCCTAATGAAACGAGGACGGATTTCATAATCCCTTTTGGTCGAATGCGTGGGTATTTTTTGTGCCTCGGAAAAGGTACGATCTGTCGGTGTCTAACAGATATTTGAATTGCATACGAGAGTCATTTGTCTACTTCTTGTGGATGCCCACACCTGTGCATTACGAGAGGGCGATCCATATGCGATGTAATGAAGTCCATCTCATTGGGCTATCTCAACTTCGGTGTCGAAATTTGCTCCTTCGTAGTTTCTAGGAGAGGTCGCTAGAAAAGCCTCGTGAACCGGTTAAAACCGGAAAAGCCATGGTTACTACACCAAGAATTCGTTTGATCACACATTGTTGACCACACTCAACACGTCGAAGGATGCACGCGCGGTGTTCGAGAAATGAGAACCGATAAATTGATCGAATGTTCATTCGCTTTGATCCGATTCCTCACTTCAATCCATTCTTGGGATAAATACGATTTGAATGCTTTGGAAATTTTTGGATATTTTGACAAGAAAGAGATGTCGTATGATTTCTATATTTCATTTAACTTACACAAAACAGTATTTAGCCATGTATGTAGTTGCACAGTAAAATCTATGTAAATTCGCAGATATCGCAAATCGCAAAAATTGGAAGGAAATTACACTTTATGGTTATTTTCTCAAATAAATGAACAATTATAATCGTTTAAGAATAATTAAATCTTATGTGGTACGGAAATTAAATATTTATAAAAACTGTTAATTTTTGTATGAAAATTCGAAAAACTATCAAATCCATTCTCAATTGATTCATTCAAGATACAAGATTTTTTCATTTGAACATATCAAATTCCGTAGCAATAGAAATGCAATCGCATTCGAATTGCAATGCATGCAAAATATCCCAAATGGCATGTTAATCGGATTCGAGAATATATTTATAGCATGCTTAATGAAATACATCGAGTTCCACTAAACTTTTCTGGAATAGATTGATTCAGAATTTGAATGGAACGAAAATGACAGCATAAACGAAGGAATTTCGTTCTTAAATGTACTGCAAAATAAAAATCATTATAATATAAAAATTTAAATAATTCAAAATAATTGTTCGATGATATTTATGATATTTGCTTGCTAACTGCGTTCACAAATTTGTTCCTTTCAACATACTCTTCGCTTCTTGAATTTCAAATTCTTTATCCAATAAAATAATATTAATCCTAATTTATTATCACTATTCTTTGCGCTTGTTTTAAGAATCCTCTTTCCACTTTGCGTCCAAGAGCAAGCTGTTGGCGCCTTTGCACCAAAATCAAAGTTCTTACGAAATCGGGAGCGCCAATCGTTGCCATGGATTTCGTTGGTGGTTCCATGAATTTCTATCTCTTCCTCTGGGCTCTCGTAGTTCCCAAATATTTCGCTAGATGTCGAATCGCTTCTAAAAATATTATTGTCTCCTGAACGTTACTTATGAAAGTGAGTTTAATGAAGATTCAGGAATATACGCATCAAATATTTGTACGAAAGCACTATAGATAGTAATCAGTTCACATGAAATGGAGTATTACAAAAAACCTTTCGCACATATGTTCTTCAAAAAATAAAGTAAAATATTTAAATAAGTATTTGAAAGAATCGTAAATGCGTGAAGATGGCCTTTTAAAAATTTAATGAATGATATAAACATTCGTGTATTGAATTTATTTCCTCCACACTTAACTAGTTCACGTCATGAGATTCAATGATTGTAGATATAAGATCAATAGTCAATAAATAGAAATGTAATTGAATAATTTTTCATTGATTTAAAAAATACTAATTAATTACTGTTTCTTCTGTGTGGAATTTATTCAATCGGCCCATGTCTTTTTCTATAATCTTTGAAATACGACAAAGAAATTACAAAACCAAAATTATTAGCAATAAGTCTGATAGAATCGAAATGAAATGTGTGGAGGAAACCATCCCAAATGAACGAATACCACTTCTAAAAGTCCTCAGATCTTATTCAATACAGTATTCATAATTCCAGGTGCTCCAGAAGATGTTGATTCAACGACGAAACTAGTAATTAATCCTCAGAGAAGGGCTTCGAAGTCTATGTTTTTCTATTCCACGTCCATTATTTCCAAGAAATATTTATAACGATACAATTCTACAACACAAAAAACTGCAAGTTCTAATTCCATCATTACGTAAAAATTAATTTTAAGATATTTAAAGTCTTACGTAGCTTATGTTTTTACCTTTAAATCTTCATTACTCCCGAAGCAATGCATGAAGAACGAGCGTCCAGTTGGAATTTAATTCACATCTCTTACTCACTTTCCCTTTTCATTGCCTCTTCCCTTAGTCATCGAGGAAACCGAAAAACATCACGGAGAGCGTGACTCACGCCTCATCATCCAAAAAGAAATTTGCTCGCCTTACCAATGGCCGTTAAAGCAGCCATCGTAAGCAAATGGCCGTGGTCAATGAATCCTACGTTTCCCACGCTACGAACAATGCGTCGACACCTTATCCTTGAGATACACACTTAAGAAGACAGAGAATGCGGTCGATTTACTCAAGAAATCATTTCTTTCGAGTTGTCCACTCTGAGTAAAGCGGTGCAACCGTCCTATTGCGGATGATATGCGATAAGAACTTTCACGCGACATTTGTACGTACGGTTCAATGCACTTGGGTAGATTTGAATGGGCGACTGTGCGTCTCGCAGCAAGTGGGAGTGGGGAAGGCCAATTATGCGAAGGGATCGTGTGAAAAGGCAAACGATATGTGCGATAATCGATCGTGTATTCGAGGCGCGTCGAATGGGGCGATTTCTCACTTTATTTTTCTTTTTGCAGATTGATTATGTAGAACGAAGAGATAGCATCGATGCAAGGATTGTTCCAAAGCGATCAATTCACGTCCGATGTCCAATTGAATCCATTGAATATCGAAAGAATATTGGGATCTTTTACTTTCAGTGAATCGAACGAAGAATTTGAATCACCCGAGGTTAATTCGATAGTGAATTCCCTGTGACGGGAGATTTAAATCATATTTTCATCGACTTTTTAGTATACCAACATTAAAGATTTCTGATGAAAAAACCAATAGATCCCAATAAAAATTAAATAATACCTAATTTTGAAGTGTGATTTTCTGACACTGAACCACGATCTAAAGCGCATATTAGAGTTTGTTTAAATTGAAAACTTGACCAATTTATCTAAAGATCAAAATAAATAATTCTAATTCTATAAATCTAATTCGAATGAAATTATATAGAAGATGCTATATATCCCTTTAAATGGATAAACCTACATGTAATCATATTCAATTGAGAAACAATTAATTACAATATTTAATTCAAAAGGCAATTTATATTTAGAGGACTAAATAGTCTCTGGTGTGTCATCAAATGCATATTTGAAAATATATAGATATATGAACTTGATTATTCGTTTTTCATCTCCTTTGTCAATTTTGATAATAAAAGCGCGTTAAGCAGCATTTTGTTTAATTAATTCATATTATCTCGATCTTTTCCTGTGTAAGGTATATTTTTGGTATTTGGATTTATATTAAGTAACCATTAATTTCTGGTTACTGCTTTCAATTTACGGTATTTTTGCCAAACATTTTATATTGAGGAGGAGTAAGAAGAGATACGTTGTAAGCTTTTTCACTCTTACTACCTTTTTCGTCCGTGAGAAATAACGTCTCAGAAGTATTCCAAGGCATTTACTTGAACTCTGCCATTTAATTATGTGGCCACGGAGAAATAATGTCAAGCTCCCAATACCAACTTCATCTTATTCTTGAATATGGTAACTAGTCCTTCAAATTCCTCATTTTTAGGGGATGCATTTAAATAGGTTATTTCTCGTAAACCTATTTAATTATCGATAGAATTCTTAAGTCACGCTGAGGATTTCTCACTCAGAAAATCCATAATAGGCAAAGAACGGAACTGGGACAGAGGGCATTCTACGCAGAATAAAAAATTGACACAAAAATCATATGTCACGATTCAAGCGGAGGAGTGGATTTCTTTTTTGGAGCGGATAGTTGTCGAGCGTTGGCCAGACGAGTCACCTTTGAGGTTGACGACCTCTGTCAAAGGTCAGTGAAGCAGTTTTCGCAATTGCCTATTTTGGAAAATATTTCCAGATTAAGAAATTCCGAGAGAATTCTAGAATGTTTAAGATAAAAAGCACCAGATACTAAATTCCTTCTACGAGAAAATTTTCATAATACATATTCAAATTAATGTAACATCAAATTACTTTATGAAGAAATTTTATCACAAAATCAAAATTTTAGCACTTGTTATATACAAATTTGCGTTAGTTATGCTTATTAAACTCATTAATTATTAATTCATTTTCGCTAAATTTTCATTGATTTCTTAAGATTAACAATAAAAATTGGTATAATTTTGTTAATTACTTTATTAAATAGAAAGTTTATAAAATGTGTTTATGTGAACGTGTATGAAAAAAAATGTCATTTAAATTTCAGAAAACGGGCAATTTAATTCGAAAAATTATATTTTAATATTTGATTTTAGATCATCGATTCGTTAAGACGAGCGTCAGGCCTTTATCGTCGGAAGCAAAAATATCCTTCCCTTTATATGAATACCTGAAAATAAAACAACGTTTAGTCTTGCACCTAAATATAGACCGCATTGTTTAAGAGCATTAACAGTTGTATTTCTAATTTTAATTTTGTTCAACCTTCGAGTCTAATATTATATTTCAAAATTAAAAATCCTTGTAGAGACATAAATTCCCCTATTCACTTTATATAGCAAAAAATATAGAGAATGCGTTAACGTATACAAACGTTAGATTATCATAATATTGAGCCTTCAATAATCTTACCATCGATTTCTTTCAGAAGAACTAAAGAGAATTGTTAAAAATAATGTATTTTCTTTGATACAATACTCCCGATAGAATTTCTGTGAGTTAATTTGATTTGAATTCATAATGGTTTTGCAACCACTTGATGACACACATGACTCTCGTAAATATCCTATGTATAGTTTGAGCATTGTATATATTTCAAATATCAATATGGAGCATTTATGCTCAGTTCTAAACTTCCCGAATCGTTTGAACGAATCTCATAATTTTATTCAATAAATCCTGTACTCTAATTATTTTAATATTGGTATTTCAATTACAAGTTTGGCTTTACATTCTTCATAATGGATACGAGGCTTTTTGGCAAAGAATGGAAGGGCTATAGTGAACATTGGGTTAAATTACTTTTATTTCAGATAAAACTCATACAAGATTTAATGAATAATTTTACTTAATTTAATGGTGTCTGAAGAGCTTGATCAAGCGTTTTAAGTTAAAAAATAGATAGATATATGAAGAGTAAAAATATAAAATATTTTACTGTAAAAAAAGAAAGCGGTGAAGTGATAAGTAAGAAAGGATTTATGGATTTATTAAACAAAATCCATAAAACGTGTAATTTGGGCAAATATATTAATAATTATTATATTACTTCAAATATTTACAAATAAATGCACATCCTTTCCCTACAAAAAGCACCAATTGAGGTGCAGTCACTGCCCCAGATTCAAAATCCATCTTCATTACGCCTCCAAGATAGGCCATCTCGACGGCAACGTGGGTAACCAAACACCCTTAGCATCGCGGCTATTCGTCACGCTTAACACCTCATCATTTCACAGGGTTAAGAACCCTTCCGCGTGCCACGGACACGAAAGCGCAAGTGGACGTGTGTGCACCGAAGAAGGCGTCGCACGCTTATCCGTGGGCTTCCAGACACCCGCGGTTACTGACCCACAAAGAATAGAGATGGGAAACCACTTTCTCCACCGATCGGTGACGTATTCCCGGAGGCGCCCCTGCACCCACGCAGTGACGGAATACACCCTGCATACCTCGCGGTCTCCCTGGATCAGCGACCTGCCGCCGGCGTTGGGGGCGATGTCCGTGCTGCGAGGTGTTGGGGTCGACGCCCCTCGGTGCTTCTGGGAGCACTTTGACATGGAATGCTCTTCCTAGAGTTAACGGTGGCGGCGCTCTATCGCTAGATGATGACCATTATCGAGGGTTCCAATTGGATTCGCCATTGGAATGTAAGACGGAAATACCTTTTGGTATTCTAATTTATTGTCTTCGTGTCTGCAAGTATCCGTTAATTGGATCGTTATTGGACAAATGAAAAAGGATTGATGAGCTATGGCCTAATAGATGAGTAATATTAATTATACTTCTTAGTGAGCTAAATTTGTGTGTGTAGAGTGTTTAAATGTTTTACTACATCAAAAAATGCACCGAAAATCCTCCGTGTAATATGATATATTTATATGGAATTGTTGTAACGTTATTGATAAAAAGTAAACAATATTTAGCCATGTTCAGATGGGTTCGCCTCTAGATATAAACTGTGAGAGCAATGAAGATAACATAAAGTCGCTAAAGATATTCCTCAAGCTCAAGAATAAAGTTGATATTCAAGAATTGGTAAATTTATCTAAATTAAAGAGTATTGTTAAATATATGTCATGAAGATGAAACTGTAATTTTGATACAAATCATCCTCAAAATCCCGGGAGGCAATCGTATCCATACTTCTCCAAAATTATTGATTATAATCTAAATATTAATACGTATTTCATATGTTACGCTTCTGGATATTTCTCATACGTAAGGTAATAATAAATTATATTTTCTTTAGGGAGGTGTTGAATTAAAATCGTTCTACTGCCTGTCGAGAGATATATAAAAGTATAAAATATATAAAAGTCATACGAAAGGATTTCTTTCGAAACTCTCTCCTCTGCACCCTTGCTGCATTTCTTTGAATCTATTCAGAATGCAGCGAAATAGGTAGTTAACCGCTCGGGAGAGCTGAAGAGATTACGTGCTTGTGATGGTACAAAGGTTAAGAAGCAGAACATATAGATGCGGCGTTATATGCAACAGGTGGGAATGAGAATGTGAAAGAGGGAACACGTATTTTTGACCTCTCGGAGTTTGTCTTGTGTCTAGGGTACGCCCATTACAAGTCGCCATAAAAACAGCGAAGGGATACTCTGAGGGTTGTTGAACTTGAAGCGGCTCGTAAAGAGGTACCGCCGTTGTATTTTATGCAAAGAACTTACCCTGAGTTGGCAAGAGTTCATCGGGGGAATAAACTTTGCAGAAAGTGTTCTAAATATCTGAAATGAGGTATGTATTTGTACAACTAATATACTTATATCCACCGAAGTCGTGTATGGAGTTATTTACCTGATCCCTTCGATGGATCCAAGAGTAACGGTGTTCGAAAGTTTCTCATCTCGGGATGATTTTTCTTGCGGCCGATGACCCTGGGTCGCCATTCATGCTGGAATGCAAGGGGTTCATCCCGGAGATATCCAACATTTAACCTTTGAAAGAGCATCTAACTTTGTATGGATCGCCATTTGAGACCGAGAATTAGTACTGGAAAAGAAACAAAATATTATATACCTATTTCTATAGAGGTTTTACCCGAAAAATGCAACACTATCTGCTATGTTTTTCCAGTCCTTAGTCCTTGATCTCAGAACATAAGAAAGGGGACAAAATGAATGATAAACGGTTTCAGATTATATATAACCGCCACTGCAAATGCGCTTCTCTTCAAATCTCTACCACAAAAAGGAAAATGCGATCCCATTTCAACCGATTTCAATATAAGAGCGAAAGGGAGGCCCTATATCCTTTTTAAATTATTATTGCAACTTATTCTACATTAATTTTTGACTATTTCAAATTATACTTAATTTTCATGGATTAGTACGATACTCGTACATTTTAGCACAACTAATGATAGTAGTAAACCTTTGCTACTGGTAAAAATTTGAGTAAAAACTAACGCAGAAGTAAATGAAGGGCACTTTTCTAACGGCATTGCTCTTAGTAAGTTAAGGAGATTATACTGAAATTTGGTGGAAAATATTTTGAAAATTAAGCAATTCTAAGATTATTGCCGATGCCTATAATTACGATAATTTATAATAATATTTCTCTTTCGATGCTTAAGAAATTGAAACCTAAACTTCGCCCAACAAATTAGCAAAAAAGGTATGTTAGCGTCTTCACAGATCTTATTCCCAGAAACAGCAAAAAGGAAAAGTAATGAGAATTTAAATGTAAATATCCAATTTCATTTGGTCGGTACATTTTTCTGTTCTCCAGTTTCTACTTTATCAGCAATCGACGGCAGTCGGAAATTTTCAGTTTTATCACTAGATGTCAGTATTGATTTAAGTATTTGGCAAAAACACGTATTTAATTGACTGATTTCCAGAAGTTCATATCATTTCTTAGATTTCAAATATATTTTAAAATAAAAAATAAAATTTTGTATGCGAATATCACTGCGTTTTTTGAATAATAGTTGAGAAAATAATCGAAATATTAATTATTAAGAGTTGCTTGAATTTAGTATTTCTTGAAGAAGACATAAAACTGTGATGCATTATATTCTGAAATAACTAAAATATGATAGTTTCATCACTTCATTCTTGAGTACTTTAAAATAGACATATAATTTAACAGTCGTTTCACTTAACAGTAATGTTGTGTTTAATGATAAATTTCGAATCACAGTTAGACCTCAAAGATAAAAAAAAAACTCTTAAACATGTTCTACGACTCAAGTAGATAATAAACGTATTTTAACGTTAAATAACTCTAATTAATTTCATAATTATATAAGTTAACATTATTGTGTATGAATGAACATACTAGAATATATACCAAGAAAAAAATAAAATACCAAAGTTTCAAATACATTTCTTGCATATGAAAACCTATGTTCTATAAAATGTTAGCGAACTATATATATATATATATATATATATATATATATATATATATATATATATATATATATATATATATATATTTATTTATTTATTTATTTATGAGATATAGATTACGTTTTTCGATATCTAAGAGCATCTAAAACGACATGCTACCTTGCAGTTTCAGATCAAACTCAGAGAAGTTATTTTTAATTGTTATTTATTTAATTTAATTTTGTGTCACAATAAATTATAAATGTTTTGGAATCTTATCAAAGTACCGAATAAGTAAGTAAGGTCTTTAATAAAAAACGTAAAATGTACAAGAGGATTAAAACAGATTTTTGTTTGCAGTTCCATTGTAAAATCTCTCTCAAATAACTATAATAGTAACATTGGCAATGAAAGTGACATTATCGAAAAAAATGTGGACATCGTGCGACTACAAAAAGCTGTTGTTATGAGCTTTCTCAGAAGAAAAACAACGTTTTTAATTGTAAATATATCGAAGATAAAGGATATAGCAAATATCAGTTATTTTTTATACAATCACTCGAACATATTGGATAATTACCCTTCAAAAAATAGAGAATTAATGTTAATTATTTTAAGCTAAATGATACATCATTTCCAAACTTTCTTGATACTTAGAGAAAACGTAATCAGTGCTTAGTGTTTAGCCCTTAATTTATTACACCATCCTAGGGTGTCCTACTTAAACCCTCAGAAGGCTATGCAGCTGAAACCAGAAGTATGAACAAATCGACTAGCTAATACAAAGCTCCATTTTCGATATATTTCTTAGATAATTCCGTAGTTAATATTGATATAATTCTGTAATCGATTGTATTTAAATTAACTTCTTGTCAACTGAATTAATTTTCTCGATTCTTAATTAAAAGAATGGTTATATACTGCGTTACACTTAATACTACTGAGTTAAAATTTAGAGCTAAATGCATTTTCAAATTACACCATTGCATAGTGACGGTAGTTTAACAGAAGAATCATATCAAACCTTAATTAGCAGAAATTTTCATGAACTAGTTTCGACCACCCACCGCGATTGTTTGTATTTTTTCTGCTGTGAGTCGAAATAGTCTGAAGATTAAGTCACGTTTGACACAACGTTCCGCTTGAGCATACTGATGGCGTCAGTTCACCTAACGGTTTATGGTTACAGAAGCTCTATCATCAGCTAGATGCAAACAATAACGTGACCTAGGTAACACGATCTTGATAACGTGATCTGGACTGTTTCTGTAGTAGTGCTGTTATTTCTGCAAAGTCTGGGATTCGTGTAATTGTATTCTTCACAGCCTCCGTCGCTCTTCTAGAAAGTTAAAACAATCGAGAATTATTTTTAACGGTAATTGTCTTTTGCAGCAGAAACTTTCTTAGAGAGAAATCAGTCCCAAAAAAGATTATCAATTCATACAAATCAAATAATTTGAAGCCTTCCTTAAATCAAACATGTTATACATTCATTTAATATCCGTCATTGAAAACAATTAAATTGACAAATAAATTGAATATTTGATGAGAATAAGTAAAGATTTTTGCGAAACTTATAAATATAGTTTTGACTCATAAAGGCTGTTAAATGTAATGATATATAGAAATACTAATAAAATATTTTGAAATGTCTCTATAAGCCTTTAAATATATACGAAACAGTCTCTTCGTAGAGAAAATATTTCTTCAAATATAAAAGAACCTTAAAGTATGTGACACTTTAAATAACTTCAGAAACTTTTTATTTTACGTTTAAGTTTGAAACAAAGAAGGAATGGTAGAAATAAATAATAATAATGATAATAAATCATCATAAATTTAGCATTAATTAAAACTGTAATCCAAACAATAATCGATGGCGATATTTTACGTTAAAGAATATTATTCTAAAATCCTTTTACATTTTTACATAAAATTCGGAAAGAATAAAATCGGCATAGGGAAAAAAATTAGCGTAAATTTGTTTATTAATTTATGTAAGCTATTATTAACTATCGTCATTAATATTCAAGGAAATTATATAATCCATCAATATAATATACTTTTGGAATATTAAATATCAATATTATTGTATACTAGTTTTACCCGCTCACACGTTGTTGTGAAAAAGTATTTGAACCAGTTATTTTCTTCAGCTGGAAATTAATAATATTTTTATTTATTTACGTATTTATAATTTATTCTCGTATTGATAATTGCAGAAGTTTTTTGACTGCATTTTCGTATTTATTAGAATTTGCTGGTAAAAATCTAACGCAAATGCATTAATGTTATTATTTTTTGTAATGAAAATTAATTTTTTATTATCTTGAAAGAAAAAAAAATATGAATTAAAATATTTTAAATTCCAATATAAGTTGCAATATTTAAATAGTAATTGAAATTATACAAATTCTGCACAAATGGGATCAATAATTGTATCCTGCTTCTATTTTTTCCGTAGAATATCCATTAGCAATTTGAATGGCAGGCAGCTATTCGCGTTGCAAGGCTATTATGGTGAAATCATATTTACTATCTACATTACTTTATTCGGTATATAAGAAAATATATTATCATAGTACCTTTCAGTTTGGAGTAAAATATGCTAAATTATGTGCTATTCTACACTTCGCGTCTCGAAATATCAAAGAGAACACATATTCAACTGACCTAGGAATGAAATTCAGTCTCGTCAAATATATACAATATAAACTGAAACGTTGAAAACAGATTAAATTTGTTGCCGAAGTAGGTAACTTCATTAACTCACCGAGTTGCGCAGTGCTTACAATCTCTTGAATTTATTAAAATATCGTTTTCATCAAATATCAAGTAGCGTTTACTCCGCGATAGTTTTCGTTGCTATAAACAAACGCATTTGAATACTGGAATAAATTCTCAATGTGTTCTTATGAGAAAATTTAACAATTGAATTCCTGGTAACTAAGAAATAGTTTGTTTCCAGTCTCAAAATTCAACAAAATTATCATCTTTTGCATCCAAAGTCTCTTAATATCTATTCCTAAATTATTTTTCATGACCAAAATAAGAAACTTTATTCAATTTAGCTTCTTTTTATGCCACTTTTAAATACATACGTTGGTTATTACTAATTTAATTTTGCAAAAGAGAGGAAGCATGCAAGTGAGAAATCGAAGTTTACATGTATTTCTTATGGAAAGTTTTTTCCTTCTGGAGTAGAACTAAGTACCCCGAATTAATTTTTTTTCAAAAACCTTTCCGGGGATATACCATGTATATATGTACTATAAAATTGATAGTATGATTCATAAGTGGAAAACGTCGGCTGTATATTTCTCATAATTCTGTATTATACTCGGATGCGTTTTCATTCCCTGAATTTACGCCAATTTTGCAGATGGAAATTTTCTCTTAGATTTACCATAAAGTATCTACATTTCCTTATTAATAATGATCCATAAGCAATAGGGTTAAATAAGTTATTATTTTCCTTTCCTCTAAATCATTTTTAAAGTATAGTTTGCCATCATGGACAGTAAAAATTGGTTTTAAAAAGTTCATAAAATCAATACATAAAAAAATAACATTAATATAAAAGTCTAAAAACTTATATCCCACTTCCAAGACATATATTATGGGCTTTTATATGAGATATAAATAATGTACCCCAATATTGCAATCCCAGTTTTATTCATATTCACTATATTTTCTTCATATAGATTTCGCAAGGAAAAACTTGAGCTCTCACATTATACTTCTCTCTTATAGTTGCAATCCAATTTCTCCATCTAAAAATACTTTTCAAGGATAGCTGAAATATAATGTCGTTAACTTTCATTGTAATTCATTAGATATGACTTTTTTCACACTTAAAACTTCTAACTTAGAAACAAGATTAGATAAAAAGTCTTTTAAGCCTTTTTTTCCGAAACTTTTTCATTTCATATATATAAGTATACACGCTTAGTCGATTATTAATGCATCCGTTCTAATCTCCAGATATATTCTTGCAACACTTGTTTGTTTTATATTACTGTTATTCTCGGTATTTAGAATTAAAATCCTCTGTTCATCACGGGATTAAGAATTCTCAATCTAAGGATCTTTTGGAATTGTTTAGCATCAAACATCGCTTTGTCTTCATGATTAAGATAATGATTTTTAGGATTTAATAGATTGAATTATCTGTGATATTGGTTAAGTTAAGAATTGAAATTGTGAACTCTAAGGTATCCTATTAAGTATGTTTAGAAGAGATATTTTCAATATAATACTCAAACCTAAACCAACATTACTTATTCATTAAGGTGTTAATAAGTAGATTTATTTTGAAAATTTTCATCTATAGATAACACGCATTGAACTTCTGTATGCTTTTAGTATATTTAGAATAGCAAAATACGAAAAAAGTTTTCTATATTCCTTTCTTGATAAAACAGTGTAATTTAGGTATTTAATACGATTATAGAAAGAACTTAAAAATAAGCAAATCAATGTGAGAAGGCGTGACTTCGTGGAATGCCATAGTATATAATAATTTTCTGTGGAAATTTACAAAGTTGTTTTTATTAAAAATAAGCTCTTAATTTTTTTTATTCAGTACGTTCAATTCAAGACTTGTTTTACGCGTTCTTTTTCTTTGGTAGCAAATATCATAATTTTACGATCGTGATGAAAGATATATTAGTAATATATAATGTTATAGTATAATACTGAAAATGAAAATTTTAGTGTCGAAGAGAGCAATTCGATCACGGAAGAAGAAAATCCAAACAAAAATGGAGCCCAGGATTTGTATTTTAATCAAGTAACAAAATATAATAGTGTTTGTCGATAATTCATTTATACAAACACTTTTAATGTTATTATTAGCTTGATATTACACATTTTTATAGTATTTCCTTCCTGCTGTAGTGCTTCCTCTACGGGTTAATATTTCAATCTAATTTCCCATGCCAACACAGCACTTATGGAGGCTAAGGAAAGTCATAAGGATATAAGTGCACGTGATGTTCTAGATCGTGGAGTCGCTTCTCAAGACGTGCACCCTCTGTGAGAAAATAAACTCACGTTCAGATGACAATTGCATTATTAAGGACAGAGTATGCATTCATAATTTAAAAATCCATTCAATGGTTTTTGAAAAAGTTCTATCATTGATTTCGACTCAGAAAATTATCGTTAGTTCATCCAAAGAAGGCATCGATATTTTATATTTTCTTATCAAAAATTTATTTACTAATAAATCTGTATTACAGAATCTTATGAACTTGACAATTGATCCTTTTAAGAGGGATGAACGTTTTAAATTAACTCCTACAAATGTAATCAAATATAACCGAAGTATTAGATTATATCATCACTTTATATAAAAGTTACAATTAAACTGTATTTGTTTTTCTATAACTCAATTATGGCGTAGATTTTGAGGCAGCAGCTAAGTAACATTGTTGCAAGAAACTTGTACTTACGATTTTAAAGAAAATAATGGTAAAGATAACGCATGCAATAACAATTATAATTAAAAATATGGATTTTATTCTTACATGAAATATTCGATTATATCTTATTTTAAAGGGATTCAAATACACGATTTTAATAAATCAAAATTTATCTTATTCTAAATATCCTTTTCGTACTACTAGAAAATAACTTATTTCTCCATGTGAATATTACGTTTTCTGATAGAAAAACTTCTTAAGTCTATTCCAGTTACATAATAAGGTGGAATTATCGTCTATTTTTATCAAAAGCCATTTTACGAATAGAAATGATACGAACAAATCCCCATTGTATTGAAGTGAACCGATGATATTCAAGGTGGTCTGCTTACCTTCTGTAGATGCCTCAGCAGTGGATACGCCCTCTACTGTGCACTGATCTCATTCGGTCCATCCGCAAAGAATTCCTCTTTGTTCTGCAGATGAGTGCTCCACTTTAATTTCCTCTTGTGTGCAATCCTATAGGAAAGTCCTTCGTCGCAATTGGCTGCCCCTCCATCTTAGATCAAACTGTTTACGGATTCATCTTGGGTAACTCTTTGAAATACGGAACGTCAGCATGAAAATAGAGGGATGTGTATGATGCATCTCTGTTACAGTTTTCGTGTTAAAAGATATACGAAACTTAATGCATGGAAATAACACATAAATTAAAACATTTCATGCGAAGGGTTTCAAGAATTTATCCTTTTCAGGCATTATAACTCCATGTAATTTGGGAAAGAACCCCTAAAACATAAAACCTGAAAAAGTACGTAGAATCCTGTGTAAATTTTGAAGCGGTATTTTAAAACAGATATTAGATGACGAACAAGATGGTAAGTAGAGGAAAACTCGAAAATTATCATCTATTGTAACGAAAATTGTCACTCCAAATTCAAATAATTATCAGCTACTACACATTATACATTATAATATAAAAAATTAATCTGATCTAATAATCTTATTCTACCAGCAAATTACTCATTAGCTTTAATACATAATGAAACATAAAATATGTTTTATTACGAATTTATTAAAAATTTTAATTGCTTCTCTCTAATTGTAATTCAAAGACCTATAATTTCTCAATTTATGTAACATTGTCATTCATTTATTTATTACTTTAATGGAATTGAAGTGCGGATTCCTTGAACCCTATTCCTTATTATATTTAACTAAAAATATTCATTGGAATCAACCCAAGATAAATTAATACCGGAATAAAGAACATTTAAAATGAGTGAAAAACAAGAGTAAATGATCAATTTTAACTAAATAAGAATACCCTTGAGGCATCTATTACATGAGGGGAATATAATTGACGGCTTATGACGAAACTAGGAGAGATCTTAATGTCGGCGATTGTAGATATAACATATATATGTGATATATCTTAATAACAACTATCAATTAATAATATAATAGCTTCAGAACTAGAATGGCATAGATAAAGAATATCTGCAGAAATTTACTAAAAATTGCTGATGGAAGCTTTTATCAGACGCAAAGGAAAATTTCTATTAAAATGTGTAGATAAAATGAATAACGATTCTTTAGTCATTTATGTATTTAAGACTGAAAATGAACATCGATTATTCAAATAAATACCAATATATCTTAAGTCTTAATGAATATTTTGTGTTCATATTCTGCAATAAAAGTCATTTTGTGTTGTTAAATATGTTATATAATTTATAGTTATTATACATTATAGGTTAATTGTTCTCTCTTTTTTCGTATTCCTTGTAGTAAATCTTCCGTAATTTTCATTATTTCCTCAGCCAGTTTGCCGAATAAATCTTTCTTAAACCAATAAAAATTTACTGGATGAGGAAACTGAACTGGACATTTATAAAATGCTCATCCTAACTACTATTGGTAGACATGTCGTGCTGGCTAAAGTAAGAACTCTTTAATAATAAAGTATGTTTTAAACTCTTTTAGAGCTTTTTCAGTTGTTGTCTTAAATTCATTTTTACTTTTTGAGGAAAACATAAAATGGGATAAAATCATTCATCTTCATTTGATTTTAACGTGGCATTTTATTTATTATTTTCCACTTCTTTGGTAAAAAAGGATGAAAATTTAGGCTATTTTTTACATTATACCTAAAAATAGATAACTTCAGAGAAAATATAGCATAATATCATACCCAAGTCTGCATAAAGAATTGAATTCGACGCCTCCTATTTAAACCAGGATATTTTAGGGACGATGCTTCTCTTTGAGCTATTATTCTATGAGATTTCGCAAAAATTTTTGATTTAATATCTAATTCCGTTCGTATTTAATGATAAAGAATCTTTTAAGATATAATGCTTTCGATATATCACAAAAATACTAAATCAAACCTTGCATCTATTCTACAGCTTCGATATACTAGAGGAAAACTAAAAAAATAACACATGAAAATATTATTTAATAATTTTTGTCAAAGAAATGATGTAATGTTCGTGTGAGTTAATTGAAGAACCGAATTAAATATCTAATTACTTCAATTGGAGTCGAATATTCTGAGAAAACGTGCATCCGAATTCCCTTAGTTCTTCACTTTGAGGCTCAGTCTCTTTGCATTAACACACGTAACACCGACATCACGTGTAAAGACGTATTGCGTGACTTACACGTGTCGCGTGGATTCCCGTGTCTTTAGATTGATTCGCGTTTCATATGCATTTTCCACAAATATCACGTGGACAAGACAATGCATTCCCACTGAAGAGACGAAAGAGAAATAAAAAACTTTTGAAAGAAATGTTATCCTTAAACTGAACCAAATTTATAAGGGTCCTCGAATTAAGTAATTTAAATCGAAATTAGGGAAAGAATGAATTTTTTATTTCTATGATATAGCTATCGCTTAATTGTAATGATTCATTTGGAAAATAAAAGCATTCAATTTTTCATCTGTATCTTTTTTACCGACAACATTATATTTTGACGGAAAAATAGAGTGTTTATTTTAATGTATTAGGACCTTTTTCGTGTAATTAGGAATATATATGGTCATCTCAGTTATGTTCAAAGAATGATCTGTTTTATGGTTCAAAGTTTTGTATTATATATCTTGCTCCAACTCCAAAGAAACCAAACAGCTCATTTTGTTATAGCGACCATTTCCATAAATTCTTACGTTACTAGGTGAGGTCATATATAACCCCGATACGGTTACAGTGACTAATTTTCATGTGGTTTATTTAAGGGCATGAACTTAGTTCCTTGCTTTTTAAATGTCATGGCCTTACACTCAAAGTGCCTCTCTCTCCTGATGGGATATCAGCTATAGAATTAATAAATGTCCTTCCGTTATAGAAACTGTAAACAGGACAGTAATATAAACAGACGTTTTTGATATCATAACACGCCATTCTCCTTTAAACATTGTATATGTCCCTACAATCACAATATTACAATACAGTTCTTAAAAAATTCATTACAAACTATTCTTAGAAGGTTTTAATATACGATGGGACGGTCTTGTTTAACTTTTTTACTGCAAAAATATTAAGTGTATGTTGATTAATTCCTTCTTAAAAAAAGAATGAGAATTAATTTTTGCGAAGAGTGAATTTAATTTTTTCACAGTCAGTAGCGTTTCTCACTTATCTTATGGTTATATTTGTAATGATGAATTAATTACATTTATAAAACAGCCATCATTAGAAATAAGGAGCAGAGAATAGAGTAAATATTTTTTTGAAGAGGAATGAGAGAGAATACTCATTTTCCCCACAATCGCCTTTATAAACGCACTTTGATATCAATCGAAAATTTTCAGTTAATTAACAATTCCAAATCAAGCAATAACAAAAGAAAATCATTCCGAAGTCCAGAGCCAAAAACGTGCGTCGAGATAGCCTTCGTTTGGGGAAATTATAAGCAGAAAAGAGAAGTAAACGTTTTTTCTGCGAACGCGTGTCGAATGACAGCGGCTGCTTCGTTACGCGAACGAGATTTATAATTTCGCGTGAAAACGTTTACCGTCACGTTTCGGGAAACGAGAAAGATGAAAATAAATGAAGCGCTATAGGTGGAAATCTCGATATCTCCATACTCTTTGGCTGTAAGTCAACCGCGTTCAAAAGATGCCGCCCTTAGATGATGTCGGAATAGATAGAATGAGAGATCGTTTCACATCTCACGAATTATCAACGACAAATGGATGATAGCTTACGTTTAGGAAATTTATAATTTTGTCCCACGAAGGCTATGGTTACAAAGTGATACCAGAAACCACGATAAAACTATAGGTAAAATAGGAAGGAACCATAGATGAGCATAAATATAATAAATTAAGTGTATTTATAACAAATACGTATCATAATCATTGGTTTTCTGTCTTTTGATAGGTGATATTAACTTAAGGAACAAGGTATTGCACATTAACACTGTGCGCCGAGGATAATTCTAAACGTAGAATGGACTTTTTCCAAGTCTTTTGATATTAAATTAAGCTCTATATTTTTTCATTTATCTAGTTTAATTTTGATACCTTAATACGCTTATTTTCTTCAAGTTTATTGATTCAGAGCCAAGTAATCATTTTATTTCTAAGTTAACTATTCACCGAAATTAGGAAAGATTTATATTCTCAAACTACTGATGTAATAATAGAGGGGAGACATAATAATGTGAGATATAAGAGTCAAGTAAGAGCGTCTTTTCTTATCAATTTCCTTTTACCTGACATTCGATATAAGTCTTAATTCTTTAACAGCTCTCTGCTAAATATTTAGAATATTAAAATAATGTTTTCTTAAAACGGGGTGATGTAGCGAACCAATTTTTGAATTATTTTGAAATAGTTGATAAACTTATATACGAATGATTACTGGTATTCTTGTACGAATTATTTTTTTCCGTACTTCGGATTAAAATTTAATTTTTAAATGTACTATCTTTTTAAGAGACTAATAACCTGAGTTGTAAACTAATATTAAGTTTTCATGGCCGATAATTGCTAGGTATATCTAGTATCCTTATTTAAGCTCAACTTTCTCAATTATAGAATACAAATTTATTTAAGTTCGACTTTTACCTTAGTTTACCGCTATTTAAGCGAATTAAATGTAAGCTACTTTCACGAAGGGCTGTACTAAATTATTTCTTTTGACATTACTCAGTTTAAGAATAACATTAAAAAAAGAATTTTTAAAAATAGTTAAATATGATCGTTTAAAAGCTGATCCAATTCCCTCAACATTCAAGTAATTATTCAGTCGTTCATTTTCTGTCACATTCAGATTCTAAAAGGTTGAAATTGCCTTTGAGAACCGCTAGATTATCACCACCTTAAATATAAAGAAGAGTATACGTGCACATAACTGAGTAAATATACTCTTATACTAACAATAAGAGTTAATATTAGACCATTTATCTGTTGACTAGAACTAAAATTGGCATATTATAGTAATTTTGCACCCGTACATTAATAGTAGTTAAAGTTACGAAATAACAAATATTTATCTTCCGCACTAATATTACTGCGATTAAATATCTTCCTGCGATTAATTTTAGATAAAATTATGTCATGAAATGAAAAAATAATAAAAGCTATTTGTCTGGAAAATGTCCTAAATGTTGATGCTAAAGTTAGAACACTTTAACTTCCGAATTTCAAGTAAGTCCTATAACGCTGTTTTTAGGTTGATTATATTCTTTAAATCTGAATTGTAAAATTGTAATCAACAGTTCATTACTTATATTATCAAAATATATCCGACTTGTGAATAATGAATGGAAGCATTCAATTTTCATTCATAATGTATAATAGAAACTCAATGATTTCTTTGCTTCGTAATGTAAACTCATAAACCCATTGAATCTTCAACTTTATTTCCTCGAGTTCTATTAATTCTTAGTTCCATGAACCTTCTCTCATATAACGTGAGATAAAATTATCATATTTCAAGAATACTGCTGATTGATATGAAAGTCACAAAATGCCTTTTGAAATCAACCTTTGCTCATGTAAATTAATACTCAAGAAGTCTAAGTGATGAGTAAGATATAAGACCGTACTAGTATATGAATACTATGGGAAATATACTGCCGTATATGAAAATTATGCGTAAATTACGAGGAATAGATGCTAGGACAATTGTTTTAATATATATATATATATATATATATATATATATATATATATATATATATATATATATATATATATATATATATATATACACATACAATCCAGGAATAAAAGTTCGATTTAACACTGTGGAATTTGTCGTAATGCATATACAAGTAACAAGATTACATCAAACAATGCGCATCGATATAGTCATGAATTTCAAACATTTCCGATTCAATCGGCGTTCTACTTAGACTGAAAACAATCAAACAGGTTGGAGTAACGCGTGTTGATTATATCGCCCGCAAGTCACGTGACCATTTCAATGAAGTTCGCATAACGTCCGTCCGACAGCGACCTCAAGCGTGGAATGTGTTCTCAGAGAATGATTTTCCTCTTTACGTCGATTCATAAACACCCGAACCCTTCACTTGTCCATAATAGCACCTTCCGTTTAGCACAGTTGAAAGATGTCGAGGTTTTCAGAAAATCATAATTAATAACCATCTACGACTATTCATCATTGGTAAATGTTATAGTGAATTTACAACATTTGATAAATATATAAACTGAATTTAGACATGAATATATGAAGGCAAAACTGGGAAACATCGCTTCAACTTTTGTATTCTATCATCAAAGTTGATGAAAATGAACAATATTAATTTCACTTTGCGGAAGAAAACATTAAAGATCGTTTATTATAATTACAGATTCTATGAATGGAATCTTTTGGAAAAAGGCGACATCGCAAGATTCTCAGATCAGAATAATCTAAATACGAGGGATTTGAGCGGTACGAGATAACGAAGCAATCCAATTAAAATACTACTTCGAGACAATCCTTGGTAAAAAGAATACACCCAATCGTGTATCACGAAATAAGACCCAACTATTTTACACTATAAGGAAAATTAAAGTTAATATAATTTATTTTGCAGTATGTATGTATTAAAATAAATGAATACATAATCTAACTGATCACCAAACGTAAACTACTCATTTGTACACTGTTTTTTGGCATTATATTATTTGAGTACGTAATTTAATTAACTTTGATTGTAACCATTGGTTTTCAAAGTAATATTTTTCGAATATGTTTGAACTTGTTGTTCACTATGCTATTGAAAAATAACTAAACAAACATAATATATTTACACTTTAAAGAATTTTATTGAATATGCAAGAAATATTTAACACATATATAAATAATTATATTAAATTTAAGCAGACTTTCGAGAGTGATTGCCTCTAAAGAAAGCACAATATCGGAGTGATGTGAAGAATAAAACCGAGTCCAAATCGTCGCACTTAAACGAGGCCAAATGGCGACTTTTCCAATCGTGATTCAACTCTCGATCGTTCCACCAATCAGAGTTCTCCTACAAAATACTGCGCCGCGTTTTCCTATTATTCAGCCGCCATTTTATTTTTTACATCCTTCGAAAAAAATTCGGCCTCACCCGAATACTGAACCGGAAGGTTCAAAGACTTATCACGAAGGATTTTTACTGCCCTAGATCTCACACAAACACTCTCTTCGAAGTTTATTGCACCTTTATTTCGTGACATCTGAAAGCCCAAGGTGCCCTCCCTATTCGCTAGAATCTGAGCTTCCTTTTTCAAAATGCCAAGGATTGCCGAATCCACACAATTTATGATAAATTTGAAAATATTATCTTTCCCCTTTGGTATGCTCTTAAATTTATACACAAATTTAAAACGTGATTTATGAATATATTTATCAAGAAAACCTATCATAATTTTCTTCAATTTCATTGGTCTCAATTTTCGAATCTTCGGCGAACTTAATTAGATACTATTTTTGTGCGCTTTCGAATAATATTAACTCCTTTAATTCTGGAATAGATATTGAAAATTTTTCATTATACGTACATATATTTATAGATTAAAGATTTTCTACACCTAACTTAATATCGCAACCATTATATTTAATTATTCTGTCTGGAAGCTATTGAAATATGAAAAGTAAAACCAAACAAAATTCATAAAAATTATTATCATCGTTTTATAAATTTAAAATGGGAAGAAAAGGAATTGAAATATGAGAAAATTAACAATTAAAAAGTCCAAAGTTAGCTCTTCGTTTAGATTTTTCTTTTCTTCGAATTCAATTTTTTGGTTCACTTCAAATCGTTTTTGTTTCATCGTTCAATCATTTCAAACAAAATTATTAAAATATTTAAAAATTTGAGGGTTAAATCAGAAATCTTTCTTCAATCAGAAAATGAGCAAAAGTTATACTGTTTAAAAAAGAACAGAAAAATTTACTATCGATTTAAATACAATATATATACTGATTCAATACCATTATATCAACCACATATGCAAGAGAATATAACTTCTGATAGCAAATAAAAATGCTATACAGGACGATGTAATTTTACTTTAAGAAATTAAAAGGAAACACAGTTTTACAAAACCAATATATCAAACACATATATAAGAGAATATAACTTCTGATAGCAAATAAAAATGCTATACAGGACGATGTAATTTTACTTTAAGAAATTAAAAGGAAACACAGTTTTACATGAATGACTAAGTTTTCCGATGTTCATTCGATATTACTCTCTTCGCAAAAAATGAGCTTAATTATGTAGAATTTGTGTCTTCATGTACTTATATTAAAAATCGTGCATTTGCACAAAAATGTAAAAACCCTTCAGCGCAGCTCTGAACGAAGATGTTGTGTGCGCACTATCCACAGAAGGACAATGATAATGAGGTCATATTGTAAACGCATATTACACAATCACTATTATTTAATGTTATCGTACTTTTAGATTCTCTTCCAAAAGACGGTTCAACGCTCTACTTTCACTCAAAGAGATCGTGACATATCACAAGGCTGATAATTAAAACTGTCACCCAACACACTTTCGAGAGAAAAAAACGCGAAATGAATTGGCAGCGCTTTCTTTTTCTCCATTTGAGAGCAAATACAAACACAAGCATTAGAAGAGGTGAAAATAGAAGAGCTAAGTATTTCGTTCCACACTTTCCTCTGCTTAAAATACGTCTCCTTCAACGGCACTGTTTGCGAGGAACACCGATTTTAAAACTTCGCTAATTGATTTCGATCAAGAAATGTCGCGTAATGGATGACCTATAAATGTCGAATGTGAAATGTTAAGGCGAAGTTTTTGAACGGAAACATAATGATTTAAATAAACTCAACTAAAAAATTAAATTTATTTTCATATGATGTTGACTTGAAATTTACTGAAGTTTTACTGTTATCATTTGATAAAATTTTAAATATATGATAAGAGATTTTATATATTCTCTTTGAAGCCTTCATAATTTAAAATATTTTGCAAAAATGCTTTCATGAACGAACCCAGATTTCATTAAGATAACTTGATTCATTTTAACATACTTATAGAATTACATCTTCGCGTTTTTCATTTGAGAAGTTTTTGCAAAAGTTATTACTTAGTTTACAACAGAATAACAATCTAAAAACGTTGTGCTTTCTGTATATCCGTATTAGTTAGAAAGTAGTTTTGTTACATTCTCATGTCATACTCATTCTCATCAAGAAGTTTATCAGAATTCAACTTCTGCGGATCTTCGAGAACTGGATGGTTTTTTCTTGCAATATTGCAATTGTAACAGGTAACCATACTTATTATTTAATACTTGTTTAATCATGTTATATTAATATTCATTAATATAATTATTTGGTTTTTGGCAAAATTATGCTTTTCATCAACTCATGTCCAGTACAATTGAAAATTATGAAAGATTGCACATTAACGTATGCATATTTTAATTGGATATTGAAATACTCATTTGAAGTAGATCCTAAAGAATACCTCTTCAGATACTATAGTTAAAAGGTTTTTAGCTAATTAACTATTTATACCACAATTTTTAACCGAGTCACAGTATTTCACGAATCTTCGAGTGAAAACCGAGAAATACAGGCATTGAAATCTCCTAAGCAACTCATATAGAATTAAGAATTATGCACCTAAATGAATAATAAATTTTATGCTTTTTAGATCATATCCACACGTTGAAAAAGCCAAAACATCCCCATGTTCAATCCCCAAAGATCTTCAAATGAAATCGGTTACCTGGCGGGAATCGAACAAAACAAGCAACTGGATATAGAAACGCACTCCTACAGCTTTGACAGCATACGAGGCGCAGTGAAAACACAAAGCCCAAGAATCCATGGTGCATTTGTTACATAAATAGGAGCTCCATGGAGACGCCATTGCAGGTGTGGGTGGAGTACTGGCAAATGAACAGCATGCCTTCGCAGAAGTAAACAGAAGCTTTAGTATGCAGAGGGAAAACCTCGGCCGTCTCAGAACATAAGAGGATGACGCAACGGTAGAAGGGGGAGTTTTTCCGCTGACACATTCTTTTGTCTCTATCCCTTTTCCTCCTGATCTTCATCTTAACCTCCATTTCTCGCAAAGGCGATCTTTATATTAGATGCGCATTTCATGAAATATTAAAAAATACATAGGATATTTATGATAAATCTTTGCTAAGGATCGCCGCAACTAATTTATAACTAAACTTGAGACGTTTTTCTTCACTTTTCGTTCATTTTGAACACGTTATTTTGTTAAAAGTGCACTAAAAAGTTGGAAAATATATACTTATCGTCTCTTTGTGATAAAATGCATGGAAAGAGCTAGAAACTTTTAATTTCCGAGAACCATATTCAGAGTTGTTTTCCATTTTAAATAATTGTACTTCATTTCTAGAACGAAAATTAGCTTTTCAGTCAACAGATGAACAATTTTATTAATCCGATCGTGAATTTTGGCAATATAAAAACATCCTTCGTACATTTCAGTTAAATTTATGATAAGGCGTCTGTCTTCGTGGAATATTTATCGCATTTATATCCCGAGTTACGAACATAGACATCTATCTTACATATTGCTCTCATTTCTCTCTTATTTTTTACTTTAAATATCGATACTTGGGCTAGCGCTATAAATACTTAAGAGTAAATATTCTATAAATCTAGTAATAGTATCTAGTAAATAAGAGAGTAATAAATATCAATAAGGCATTCGACTACCAAAAAGGTTTCGTTAAATTAAACAAATTATGCGAAATCGAATTCCTTGAGTACCACAAGGTACTTTTCTCAGTATTTATTCAGCATAAGCAAATGTCTTTGAATATCATGAATATATGTATCTTTAAGTTTGATTTCCCATTTATTACTTATGGGAGCATTCTTCCCGTCCGTCGAACTAAGGACAAATTTGTCCGTTGTTTGCATTATAATAAAGTTCTATAAAAATTTTCCAACGTTCGAAGTAAAACACTTTCAGAGAGTCCCTCTATAAAAATATTCTGATTAAGAGAACATTTCAAAGATACTTGGATTCCCATTTGAAGATATTCATAGAGACTTAAAGAAGTTAAAAATGGACTCCTCTTTGGCTGCGATTGAGATGTCCTCTCGGACCTGCGGAAAGACCCCTCTCATCGTGATTAAGGAGTTTCCACTGATTATTATTGTCCCATTAAATGCACGACGTAAATTGTTCTCCATAAACAACGGTTATGACCGAGGTGTTCTTAGCTTTGACCCATTGTGGCTTTCAGAGCGTCAACGGAATATTAAGTTACATCGTCGTACGATATTTTATAGCCGTCGAATCATATAAAATATCCCGTGTAAAATTTATTCGAGGATGAGACCTCAATGGAATTCGAAGTATAAACAACGTAAATGAATAGGTATAAAGATGCCTAAAATCGATCTTCTACACGCATACGATATGTAGGTAAAATATTTTACCTATCATGTGATAAGTATGAGCTACATTCGCCTTAATTTTGAATGTTTATAGTACAGATTAATTACGGAATGACTTCTCGTTTTCAAAAAATTTTCAATAACGAATCAAAATAAAGGCTTTCAAAGATGCCTTATTAAGTCTTAGGTTTGCAATATAGAATTCCTTGAGTCATTATGGAGATGTGTTTGTAGCAAGATGGGAAATTTTCAAGCTTCTCGTTTATTTCAAAATTCATAGCCTTCAAAACATCAAATGTTGATACTAGGTACGAAACGAATAATAAAAAATGCTGAGAATCTTCAGATAAATTGTTCAATCATGTCATTTATACTGATCTAATGTAACGCTTCTGTTTCAATAAAAACGTATTGGATATCTAACTACCGATGATTCTGGAGATACGTCAATCCTTGCAGTATAAGAAAATCCTCCTTTAGCATGATTCCAAGTCCTGTTTCTCATATTATGCCCGCTTACGCATTATCGCTACAATCTGACATTTTTCCTTCCACATTCCGTTCTCGGATCCAACGTAATGTTCCATAACGTTTCCAATATGTTTCCGAGGTCATTCCTACGGGTGAACGTACTTACCAAATCGGGGACATTAACCAAGAGTTATTTATAGCCCCAAGAAAAACGTCGTCCCTATTCTCAATAAGGACGCATGCGCTAAACTTAATAGCATGAACGGTGGCGAAATCACGGGATGTTCTTCCAAAGAGATGAATGAACTTCGGGATGATTTTTGTTTACCGGCCAACAGACGACAAAGGTCTTGGTTGAAAGGAGGTGAGACGAAATGACCAAATCTTCATCGTGTTGGGAGGTTTCTTATCGAACGCGAGCCGAATATTAGTATTCGAGAAGTGATTGAGCAACATATATACTTTCTTATAACTTCACTCTAAGGAAATAATATAAATAAATCCGTGTTTAGATATCGAATTCTCGACTCGAATTCCCTGATAAATTATCGCTAACTCAGCACCTTTTATGTGATTCACAGTCTGCTGAATTGAGTTTATTTTATAAATTCAGCACAAAATAAACATAATACTCGAACACGCTCCAAATATTTAAAGAGAGAAATTTAAATTAGGTATTATGCAATTTCTTTGGAAACTAAATGAGAATATTTGACATTAAAGTTTATTTTATCTCTATTCTTCCACAAAATTAAATACAGGAAATAAAACCTGCTATGATTAAAGTACAAGAAGTACATTTTAAAATCTTATGTGAAATGAAAAAAAATAAGCTGATTCACTTTATAAAGACCTCAAGCGGTTTAGCTTTTCCACGACATAAACCAAAGAATATCGCATTTTCATCGTGAGAACGTTTGATCTCCTTGAAAAAAAAAACAAAAGAATAAGGTGTCCCGAATTCTATCCGAATGGTCGATTAATTAAAATATTCTTTTCTAGTATTCATTTCGAAGAGAATATTTTGACTTATACTGAATTTGTATTCTGAAAGGTTACGCTTATATCTTTACATACATATGTAGTTTCCAATAATAATGAAGAATATGGAAAACAGCAAACCTGAAGTTTTACCAGCGCAATTTATGTAGAGATTTATAAAGTTACCAATAAATCTCATGCAATCATGTTCAACTACTTTGAAGCGAGTCACACTAAAAAGCGAAGAACAATTGTTAGCAAATATACTAGTGAAAGGTATTATATCACTTCGTTCAAATAGTATTATCAACGAAAGTTTCATTTCATTGAGTATCCTTCAGCCTCACTGATGAGCGATAACACATTCCTCACTAATTCACAATCAATTCACAATTCCCATCAATTCAAAAAATTAATACTATCTCTTCAAATAACCACTTCATCGACACAGCGCGTTTCCACACCTCCCATAGATTCCCCATTATTTCCCACTTTTATGCTCTTTTATGATCAATATCCAAAGCAAACCATTCATTTTCGAGAATGACCGATAGAGGCAAAAAAAAACACCTGAGGCATCAAAAGGCGTCTGTACCCTAAGGAAAGGAAAACGCCATCTGAAAAATTAATCGTTCCTCTCGACCTAATGAATTACCGACCCGATGAGAATCGATTGGTTATTCCTCTCCCACTCCGCACTTTCTCCCTCCAACAGAAAAAACGACGCGACACGCGTCTCGACAGACTTTTTAAAAAGCAGTGACGCAACGAGGCCTACGCTTAGAAAAAAAAGAACACTTCCGCGGCAGAGTTTTAGAAATCGAATGGGACAGTCCAAATTTTTTCTCGCCCGAAGCGGATTGTATTTTTTTCCAGTACCTCTCTCTTTCTTCTACGTTCCAACCTTGACGGGCTGTGTCGTTGACTCTTCGGGATAGACGCAATAGAAAGTAATGTCTCGACGAGAGGTCTGAAGAACGAGTTCCTCCAAAGGTACACATGCGCCGTTTGGAAAAGAATTCTCGCCCAAGAGAATGTTCGCTTATTTTTCTTTTTTCTTGGCGCGAAAGTAAACACTGCACGCGTGACTCATGCGTGCTCGTCTCGGAGGAGAAAGAAAATCGTTTCATCCGCGATTCAAAAAGAGTTGCTTACGAATGGAAGCATAAAATGAGAGAGTTCTTACGCACGAAATGTCAATTGGTATCGAAAGTTTGCATTGAATAATAATATAATTACTTTTCTATATCTATCGCCTTCTACTATCGATTTTAAAACTGTAAAGTTTATTTTCATAGCTATTATTCCTAAAAAGTAAATGATTAATCAATTAATCGTTGTGAAGTTAGAATAGTAGTCTACTAATTAGTAGAATAGAGAAAAAATATCTTATGTCTTTCTTCTTCCATTTCTACCTTTAAAGATCTTATCCTTTGGTGTTTCACATGTTCTCTCGAATTTACATAATACAGTAAGACCCCGCTTAACGCGGGGGATACGTTCCAATGACTTCGAGCGCTAAACGAAACAGGTTAAACGACGCAATGTATTACGCACATATGTAAAAATTTAATGGGGATCAGTGAACAGAACAAAGAATAGAGAAATGTTTCAGTTCTTGCCGAATTTATCACGACAATATAAATTATTATGTTTATATCTTTATACACCTAATAATCTTGATGAGAACAAAGAAATCAATTGTGACGCAGGGAAGCTGCGTTTGTACTGGGATTACGACTTAGGAGAATACAGTTTTTTTGGACAGACTAACGAAAGAGCGTTGAAAAAAAACATAGTATATCTACTTATCACCGTCGCTATAAAGGACACCGCTTTTTGTTGGTGCATGGCCGTTTTCTTTGCACACATATACAAGTATCAATACAGTTTGCGATTTAGGGGAACCCCAAAAAACCGCGTTATACTGAAACAGCGTTAAGCGGGGTCTTACTGTATATGATTTTAGTAAGCACAAGATGGGTATGATATACCCTTCATCATATTGAACACGTGATTATTCTGTATATTTATTTTATATCTCTACTTCCAATTATGGGGAAGCGAGGGTAGTTCACTCGCCGCCCGTCGGGCGTACGTGATTTGCTGGTTGACGGTGTGCACGGGGCAAACGAAAGCCTCAGGGTTTCGCAGGAGCAATGTCCCCTTAGGGTGCCATAGAAATCGTCGCCCATAGCAACAAGGAAAAGTCGCATGAAGAGCGCTGAAAACTGTGACACTAATACAAAGATTCCATCCACTGGGATTACTATTTCGTAAGGGGATTACCACTTTCCACGCGTGGAATTACAGAGCTACCCGTTCAATTATATCCCTTAGATTTTGAATACTCGCTTATTAGTAGGCTAACAATGAGTTCGCCCCTTGGGATAAGTTATATTTTTATGAAAGGTCATTTTATATCTGCTTTCCCGCTTCATTAATGTCCATGAGGTGTAAATTTTATCCACCTCTATGTGACAGATAATGTATACGATTTGTTTAAATAGCGGGAGAATGTTGAAATTATAACGGTTCGGTTACCGTCAGTAGTAATTGGAACATATATTTGCGTCTTTTATGCGTTCCTTCGAAAATAAAGAAAATTTGATTGTGTTCTATCAACGGGAAAAACATATTTATAGCTCTAGTCTTAAATTAAGAAGTGAATATACATAACTTCAAACCTCAATTAATATCTCATGAAAATTTATGAAATGAACCTTCAAATATCACTTACCTCTCATAATCTGGATTTTAATCTGACACAAGAAAAATTGACATAAATTACTTACATCAATGTCTGAGTGTACACAAAATATGACATGAAATTCTTCGACTGGGTTATTCTCTTTCATTTGAAAGTTAAAGGCCAGAAAATAATCTTTACTACAATTCTAGATTTAAGTTTTGCATGTTTTCTGACTTTAAATAGAATGTCATGCTAGGTAAAGTTTTGAATTAATTCAGTATATGAATGAATTTAAACGCTTAAATTGAATACATAAATAAAGATAAAATTATACAAGTAAAATCCTTGGAATATAAATGTAATTGCTAAAAGAAGAGAAAGCGAGAATTATGTTAGATTAAGTCCATAAGTAATCCATTGACCCTCAATATTGTATCTCTTATCTGTTAATTTTTCCGCTAATTTCTCCTATCAGCAACGATGTTTTCTAAGAATAAATCTCTATTTGGTTGAAATTTATAAACTGAAAATATATCATAGAAATTTTAAACTAATTCTATATGAATCGATTGCTTTGAAATAATCCCAGAATATTAATTTTACCAATCTTAAGATGTTCATGATAACCTTGCTTTGATATAATTGAAACCAAAAGTTTAGAGGTTTCAGCATATGCTCCTCAGTAATACGTATTAATATATTTATATTAATTTTTTATAAAAACAATTTGCGACGCATATTAACGGATAAATTATATAAACTACCTAGAAACGTAAGAACATTCCTTCGCATAATCTCAGGAAAAGACCATAGACTTGTATTTTAGAAATAAATGAGCAAATTTCAATAGCATATAAATACAGAGGATTCATAAAACAGCTTATAAAAAGAGGAGGAACCGTTTTTTAGGTGAGCCACTACTACATCTTCTGATTAATCAATTACCGCGCGCTTAAGTAATTTCTAAGGTGAATGAAGAGAAAGCAACCATTTGAAACCGGAGAAAGCTTTTAGGAAGATCTCACTTTGAAGATGAATTCCGATACTTTTCTATAAACTACCGAGTAAAAGGTATCAAATGATAATTAACCTCTGACTTCTTTCCTAGATCAGAATAGAAAGTGGGGTCAATGCGATATTAAAAAGGAGAATGCTGTACTCTCGAAGCTTTTAGTGCTATTCTAATTCCAGATAAAAATCACTTTTAAAATAGAATTTCTCTAATTATTTCTATACTTCAGATATCCTCACAGAGTTTAGTCATTCTGTCGCCAGAAAATTAGTCTTAAAGCACTCTGAGATGATTTTTGTCTTTTTAATGAATAATCAAAAGCAAGTATAGATAGAAAAATTGTTGTATCAGTGAAGGTGTCGAATAAATGTAAGTTTAGTTTCATGATATGAAAGGGCAACTTTAAGTACGAAACGTTGATAATTTTAATTATCAGAGGGGAAAATGATAAGAATAATAGAGAATTTATAACTTATCTACAGCTCTAATTGAATTAAATCTCGAACTTGAAATGTGACTGAAAAGTGACCTACATTTCTGATATAATTGGGTAAGAAACATATTTACCTAAGGAACTGATGAAGGAAGAATCTATTGATTTAGTGCACGAAAATTAAAAAAAACACTAGAAAATAATTGAGAAGTAATTCATCAATCAAATGGCAAGTGTCGCTTATATCATTAAGTATCGCTCAAAATAATAGATACAGCAATTCGTTCACATAGATACATATCTAATTTATATATGTAATGTAATCTCAGAAAAAATAAGTGGAAATTTCAATAATACGAGTCGCCGTGCTCTATCAGTAGCGAAGACCATCGTAATTTCACAACCAAAATCACCGCTATAATGTCACCTAGCACACGACTGCCCATTTTACTTTCCCTCGTCGCACCTACGATAGGAGACAATTTACGTAACGTGTTTACTCTTCCGCCAGAAGTCACGTTGACCGTCAGGATCTGACGGGCGCCGAGGAGTCACTGAGTCAGTCGGTCATCCTCCGAGTCGGTCAGTGAGTCAGGAAACCATAGGAAGAAGAGGGGGATATGATAAACGGCCGTGGAAGCAGATAGAAGAACGAATCAGACGCCCACTCGACGCTCCAACGGGAAGGAGGAAAAAGGTGAGCCAGCTGAAGGATGAGGGGTCAACGAACTTCTGCGAGCACGTGGTCCCGGCGCACACGGAAATAGTCCATCTACCTGCCGGTGCGATGAAGCTCTGGGGGAGGCAGTTGGGACCAGAAGGACCGGTAACGGGGGCGCCCACTTTTATCTGTTTTTTGGCAGCCACCCCCGGCGCCTCTCGGGCTCCCGCATTACCTGTTCTCTGCTCCTTAACCTGGAAAATTATGATTTTCTCCGAAGGGTGAAAGGCCGATGCAGCTCCCAAATTCGGGATGAGCAGTGCATTGCTTTCTAGAGCTTATTACGGGAGACTTCAACGCTCGAATTTCCCTCACCGGTTGCTCTTCAGTTGCGTTCTCCATCATAGAATCGATCTTACTCAATTATGATCACATCCCCAATCATCGTGCATTAGTACTAGAAATCTGAATGAATTTGGAAACACAAGAAAACAATATCTGAAAGAATCTTAACACACAATGCAATTTTGTGAATGATTTTATCTACCGTTGACGAGGTTGCCTCATAAGAATATTCCTATGAAAATGAACGATATTTCGGTTTGAGTCTGAAGACTTCAAATAGAACAAGAATGATTGAAGTATTTAAAAATGATCAGCGTATTTTAGTACATTCATAGAGAACTTCTCGTGCCTTTTCTAAAAAATAAAATTCATAAGAGAGGTAATCGAAGGCTATATTCTAAATAGACATTTCTTAAAGTTCATTTCATTGCTCTATTTTTCATGAAAATATCGAAAACATATCAATCAGATTTAAGTACGCAAAAATTAAGCGAACACAAATTACATAAGGAATGCCAACTATTGAACGTAAAAATTTTGAAATGTTATGTTTATGACTAAACTAAAATGACTATGTTTATCGAATGAATGCGTAGCTGCTTACGTATGCATCACATCTATTTATACACTGAGGTTAAACATGGCCTCTTGACCTGCTTACAACGGCGCAATAATTTACAAGGTCAAACAGAAGATTGTATAATATTATTCGTCGAAAACAACTTGATAACGGACTTTTGAGACGTAACATTTGATGAGAATGTCACAGAGGATATTCGATGGTACTTAACTAGTCTTAGCTAACTTGAGGTTTTGTCTCTATGGGTAGATTTGAATTACTTCAAAAATTTACAGAAAAATGCAAAATGTAAATTACAGAAAAATTTAAAGTAAGAAAAATATGTTGTCATTAACTTACATACAGAAAGTGTATCACCTTTTTGTAAATCATTATTTAAAATTCTTTAAGAGCTTTACTTGAAGGTATCTATAACCACGATAACATAGATTTGCGTGAAATAATCCACAGCTTTAACACCATACAAGGGAGACCCTGAAACAAAATATCTATTCCATCTATATAAATCATTTTCTCGTCAAAAATAGCTTCTCGGGTTAATGAATGCCCTATAGAGAGTGAAAGAGTAATTGCAGCAGCGAGAGAATAAAAAAATATTGATTCGAAAGCCCTGCGGTCATCGATTAACCCAATGACCTTTCCCTTGATGAAAGAGCCAATCGATTAATCAAACCGCACTCGGGTCAATGACTCGAATTCTCTGAAATTGGGCGACATTCCCTCGAAGGATCCTTTGAGGAGGCGTGGGTGCTATGGGATGGCCGCAAATGGTCCATCGCTCCAATTACCGGATGGTGCAATTTGTATCCCGAAGAAACTCTGAGGAAGAATTCCGCTTTCCAATTCTAAATGCGAATCCCAGCGTTGTTTTCGCCTATGGAAACCGATGTTTTTGCCCTTTTCGACGCCTCTCGCTTTCTGCTCGTCCGCGAGTTCATTGACCTTCAAATGTGAGATACGAGCGAAATATCTGCTCGGTAACGGTCGCGATGCCGTTGCTATGATCAATGCCGTGGGCAATCCTTGATAAGCGACCGAATCGGTAGTAAATGATTGCGAAGACTAATTAATAACTGTATTGTGAATATACTCTCTTCGAATGCAACGAATAGTATAATCTCTAAAGAATATTTTCTGTGGTAATTACAAAGTTTTTACATTAAATTAAGGCTGTCCACGCCTTCTTATATTGGCGAAGAATAGTTTATTTAACTACCTGGCTGAATTAATGATGCTACATAAATCAATATGGTTCTCTTAAAGTCGCATATAAATTATACTTTTAATCGCGAAATATATTATAAATTCATTTAACCAAAAATCACCAACAGGAATGAAACGTTGCAATGAAAATGTATTTTATACGCTTTGAAAATCTCTAAACATGTATGGATCTATAACTATTTTATAGTGCCTCGTTTAACTTTTTACCTGCCATTAAGCTATAAAAATGCTTATTTTTTGTTTGAGAGTGTTAATTTGATTTATAATCATTTCTTTGGAATTAGAGTAAATAAGTTGAAATAAAGAATAAGAAACAGAAAATTAGAACTGTAAACTTATACTTCTGCGAAAATGACAACCTTCTGAGAAGAGTAATTTTACTGATTAAACACCAGTATTTTTCCAAGAAATATAACCGACATAAGTAATTAACATAAAAGTCTATTTTACAGAATCAGAAGATCTTTGAACTGAATATCATTCCGCTGAAGAAGAGTGGAAAGATAAACGGAGTGTTCATGATTATTATAGGTTGAAATCACTCAATTCCATGCAAGTAAAGGAAAAAATCAACATCTCCGAATATAGCAACTCAAACAAAACCTTCGGAGTGTGAAGGGGCAAATGGCCATTCCAACGGAGAGTGAAAGTGTTTGCGTATATTTGCGACGTGGGCCCCGTTCGGTGCCCGAATCGTGACCCAAATCGTGATGAGGATCCTTCCAAAGCGTTTTTCCTATCACCATGCGGAAATCCATCGGGACCTGAGGGCGTCCGATAAGGTTGCCCCGGGGTACACCCAGAGGACATCGAAGGAATATAGCGGTATAATAACACTCTGCGGTCATGGATAAAAAAGTACCTTTTCAGAATAGTAATTAGTTGGGAGGGACAAGTGCTTCAAAAGTGTTCGTGAAAAGTTACATCAGAAGGCCGTAAACAGCCTTTCGTTTAGTATCTTTATCACAAATTGGTAGGCGTATCTAAATGCTTTAATAATCATTAGAAGATTCAGATTTCGTTCGTTGAATAGAGCAAGCACGCCTTGTTTCAAAGGAGGTTCAGACAACGCGAGTTTACCTAGAGGAGTCGGTATGTAAAAAAACTAATTCAAAAATTCTTTTTTTTTCCCGTGGACAATATGTGAAAATAATCGATTTGAACAGAAGAAGCACACTCAGAGACGGTTTGCGAGGCCTGTAGACGTTGAAATATGTACACTTCGCTATTTCATGAAATAAGGAGCTCTATCATATTGCGGAAGATTGTCGTTATGACGATTGACGGGAGAAAGTCATAACGTGGCTAGATATGTAGTTACGCGTAGGATAGGCACGTATACCGTTCGTAGTTCCGTGAAGGCTTTTTTGTGACGGAATTCGAGTCGATTATAATAATCGAACACAACTGGGTCAAACCGGTCTCGTTCGGAATCCTTTTCTAGAACTGTGGCTAGTTTTTTTCTTCTCTATTCTCGATGGGTCTCCACAAACACCTCTCTTTTGGTAATTGACGATGAGTTCTATAAATTGCTTAGCTCGATAAAATAAGTCCACTCAGAGTTCATGATGGCTTATTTTTCCTAATTATGAAGTAGATAGTGATAACTTACGGGAATTACAATAGTGTTTTACATTATAAATACAATAATATTATTGTATATCGTATGGGAAATTACACTTATTATATTCTCAGCTATTGAGTCATTAAATAATTCTGGACGTCTGAAATAAATGATTAAGAGGTAATTAAAACATTGTTTGGAATAATATGAAAAGAAAGAACTTGAACTGAAGAACTATTTCGAATCAAATAGAATAGATTATTGAATTGTAATTAACCTGCAAGATTAACAATACAGCAATGGTAAAATTTAAATAGATGGAATAATTTCTCTTTTTAAAAATTCTTCTAATTTTTTAAAATAATCATTAAATTTTTTAAAATATTATAGATGATTTTTATGTTACATACCATTCCGATTTGCTGTATATCTTCCGTTTTTTGTTTCATTTATAAATATGCATGATATTGATATTATAATTTTTTTAAGGATCCGACTCATTAAGGAACATTAAATGGTGTATGTTTGTAAACTAAAAAGGTCAATAGCCAACGTAACTTACTAGTAAAATCAAAAGCCGAGGAGCATGACAACAAACTTACCGTAACTAGGTGATGTTGACATGCAAGTTTGAACTAATATTGAAGCGGAAGAAATCATCGCGTGAAAGCACGTGAAAGTTAGAAATTTCGCGTTTGTACTATTCACGCGCTGTTTAATGTGTAAACATTCTCGATAAACGCTTAGTTCCGCGCAAAAGTAAGCATATCTTGAGGTTCAGTTCAGGTTCAGAAAACTTGAGAATGAAATCGGAAAGAACTTGTGACTACATATTAAATAACTACAACATATTATTCAAATTCAGAATAAATACCGAAGAATTCAGTCGATTACACGGATCGATTATACAGCGAAAGCTTGCTCATGTGAGGACATTTGCTATGTTTCTATGTTTCCTTTGCTCATATTTTCTCATTTAAAATGAGAGTTTTATAAAATTTCTAATAGCAAATCGATTCTTTTAAATCGATAAAGAATTAAAAATTCACCATTTTACCAGTTTATTTTTATGGAAAATAAATTTAAATGCGTAAAAAATAGAGCATTGAATTAACCTTTAAATAATTCCGTTAGGCATCGACTTTCGATTTATATAAAGACTCATACCAGTGTTAAAAATACATTGTATAAAATATCAATAAGGCTGAAGTGAAAAAATTAGAATCGTATATTTTATAACAAATATTAAGCTTATAATTCAAAAAGTCCAATGATAAATGTATTCAAATATATAAATAACTATGACTGTACTGCGAGTAAAAATAAAAATATGAATTTTGACCACTAAAACTAACGAAAACACATTACAAATTATCTATCTTCATAAACTACGTGCAATGTTATTCTCTATCATGAAAGAAATAAGATTATCAAGTATAAGACGAGGACATTTTGAAGGACTGAAAATAACTTCAAATTCTCCACATCCACGTCAGCACTTCAACAGTCATTACTCGAGAAAATAAGCTGAAAATGTACAAAGCCTTTACCACTCTTCCTATTTCCTTTCAATTATCTCAGTTAAATTATTATATATAATTAATATATTAAACTTCAATAGGAACTTTATTGGATGTTTGCAGAAAAAAATTATCAGAAGTTAACATATCTTTACTATAAGAAAAAACTCCAAAGAAGCTTTACTCCTGCACAGCATGTACGGTCAGCGAGAGCAAATACAGGAGATAATGGGAAAAAGATTTAACTGGCTTTCTCAACCTTAAGCAGGCATATGCATTACATGCCTTGTTCATTTGCATACCCTCCTCAGTATCTGGAGGTTCTCACGGGAGCTCATACTCAGGAGGATAATCGGTCCTTTAGCTAAATCATGGTTCTTTTGCTCTTGGGACCATTTCATCAGTCTCTGAATCCTCCTACTTACAGCTCTCCTTTTCCTCCTCAACTGGCTCCTGCGATTTCTTCCAACGGTGCTTGTAAGCTTCATCTGTTCAAGATCCATCTTTGTCTTCTCAGTCTCTCACTCAGTCCACCACCTCATTGTGCTGAGGGGGAAGTTTTCGATGGAGAAGAGTAGAAGATGTTAGCACAGCAGAAAGGGGATGGGAAAGAATCAATCATCCGAAAGGAAGTTTACAGGAGGTTCCTTGGGAGGAACCGAGTGTTCAAGGAATTTATTTGTAATTAATCATACCAAAACTTGGTTAAATTTAACAGAATATCCACCTGATGATACAATGGTAGAGTAAGAGAATGATCGGAATGCCTCCGTTAATATTCCCCTCAATATCATTAATCAAGTGAAGACCATATACTCCATTCATTAGCGGTGTGACACATTATCTATGGGGTAACATAAGCATATGCTCAACAATTCATCCTCCCACTTCACTAACATATTAATGAGGAATTTTGAGAACAGGAATTGCATTTGATCTGAAATTATCACAAACCTGAGGTTGTTCCTAGGTCAGTGTTCACCCTATGTTCCCAAGGCTTGGCATCATGAAAGAACATTCATACTCACATGATCCAATATGTAATTCACAGCGTTCACTGCCAAATCTATTGGAGTCGGACTTGCCATCCATCAGGCTCAAGTCATCGCTCTTCTGGTCGTGACATAGGTTTGCACTCTCCCAACGCATGGCATCCTGAAATCGCAAAAATAATTATTACATTAGAAAAGAAGCAATATCCAAAGCGGTGCTTTCCCCTACCAGAACCATAGAGACCTTCCTGATATGAAAACGATGATTTGCCATAATTATTTTTCCCTTGAATGCCTTGAAAAATGTCATCGGTAGCGGTTTTTTTTCTTAAAGAAGTGAGGTACTGAGCACTACACGGCAAATAAATTCTAAACCCTGCTTATAATCGCACCCTTTAAGCAAGAGCAAGAGGATCGGGTCTCTTCACTCGCTAACATATTTAGAATGGACGGTGTTCGTTTCTCGCGAAAGGTATGAAACGAATCGGCGATGACATGAAAGGGTGGATGATACCTCAGTGGCTGCGTCCCCAGTGAACGGGTTAAGAATGAAGGGAATGATAGTTAACGATAGATTCCGGTGATAACTTGTCGTCACCTTCTGGAAGACATTCGAACGTTTTTCTGTTCATGCTGGAAGCAATGAAAGCGGGCGCTTTCAGGAGAAGTTGTTGAAGAAGCTCGTTTTATTTTAAGATGATCCCTTCGAACTGAACGATTGAAATACCTCTTTCTGATTCAACGTGGTACCAACCGTACGAGCTCAACAATAGTCGCCTTCATGAATCGTTCATCGCTCTGACCTCCTTTGTTAAACATTGCCGTCCGAATCAAGAGCGGAATGAAAAAAGCGTATAAAGTTTTTAATATTTTGAGTTTATTAAACATCCCAAAGTTTACATCATAAGCATTACATTTCACTCGTGTTAGTGCATTAAGCCAAGGTACTCCCTCCCACATGTCTTTCTGCATCGGCCGAAGTTTGATCCACATCACGATCCGCGTCCTCGTCTATCGTCTCTTTGCTGGATTCCTCGCCTGACAGGAGTTCTATGCACCTGAAATGAAGGTGAAAAGGATATTTCAAATCGATGCGCTGTAGCGAATCTTTGATTTCGCCATCAGATTGAAAGAGCTTAGGGAGAACGTTATTTGAGACGGACTACACCTTCGGCGAAATGATTGAGAGATATCCTCGCAGGACAAGGTTTCGCCGACTCCAAATCCTCAAATCGGATGCATTTCCGATTGCATCGCAAGACGCATTCGGGAGTCAGAAAAGTTTCAACGTAAGGCGATACGTTTTGTAAAAAATTCATATGATAAAACAGCGAGCGTAACGCAAATGCTAAAGGACGCCGGGTGGGAATTACTAGAAGAGAGAAGGTCGACGCAATGAATCAAATTATTAGATAAACTCAGGGAGAGCTCCTTCATAGAAGACGTGGAAATATAATGCGTCCACCTATTTATATATGCCGATCTGATATTGTGCGAAAGATCAGAGAAATAGATGCGCGAACGGACCGTCATAAAAATTCATTTCTTCCGCGGACTATTCGCGAAAATAATCGCTTAGGGAAATAGAGTCATTTTCCATGCACCCCCTGCCAAATGCCGAAAGGCGGCTCGCAGGGTGAATACGTAGATGTGTACGCATTCGTTGTTGCACTCGCCTCGGTGTCTTAGACGAGGAAAAGAGAAAATAGACCGACGTTCATCTTTTGCTTTCCCAAGGAACGTTTTGTTTACTTAATCCCAGTAGGTGGCGTGCCAATGCTTCCACGCGGCTTTAGTGGGCCGGTGTTTGTTACGAAAGAAGGTCTTGATCTTGTGTCTCGTGATTCGATTAGCCTTTCCCGTTGTGCTACGCCTTTTCTTACCAAGGCTATGAAATCTCGACGATTCCTCTTGGATTAAGTGATTGTCACCAAATCTTCGTGCCAAGTGTTTATCGGAGGATATGCAAACTTCCATGGATACGGTGGTTACGCCGGCGAAGGCCACGATGTCTTCGCCTTTCGAGTGGAGGTGAAGAGCTTCGAAGGATAAATTCAGGTAAGAAACCTAGTCCCATTGGAAAATATTTCGGAACCTATTTTCCTGTGTTTACGAGAATTTTCTTCCCGGAATTTTACCTGCTCATCGTTTCGATGCGACGACGAAAGATTCAATTTAGTCGTCGCCACAGATATCTAAACTAATGAGCTTAGCTATCAGCGATATCGAGAGACTGCTATCCTTTCTCGCACTAAGCATGCATATTGAAGGGAATTAATATTGAAATGCGCTAATAAAATAAGACTCCAAAGCTGTTTTCCTCGACAGAGCACTCCGTGATGGCTTTATGGTTAGAATAGGGATGCTTTTGAGCTGTTTTACGTGTTATAAATCTGAAATATATGGAAATTAAGCAATGGTGATAGGGACGATGTGCTCGCCACGAGATGCAAGAGGAAAGTGAGATATGACTATCTGCGTTGGGAGTTGTGACTGTTACCGGCGGGAGGCTAAAATTGCAATTAGATTTTTAAAAATGAACGCGAGGTCTATCGTAAACGATGAAATTTATATGAAGACTAGTATTTATTATGATTTTTTCCTACTACGTGAGTCTTACCGCACCAGGAAACTAGATTCATAAGTGTCGACAACAGATTTCGGCCTAATGCAAGAAAACCGACATTAGTCGCGGTCGACGTAAATGTAGAGAGGAATTTTAATGATATCCTATCGTTCATTAGCCTAAGGAATATTTGGCTTAAAATTTAAGAATACAGCGCGTGCACTGACGGCGGTGGTGTATCCCTCAGCCAATCAGAAGCGAGATAATTATTTAGCGGGACCTCAAATGTGATTAATTAATAATTTTTAGAATTTTAATTCGAGGAGGAGTAGATTAAATTATTCTTCGTTCTTCGAGGCGCTGCTAGAGTAATGCATATCCTCTAGACGCCCGATAGATATTATTTTCTTAATTATCACCCTCGTGATCAAGTTTGCGATATACATTTCCAATCTCTGACCCTTATGTATCTTGGACTCGAACTACTGTCAAAGAGATGGACGCTAAAATTATGGCAAATCATCGTTTTCTATCAGGAAGGTCTCTATGGTCCTGGTAGGGGAAAGCACCGCTTTGGATATTGCTTCTTTTCTTATGCAATAATTATTTTTGCGATTTCAGGATGCCATGCGTTGGGAGAGTGCAAACCTATGTCACGACCAGAAGAGCGATGACTTGAGCCTGATGGATGGCAAGTCCGACTCCAATAGATTTGGCAGTGAACGCTGTGAATTACATATTGGATCATGTGAGTATGAAAGTCCTTTCATGTTGCCAAGCCTTGGGAACATAGGGTGAACACTGACCTAGGAACAACCTCAGGTGTGTGATAATTTTCATATCATATGCAATTCCTGTTCTCAAAATTCCTCATTAATATGTTAGTGAAGTGAGAGGATGAATTGTTGAGCATATGCATTATGTTATCCGATAGATAATGTGTCACACCGATAATGAATGGAGTATATGGTCTTCACTTGATTAATGATATTGAGGGGAATATTAACGGAGGCATTCCGATCATTCTCAGACTCTACCATTGTATCATCAGGTGGATATTCTGTTAAATTTAACCAAGTTTTGGCATGATTAATTACAAATAAATTCCTATCCTTGTAAACTATACCAATGTACCAAAGGTGGATATTCTGTTAAATTTAACCAAGTTTTGGCATGATTAATTACAAATAAATTCCTATTCTTGTCAAACTATACCAATGTACCAAAGGTGGATATTCAGTTAAATTTAACCAAGTTTTGGCATGATTAATTACAAATAAATTCCTATCCTTGTCAAACTATACCAATGTATCATCAGGTGGATATTCTGTTAAATTTAAACAAGCTTTGGCATGGTTAATTACAAATAAATTCCTATCCTTGTCAAACTATACCAATGTACCAAAGGTGGATATTCTGTTAAATTTAACCAAGCTTTGGCATGATTAATTACAAATAAATTCCTATCCTTGTCAAACTATACCAATGTACCAAAGGTGGATATTCTGTTAAATTTAACCAAGGTTTGGCATGATTAATTACAAATAAATTCCTATCCTTGTCAAACTATACCAATGTACCAAAGGTGGATATTCTGTTAAATTTAACCAAGTTTTGGCATGATTAAATACAAATAAGTTCCTTGAAAACTCGGTTCGTCCAAAGGAACCTCCTGTGAACCTACTTTCGGATGGATGATTTTTTTCCCATCGCCTTACTGCTGTGCTGACATCTTCTACTCATCTCCATAGAAAAATTCCCCCTCATCACTATGAGGTGGTGGACTGAGTTGGAAAGGTTTTGACTTTCCTCTGCCATGCCGTGCATGTTTCCACAGAGCCAAAATAAGCTTCACAGCCTGCATTAAGTACATCAATTCCCATCTTGTGTAAAGTTTCTTCTAAGCTTCTGTAATTGGAAATGAAGCTTTTCCTTCTTAAGGTAAACGTTTTCTTTCTCCACAATAAACGATTCCCACTCTTTCTATTTCCTTTCATGTATTTCAACTTTAAACTTCAACAGGAACTTTCTCGGATGTTTGCACGGTGCCAGAAGTAGATGTGTCTCCAGTATAAGAAAACGCTGCCAAGGACCTTTACTCCTGCAAAACTCTTCGACAGTCAATACTGGAGAAAATGGGATGAAGATTTTACTGGCTTTGTCTGCCTTCAGCAAGCCATGCCTTGCATTCACTCCTGAGTATCTGGAGGTTCTAACGTGTGCTCACACTCAAAAGAATAATCGGTTCTTTATCTCAATTGTGCATAACTCATTTCAGGTGACTGTGTCGAAAGCATCTTCTACATCCTCACATGCTACAACAGAGGCATGTCAACCAGATCTTCCACGTGCCATAGCTCTCCCAGAGGCAAAGAGCATTCACCCTTGATCTATTTCATTTCATGCATACTTCCAGGAACGAAATCCTGAAGGTAAGCTTCGTTTTTCCTTGTTTAAATATCATTTCTTCATGAGCGTCCCAAATCAAACAAAAATTTTGTTTCTTTTGCTCTTGGGACCATTTCATCAGTCTCTGAATCCTCCTCCCTTCAGCTCTCCTTTTCCTCCTCAACTGGCTCCTGCGATTTCTTCCATCGGTGCTTGTAAGCTTCACCTTTTCAAGATCCATCTTCCATTTTCAACTGCGGCCCCATAACTTTCTTCTCCCCTTGGGCTTTTTTACTGCAAATGGTTTCGCAGTATCACTCCTTAATGGGTACATCAATTGCTTCGAAGCGTCTTGCGATGCAATCGGGAATGCATCCGATTTGAGGATTTGGAGTCGGCGAAACCATGTCATGCGAGGATATCTCTCAATCATTTCGCCGAAGGAGTAGTCCGTCTCAAATAACGTTCTACCTAAGCTCTTTCGATCTGATGGCGAAACCAAAGATTCGTTACAGCGCATCGATTTGAAATATCCTTTTCACCATCATTTCAGGTACTTAGAACTCCTGTTCAGGCGAGGAATCCAGCCAAGAGACGATAGACGAGGACGCGGATCGTGATGTGGATCAAAGTTCGGCCGAGGCAGATGGACAAGTGGGAGGGAGTACCTTGGCTTAACGCACTAACACGAGTGAAATGTAATGCTTATGATGTAAATTTTGGGATGTTTAATAAACTCAAAATATGAGAAACTTTATACGCTTTTTTCATTCCGCACTTGATTCGGACGGCAATGTTTAACAAAGGAGCTCAGAGCGATGAACGATTCATGAAGGCGTCTTATTGTTGAGCTCGTACGGTTGGTACCACGTTGAATACGAAAGAGGTATTTCAATCGTTCAGTTCGAAGGGAGCATCTTAAAATAAAACGAGCTTCTTCAACAACTTCTCCTGAAAGCGCCCGCTTTCATTACTTCCAGCATGAACAGAAAAACGTTCGAATGTCGTCCAGAAGGTGACAACAAGTAATCACCGGAATCCATCGTTAATTATCATTCCCTTCATTCTTAATCCGTTAACTGCGGACGCAGCCACTGAGTCATCATCCACCCTTTCATGTCATCGCCGATTCGTTTCAGACCTTTCGCGAGTAACGAACACCGTCCATTCTAAATATGTTAGCGAGTGACGAGACCCGATCCTCTTTCAGCCTTTCTTAAAGGGTGCGATTATAAACAGGGTTTAGAATTTATTTGCCGTGTAGTGCTCAGTAGTTAACTTCTTTAAGAGAAAAACCCCTACCGATGACTTTTTTCATGGCATTCAAGGGAAAAATAAAGCGATAGGGGAACCTGTAAAATATCTGGGAGTTACGCCGACGAAAAACTTTATTTGGAGTGCCCACATCCATAACACATGAGGTCGAGCACTAAGAAAACTCGGTTTCGTCAAAAGAATAGTCGGAAGGAGCGATGAAAAGGTTCGCGATCGATGTTACCTCACGTTAATTATGGCTCACCTTGAGTACGCGTGCAGCATATGGGACCCTGGCAGTAAAGACTGCATACGGGGGTTAGAAAAGGTTCAACGTAAGGCGATACGTTTTGTAAAAAATTCATATGATAAAACAGCGAGCGTAACGCAAATGCTAAAGGACGCCGGGTGGGAATTACTAGAAGAGAGAAGGTCGACGCAATGAATCAAATTATTAGATAAACTCAGGGAGAGCTCCTTCATAGAAGACGTGGAAATATAATGCGTCCACCTATTTATATATGCCGATCTGATATTGTGCGAAAGATCAGAGAAATAGATGCGCGAACGGACCGTCATAAAAATTCATTTCTTCCGCGGACTATTCGCGAAAATAATCGCTTAGGGAAATAGAGTCATTTTCCATGCACCCCCTGCCAAATGCCGAAAGGCGGCTCGCAGGGTGAATACGTAGATGTGTACGCATTCGTTGTAGCACTCGCCTCGGTGTCTTAGACGAGGAAAAGAGAAAATAGACCGACGTTCATCTTTTGCTTTCCCAAGGAACGTTTTGTTTACTTAATCCCAGTAGGTGGCGTGCCAATGCTTCCACGCGGCTTTAGTGGGCCGGTGTTTGTTACGAAAGAAGGTCTTGATCTTGTGTCTCGTGATTCGATTAGCCTTTCCCGTTGTGCTACGCCTTTTCTTACCAAGGCTATGAAATCTCGACGATTCCTCTTGGATTAAGTGATTGTCACCAAATCTTCGTGCCAAGTGTTTATCGGAGGATATGCAAACTTCCATGGATACGGTGGTTACGCCGGCGAAGGCCACGATGTCTTCGCCTTTCGAGTGGAGGTGAAGAGCTTCGAAGGATAAATTCAGGTAAGAAACCTAGTCCCATTGGAAAATATTTCGGAACCTATTTTCCTGTGTTTACGAGAATTTTCTTCCCGGAATTTTACCTGCTCATCGTTTCGATGCGACGACGAAAGATTCAATTTAGTCGTCGCCACAGATATCTAAACTAATGAGCTTAGCTATCAGCGATATCGAGAGACTGCTATCCTTTCTCGCACTAAGCATGCATATTGAAGGGAATTAATATTGAAATGCGCTAATAAAATAAGACTCCAAAGCTGTTTTCCTCGACAGAGCACTCCGTGATGGCTTTATGGTTAGAATAGGGATGCTTTTGAGCTGTTTTACGTGTTATAAATCTGAAATATATGGAAATTAAGCAATGGTGATAGGGACGATGTGCTCGCCACGAGATGCAAGAGGAAAGTGAGATATGACTATCTGCGTTGGGAGTTGTGACTGTTACCGGCGGGAGGCTAAAATTGCAATTAGATTTTTAAAAATGAACGCGAGGTCTATCGTAAACGATGAAATTTATATGAAGACTAGTATTTATCATGATTTTTTCCTACTACGTGAGTCTTACCGCACCAGGAAACTAGATTCATAAGTGTCGACAACAGATTTCGGCCTAATGCAAGAAAACCGACATTAGTCGCGGTCGACGTAAATGTAGAGAGGAATTTTAATGATATCCTATCGTTCATTAGCCTAAGGAATATTTGGCTTAAAATTTAAGAATACAGCGCGTGCACTGACGGCGGTGGTGTATCCCTCAGCCAATCAGAAGCGAGATAATTATTTAGCGGGACCTCAAATGTGATTAATTAATAATTTTTAGAATTTTAATTCGAGGAGGAGTAGATTAAATTATTCTTCGTTCTTCGAGGCGCTGCTAGAGTAATGCATATCCTCTAGACGCCCGATAGATATTATTTTCTTAATTATCACCCTCGTGATCAAGTTTGCGATATACATTTCCAATCTCTGACCCTTATGTATCTTGGACTCGAACTACTGTCAAAGAGATGGACGCTAAAATTATGGCAAATCATCGTTTTCTATCAGGAAGGTCTCTATGGTCCTGGTAGGGAAAAGCACCGCTTTGGATATTGCTTCTTTTCTTATGCAATAATTATTTTTGCGATTTCAGGATGCCATGCGTTGGGAGAGTGCAAACCTATGTCACGACCAGAAGAGCGATGACTTGAGCCTGATGGATGGCAAGTCCGACTCCAATAGATTTGGCAGTGAACGCTGTGAATTACATATTGGATCATGTGAGTATGAAAGTCCTTTCATGTTGCCAAGCCTTGGGAACATAGGGTGAACACTGACCTAGGAACAACCTCAGGTGTGTGATAATTTTCATATCATATGCAATTCCTGTTCTCAAAATTCCTCATTAATATGTTAGTGAAGTGAGAGGATGAATTGTTGAGCATATGCATTATGTTATCCGATAGATAATGTGTCACACCGATAATGAATGGAGTATATGGTCTTCACTTGATTAATGATATTGAGGGGAATATTAACGGAGGCATTCCGATCATTCTCAGACTCTACCATTGTATCATCAGGTGGATATTCTGTTAAATTTAACCAAGTTTTGGCATGATTAATTACAAATAAATTCCTATCCTTGTCAAACTATACCAATGTACCAAAGGTGGATATTCTGTTAAATTTAACCAAGTTTTGGCATGATTAATTACAAATAAATTCCTATCCTTGTCAAACTATACCAATGTATCATCAGGTGGATATTCTGTTAAATTTAACCAAGCTTTGGCATGATTAATTACAAATAAATTCCTATACTTGTCAAACTATACCAATGTACCAAAGGTGGATATTCTGTTAAATTTAACCAAGTTTTGGCATGATTAATTACAAATAAATTCCTATCCTTGTCAAACTATACCAATGTACCAAAGGTGGATATTCTGTTAAATTTAACTAAGTTTTGGCATGATTAAATACAAATAAGTTCCTTGAAAACTCGGTTCGTCCAAAGGAACCTCCTGTGAACCTACTTTCGGATGGATGATTTTTTTCCCATCGCCTTACTGCTGTGCTGACATCTTCTACTCATCTCCATAGAAAAATTCCCCCTCATCACTATGAGGTGGTGGACTGAGTTGGAAAGGTTTTGACTTTCCTCTGCCATGCCGTGCATGTTTCCACAGAGCCAAAATAAGCTTCACAGCCTGCACATCAATTCCCATCTTGTGTAAAGTTTCTTCTAAGCTTCTGTAATTGGAAATGAAGCTTTTCCTTCTTAAGGTAAACGGTTTTCTTTCTCCACAATAAATGATTCCCACTCTTTCTATTTCCTTTCATGTATTTCAACTTTAAACTTCAACAGGAACTTTCTCGGATGTTTGCACGGTGCCAGAAGTAGATGTTTCTCCAGTATAAGAAAACGCTGCCAAGGACCTTTACTCCTGCAAAACTCTTCGACAGTCAATACTGGAGAAAATGGGATGAAGATTTTACTGGCTTTGTCTGCCTTCAGCAAGCCATGCCTTGCATTCACTCCTGAGTATCTGGAGGTTCTAACGTGTGCTCACACTCAAAAGAATAATCGGTTCTTTATCTCAATTGTGCATAACTCATTTCAGGTGACTGTGTCGAAAGCATCTTCTACATCCTCACATGCTACAACAGAGGCATGTCAACCAGATCTTCCACGTGCCATAGCTCTCCCAGAGGCAAAGAGCATTCACCCTTGATCTATTTCATTTCATGCATACTTCCAGGAACGAAATCCTGAAGGTAAGCTTCGTTTTTCCTTGTTTAAATATCATTTCTTCATGAGCGTCCCAAATCAAACAAAAATTTTGTTTCTTTTGCTCTTGGGACCATTTCATCAGTCTCTGAATCCTCCTCCCTTCAGCTCTCCTTTTCCTCCTCAACTGGCTCCTGCGATTTCTTCCATCGGTGCTTGTAAGCTTCACCTTTTCAAGATCCATCTTCCATTTTCAACTGCGGCCCCATAACTTTCTTCTCCCCTTGGGCTTTTTTACTGCAAATGGTTTCGCAGTATCACTCCTTAATGGGTACATCAATTGCTTCGAAGCGTCTTGCGATGCAATCGGGAATGCATCCGATTTGAGGATTTGGAGTCGGCGAAACCATGTCATGCGAGGATATCTCTCAATCATTTCGCCGAAGGAGTAGTCCGTCTCAAATAACGTTCTACCTAAGCTCTTTCGATCTGATGGCGAAACCAAAGATTCGTTACAGCGCATCGATTTGAAATATCCTTTTCACCATCATTTCAGGTACTTAGAACTCCTGTTCAGGCGAGGAATCCAGCCAAGAGACGATAGACGAGGACGCGGATCGTGATGTGGATCAAAGTTCGGCCGAGGCAGATGGACAAGTGGGAGGGAGTACCTTGGCTTAACGCACTAACACGAGTGAAATGTAATGCTTATGATGTAAATTTTGGGATGTTTAATAAACTCAAAATATGAGAAACTTTATACGCTTTTTTCATTCCGCACTTGATTCGGACGGCAATGTTTAACAAAGGAGCTCAGAGCGATGAACGATTCATGAAGGCGTCTTATTGTTGAGCTCGTACGGTTGGTACCACGTTGAATACGAAAGAGGTATTTCAATCGTTCAGTTCGAAGGGAGCATCTTAAAATAAAACGAGCTTCTTCAACAACTTCTCCTGAAAGCGCCCGCTTTCATTACTTCCAGCATGAACAGAAAAACGTTCGAATGTCGTCCAGAAGGTGACAACAAGTAATCACCGGAATCCATCGTTAATTATCATTCCCTTCATTCTTAATCCGTTAACTGCGGACGCAGCCACTGAGTCATCATCCACCCTTTCATGTCATCGCCGATTCGTTTCAGACCTTTCGCGAGTAACGAACACCGTCCATTCTAAATATGTTAGCGAGTGACGAGACCCGATCCTCTTTCAGCCTTTCTTAAAGGGTGCGATTATAAACAGGGTTTAGAATTTATTTGCCGTGTAGTGCTCAGTAGTTAACTTCTTTAAGAGAAAAACCACTACCGATGACTTTTTTCATGGCATTCAAGGGAAAAATAAAGCGATAGGGGAACCTGTAAAATATCTGGGAGTTACGCCGACGAAAAACTTTATTTGGAGTGCCCACATCCATAACACATGAGGTCGAGCACTAAGAAAACTCGGTTTCGTCAAAAGAATAGTCGGAAGGAGCGATGAAAAGGTTCGCGATCGATGTTACCTCACGTTAATTATGGCTCACCTTGACTACGCGTGCAGCATATGGGACCCTGGCAGTAAAGACTGCATTCGGGAGTTAGAAAAGGTTCAACGTAAGGCGATACGTTTTGTAAAAAATTCGTATGATAAAACAGCGAGCGTAACGCAAATGCTAAAGGACGCCGGGTGGGAATTACTAGAAGAGAGAAGGTCGAGGCAATGAATCAAACTATTAGATAAACTCAGGGAGAGCTCCTTCATAGAAGACGCGGAAAGTATAATGCGTCCACCTATTTATATATGCCGATCTGATATTGTGCGAAAGATCAGAGAAATAGATGCGCGAACGGACCGTCATAAAAATTCATTTCTTCCGCGGACTATTCGCGAAAATAATCGCTTAGGGAAATAGAGTCATTTTCCATGCACCCCCTGCCAAATGCCGAAAGGCGGCTCGCAGGGTGAATACGTAGATGTGTACGCATTCGTTGTAGCACTCGCCTCGGTGTCTTAGACGAGGAAAAGAGAAAATAGACCGACGTTCATCTTTTGCTTTCCCAAGGAACGTTTTGTTTACTTAATCCCAGTAGGTGGCGTGCCAATGCTTCCACGCGGCTTTAGTGGGCCGGTGTTTGTTACGAAAGAAGGTCTTGATCTTGTGTCTCGTGATTCGATTAGCCTTTCCCGTTGTGCTACGCCTTTTCTTACCAAGGCTATGAAATCTCGACGATTCCTCTTGGATTAAGTGATTGTCACCAAATCTTCGTGCCAAGTGTTTATCGGAGGATATGCAAACTTCCATGGATACGGTGGTTACGCCGGCGAAGGCCACGATGTCTTCGCCTTTCGAGTGGAGGTGAAGAGCTTCGAAGGATAAATTCAGGTAAGAAACCTAGTCCCATTGGAAAATATTTCGGAACCTATTTTCCTGTGTTTACGAGAATTTTCTTCCCGGAATTTTACCTGCTCATCGTTTCGATGCGACGACGAAAGATTCAATTTAGTCGTCGCCACAGATATCTAAACTAATGAGCTTAGCTATCAGCGATATCGAGAGACTGCTATCCTTTCTCGCACTAAGCATGCATATTGAAGGGAATTAATATTGAAATGCGCTAATAAAATAAGACTCCAAAGCTGTTTTCCTCGACAGAGCACTCCGTGATGGCTTTATGGTTAGAATAGGGATGCTTTTGAGCTGTTTTACGTGTTATAAATCTGAAATATATGGAAATTAAGCAATGGTGATAGGGACGATGTGCTCGCCACGAGATGCAAGAGGAAAGTGAGATATGACTATCTGCGTTGGGAGTTGTGACTGTTACCGGCGGGAGGCTAAAATTGCAATTAGATTTTTAAAAATGAACGCGAGGTCTATCGTAAACGATGAAATTTATATGAAGACTAGTATTTATTATGATTTTTTCCTACTACGTGAGTCTTACCGCACCAGGAAACTAGATTTATAAGTGTCGACAACAGATTTCGGCCTAATGCAAGAAAACCGACATTAGTCGCGGTCGACGTAAATGTAGAGAGGAATTTTAATGATATCCTATCGTTCATTAGCCTAAGGAATATTTGGCTTAAAATTTAAGAATACAGCGCGTGCACTGACGGCGGTGGTGTATCCCTCAGCCAATCAGAAGCGAGATAATTATTTAGCGGGACCTCAAATGTGATTAATTAATAATTTTTAGAATTTTAATTCGAGGAGGAGTAGATTAAATTATTCTTCGTTCTTCGAGGCGCTGCTAGAGTAATGCATATCCTCTAGACGCCCGATAGATATTATTTTCTTAATTATCACCCTCGTGATCAAGTTTGCGATATACATTTCCAATCTCTGACCCTTATGTATCTTGGACTCGAACTACTGTCAAAGAGATGGACGCTAAAATTATGGCAAATCATCGTTTTCTATCAGGAAGGTCTCTATGGTTCTGGTAGGGAAAAGCACCGCTTTGGATATTGCTTCTTTTCTTATGCAATAATTATTTTTGCGATTTCAGGATGCCATGCGTTGGGAGAGTGCAAACCTATGTCACGACCAGAAGAGCGATGACTTGAGCCTGATGGATGGCAAGTCCGACTCCAATAGATTTGGCAGTGAACGCTGTGAATTACATATTGGATCATGTGAGTATGAAAGTCCTTTCATGTTGCCAAGCCTTGGGAACATAGGGTGAACACTGACCTAGGAACAACCTCAGGTGTGTGATAATTTTCATATCATATGCAATTCCTGTTCTCAAAATTCCTCATTAATATGTTAGTGAAGTGAGAGGATGAATTGTTGAGCATATGCATTATGTTATCCGATAGATAATGTGTCACACCGATAATGAATGGAGTATATGGTCTTCACTTGATTAATGATATTGAGGGGAATATTAACGGAGGCATTCCGATCATTCTCAGACTCTACCATTGTATCATCAGGTGGATATTCTGTTAAATTTAACCAAGTTTTGGCATGATTAATTACAAATAAATTCCTATCCTTGTCAAACTATACCAATGTACCAAAGGTGGATATTCTGTTAAATTTAACCAAGTTTTGGCATGATTAATTACAAATAAATTCCTATTCTTGTCAAACTATACCAATGTACCAAAGGTGGATATTCAGTTAAATTTAACCAAGTTTTGGCATGATTAATTACAAATAAATTCCTATCCTTGTCAAACTATACCAATGTATCATCAGGTGGATATTCTGTTAAATTTAAACAAGCTTTGGCATGGTTAATTACAAATAAATTCCTATCCTTGTCAAACTATACCAATGTACCAAAGGTGGATATTCTGTTAAATTTAACCAAGCTTTGGCATGATTAATTACAAATAAATTCCTATCCTTGTCAAACTATACCAATGTACCAAAGGTGGATATTCTGTTAAATTTAACCAAGGTTTGGCATGATTAATTACAAATAAATTCCTATCCTTGTCAAACTATACCAATGTACCATAGGTGGATATTCTGTTAAATTTAACCAAGTTTTGGCATGATTAAATACAAATAAGTTCCTTGAAAACTCGGTTCGTCCAAAGGAACCTCCTGTGAACCTACTTTCGGATGGATGATTTTTTTCCCATCGCCTTACTGCTGTGCTGACATCTTCTACTCATCTCCATAGAAAAATTCCCCCTCATCACTATGAGGTGGTGGACTGAGTTGGAAAGGTTTTGACTTTCCTCTGCCATGCCGTGCATGTTTCCACAGAGCCAAAATAAGCTTCACAGCCTGCATTAAGTACATCAATTCCCATCTTGTGTAAAGTTTCTTCTAAGCTTCTGTAATTGGAAATGAAGCTTTTCCTTCTTAAGGTAAACGTTTTCTTTCTCCACAATAAACGATTCCCACTCTTTCTATTTCCTTTCATGTATTTCAACTTTAAACTTCAACAGGAACTTTCTCGGATGTTTGCACGGTGCCAGAAGTAGATGTGTCTCCAGTATAAGAAAACGCTGCCAAGGACCTTTACTCCTGCAAAACTCTTCGACAGTCAATACTGGAGAAAATGGGATGAAGATTTTACTGGCTTTGTCTGCCTTCAGCAAGCCATGCCTTGCATTCACTCCTGAGTATCTGGAGGTTCTAACGTGTGCTCACACTCAAAAGAATAATCGGTTCTTTATCTCAATTGTGCATAACTCATTTCAGGTGACTGTGTCGAAAGCATCTTCTACATCCTCACATGCTACAACAGAGGCATGTCAACCAGATCTTCCACGTGCCATAGCTCTCCCAGAGGCAAAGAGCATTCACCCTTGATCTATTTCATTTCATGCATACTTCCAGGAACGAAATCCTGAAGGTAAGCTTCGTTTTTCCTTGTTTAAATATCATTTCTTCATGAGCGTCCCAAATCAAACAAAAATTTTGTTTCTTTTGCTCTTGGGACCATTTCATCAGTCTCTGAATCCTCCTCCCTTCAGCTCTCCTTTTCCTCCTCAACTGGCTCCTGCGATTTCTTCCATCGGTGCTTGTAAGCTTCACCTTTTCAAGATCCATCTTCCATTTTCAACTGCGGCCCCATAACTTTCTTCTCCCCTTGGGCTTTTTTACTGCAAATGGTTTCGCAGTATCACTCCTTAATGGGTACATCAATTGCTTCGAAGCGTCTTGCGATGCAATCGGGAATGCATCCGATTTGAGGATTTGGAGTCGGCGAAACCATGTCATGCGAGGATATCTCTCAATCATTTCGCCGAAGGAGTAGTCCGTCTCAAATAACGTTCTACCTAAGCTCTTTCGATCTGATGGCGAAACCAAAGATTCGTTACAGCGCATCGATTTGAAATATCCTTTTCACCATCATTTCAGGTACTTAGAACTCCTGTTCAGGCGAGGAATCCAGCCAAGAGACGATAGACGAGGACGCGGATCGTGATGTGGATCAAAGTTCGGCCGAGGCAGATGGACAAGTGGGAGGGAGTACCTTGGCTTAATGCACTAACACGAGTGAAATGTAATGCTTATGATGTAAATTTTGGGATGTTTAATAAACTCAAAATATGAGAAACTTTATACGCTTTTTTCATTCCGCACTTGATTCGGACGGCAATGTTTAACAAAGGAGCTCAGAGCGATGAACGATTCATGAAGGCGTCTTATTGTTGAGCTCGTACGGTTGGTACCACGTTGAATACGAAAGAGGTATTTCAATCGTTCAGTTCGAAGGGAGCATCTTAAAATAAAACGAGCTTCTTCAACAACTTCTCCTGAAAGCGCCCGCTTTCATTACTTCCAGCATGAACAGAAAAACGTTCGAATGTCGTCCAGAAGGTGACAACAAGTAATCACCGGAATCCATCGTTAATTATTATTCCCTTCATTCTTAATCCGTTAACTGCGGACGCAGCCACTGAGTCATCATCCACCCTTTCATGTCATCGCCGATTCGTTTCAGACCTTTCGCGAGTAACGAACACCGTCCATTCTAAATATGTTAGCGAGTGACGAGACCCGATCCTCTTTCAGCCTTTCTTAAAGGGTGCGATTATAAACAGGGTTTAGAATTTATTTGCCGTGTAGTGCTCAGTAGTTAACTTCTTTAAGAGAAAAACCACTACCGATGACTTTTTTCATGGCATTCAAGGGAAAAATAAAGCGATAGGGGAACCTGTAAAATATCTGGGAGTTACGCCGACGAAAAACTTTATTTGGAGTGCCCACATCCATAACACATGAGGTCGAGCACTAAGAAAACTCGGTTTCGTCAAAAGAATAGTCGGAAGGAGCGATGAAAAGGTTCGCGATCGATGTTACCTCACGTTAATTATGGCTCACCTTGAGTACGCGTGCAGCATATGGGACCCTGGCAGTAAAGACTGCATACGGGGGTTAGAAAAGGTTCAACGTAAGGCGATACGTTTTGTAAAAAATTCATATGATAAAACAGCGAGCGTAACGCAAATGCTAAAGGACGCCGGGTGGGAATTACTAGAAGAGAGAAGGTCGACGCAATGAATCAAATTATTAGATAAACTCAGGGAGAGCTCCTTCATAGAAGACGTGGAAATATAATGCGTCCACCTATTTATATATGCCGATCTGATATTGTGCGAAAGATCAGAGAAATAGATGCGCGAACGGACCGTCATAAAAATTCATTTCTTCCGCGGACTATTCGCGAAAATAATCGCTTAGGGAAATAGAGTCATTTTCCATGCACCCCCTGCCAAATGCCGAAAGGCGGCTCGCAGGGTGAATACGTAGATGTGTACGCATTCGTTGTTGCACTCGCCTCGGTGTCTTAGACGAGGAAAAGAGAAAATAGACCGACGTTCATCTTTTGCTTTCCCAAGGAACGTTTTGTTTACTTAATCCCAGTAGGTGGCGTGCCAATGCTTCCACGCGGCTTTAGTGGGCCGGTGTTTGTTACGAAAGAAGGTCTTGATCTTGTGTCTCGTGATTCGATTAGCCTTTCCCGTTGTGCTACGCCTTTTCTTACCAAGGCTATGAAATCTCGACGATTCCTCTTGGATTAAGTGATTGTCACCAAATCTTCGTGCCAAGTGTTTATCGGAGGATATGCAAACTTCCATGGATACGGTGGTTACGCCGGCGAAGGCCACGATGTCTTCGCCTTTCGAGTGGAGGTGAAGAGCTTCGAAGGATAAATTCAGGTAAGAAACCTAGTCCCATTGGAAAATATTTCGGAACCTATTTTCCTGTGTTTACGAGAATTTTCTTCCCGGAATTTTACCTGCTCATCGTTTCGATGCGACGACGAAAGATTCAATTTAGTCGTCGCCACAGATATCTAAACTAATGAGCTTAGCTATCAGCGATATCGAGAGACTGCTATCCTTTCTCGCACTAAGCATGCATATTGAAGGGAATTAATATTGAAATGCGCTAATAAAATAAGACTCCAAAGCTGTTTTCCTCGACAGAGCACTCCGTGATGGCTTTATGGTTAGAATAGGGATGCTTTTGAGCTGTTTTACGTGTTATAAATCTGAAATATATGGAAATTAAGCAATGGTGATAGGGACGATGTGCTCGCCACGAGATGCAAGAGGAAAGTGAGATATGACTATCTGCGTTGGGAGTTGTGACTGTTACCGGCGGGAGGCTAAAATTGCAATTAGATTTTTAAAAATGAACGCGAGGTCTATCGTAAACGATGAAATTTATATGAAGACTAGTATTTATCATGATTTTTTCCTACTACGTGAGTCTTACCGCACCAGGAAACTAGATTCATAAGTGTCGACAACAGATTTCGGCCTAATGCAAGAAAACCGACATTAGTCGCGGTCGACGTAAATGTAGAGAGGAATTTTAATGATATCCTATCGTTCATTAGCCTAAGGAATATTTGGCTTAAAATTTAAGAATACAGCGCGTGCACTGACGGCGGTGGTGTATCCCTCAGCCAATCAGAAGCGAGATAATTATTTAGCGGGACCTCAAATGTGATTAATTAATAATTTTTAGAATTTTAATTCGAGGAGGAGTAGATTAAATTATTCTTCGTTCTTCGAGGCGCTGCTAGAGTAATGCATATCCTCTAGACGCCCGATAGATATTATTTTCTTAATTATCACCCTCGTGATCAAGTTTGCGATATACATTTCCAATCTCTGACCCTTATGTATCTTGGACTCGAACTACTGTCAAAGAGATGGACGCTAAAATTATGGCAAATCATCGTTTTCTATCAGGAAGGTCTCTATGGTCCTGGTAGGGGAAAGCACCGCTTTGGATATTGCTTCTTTTCTTATGCAATAATTATTTTTGCGATTTCAGGATGCCATGCGTTGGGAGAGTGCAAACCTATGTCACGACCAGAAGAGCGATGACTTGAGCCTGATGGATGGCAAGTCCGACTCCAATAGATTTGGCAGTGAACGCTGTGAATTACATATTGGATCATGTGAGTATGAAAGTCCTTTCATGTTGCCAAGCCTTGGGAACATAGGGTGAACACTGACCTAGGAACAACCTCAGGTGTGTGATAATTTTCATATCATATGCAATTCCTGTTCTCAAAATTCCTCATTAATATGTTAGTGAAGTGAGAGGATGAATTGTTGAGCATATGCATTATGTTATCCGATAGATAATGTGTCACACCGATAATGAATGGAGTATATGGTCTTCACTTGATTAATGATATTGAGGGGAATATTAACGGAGGCATTCCGATCATTCTCAGACTCTACCATTGTATCATCAGGTGGATATTCTGTTAAATTTAACCAAGTTTTGGCATGATTAATTACAAATAAATTCCTATCCTTGTCAAACTATACCAATGTACCAAAGGTGGATATTCTGTTAAATTTAACCAAGTTTTGGCATGATTAATTACAAATAAATTCCTATCCTTGTCAAACTATACCAATGTATCATCAGGTGGATATTCTGTTAAATTTAACCAAGCTTTGGCATGATTAATTACAAATAAATTCCTATCCTTGTCAAACTATACCAATGTACCAAAGGTGGATATTCTGTTAAATTTAACCAAGTTTTGGCATGATTAATTACAAATAAATTCCTATCCTTGTCAAACTATACCAATGTACCAAAGGTGGATATTCTGTTAAATTTAACTAAGTTTTGGCATGATTAAATACAAATAAGTTCCTTGAAAACTCGGTTCGTCCAAAGGAACCTCCTGTGAACCTACTTTCGGATGGATGATTTTTTTCCCATCGCCTTACTGCTGTGCTGACATCTTCTACTCATCTCCATAGAAAAATTCCCCCTCATCACTATGAGGTGGTGGACTGAGTTGGAAAGGTTTTGACTTTCCTCTGCCATGCCGTGCATGTTTCCACAGAGCCAAAATAAGCTTCACAGCCTGCACATCAATTCCCATCTTGTGTAAAGTTTCTTCTAAGCTTCTGTAATTGGAAATGAAGCTTTTCCTTCTTAAGGTAAACGGTTTTCTTTCTCCACAATAAATGATTCCCACTCTTTCTATTTCCTTTCATGTATTTCAACTTTAAACTTCAACAGGAACTTTCTCGGATGTTTGCACGGTGCCAGAAGTAGATGTTTCTCCAGTATAAGAAAACGCTGCCAAGGACCTTTACTCCTGCAAAACTCTTCGACAGTCAATACTGGAGAAAATGGGATGAAGATTTTACTGGCTTTGTCTGCCTTCAGCAAGCCATGCCTTGCATTCACTCCTGAGTATCTGGAGGTTCTAACGTGTGCTCACACTCAAAAGAATAATCGGTTCTTTATCTCAATTGTGCATAACTCATTTCAGGTGACTGTGTCGAAAGCATCTTCTACATCCTCACATGCTACAACAGAGGCATGTCAACCAGATCTTCCACGTGCCATAGCTCTCCCAGAGGCAAAGAGCATTCACCCTTGATCTATTTCATTTCATGCATACTTCCAGGAACGAAATCCTGAAGGTAAGCTTCGTTTTTCCTTGTTTAAATATCATTTCTTCATGAGCGTCCCAAATCAAACAAAAATTTTGTTTCTTTTGCTCTTGGGACCATTTCATCAGTCTCTGAATCCTCCTCCCTTCAGCTCTCCTTTTCCTCCTCAACTGGCTCCTGCGATTTCTTCCATCGGTGCTTGTAAGCTTCACCTTTTCAAGATCCATCTTCCATTTTCAACTGCGGCCCCATAACTTTCTTCTCCCCTTGGGCTTTTTTACTGCAAATGGTTTCGCAGTATCACTCCTTAATGGGTACATCAATTGCTTCGAAGCGTCTTGCGATGCAATCGGGAATGCATCCGATTTGAGGATTTGGAGTCGGCGAAACCATGTCATGCGAGGATATCTCTCAATCATTTCGCCGAAGGAGTAGTCCGTCTCAAATAACGTTCTACCTAAGCTCTTTCGATCTGATGGCGAAACCAAAGATTCGTTACAGCGCATCGATTTGAAATATCCTTTTCACCATCATTTCAGGTACTTAGAACTCCTGTTCAGGCGAGGAATCCAGCCAAGAGACGATAGACGAGGACGCGGATCGTGATGTGGATCAAAGTTCGGCCGAGGCAGATGGACAAGTGGGAGGGAGTACCTTGGCTTAACGCACTAACACGAGTGAAATGTAATGCTTATGATGTAAATTTTGGGATGTTTAATAAACTCAAAATATGAGAAACTTTATACGCTTTTTTCATTCCGCACTTGATTCGGACGGCAATGTTTAACAAAGGAGCTCAGAGCGATGAACGATTCATGAAGGCGTCTTATTGTTGAGCTCGTACGGTTGGTACCACGTTGAATACGAAAGAGGTATTTCAATCGTTCAGTTCGAAGGGAGCATCTTAAAATAAAACGAGCTTCTTCAACAACTTCTCCTGAAAGCGCCCGCTTTCATTACTTCCAGCATGAACAGAAAAACGTTCGAATGTCGTCCAGAAGGTGACAACAAGTAATCACCGGAATCCATCGTTAATTATCATTCCCTTCATTCTTAATCCGTTAACTGCGGACGCAGCCACTGAGTCATCATCCACCCTTTCATGTCATCGCCGATTCGTTTCAGACCTTTCGCGAGTAACGAACACCGTCCATTCTAAATATGTTAGCGAGTGACGAGACCCGATCCTCTTTCAGCCTTTCTTAAAGGGTGCGATTATAAACAGGGTTTAGAATTTATTTGCCGTGTAGTGCTCAGTAGTTAACTTCTTTAAGAGAAAAACCACTACCGATGACTTTTTTCATGGCATTCAAGGGAAAAATAAAGCGATAGGGGAACCTGTAAAATATCTGGGAGTTACGCCGACGAAAAACTTTATTTGGAGTGCCCACATCCATAACACATGAGGTCGAGCACTAAGAAAACTCGGTTTCGTCAAAAGAATAGTCGGAAGGAGCGATGAAAAGGTTCGCGATCGATGTTACCTCACGTTAATTATGGCTCACCTTGAGTACGCGTGCAGCATATGGGACCCTGGCAGTAAAGACTGCATTCGGGAGTTAGAAAAGGTTCAACGTAAGGCGATACGTTTTGTAAAAAATTCGTATGATAAAACAGCGAGCGTAACGCAAATGCTAAAGGACGCCGGGTGGGAATTACTAGAAGAGAGAAGGTCGAGGCAATGAATCAAACTATTAGATAAACTCAGGGAGAGCTCCTTCATAGAAGACGCGGAAAGTATAATGCGTCCACCTATTTATATATGCCGATCTGATATTGTGAGAAAGATCAGAGAAATAGATGCGCGAACGGACCGTCATAAAAATTCATTTCTTCCGCGGACTATTCGCGAAAATAATCGCTTAGGGAAATAGAGTCATTTTCCATGCACCCCCTGCCAAATGCCGAAAGGCGGCTCGCAGGGTGAATACGTAGATGTGTACGCATTCGTTGTTGCACTCGCCTCGGTGTCTTAGACGAGGAAAAGAGAAAATAGACCGACGTTCATCTTTTGCTTTCCCAAGGAACGTTTTGTTTACTTAATCCCAGTAGGTGGCGTGCCAATGCTTCCACGCGGCTTTAGTGGGCCGGTGTTTGTTACGAAAGAAGGTCTTGATCTTGTGTCTCGTGATTCGATTAGCCTTTCCCGTTGTGCTACGCCTTTTCTTACCAAGGCTATGAAATCTCGACGATTCCTCTTGGATTAAGTGATTGTCACCAAATCTTCGTGCCAAGTGTTTATCGGAGGATATGCAAACTTCCATGGATACGGTGGTTACGCCGGCGAAGGCCACGATGTCTTCGCCTTTCGAGTGGAGGTGAAGAGCTTCGAAGGATAAATTCAGGTAAGAAACCTAGTCCCATTGGAAAATATTTCGGAACCTATTTTCCTGTGTTTACGAGAATTTTCTTCCCGGAATTTTACCTGCTCATCGTTTCGATGCGACGACGAAAGATTCAATTTAGTCGTCGCCACAGATATCTAAACTAATGAGCTTAGCTATCAGCGATATCGAGAGACTGCTATCCTTTCTCGCACTAAGCATGCATATTGAAGGGAATGAATATTGAAATGCGCTAATAAAATAAGACTCCAAAGCTGTTTTCCTCGACAGAGCACTCCGTGATGGCTTTATGGTTAGAATAGGGATGCTTTTGAGCTGTTTTACGTGTTATAAATCTGAAATATATGGAAATTAAGCAATGGTGATAGGGACGATGTGCTCGCCACGAGATGCAAGAGGAAAGTGAGATATGACTATCTGCGTTGGGAGTTGTGACTGTTACCGGCGGGAGGCTAAAATTGCAATTAGATTTTTAAAAATGAACGCGAGGTCTATCGTAAACGATGAAATTTATATGAAGACTAGTATTTATCATGATTTTTTCCTACTACGTGAGTCTTACCGCACCAGGAAACTAGATTCATAAGTGTCGACAACAGATTTCGGCCTAATGCAAGAAAACCGACATTAGTCGCGGTCGACGTAAATGTAGAGAGGAATTTTAATGATATCCTATCGTTCATTAGCCTAAGGAATATTTGGCTTAAAATTTAAGAATACAGCGCGTGCACTGACGGCGGTGGTGTATCCCTCAGCCAATCAGAAGCGAGATAATTATTTAGCGGGACCTCAAATGTGATTAATTAATAATTTTTAGAATTTTAATTCGAGGAGGAGTAGATTAAATTATTCTTCGTTCTTCGAGGCGCTGCTAGAGTAATGCATATCCTCTAGACGCCCGATAGATATTATTTTCTTAATTATCACCCTCGTGATCAAGTTTGCGATATACATTTCCAATCTCTGACCCTTATGTATCTTGGACTCGAACTACTGTCAAAGAGATGGACGCTAAAATTATGGCAAATCATCGTTTTCTATCAGGAAGGTCTCTATGGTCCTGGTAGGGGAAAGCACCGCTTTGGATATTGCTTCTTTTCTTATGCAATAATTATTTTTGCGATTTCAGGATGCCATGCGTTGGGAGAGTGCAAACCTATGTCACGACCAGAAGAGCGATGACTTGAGCCTGATGGATGGCAAGTCCGACTCCAATAGATTTGGCAGTGAACGCTGTGAATTACATATTGGATCATGTGAGTATGAAAGTCCTTTCATGTTGCCAAGCCTTGGGAACATAGGGTGAACACTGACCTAGGAACAACCTCAGGTGTGTGATAATTTTCATATCATATGCAATTCCTGTTCTCAAAATTCCTCATTAATATGTTAGTGAAGTGAGAGGATGAATTGTTGAGCATATGCATTATGTTATCCGATAGATAATGTGTCACACCGATAATGAATGGAGTATATGGTCTTCACTTGATTAATGATATTGAGGGGAATATTAACGGAGGCATTCCGATCATTCTCAGACTCTACCATTGTATCATCAGGTGGATATTCTGTTAAATTTAACCAAGTTTTGGCATGATTAATTACAAATAAATTCCTATCCTTGTCAAACTATACCAATGTACCAAAGGTGGATATTCTGTTAAATTTAACCAAGTTTTGGCATGATTAATTACAAATAAATTCCTATCCTTGTCAAACTATACCAATGTATCATCAGGTGGATATTCTGTTAAATTTAACCAAGCTTTGGCATGATTAATTACAAATAAATTCCTATCCTTGTCAAACTATACCAATGTACCAAAGGTGGATATTCTGTTAAATTTAACCAAGTTTTGGCATGATTAATTACAAATAAATTCCTATCCTTGTCAAACTATACCAATGTACCAAAGGTGGATATTCTGTTAAATTTAACTAAGTTTTGGCATGATTAAATACAAATAAGTTCCTTGAAAACTCGGTTCGTCCAAAGGAACCTCCTGTGAACCTACTTTCGGATGGATGATTTTTTTCCCATCGCCTTACTGCTGTGCTGACATCTTCTACTCATCTCCATAGAAAAATTCCCCCTCATCACTATGAGGTGGTGGACTGAGTTGGAAAGGTTTTGACTTTCCTCTGCCATGCCGTGCATGTTTCCACAGAGCCAAAATAAGCTTCACAGCCTGCACATCAATTCCCATCTTGTGTAAAGTTTCTTCTAAGCTTCTGTAATTGGAAATGAAGCTTTTCCTTCTTAAGGTAAACGTTTTCTTTCTCCACAATAAACGATTCCCACTCTTTCTATTTCCTTTCATGTATTTCAACTTTAAACTTCAACAGGAACTTTCTCGGATGTTTGCACGGTGCCAGAAGTAGATGTGTCTCCAGTATAAGAAAACGCTGCCAAGGACCTTTACTCCTGCAAAACTCTTCGACAGTCAATACTGGAGAAAATGGGATGAAGATTTTACTGGCTTTGTCTGCCTTCAGCAAGCCATGCCTTGCATTCACTCCTGAGTATCTGGAGGTTCTAACGTGTGCTCACACTCAAAAGAATAATCGGTTCTTTATCTCAATTGTGCATAACTCATTTCAGGTGACTGTGTCGAAAGCATCTTCTACATCCTCACATGCTACAACAGAGGCATGTCAACCAGATCTTCCACGTGCCATAGCTCTCCCAGAGGCAAAGAGCATTCACCCTTGATCTATTTCATTTCATGCATACTTCCAGGAACGAAATCCTGAAGGTAAGCTTCGTTTTTCCTTGTTTAAATATCATTTCTTCATGAGCGTCCCAAATCAAACAAAAATTTTGTTTCTTTTGCTCTTGGGACCATTTCATCAGTCTCTGAATCCTCCTCCCTTCAGCTCTCCTTTTCCTCCTCAACTGGCTCCTGCGATTTCTTCCATCGGTGCTTGTAAGCTTCACCTTTTCAAGATCCATCTTCCATTTTCAACTGCGGCCCCATAACTTTCTTCTCCCCTTGGGCTTTTTTACTGCAAATGGTTTCGCAGTATCACTCCTTAATGGGTACATCAATTGCTTCGAAGCGTCTTGCGATGCAATCGGGAATGCATCCGATTTGAGGATTTGGAGTCGGCGAAACCATGTCATGCGAGGATATCTCTCAATCATTTCGCCGAAGGAGTAGTCCGTCTCAAATAACGTTCTACCTAAGCTCTTTCGATCTGATGGCGAAACCAAAGATTCGTTACAGCGCATCGATTTGAAATATCCTTTTCACCATCATTTCAGGTACTTAGAACTCCTGTTCAGGCGAGGAATCCAGCCAAGAGACGATAGACGAGGACGCGGATCGTGATGTGGATCAAAGTTCGGCCGAGGCAGATGGACAAGTGGGAGGGAGTACCTTGGCTTAATGCACTAACACGAGTGAAATGTAATGCTTATGATGTAAATTTTGGGATGTTTAATAAACTCAAAATATGAGAAACTTTATACGCTTTTTTCATTCCGCACTTGATTCGGACGGCAATGTTTAACAAAGGAGCTCAGAGCGATGAACGATTCATGAAGGCGTCTTATTGTTGAGCTCGTACGGTTGGTACCACGTTGAATACGAAAGAGGTATTTCAATCGTTCAGTTCGAAGGGAGCATCTTAAAATAAAACGAGCTTCTTCAACAACTTCTCCTGAAAGCGCCCGCTTTCATTACTTCCAGCATGAACAGAAAAACGTTCGAATGTCGTCCAGAAGGTGACAACAAGTAATCACCGGAATCCATCGTTAATTATCATTCCCTTCATTCTTAATCCGTTAACTGCGGACGCAGCCACTGAGTCATCATCCACCCTTTCATGTCATCGCCGATTCGTTTCAGACCTTTCGCGAGTAACGAACACCGTCCATTCTAAATATGTTAGCGAGTGACGAGACCCGATCCTCTTTCAGCCTTTCTTAAAGGGTGCGATTATAAACAGGGTTTAGAATTTATTTGCCGTGTAGTGCTCAGTAGTTAACTTCTTTAAGAGAAAAACCACTACCGATGACTTTTTTCATGGCATTCAAGGGAAAAATAAAGCGATAGGGGAACCTGTAAAATATCTGGGAGTTACGCCGACGAAAAACTTTATTTGGAGTGCCCACATCCATAACACATGAGGTCGAGCACTAAGAAAACTCGGTTTCGTCAAAAGAATAGTCGGAAGGAGCGATGAAAAGGTTCGCGATCGATGTTACCTCACGTTAATTATGGCTCACCTTGACTACGCGTGCAGCATATGGGACCCTGGCAGTAAAGACTGCATTCGGGAGTTAGAAAAGGTTCAACGTAAGGCGATACGTTTTGTAAAAAATTCATATGATAAAACAGCGAGCGTAACGCAAATGCTAAAGGACGCCGGGTGGGAATTACTAGAAGAGAGAAGGTCGACGCAATGAATCAAATTATTAGATAAACTCAGGGAGAGCTCCTTCATAGAAGACGTGGAAATATAATGCGTCCACCTATTTATATATGCCGATCTGATATTGTGCGAAAGATCAGAGAAATAGATGCGCGAACGGACCGTCATAAAAATTCATTTCTTCCGCGGACTATTCGCGAAAATAATCGCTTAGGGAAATAGAGTCATTTTCCATGCACCCCCTGCCAAATGCCGAAAGGCGGCTCGCAGGGTGAATACGTAGATGTGTACGCATTCGTTGTTGCACTCGCCTCGGTGTCTTAGACGAGGAAAAGAGAAAATAGACCGACGTTCATCTTTTGCTTTCCCAAGGAACGTTTTGTTTACTTAATCCCAGTAGGTGGCGTGCCAATGCTTCCACGCGGCTTTAGTGGGCCGGTGTTTGTTACGAAAGAAGGTCTTGATCTTGTGTCTCGTGATTCGATTAGCCTTTCCCGTTGTGCTACGCCTTTTCTTACCAAGGCTATGAAATCTCGACGATTCCTCTTGGATTAAGTGATTGTCACCAAATCTTCGTGCCAAGTGTTTATCGGAGGATATGCAAACTTCCATGGATACGGTGGTTACGCCGGCGAAGGCCACGATGTCTTCGCCTTTCGAGTGGAGGTGAAGAGCTTCGAAGGATAAATTCAGGTAAGAAACCTAGTCCCATTGGAAAATATTTCGGAACCTATTTTCCTGTGTTTACGAGAATTTTCTTCCCGGAATTTTACCTGCTCATCGTTTCGATGCGACGACGAAAGATTCAATTTAGTCGTCGCCACAGATATCTAAACTAATGAGCTTAGCTATCAGCGATATCGAGAGACTGCTATCCTTTCTCGCACTAAGCATGCATATTGAAGGGAATGAATATTGAAATGCGCTAATAAAATAAGACTCCAAAGCTGTTTTCCTCGACAGAGCACTCCGTGATGGCTTTATGGTTAGAATAGGGATGCTTTTGAGCTGTTTTACGTGTTATAAATCTGAAATATATGGAAATTAAGCAATGGTGATAGGGACGATGTGCTCGCCACGAGATGCAAGAGGAAAGTGAGATATGACTATCTGCGTTGGGAGTTGTGACTGTTACCGGCGGGAGGCTAAAATTGCAATTAGATTTTTAAAAATGAACGCGAGGTCTATCGTAAACGATGAAATTTATATGAAGACTAGTATTTATTATGATTTTTTCCTACTACGTGAGTCTTACCGCACCAGGAAACTAGATTCATAAGTGTCGACAACAGATTTCGGCCTAATGCAAGAAAACCGACATTAGTCGCGGTCGACGTAAATGTAGAGAGGAATTTTAATGATATCCTATCGTTCATTAGCCTAAGGAATATTTGGCTTAAAATTTAAGAATACAGCGCGTGCACTGACGGCGGTGGTGTATCCCTCAGCCAATCAGAAGCGAGATAATTATTTAGCGGGACCTCAAATGTGATTAATTAATAATTTTTAGAATTTTAATTCGAGGAGGAGTAGATTAAATTATTCTTCGTTCTTCGAGGCGCTGCTAGAGTAATGCATATCCTCTAGACGCCCGATAGATATTATTTTCTTAATTATCACCCTCGTGATCAAGTTTGCGATATACATTTCCAATCTCTGACCCTTATGTATCTTGGACTCGAACTACTGTCAAAGAGATGGACGCTAAAATTATGGCAAATCATCGTTTTCTATCAGGAAGGTCTCTATGGTCCTGGTAGGGGAAAGCACCGCTTTGGATATTGCTTCTTTTCTTATGCAATAATTATTTTTGCGATTTCAGGATGCCATGCGTTGGGAGAGTGCAAACCTATGTCACGACCAGAAGAGCGATGACTTGAGCCTGATGGATGGCAAGTCCGACTCCAATAGATTTGGCAGTGAACGCTGTGAATTACATATTGGATCATGTGAGTATGAAAGTCCTTTCATGTTGCCAAGCCTTGGGAACATAGGGTGAACACTGACCTAGGAACAACCTCAGGTGTGTGATAATTTTCATATCATATGCAATTCCTGTTCTCAAAATTCCTCATTAATATGTTAGTGAAGTGAGAGGATGAATTGTTGAGCATATGCATTATGTTATCCGATAGATAATGTGTCACACCGATAATGAATGGAGTATATGGTCTTCACTTGATTAATGATATTGAGGGGAATATTAACGGAGGCATTCCGATCATTCTCAGACTCTACCATTGTATCATCAGGTGGATATTCTGTTAAATTTAACCAAGTTTTGGCATGATTAATTACAAATAAATTCCTATCCTTGTCAAACTATACCAATGTACCAAAGGTGGATATTCTGTTAAATTTAACCAAGTTTTGGCATGATTAATTACAAATAAATTCCTATCCTTGTCAAACTATACCAATGTATCATCAGGTGGATATTCTGTTAAATTTAACCAAGCTTTGGCATGATTAATTACAAATAAATTCCTATACTTGTCAAACTATACCAATGTACCAAAGGTGGATATTCTGTTAAATTTAACCAAGTTTTGGCATGATTAATTACAAATAAATTCCTATCCTTGTCAAACTATACCAATGTACCAAAGGTGGATATTCTGTTAAATTTAACTAAGTTTTGGCATGATTAAATACAAATAAGTTCCTTGAAAACTCGGTTCGTCCAAAGGAACCTCCTGTGAACCTACTTTCGGATGGATGATTTTTTTCCCATCGCCTTACTGCTGTGCTGACATCTTCTACTCATCTCCATAGAAAAATTCCCCCTCATCACTATGAGGTGGTGGACTGAGTTGGAAAGGTTTTGACTTTCCTCTGCCATGCCGTGCATGTTTCCACAGAGCCAAAATAAGCTTCACAGCCTGCACATCAATTCCCATCTTGTGTAAAGTTTCTTCTAAGCTTCTGTAATTGGAAATGAAGCTTTTCCTTCTTAAGGTAAACGGTTTTCTTTCTCCACAATAAATGATTCCCACTCTTTCTATTTCCTTTCATGTATTTCAACTTTAAACTTCAACAGGAACTTTCTCGGATGTTTGCACGGTGCCAGAAGTAGATGTTTCTCCAGTATAAGAAAACGCTGCCAAGGACCTTTACTCCTGCAAAACTCTTCGACAGTCAATACTGGAGAAAATGGGATGAAGATTTTACTGGCTTTGTCTGCCTTCAGCAAGCCATGCCTTGCATTCACTCCTGAGTATCTGGAGGTTCTAACGTGTGCTCACACTCAAAAGAATAATCGGTTCTTTATCTCAATTGTGCATAACTCATTTCAGGTGACTGTGTCGAAAGCATCTTCTACATCCTCACATGCTACAACAGAGGCATGTCAACCAGATCTTCCACGTGCCATAGCTCTCCCAGAGGCAAAGAGCATTCACCCTTGATCTATTTCATTTCATGCATACTTCCAGGAACGAAATCCTGAAGGTAAGCTTCGTTTTTCCTTGTTTAAATATCATTTCTTCATGAGCGTCCCAAATCAAACAAAAATTTTGTTTCTTTTGCTCTTGGGACCATTTCATCAGTCTCTGAATCCTCCTCCCTTCAGCTCTCCTTTTCCTCCTCAACTGGCTCCTGCGATTTCTTCCATCGGTGCTTGTAAGCTTCACCTTTTCAAGATCCATCTTCCATTTTCAACTGCGGCCCCATAACTTTCTTCTCCCCTTGGGCTTTTTTACTGCAAATGGTTTCGCAGTATCACTCCTTAATGGGTACATCAATTGCTTCGAAGCGTCTTGCGATGCAATCGGGAATGCATCCGATTTGAGGATTTGGAGTCGGCGAAACCATGTCATGCGAGGATATCTCTCAATCATTTCGCCGAAGGAGTAGTCCGTCTCAAATAACGTTCTACCTAAGCTCTTTCGATCTGATGGCGAAACCAAAGATTCGTTACAGCGCATCGATTTGAAATATCCTTTTCACCATCATTTCAGGTACTTAGAACTCCTGTTCAGGCGAGGAATCCAGCCAAGAGACGATAGACGAGGACGCGGATCGTGATGTGGATCAAAGTTCGGCCGAGGCAGATGGACAAGTGGGAGGGAGTACCTTGGCTTAACGCACTAACACGAGTGAAATGTAATGCTTATGATGTAAATTTTGGGATGTTTAATAAACTCAAAATATGAGAAACTTTATACGCTTTTTTCATTCCGCACTTGATTCGGACGGCAATGTTTAACAAAGGAGCTCAGAGCGATGAACGATTCATGAAGGCGTCTTATTGTTGAGCTCGTACGGTTGGTACCACGTTGAATACGAAAGAGGTATTTCAATCGTTCAGTTCGAAGGGAGCATCTTAAAATAAAACGAGCTTCTTCAACAACTTCTCCTGAAAGCGCCCGCTTTCATTACTTCCAGCATGAACAGAAAAACGTTCGAATGTCGTCCAGAAGGTGACAACAAGTAATCACCGGAATCCATCGTTAATTATCATTCCCTTCATTCTTAATCCGTTAACTGCGGACGCAGCCACTGAGTCATCATCCACCCTTTCATGTCATCGCCGATTCGTTTCAGACCTTTCGCGAGTAACGAACACCGTCCATTCTAAATATGTTAGCGAGTGACGAGACCCGATCCTCTTTCAGCCTTTCTTAAAGGGTGCGATTATAAACAGGGTTTAGAATTTATTTGCCGTGTAGTGCTCAGTAGTTAACTTCTTTAAGAGAAAAACCACTACCGATGACTTTTTTCATGGCATTCAAGGGAAAAATAAAGCGATAGGGGAACCTGTAAAATATCTGGGAGTTACGCCGACGAAAAACTTTATTTGGAGTGCCCACATCCATAACACATGAGGTCGAGCACTAAGAAAACTCGGTTTCGTCAAAAGAATAGTCGGAAGGAGCGATGAAAAGGTTCGCGATCGATGTTACCTCACGTTAATTATGGCTCACCTTGACTACGCGTGCAGCATATGGGACCCTGGCAGTAAAGACTGCATTCGGGAGTTAGAAAAGGTTCAACGTAAGGCGATACGTTTTGTAAAAAATTCGTATGATAAAACAGCGAGCGTAACGCAAATGCTAAAGGACGCCGGGTGGGAATTACTAGAAGAGAGAAGGTCGAGGCAATGAATCAAACTATTAGATAAACTCAGGGAGAGCTCCTTCATAGAAGACGCGGAAAGTATAATGCGTCCACCTATTTATATATGCCGATCTGATATTGTGAGAAAGATCAGAGAAATAGATGCGCGAACGGACCGTCATAAAAATTCATTTCTTCCGCGGACTATTCGCGAAAATAATCGCTTAGGGAAATAGAGTCATTTTCCATGCACCCCCTGCCAAATGCCGAAAGGCGGCTCGCAGGGTGAATACGTAGATGTGTACGCATTCGTTGTAGCACTCGCCTCGGTGTCTTAGACGAGGAAAAGAGAAAATAGACCGACGTTCATCTTTTGCTTTCCCAAGGAACGTTTTGTTTACTTAATCCCAGTAGGTGGCGTGCCAATGCTTCCACGCGGCTTTAGTGGGCCGGTGTTTGTTACGAAAGAAGGTCTTGATCTTGTGTCTCGTGATTCGATTAGCCTTTCCCGTTGTGCTACGCCTTTTCTTACCAAGGCTATGAAATCTCGACGATTCCTCTTGGATTAAGTGATTGTCACCAAATCTTCGTGCCAAGTGTTTATCGGAGGATATGCAAACTTCCATGGATACGGTGGTTACGCCGGCGAAGGCCACGATGTCTTCGCCTTTCGAGTGGAGGTGAAGAGCTTCGAAGGATAAATTCAGGTAAGAAACCTAGTCCCATTGGAAAATATTTCGGAACCTATTTTCCTGTGTTTACGAGAATTTTCTTCCCGGAATTTTACCTGCTCATCGTTTCGATGCGACGACGAAAGATTCAATTTAGTCGTCGCCACAGATATCTAAACTAATGAGCTTAGCTATCAGCGATATCGAGAGACTGCTATCCTTTCTCGCACTAAGCATGCATATTGAAGGGAATTAATATTGAAATGCGCTAATAAAATAAGACTCCAAAGCTGTTTTCCTCGACAGAGCACTCCGTGATGGCTTTATGGTTAGAATAGGGATGCTTTTGAGCTGTTTTACGTGTTATAAATCTGAAATATATGGAAATTAAGCAATGGTGATAGGGACGATGTGCTCGCCACGAGATGCAAGAGGAAAGTGAGATATGACTATCTGCGTTGGGAGTTGTGACTGTTACCGGCGGGAGGCTAAAATTGCAATTAGATTTTTAAAAATGAACGCGAGGTCTATCGTAAACGATGAAATTTATATGAAGACTAGTATTTATTATGATTTTTTCCTACTACGTGAGTCTTACCGCACCAGGAAACTAGATTTATAAGTGTCGACAACAGATTTCGGCCTAATGCAAGAAAACCGACATTAGTCGCGGTCGACGTAAATGTAGAGAGGAATTTTAATGATATCCTATCGTTCATTAGCCTAAGGAATATTTGGCTTAAAATTTAAGAATACAGCGCGTGCACTGACGGCGGTGGTGTATCCCTCAGCCAATCAGAAGCGAGATAATTATTTAGCGGGACCTCAAATGTGATTAATTAATAATTTTTAGAATTTTAATTCGAGGAGGAGTAGATTAAATTATTCTTCGTTCTTCGAGGCGCTGCTAGAGTAATGCATATCCTCTAGACGCCCGATAGATATTATTTTCTTAATTATCACCCTCGTGATCAAGTTTGCGATATACATTTCCAATCTCTGACCCTTATGTATCTTGGACTCGAACTACTGTCAAAGAGATGGACGCTAAAATTATGGCAAATCATCGTTTTCTATCAGGAAGGTCTCTATGGTCCTGGTAGGGGAAAGCACCGCTTTGGATATTGCTTCTTTTCTTATGCAATAATTATTTTTGCGATTTCAGGATGCCATGCGTTGGGAGAGTGCAAACCTATGTCACGACCAGAAGAGCGATGACTTGAGCCTGATGGATGGCAAGTCCGACTCCAATAGATTTGGCAGTGAACGCTGTGAATTACATATTGGATCATGTGAGTATGAAAGTCCTTTCATGTTGCCAAGCCTTGGGAACATAGGGTGAACACTGACCTAGGAACAACCTCAGGTGTGTGATAATTTTCATATCATATGCAATTCCTGTTCTCAAAATTCCTCATTAATATGTTAGTGAAGTGAGAGGATGAATTGTTGAGCATATGCATTATGTTATCCGATAGATAATGTGTCACACCGATAATGAATGGAGTATATGGTCTTCACTTGATTAATGATATTGAGGGGAATATTAACGGAGGCATTCCGATCATTCTCAGACTCTACCATTGTATCATCAGGTGGATATTCTGTTAAATTTAACCAAGTTTTGGCATGATTAATTACAAATAAATTCCTATCCTTGTAAACTATACCAATGTACCAAAGGTGGATATTCTGTTAAATTTAACCAAGTTTTGGCATGATTAATTACAAATAAATTCCTATTCTTGTCAAACTATACCAATGTACCAAAGGTGGATATTCAGTTAAATTTAACCAAGTTTTGGCATGATTAATTACAAATAAATTCCTATCCTTGTCAAACTATACCAATGTATCATCAGGTGGATATTCTGTTAAATTTAAACAAGCTTTGGCATGGTTAATTACAAATAAATTCCTATCCTTGTCAAACTATACCAATGTACCAAAGGTGGATATTCTGTTAAATTTAACCAAGCTTTGGCATGATTAATTACAAATAAATTCCTATCCTTGTCAAACTATACCAATGTACCAAAGGTGGATATTCTGTTAAATTTAACCAAGGTTTGGCATGATTAATTACAAATAAATTCCTATCCTTGTCAAACTATACCAATGTACCATAGGTGGATATTCTGTTAAATTTAACCAAGTTTTGGCATGATTAAATACAAATAAGTTCCTTGAAAACTCGGTTCGTCCAAAGGAACCTCCTGTGAACCTACTTTCGGATGGATGATTTTTTTCCCATCGCCTTACTGCTGTGCTGACATCTTCTACTCATCTCCATAGAAAAATTCCCCCTCATCACTATGAGGTGGTGGACTGAGTTGGAAAGGTTTTGACTTTCCTCTGCCATGCCGTGCATGTTTCCACAGAGCCAAAATAAGCTTCACAGCCTGCATTAAGTACATCAATTCCCATCTTGTGTAAAGTTTCTTCTAAGCTTCTGTAATTGGAAATGAAGCTTTTCCTTCTTAAGGTAAACGTTTTCTTTCTCCACAATAAACGATTCCCACTCTTTCTATTTCCTTTCATGTATTTCAACTTTAAACTTCAACAGGAACTTTCTCGGATGTTTGCACGGTGCCAGAAGTAGATGTGTCTCCAGTATAAGAAAACGCTGCCAAGGACCTTTACTCCTGCAAAACTCTTCGACAGTCAATACTGGAGAAAATGGGATGAAGATTTTACTGGCTTTGTCTGCCTTCAGCAAGCCATGCCTTGCATTCACTCCTGAGTATCTGGAGGTTCTAACGTGTGCTCACACTCAAAAGAATAATCGGTTCTTTATCTCAATTGTGCATAACTCATTTCAGGTGACTGTGTCGAAAGCATCTTCTACATCCTCACATGCTACAACAGAGGCATGTCAACCAGATCTTCCACGTGCCATAGCTCTCCCAGAGGCAAAGAGCATTCACCCTTGATCTATTTCATTTCATGCATACTTCCAGGAACGAAATCCTGAAGGTAAGCTTCGTTTTTCCTTGTTTAAATATCATTTCTTCATGAGCGTCCCAAATCAAACAAAAATTTTGTTTCTTTTGCTCTTGGGACCATTTCATCAGTCTCTGAATCCTCCTCCCTTCAGCTCTCCTTTTCCTCCTCAACTGGCTCCTGCGATTTCTTCCATCGGTGCTTGTAAGCTTCACCTTTTCAAGATCCATCTTCCATTTTCAACTGCGGCCCCATAACTTTCTTCTCCCCTTGGGCTTTTTTACTGCAAATGGTTTCGCAGTATCACTCCTTAATGGGTACATCAATTGCTTCGAAGCGTCTTGCGATGCAATCGGGAATGCATCCGATTTGAGGATTTGGAGTCGGCGAAACCATGTCATGCGAGGATATCTCTCAATCATTTCGCCGAAGGAGTAGTCCGTCTCAAATAACGTTCTACCTAAGCTCTTTCGATCTGATGGCGAAACCAAAGATTCGTTACAGCGCATCGATTTGAAATATCCTTTTCACCATCATTTCAGGTACTTAGAACTCCTGTTCAGGCGAGGAATCCAGCCAAGAGACGATAGACGAGGACGCGGATCGTGATGTGGATCAAAGTTCGGCCGAGGCAGATGGACAAGTGGGAGGGAGTACCTTGGCTTAATGCACTAACACGAGTGAAATGTAATGCTTATGATGTAAATTTTGGGATGTTTAATAAACTCAAAATATGAGAAACTTTATACGCTTTTTTCATTCCGCACTTGATTCGGACGGCAATGTTTAACAAAGGAGCTCAGAGCGATGAACGATTCATGAAGGCGTCTTATTGTTGAGCTCGTACGGTTGGTACCACGTTGAATACGAAAGAGGTATTTCAATCGTTCAGTTCGAAGGGAGCATCTTAAAATAAAACGAGCTTCTTCAACAACTTCTCCTGAAAGCGCCCGCTTTCATTACTTCCAGCATGAACAGAAAAACGTTCGAATGTCGTCCAGAAGGTGACAACAAGTAATCACCGGAATCCATCGTTAATTATTATTCCCTTCATTCTTAATCCGTTAACTGCGGACGCAGCCACTGAGTCATCATCCACCCTTTCATGTCATCGCCGATTCGTTTCAGACCTTTCGCGAGTAACGAACACCGTCCATTCTAAATATGTTAGCGAGTGACGAGACCCGATCCTCTTTCAGCCTTTCTTAAAGGGTGCGATTATAAACAGGGTTTAGAATTTATTTGCCGTGTAGTGCTCAGTAGTTAACTTCTTTAAGAGAAAAACCACTACCGATGACTTTTTTCATGGCATTCAAGGGAAAAATAAAGCGATAGGGGAACCTGTAAAATATCTGGGAGTTACGCCGACGAAAAACTTTATTTGGAGTGCCCACATCCATAACACATGAGGTCGAGCACTAAGAAAACTCGGTTTCGTCAAAAGAATAGTCGGAAGGAGCGATGAAAAGGTTCGCGATCGATGTTACCTCACGTTAATTATGGCTCACCTTGAGTACGCGTGCAGCATATGGGACCCTGGCAGTAAAGACTGCATACGGGGGTTAGAAAAGGTTCAACGTAAGGCGATACGTTTTGTAAAAAATTCATATGATAAAACAGCGAGCGTAACGCAAATGCTAAAGGACGCCGGGTGGGAATTACTAGAAGAGAGAAGGTCGACGCAATGAATCAAATTATTAGATAAACTCAGGGAGAGCTCCTTCATAGAAGACGTGGAAATATAATGCGTCCACCTATTTATATATGCCGATCTGATATTGTGCGAAAGATCAGAGAAATAGATGCGCGAACGGACCGTCATAAAAATTCATTTCTTCCGCGGACTATTCGCGAAAATAATCGCTTAGGGAAATAGAGTCATTTTCCATGCACCCCCTGCCAAATGCCGAAAGGCGGCTCGCAGGGTGAATACGTAGATGTGTACGCATTCGTTGTTGCACTCGCCTCGGTGTCTTAGACGAGGAAAAGAGAAAATAGACCGACGTTCATCTTTTGCTTTCCCAAGGAACGTTTTGTTTACTTAATCCCAGTAGGTGGCGTGCCAATGCTTCCACGCGGCTTTAGTGGGCCGGTGTTTGTTACGAAAGAAGGTCTTGATCTTGTGTCTCGTGATTCGATTAGCCTTTCCCGTTGTGCTACGCCTTTTCTTACCAAGGCTATGAAATCTCGACGATTCCTCTTGGATTAAGTGATTGTCACCAAATCTTCGTGCCAAGTGTTTATCGGAGGATATGCAAACTTCCATGGATACGGTGGTTACGCCGGCGAAGGCCACGATGTCTTCGCCTTTCGAGTGGAGGTGAAGAGCTTCGAAGGATAAATTCAGGTAAGAAACCTAGTCCCATTGGAAAATATTTCGGAACCTATTTTCCTGTGTTTACGAGAATTTTCTTCCCGGAATTTTACCTGCTCATCGTTTCGATGCGACGACGAAAGATTCAATTTAGTCGTCGCCACAGATATCTAAACTAATGAGCTTAGCTATCAGCGATATCGAGAGACTGCTATCCTTTCTCGCACTAAGCATGCATATTGAAGGGAATTAATATTGAAATGCGCTAATAAAATAAGACTCCAAAGCTGTTTTCCTCGACAGAGCACTCCGTGATGGCTTTATGGTTAGAATAGGGATGCTTTTGAGCTGTTTTACGTGTTATAAATCTGAAATATATGGAAATTAAGCAATGGTGATAGGGACGATGTGCTCGCCACGAGATGCAAGAGGAAAGTGAGATATGACTATCTGCGTTGGGAGTTGTGACTGTTACCGGCGGGAGGCTAAAATTGCAATTAGATTTTTAAAAATGAACGCGAGGTCTATCGTAAACGATGAAATTTATATGAAGACTAGTATTTATCATGATTTTTTCCTACTACGTGAGTCTTACCGCACCAGGAAACTAGATTCATAAGTGTCGACAACAGATTTCGGCCTAATGCAAGAAAACCGACATTAGTCGCGGTCGACGTAAATGTAGAGAGGAATTTTAATGATATCCTATCGTTCATTAGCCTAAGGAATATTTGGCTTAAAATTTAAGAATACAGCGCGTGCACTGACGGCGGTGGTGTATCCCTCAGCCAATCAGAAGCGAGATAATTATTTAGCGGGACCTCAAATGTGATTAATTAATAATTTTTAGAATTTTAATTCGAGGAGGAGTAGATTAAATTATTCTTCGTTCTTCGAGGCGCTGCTAGAGTAATGCATATCCTCTAGACGCCCGATAGATATTATTTTCTTAATTATCACCCTCGTGATCAAGTTTGCGATATACATTTCCAATCTCTGACCCTTATGTATCTTGGACTCGAACTACTGTCAAAGAGATGGACGCTAAAATTATGGCAAATCATCGTTTTCTATCAGGAAGGTCTCTATGGTCCTGGTAGGGGAAAGCACCGCTTTGGATATTGCTTCTTTTCTTATGCAATAATTATTTTTGCGATTTCAGGATGCCATGCGTTGGGAGAGTGCAAACCTATGTCACGACCAGAAGAGCGATGACTTGAGCCTGATGGATGGCAAGTCCGACTCCAATAGATTTGGCAGTGAACGCTGTGAATTACATATTGGATCATGTGAGTATGAAAGTCCTTTCATGTTGCCAAGCCTTGGGAACATAGGGTGAACACTGACCTAGGAACAACCTCAGGTGTGTGATAATTTTCATATCATATGCAATTCCTGTTCTCAAAATTCCTCATTAATATGTTAGTGAAGTGAGAGGATGAATTGTTGAGCATATGCATTATGTTATCCGATAGATAATGTGTCACACCGATAATGAATGGAGTATATGGTCTTCACTTGATTAATGATATTGAGGGGAATATTAACGGAGGCATTCCGATCATTCTCAGACTCTACCATTGTATCATCAGGTGGATATTCTGTTAAATTTAACCAAGTTTTGGCATGATTAATTACAAATAAATTCCTATCCTTGTCAAACTATACCAATGTACCAAAGGTGGATATTCTGTTAAATTTAACCAAGTTTTGGCATGATTAATTACAAATAAATTCCTATCCTTGTCAAACTATACCAATGTATCATCAGGTGGATATTCTGTTAAATTTAACCAAGCTTTGGCATGATTAATTACAAATAAATTCCTATCCTTGTCAAACTATACCAATGTACCAAAGGTGGATATTCTGTTAAATTTAACCAAGTTTTGGCATGATTAATTACAAATAAATTCCTATCCTTGTCAAACTATACCAATGTACCAAAGGTGGATATTCTGTTAAATTTAACTAAGTTTTGGCATGATTAAATACAAATAAGTTCCTTGAAAACTCGGTTCGTCCAAAGGAACCTCCTGTGAACCTACTTTCGGATGGATGATTTTTTTCCCATCGCCTTACTGCTGTGCTGACATCTTCTACTCATCTCCATAGAAAAATTCCCCCTCATCACTATGAGGTGGTGGACTGAGTTGGAAAGGTTTTGACTTTCCTCTGCCATGCCGTGCATGTTTCCACAGAGCCAAAATAAGCTTCACAGCCTGCACATCAATTCCCATCTTGTGTAAAGTTTCTTCTAAGCTTCTGTAATTGGAAATGAAGCTTTTCCTTCTTAAGGTAAACGGTTTTCTTTCTCCACAATAAATGATTCCCACTCTTTCTATTTCCTTTCATGTATTTCAACTTTAAACTTCAACAGGAACTTTCTCGGATGTTTGCACGGTGCCAGAAGTAGATGTTTCTCCAGTATAAGAAAACGCTGCCAAGGACCTTTACTCCTGCAAAACTCTTCGACAGTCAATACTGGAGAAAATGGGATGAAGATTTTACTGGCTTTGTCTGCCTTCAGCAAGCCATGCCTTGCATTCACTCCTGAGTATCTGGAGGTTCTAACGTGTGCTCACACTCAAAAGAATAATCGGTTCTTTATCTCAATTGTGCATAACTCATTTCAGGTGACTGTGTCGAAAGCATCTTCTACATCCTCACATGCTACAACAGAGGCATGTCAACCAGATCTTCCACGTGCCATAGCTCTCCCAGAGGCAAAGAGCATTCACCCTTGATCTATTTCATTTCATGCATACTTCCAGGAACGAAATCCTGAAGGTAAGCTTCGTTTTTCCTTGTTTAAATATCATTTCTTCATGAGCGTCCCAAATCAAACAAAAATTTTGTTTCTTTTGCTCTTGGGACCATTTCATCAGTCTCTGAATCCTCCTCCCTTCAGCTCTCCTTTTCCTCCTCAACTGGCTCCTGCGATTTCTTCCATCGGTGCTTGTAAGCTTCACCTTTTCAAGATCCATCTTCCATTTTCAACTGCGGCCCCATAACTTTCTTCTCCCCTTGGGCTTTTTTACTGCAAATGGTTTCGCAGTATCACTCCTTAATGGGTACATCAATTGCTTCGAAGCGTCTTGCGATGCAATCGGGAATGCATCCGATTTGAGGATTTGGAGTCGGCGAAACCATGTCATGCGAGGATATCTCTCAATCATTTCGCCGAAGGAGTAGTCCGTCTCAAATAACGTTCTACCTAAGCTCTTTCGATCTGATGGCGAAACCAAAGATTCGTTACAGCGCATCGATTTGAAATATCCTTTTCACCATCATTTCAGGTACTTAGAACTCCTGTTCAGGCGAGGAATCCAGCCAAGAGACGATAGACGAGGACGCGGATCGTGATGTGGATCAAAGTTCGGCCGAGGCAGATGGACAAGTGGGAGGGAGTACCTTGGCTTAACGCACTAACACGAGTGAAATGTAATGCTTATGATGTAAATTTTGGGATGTTTAATAAACTCAAAATATGAGAAACTTTATACGCTTTTTTCATTCCGCACTTGATTCGGACGGCAATGTTTAACAAAGGAGCTCAGAGCGATGAACGATTCATGAAGGCGTCTTATTGTTGAGCTCGTACGGTTGGTACCACGTTGAATACGAAAGAGGTATTTCAATCGTTCAGTTCGAAGGGAGCATCTTAAAATAAAACGAGCTTCTTCAACAACTTCTCCTGAAAGCGCCCGCTTTCATTACTTCCAGCATGAACAGAAAAACGTTCGAATGTCGTCCAGAAGGTGACAACAAGTAATCACCGGAATCCATCGTTAATTATCATTCCCTTCATTCTTAATCCGTTAACTGCGGACGCAGCCACTGAGTCATCATCCACCCTTTCATGTCATCGCCGATTCGTTTCAGACCTTTCGCGAGTAACGAACACCGTCCATTCTAAATATGTTAGCGAGTGACGAGACCCGATCCTCTTTCAGCCTTTCTTAAAGGGTGCGATTATAAACAGGGTTTAGAATTTATTTGCCGTGTAGTGCTCAGTAGTTAACTTCTTTAAGAGAAAAACCACTACCGATGACTTTTTTCATGGCATTCAAGGGAAAAATAAAGCGATAGGGGAACCTGTAAAATATCTGGGAGTTACGCCGACGAAAAACTTTATTTGGAGTGCCCACATCCATAACACATGAGGTCGAGCACTAAGAAAACTCGGTTTCGTCAAAAGAATAGTCGGAAGGAGCGATGAAAAGGTTCGCGATCGATGTTACCTCACGTTAATTATGGCTCACCTTGACTACGCGTGCAGCATATGGGACCCTGGCAGTAAAGACTGCATTCGGGAGTTAGAAAAGGTTCAACGTAAGGCGATACGTTTTGTAAAAAATTCGTATGATAAAACAGCGAGCGTAACGCAAATGCTAAAGGACGCCGGGTGGGAATTACTAGAAGAGAGAAGGTCGAGGCAATGAATCAAACTATTAGATAAACTCAGGGAGAGCTCCTTCATAGAAGACGCGGAAAGTATAATGCGTCCACCTATTTATATATGCCGATCTGATATTGTGAGAAAGATCAGAGAAATAGATGCGCGAACGGACCGTCATAAAAATTCATTTCTTCCGCGGACTATTCGCGAAAATAATCGCTTAGGGAAATAGAGTCATTTTCCATGCACCCCCTGCCAAATGCCGAAAGGCGGCTCGCAGGGTGAATACGTAGATGTGTACGCATTCGTTGTTGCACTCGCCTCGGTGTCTTAGACGAGGAAAAGAGAAAATAGACCGACGTTCATCTTTTGCTTTCCCAAGGAACGTTTTGTTTACTTAATCCCAGTAGGTGGCGTGCCAATGCTTCCACGCGGCTTTAGTGGGCCGGTGTTTGTTACGAAAGAAGGTCTTGATCTTGTGTCTCGTGATTCGATTAGCCTTTCCCGTTGTGCTACGCCTTTTCTTACCAAGGCTATGAAATCTCGACGATTCCTCTTGGATTAAGTGATTGTCACCAAATCTTCGTGCCAAGTGTTTATCGGAGGATATGCAAACTTCCATGGATACGGTGGTTACGCCGGCGAAGGCCACGATGTCTTCGCCTTTCGAGTGGAGGTGAAGAGCTTCGAAGGATAAATTCAGGTAAGAAACCTAGTCCCATTGGAAAATATTTCGGAACCTATTTTCCTGTGTTTACGAGAATTTTCTTCCCGGAATTTTACCTGCTCATCGTTTCGATGCGACGACGAAAGATTCAATTTAGTCGTCGCCACAGATATCTAAACTAATGAGCTTAGCTATCAGCGATATCGAGAGACTGCTATCCTTTCTCGCACTAAGCATGCATATTGAAGGGAATTAATATTGAAATGCGCTAATAAAATAAGACTCCAAAGCTGTTTTCCTCGACAGAGCACTCCGTGATGGCTTTATGGTTAGAATAGGGATGCTTTTGAGCTGTTTTACGTGTTATAAATCTGAAATATATGGAAATTAAGCAATGGTGATAGGGACGATGTGCTCGCCACGAGATGCAAGAGGAAAGTGAGATATGACTATCTGCGTTGGGAGTTGTGACTGTTACCGGCGGGAGGCTAAAATTGCAATTAGATTTTTAAAAATGAACGCGAGGTCTATCGTAAACGATGAAATTTATATGAAGACTAGTATTTATCATGATTTTTTCCTACTACGTGAGTCTTACCGCACCAGGAAACTAGATTCATAAGTGTCGACAACAGATTTCGGCCTAATGCAAGAAAACCGACATTAGTCGCGGTCGACGTAAATGTAGAGAGGAATTTTAATGATATCCTATCGTTCATTAGCCTAAGGAATATTTGGCTTAAAATTTAAGAATACAGCGCGTGCACTGACGGCGGTGGTGTATCCCTCAGCCAATCAGAAGCGAGATAATTATTTAGCGGGACCTCAAATGTGATTAATTAATAATTTTTAGAATTTTAATTCGAGGAGGAGTAGATTAAATTATTCTTCGTTCTTCGAGGCGCTGCTAGAGTAATGCATATCCTCTAGACGCCCGATAGATATTATTTTCTTAATTATCACCCTCGTGATCAAGTTTGCGATATACATTTCCAATCTCTGACCCTTATGTATCTTGGACTCGAACTACTGTCAAAGAGATGGACGCTAAAATTATGGCAAATCATCGTTTTCTATCAGGAAGGTCTCTATGGTCCTGGTAGGGGAAAGCACCGCTTTGGATATTGCTTCTTTTCTTATGCAATAATTATTTTTGCGATTTCAGGATGCCATGCGTTGGGAGAGTGCAAACCTATGTCACGACCAGAAGAGCGATGACTTGAGCCTGATGGATGGCAAGTCCGACTCCAATAGATTTGGCAGTGAACGCTGTGAATTACATATTGGATCATGTGAGTATGAAAGTCCTTTCATGTTGCCAAGCCTTGGGAACATAGGGTGAACACTGACCTAGGAACAACCTCAGGTGTGTGATAATTTTCATATCATATGCAATTCCTGTTCTCAAAATTCCTCATTAATATGTTAGTGAAGTGAGAGGATGAATTGTTGAGCATATGCATTATGTTATCCGATAGATAATGTGTCACACCGATAATGAATGGAGTATATGGTCTTCACTTGATTAATGATATTGAGGGGAATATTAACGGAGGCATTCCGATCATTCTCAGACTCTACCATTGTATCATCAGGTGGATATTCTGTTAAATTTAACCAAGTTTTGGCATGATTAATTACAAATAAATTCCTATCCTTGTCAAACTATACCAATGTACCAAAGGTGGATATTCTGTTAAATTTAACCAAGTTTTGGCATGATTAATTACAAATAAATTCCTATCCTTGTCAAACTATACCAATGTATCATCAGGTGGATATTCTGTTAAATTTAACCAAGCTTTGGCATGATTAATTACAAATAAATTCCTATCCTTGTCAAACTATACCAATGTACCAAAGGTGGATATTCTGTTAAATTTAACCAAGTTTTGGCATGATTAATTACAAATAAATTCCTATCCTTGTCAAACTATACCAATGTACCAAAGGTGGATATTCTGTTAAATTTAACTAAGTTTTGGCATGATTAAATACAAATAAGTTCCTTGAAAACTCGGTTCGTCCAAAGGAACCTCCTGTGAACCTACTTTCGGATGGATGATTTTTTTCCCATCGCCTTACTGCTGTGCTGACATCTTCTACTCATCTCCATAGAAAAATTCCCCCTCATCACTATGAGGTGGTGGACTGAGTTGGAAAGGTTTTGACTTTCCTCTGCCATGCCGTGCATGTTTCCACAGAGCCAAAATAAGCTTCACAGCCTGCACATCAATTCCCATCTTGTGTAAAGTTTCTTCTAAGCTTCTGTAATTGGAAATGAAGCTTTTCCTTCTTAAGGTAAACGGTTTTCTTTCTCCACAATAAATGATTCCCACTCTTTCTATTTCCTTTCATGTATTTCAACTTTAAACTTCAACAGGAACTTTCTCGGATGTTTGCACGGTGCCAGAAGTAGATGTTTCTCCAGTATAAGAAAACGCTGCCAAGGACCTTTACTCCTGCAAAACTCTTCGACAGTCAATACTGGAGAAAATGGGATGAAGATTTTACTGGCTTTGTCTGCCTTCAGCAAGCCATGCCTTGCATTCACTCCTGAGTATCTGGAGGTTCTAACGTGTGCTCACACTCAAAAGAATAATCGGTTCTTTATCTCAATTGTGCATAACTCATTTCAGGTGACTGTGTCGAAAGCATCTTCTACATCCTCACATGCTACAACAGAGGCATGTCAACCAGATCTTCCACGTGCCATAGCTCTCCCAGAGGCAAAGAGCATTCACCCTTGATCTATTTCATTTCATGCATACTTCCAGGAACGAAATCCTGAAGGTAAGCTTCGTTTTTCCTTGTTTAAATATCATTTCTTCATGAGCGTCCCAAATCAAACAAAAATTTTGTTTCTTTTGCTCTTGGGACCATTTCATCAGTCTCTGAATCCTCCTCCCTTCAGCTCTCCTTTTCCTCCTCAACTGGCTCCTGCGATTTCTTCCATCGGTGCTTGTAAGCTTCACCTTTTCAAGATCCATCTTCCATTTTCAACTGCGGCCCCATAACTTTCTTCTCCCCTTGGGCTTTTTTACTGCAAATGGTTTCGCAGTATCACTCCTTAATGGGTACATCAATTGCTTCGAAGCGTCTTGCGATGCAATCGGGAATGCATCCGATTTGAGGATTTGGAGTCGGCGAAACCATGTCATGCGAGGATATCTCTCAATCATTTCGCCGAAGGAGTAGTCCGTCTCAAATAACGTTCTACCTAAGCTCTTTCGATCTGATGGCGAAACCAAAGATTCGTTACAGCGCATCGATTTGAAATATCCTTTTCACCATCATTTCAGGTACTTAGAACTCCTGTTCAGGCGAGGAATCCAGCCAAGAGACGATAGACGAGGACGCGGATCGTGATGTGGATCAAAGTTCGGCCGAGGCAGATGGACAAGTGGGAGGGAGTACCTTGGCTTAACGCACTAACACGAGTGAAATGTAATGCTTATGATGTAAATTTTGGGATGTTTAATAAACTCAAAATATGAGAAACTTTATACGCTTTTTTCATTCCGCACTTGATTCGGACGGCAATGTTTAACAAAGGAGCTCAGAGCGATGAACGATTCATGAAGGCGTCTTATTGTTGAGCTCGTACGGTTGGTACCACGTTGAATACGAAAGAGGTATTTCAATCGTTCAGTTCGAAGGGAGCATCTTAAAATAAAACGAGCTTCTTCAACAACTTCTCCTGAAAGCGCCCGCTTTCATTACTTCCAGCATGAACAGAAAAACGTTCGAATGTCGTCCAGAAGGTGACAACAAGTAATCACCGGAATCCATCGTTAATTATCATTCCCTTCATTCTTAATCCGTTAACTGCGGACGCAGCCACTGAGTCATCATCCACCCTTTCATGTCATCGCCGATTCGTTTCAGACCTTTCGCGAGTAACGAACACCGTCCATTCTAAATATGTTAGCGAGTGACGAGACCCGATCCTCTTTCAGCCTTTCTTAAAGGGTGCGATTATAAACAGGGTTTAGAATTTATTTGCCGTGTAGTGCTCAGTAGTTAACTTCTTTAAGAGAAAAACCACTACCGATGACTTTTTTCATGGCATTCAAGGGAAAAATAAAGCGATAGGGGAACCTGTAAAATATCTGGGAGTTACGCCGACGAAAAACTTTATTTGGAGTGCCCACATCCATAACACATGAGGTCGAGCACTAAGAAAACTCGGTTTCGTCAAAAGAATAGTCGGAAGGAGCGATGAAAAGGTTCGCGATCGATGTTACCTCACGTTAATTATGGCTCACCTTGAGTACGCGTGCAGCATATGGGACCCTGGCAGTAAAGACTGCATTCGGGAGTTAGAAAAGGTTCAACGTAAGGCGATACGTTTTGTAAAAAATTCGTATGATAAAACAGCGAGCGTAACGCAAATGCTAAAGGACGCCGGGTGGGAATTACTAGAAGAGAGAAGGTCGAGGCAATGAATCAAACTATTAGATAAACTCAGGGAGAGCTCCTTCATAGAAGACGCGGAAAGTATAATGCGTCCACCTATTTATATATGCCGATCTGATATTGTGAGAAAGATCAGAGAAATAGATGCGCGAACGGACCGTCATAAAAATTCATTTCTTCCGCGGACTATTCGCGAAAATAATCGCTTAGGGAAATAGAGTCATTTTCCATGCACCCCCTGCCAAATGCCGAAAGGCGGCTCGCAGGGTGAATACGTAGATGTGTACGCATTCGTTGTAGCACTCGCCTCGGTGTCTTAGACGAGGAAAAGAGAAAATAGACCGACGTTCATCTTTTGCTTTCCCAAGGAACGTTTTGTTTACTTAATCCCAGTAGGTGGCGTGCCAATGCTTCCACGCGGCTTTAGTGGGCCGGTGTTTGTTACGAAAGAAGGTCTTGATCTTGTGTCTCGTGATTCGATTAGCCTTTCCCGTTGTGCTACGCCTTTTCTTACCAAGGCTATGAAATCTCGACGATTCCTCTTGGATTAAGTGATTGTCACCAAATCTTCGTGCCAAGTGTTTATCGGAGGATATGCAAACTTCCATGGATACGGTGGTTACGCCGGCGAAGGCCACGATGTCTTCGCCTTTCGAGTGGAGGTGAAGAGCTTCGAAGGATAAATTCAGGTAAGAAACCTAGTCCCATTGGAAAATATTTCGGAACCTATTTTCCTGTGTTTACGAGAATTTTCTTCCCGGAATTTTACCTGCTCATCGTTTCGATGCGACGACGAAAGATTCAATTTAGTCGTCGCCACAGATATCTAAACTAATGAGCTTAGCTATCAGCGATATCGAGAGACTGCTATCCTTTCTCGCACTAAGCATGCATATTGAAGGGAATTAATATTGAAATGCGCTAATAAAATAAGACTCCAAAGCTGTTTTCCTCGACAGAGCACTCCGTGATGGCTTTATGGTTAGAATAGGGATGCTTTTGAGCTGTTTTACGTGTTATAAATCTGAAATATATGGAAATTAAGCAATGGTGATAGGGACGATGTGCTCGCCACGAGATGCAAGAGGAAAGTGAGATATGACTATCTGCGTTGGGAGTTGTGACTGTTACCGGCGGGAGGCTAAAATTGCAATTAGATTTTTAAAAATGAACGCGAGGTCTATCGTAAACGATGAAATTTATATGAAGACTAGTATTTATTATGATTTTTTCCTACTACGTGAGTCTTACCGCACCAGGAAACTAGATTCATAAGTGTCGACAACAGATTTCGGCCTAATGCAAGAAAACCGACATTAGTCGCGGTCGACGTAAATGTAGAGAGGAATTTTAATGATATCCTATCGTTCATTAGCCTAAGGAATATTTGGCTTAAAATTTAAGAATACAGCGCGTGCACTGACGGCGGTGGTGTATCCCTCAGCCAATCAGAAGCGAGATAATTATTTAGCGGGACCTCAAATGTGATTAATTAATAATTTTTAGAATTTTAATTCGAGGAGGAGTAGATTAAATTATTCTTCGTTCTTCGAGGCGCTGCTAGAGTAATGCATATCCTCTAGACGCCCGATAGATATTATTTTCTTAATTATCACCCTCGTGATCAAGTTTGCGATATACATTTCCAATCTCTGACCCTTATGTATCTTGGACTCGGAACTACTGTCAAAGAGATGGACGCTAAAATTATGGCAAATCATCGTTTTCTATCAGGAAGGTCTCTATGGTCCTGGTAGGGGAAAGCACCGCTTTGGATATTGCTTCTTTTCTTATGCAATAATTATTTTTGCGATTTCAGGATGCCATGCGTTGGGAGAGTGCAAACCTATGTCACGACCAGAAGAGCGATGACTTGAGCCTGATGGATGGCAAGTCCGACTCCAATAGATTTGGCAGTGAACGCTGTGAATTACATATTGGATCATGTGAGTATGAAAGTCCTTTCATGTTGCCAAGCCTTGGGAACATAGGGTGAACACTGACCTAGGAACAACCTCAGGTGTGTGATAATTTTCATATCATATGCAATTCCTGTTCTCAAAATTCCTCATTAATATGTTAGTGAAGTGAGAGGATGAATTGTTGAGCATATGCATTATGTTATCCGATAGATAATGTGTCACACCGATAATGAATGGAGTATATGGTCTTCACTTGATTAATGATATTGAGGGGAATATTAACGGAGGCATTCCGATCATTCTCAGACTCTACCATTGTATCATCAGGTGGATATTCTGTTAAATTTAACCAAGTTTTGGCATGATTAATTACAAATAAATTCCTATCCTTGTCAAACTATACCAATGTACCAAAGGTGGATATTCTGTTAAATTTAACCAAGTTTTGGCATGATTAATTACAAATAAATTCCTATCCTTGTCAAACTATACCAATGTATCATCAGGTGGATATTCTGTTAAATTTAACCAAGCTTTGGCATGATTAATTACAAATAAATTCCTATCCTTGTCAAACTATACCAATGTACCAAAGGTGGATATTCTGTTAAATTTAACCAAGTTTTGGCATGATTAAATACAAATAAGTTCCTTGAAAACTCGGTTCGTCCAAAGGAACCTCCTGTGAACCTACTTTCGGATGGATGATTTTTTTCCCATCGCCTTACTGCTGTGCTGACATCTTCTACTCATCTCCATAGAAAAATTCCCCCTCATCACTATGAGGTGGTGGACTGAGTTGGAAAGGTTTTGACTTTCCTCTGCCATGCCGTGCATGTTTCCACAGAGCCAAAATAAGCTTCACAGCCTGCACATCAATTCCCATCTTGTGTAAAGTTTCTTCTAAGCTTCTGTAATTGGAAATGAAGCTTTTCCTTCTTAAGGTAAACGGTTTTCTTTCTCCACAATAAACGATTCCCACTCTTTCTATTTCCTTTCATGTATTTCAACTTTAAACTTCAACAGGAACTTTCTCGGATGTTTGCACGGTGCCAGAAGTAGATGTTTCTCCAGCATAAGAAAACGCTGCCAAGGACCTTTACTCCTGCAAAACTCTTCGACAGTCAATACTGGAGAAAATGGGATGAAGATTTTACTGGCTTTGTCTGCCTTCAGCAAGCCATGCCTTGCATTCACTCCTGAGTATCTGGAGGTTCTAACGTGTGCTCACACTCAAAAGAATAATCGGTTCTTTATCTCAATTGTGCATAACTCATTTCAGGTGACTGTGTCGAAAGCATCTTCTACATCCTCACATGCTACAACAGAGGCATGTCAACCAGATCTTCCACGTGCCATAGCTCTCCCAGAGGCAAAGAGCATTCACCCTTGATCTATTTCATTTCATGCATACTTCCAGGAACGAAATCCTGAAGGTAAGCTTCGTTTTTCCTTGTTTAAATATCATTTCTTCATGAGCGTCCCAAATCAAACAAAAATTTTGTTTCTTTTGCTCTTGGGACCATTTCATCAGTCTCTGAATCCTCCTCCCTTCAGCTCTCCTTTTCCTCCTCAACTGGCTCCTGCGATTTCTTCCATCGGTGCTTGTAAGCTTCACCTTTTCAAGATCCATCTTCCATTTTCAACTGCGGCCCCATAACTTTCTTCTCCCCTTGGGCTTTTTTACTGCAAATGGTTTCGCAGTATCACTCCTTAATGGGTACATCAATTGCTTCGAAGCGTCTTGCGATGCAATCGGGAATGCATCCGATTTGAGGATTTGGAGTCGGCGAAACCATGTCATGCGAGGATATCTCTCAATCATTTCGCCGAAGGAGTAGTCCGTCTCAAATAACGTTCTACCTAAGCTCTTTCGATCTGATGGCGAAACCAAAGATTCGTTACAGCGCATCGATTTGAAATATCCTTTTCACCATCATTTCAGGTACTTAGAACTCCTGTTCAGGCGAGGAATCCAGCCAAGAGACGATAGACGAGGACGCGGATCGTGATGTGGATCAAAGTTCGGCCGAGGCAGATGGACAAGTGGGAGGGAGTACCTTGGCTTAATGCACTAACACGAGTGAAATGTAATGCTTATGATGTAAATTTTGGGATGTTTAATAAACTCAAAATATGAGAAACTTTATACGCTTTTTTCATTCCGCACTTGATTCGGACGGCAATGTTTAACAAAGGAGCTCAGAGCGATGAACGATTCATGAAGGCGTCTTATTGTTGAGCTCGTACGGTTGGTACCACGTTGAATACGAAAGAGGTATTTCAATCGTTCAGTTCGAAGGGAGCATCTTAAAATAAAACGAGCTTCTTCAACAACTTCTCCTGAAAGCGCCCGCTTTCATTACTTCCAGCATGAACAGAAAAACGTTCGAATGTCGTCCAGAAGGTGACAACAAGTAATCACCGGAATCCATCGTTAATTATCATTCCCTTCATTCTTAATCCGTTAACTGCGGACGCAGCCACTGAGTCATCATCCACCCTTTCATGTCATCGCCGATTCGTTTCAGACCTTTCGCGAGTAACGAACACCGTCCATTCTAAATATGTTAGCGAGTGACGAGACCCGATCCTCTTTCAGCCTTTCTTAAAGGGTGCGATTATAAACAGGGTTTAGAATTTATTTGCCGTGTAGTGCTCAGTAGTTAACTTCTTTAAGAGAAAAACCACTACCGATGACTTTTTTCATGGCATTCAAGGGAAAAATAAAGCGATAGGGGAACCTGTAAAATATCTGGGAGTTACGCCGACGAAAAACTTTATTTGGAGTGCCCACATCCATAACACATGAGGTCGAGCACTAAGAAAACTCGGTTTCGTCAAAAGAATAGTCGGAAGGAGCGATGAAAAGGTTCGCGATCGATGTTACCTCACGTTAATTATGGCTCACCTTGAGTACGCGTGCAGCATATGGGACCCTGGCAGTAAAGACTGCATTCGGGAGTTAGAAAAGGTTCAACGTAAGGCGATACGTTTTGTAAAAAATTCGTATGATAAAACAGCGAGCGTAACGCAAATGCTAAAGGACGCCGGGTGGGAATTACTAGAAGAGAGAAGGTCGAGGCAATGAATCAAACTATTAGATAAACTCAGGGAGAGCTCCTTCATAGAAGACGCGGAAAGTATAATGCGTCCACCTATTTATATATGCCGATCTGATATTGTGAGAAAGATCAGAGAAATAGATGCGCGAACGGACCGTCATAAAAATTCATTTCTTCCGCGGACTATTCGCGAAAATAATCGCTTAGGGAAATAGAGTCATTTTCCATGCACCCCCTGCCAAATGCCGAAAGGCGGCTCGCAGGGTGAATACGTAGATGTGTACGCATTCGTTGTAGCACTCGCCTCGGTGTCTTAGACGAGGAAAAGAGAAAATAGACCGACGTTCATCTTTTGCTTTCCCAAGGAACGTTTTGTTTACTTAATCCCAGTAGGTGGCGTGCCAATGCTTCCACGCGGCTTTAGTGGGCCGGTGTTTGTTACGAAAGAAGGTCTTGATCTTGTGTCTCGTGATTCGATTAGCCTTTCCCGTTGTGCTACGCCTTTTCTTACCAAGGCTATGAAATCTCGACGATTCCTCTTGGATTAAGTGATTGTCACCAAATCTTCGTGCCAAGTGTTTATCGGAGGATATGCAAACTTCCATGGATACGGTGGTTACGCCGGCGAAGGCCACGATGTCTTCGCCTTTCGAGTGGAGGTGAAGAGCTTCGAAGGATAAATTCAGGTAAGAAACCTAGTCCCATTGGAAAATATTTCGGAACCTATTTTCCTGTGTTTACGAGAATTTTCTTCCCGGAATTTTACCTGCTCATCGTTTCGATGCGACGACGAAAGATTCAATTTAGTCGTCGCCACAGATATCTAAACTAATGAGCTTAGCTATCAGCGATATCGAGAGACTGCTATCCTTTCTCGCACTAAGCATGCATATTGAAGGGAATTAATATTGAAATGCGCTAATAAAATAAGACTCCAAAGCTGTTTTCCTCGACAGAGCACTCCGTGATGGCTTTATGGTTAGAATAGGGATGCTTTTGAGCTGTTTTACGTGTTATAAATCTGAAATATATGGAAATTAAGCAATGGTGATAGGGACGATGTGCTCGCCACGAGATGCAAGAGGAAAGTGAGATATGACTATCTGCGTTGGGAGTTGTGACTGTTACCGGCGGGAGGCTAAAATTGCAATTAGATTTTTAAAAATGAACGCGAGGTCTATCGTAAACGATGAAATTTATATGAAGACTAGTATTTATCATGATTTTTTCCTACTACGTGAGTCTTACCGCACCAGGAAACTAGATTCATAAGTGTCGACAACAGATTTCGGCCTAATGCAAGAAAACCGACATTAGTCGCGGTCGACGTAAATGTAGAGAGGAATTTTAATGATATCCTATCGTTCATTAGCCTAAGGAATATTTGGCTTAAAATTTAAGAATACAGCGCGTGCACTGACGGCGGTGGTGTATCCCTCAGCCAATCAGAAGCGAGATAATTATTTAGCGGGACCTCAAATGTGATTAATTAATAATTTTTAGAATTTTAATTCGAGGAGGAGTAGATTAAATTATTCTTCGTTCTTCGAGGCGCTGCTAGAGTAATGCATATCCTCTAGACGCCCGATAGATATTATTTTCTTAATTATCACCCTCGTGATCAAGTTTGCGATATACATTTCCAATCTCTGACCCTTATGTATCTTGGACTCGAACTACTGTCAAAGAGATGGACGCTAAAATTATGGCAAATCATCGTTTTCTATCAGGAAGGTCTCTATGGTCCTGGTAGGGGAAAGCACCGCTTTGGATATTGCTTCTTTTCTTATGCAATAATTATTTTTGCGATTTCAGGATGCCATGCGTTGGGAGAGTGCAAACCTATGTCACGACCAGAAGAGCGATGACTTGAGCCTGATGGATGGCAAGTCCGACTCCAATAGATTTGGCAGTGAACGCTGTGAATTACATATTGGATCATGTGAGTATGAAAGTCCTTTCATGTTGCCAAGCCTTGGGAACATAGGGTGAACACTGACCTAGGAACAACCTCAGGTGTGTGATAATTTTCATATCATATGCAATTCCTGTTCTCAAAATTCCTCATTAATATGTTAGTGAAGTGAGAGGATGAATTGTTGAGCATATGCATTATGTTATCCGATAGATAATGTGTCACACCGATAATGAATGGAGTATATGGTCTTCACTTGATTAATGATATTGAGGGGAATATTAACGGAGGCATTCCGATCATTCTCAGACTCTACCATTGTATCATCAGGTGGATATTCTGTTAAATTTAACCAAGTTTTGGCATGATTAATTACAAATAAATTCCTATCCTTGTCAAACTATACCAATGTACCAAAGGTGGATATTCTGTTAAATTTAACCAAGTTTTGGCATGATTAATTACAAATAAATTCCTATCCTTGTCAAACTATACCAATGTATCATCAGGTGGATATTCTGTTAAATTTAACCAAGCTTTGGCATGATTAATTACAAATAAATTCCTATCCTTGTCAAACTATACCAATGTACCAAAGGTGGATATTCTGTTAAATTTAACCAAGTTTTGGCATGATTAATTACAAATAAATTCCTATCCTTGTCAAACTATACCAATGTACCAAAGGTGGATATTCTGTTAAATTTAACCAAGTTTTGGCATGATTAAATACAAATAAGTTCCTTGAAAACTCGGTTCGTCCAAAGGAACCTCCTGTGAACCTACTTTCGGATGGATGATTTTTTTCCCATCGCCTTACTGCTGTGCTGACATCTTCTACTCATCTCCATAGAAAAATTCCCCCTCATCACTATGAGGTGGTGGACTGAGTTGGAAAGGTTTTGACTTTCCTCTGCCATGCCGTGCATGTTTCCACAGAGCCAAAATAAGCTTCACAGCCTGCACATCAATTCCCATCTTGTGTAAAGTTTCTTCTAAGCTTCTGTAATTGGAAATGAAGCTTTTCCTTCTTAAGGTAAACGGTTTTCTTTCTCCACAATAAACGATTCCCACTCTTTCTATTTCCTTTCATGTATTTCAACTTTAAACTTCAACAGGAACTTTCTCGGATGTTTGCACGGTGCCAGAAGTAGATGTTTCTCCAGCATAAGAAAACGCTGCCAAGGACCTTTACTCCTGCAAAACTCTTCGACAGTCAATACTGGAGAAAATGGGATGAAGATTTTACTGGCTTTGTCTGCCTTCAGCAAGCCATGCCTTGCATTCACTCCTGAGTATCTGGAGGTTCTAACGTGTGCTCACACTCAAAAGAATAATCGGTTCTTTATCTCAATTGTGCATAACTCATTTCAGGTGACTGTGTCGAAAGCATCTTCTACATCCTCACATGCTACAACAGAGGCATGTCAACCAGATCTTCCACGTGCCATAGCTCTCCCAGAGGCAAAGAGCATTCACCCTTGATCTATTTCATTTCATGCATACTTCCAGGAACGAAATCCTGAAGGTAAGCTTCGTTTTTCCTTGTTTAAATATCATTTCTTCATGAGCGTCCCAAATCAAACAAAAATTTTGTTTCTTTTGCTCTTGGGACCATTTCATCAGTCTCTGAATCCTCCTCCCTTCAGCTCTCCTTTTCCTCCTCAACTGGCTCCTGCGATTTCTTCCATCGGTGCTTGTAAGCTTCACCTTTTCAAGATCCATCTTCCATTTTCAACTGCGGCCCCATAACTTTCTTCTCCCCTTGGGCTTTTTTACTGCAAATGGTTTCGCAGTATCACTCCTTAATGGGTACATCAATTGCTTCGAAGCGTCTTGCGATGCAATCGGGAATGCATCCGATTTGAGGATTTGGAGTCGGCGAAACCATGTCATGCGAGGATATCTCTCAATCATTTCGCCGAAGGAGTAGTCCGTCTCAAATAACGTTCTACCTAAGCTCTTTCGATCTGATGGCGAAACCAAAGATTCGTTACAGCGCATCGATTTGAAATATCCTTTTCACCATCATTTCAGGTACTTAGAACTCCTGTTCAGGCGAGGAATCCAGCCAAGAGACGATAGACGAGGACGCGGATCGTGATGTGGATCAAAGTTCGGCCGAGGCAGATGGACAAGTGGGAGGGAGTACCTTGGCTTAATGCACTAACACGAGTGAAATGTAATGCTTATGATGTAAATTTTGGGATGTTTAATAAACTCAAAATATGAGAAACTTTATACGCTTTTTTCATTCCGCACTTGATTCGGACGGCAATGTTTAACAAAGGAGCTCAGAGCGATGAACGATTCATGAAGGCGTCTTATTGTTGAGCTCGTACGGTTGGTACCACGTTGAATACGAAAGAGGTATTTCAATCGTTCAGTTCGAAGGGAGCATCTTAAAATAAAACGAGCTTCTTCAACAACTTCTCCTGAAAGCGCCCGCTTTCATTACTTCCAGCATGAACAGAAAAACGTTCGAATGTCGTCCAGAAGGTGACAACAAGTAATCACCGGAATCCATCGTTAATTATCATTCCCTTCATTCTTAATCCGTTAACTGCGGACGCAGCCACTGAGTCATCATCCACCCTTTCATGTCATCGCCGATTCGTTTCAGACCTTTCGCGAGTAACGAACACCGTCCATTCTAAATATGTTAGCGAGTGACGAGACCCGATCCTCTTTCAGCCTTTCTTAAAGGGTGCGATTATAAACAGGGTTTAGAATTTATTTGCCGTGTAGTGCTCAGTAGTTAACTTCTTTAAGAGAAAAACCACTACCGATGACTTTTTTCATGGCATTCAAGGGAAAAATAAAGCGATAGGGGAACCTGTAAAATATCTGGGAGTTACGCCGACGAAAAACTTTATTTGGAGTGCCCACATCCATAACACATGAGGTCGAGCACTAAGAAAACTCGGTTTCGTCAAAAGAATAGTCGGAAGGAGCGATGAAAAGGTTCGCGATCGATGTTACCTCACGTTAATTATGGCTCACCTTGAGTACGCGTGCAGCATATGGGACCCTGGCAGTAAAGACTGCATTCGGGAGTTAGAAAAGGTTCAACGTAAGGCGATACGTTTTGTAAAAAATTCGTATGATAAAACAGCGAGCGTAACGCAAATGCTAAAGGACGCCGGGTGGGAATTACTAGAAGAGAGAAGGTCGAGGCAATGAATCAAACTATTAGATAAACTCAGGGAGAGCTCCTTCATAGAAGACGCGGAAAGTATAATGCGTCCACCTATTTATATATGCCGATCTGATATTGTGAGAAAGATCAGAGAAATAGATGCGCGAACGGACCGTCATAAAAATTCATTTCTTCCGCGGACTATTCGCGAAAATAATCGCTTAGGGAAATAGAGTCATTTTCCATGCACCCCCTGCCAAATGCCGAAAGGCGGCTCGCAGGGTGAATACGTAGATGTGTACGCATTCGTTGTAGCACTCGCCTCGGTGTCTTAGACGAGGAAAAGAGAAAATAGACCGACGTTCATCTTTTGCTTTCCCAAGGAACGTTTTGTTTACTTAATCCCAGTAGGTGGCGTGCCAATGCTTCCACGCGGCTTTAGTGGGCCGGTGTTTGTTACGAAAGAAGGTCTTGATCTTGTGTCTCGTGATTCGATTAGCCTTTCCCGTTGTGCTACGCCTTTTCTTACCAAGGCTATGAAATCTCGACGATTCCTCTTGGATTAAGTGATTGTCACCAAATCTTCGTGCCAAGTGTTTATCGGAGGATATGCAAACTTCCATGGATACGGTGGTTACGCCGGCGAAGGCCACGATGTCTTCGCCTTTCGAGTGGAGGTGAAGAGCTTCGAAGGATAAATTCAGGTAAGAAACCTAGTCCCATTGGAAAATATTTCGGAACCTATTTTCCTGTGTTTACGAGAATTTTCTTCCCGGAATTTTACCTGCTCATCGTTTCGATGCGACGACGAAAGATTCAATTTAGTCGTCGCCACAGATATCTAAACTAATGAGCTTAGCTATCAGCGATATCGAGAGACTGCTATCCTTTCTCGCACTAAGCATGCATATTGAAGGGAATTAATATTGAAATGCGCTAATAAAATAAGACTCCAAAGCTGTTTTCCTCGACAGAGCACTCCGTGATGGCTTTATGGTTAGAATAGGGATGCTTTTGAGCTGTTTTACGTGTTATAAATCTGAAATATATGGAAATTAAGCAATGGTGATAGGGACGATGTGCTCGCCACGAGATGCAAGAGGAAAGTGAGATATGACTATCTGCGTTGGGAGTTGTGACTGTTACCGGCGGGAGGCTAAAATTGCAATTAGATTTTTAAAAATGAACGCGAGGTCTATCGTAAACGATGAAATTTATATGAAGACTAGTATTTATCATGATTTTTTCCTACTACGTGAGTCTTACCGCACCAGGAAACTAGATTCATAAGTGTCGACAACAGATTTCGGCCTAATGCAAGAAAACCGACATTAGTCGCGGTCGACGTAAATGTAGAGAGGAATTTTAATGATATCCTATCGTTCATTAGCCTAAGGAATATTTGGCTTAAAATTTAAGAATACAGCGCGTGCACTGACGGCGGTGGTGTATCCCTCAGCCAATCAGAAGCGAGATAATTATTTAGCGGGACCTCAAATGTGATTAATTAATAATTTTTAGAATTTTAATTCGAGGAGGAGTAGATTAAATTATTCTTCGTTCTTCGAGGCGCTGCTAGAGTAATGCATATCCTCTAGACGCCCGATAGATATTATTTTCTTAATTATCACCCTCGTGATCAAGTTTGCGATATACATTTCCAATCTCTGACCCTTATGTATCTTGGACTCGAACTACTGTCAAAGAGATGGACGCTAAAATTATGGCAAATCATCGTTTTCTATCAGGAAGGTCTCTATGGTCCTGGTAGGGGAAAGCACCGCTTTGGATATTGCTTCTTTTCTTATGCAATAATTATTTTTGCGATTTCAGGATGCCATGCGTTGGGAGAGTGCAAACCTATGTCACGACCAGAAGAGCGATGACTTGAGCCTGATGGATGGCAAGTCCGACTCCAATAGATTTGGCAGTGAACGCTGTGAATTACATATTGGATCATGTGAGTATGAAAGTCCTTTCATGTTGCCAAGCCTTGGGAACATAGGGTGAACACTGACCTAGGAACAACCTCAGGTGTGTGATAATTTTCATATCATATGCAATTCCTGTTCTCAAAATTCCTCATTAATATGTTAGTGAAGTGAGAGGATGAATTGTTGAGCATATGCATTATGTTATCCGATAGATAATGTGTCACACCGATAATGAATGGAGTATATGGTCTTCACTTGATTAATGATATTGAGGGGAATATTAACGGAGGCATTCCGATCATTCTCAGACTCTACCATTGTATCATCAGGTGGATATTCTGTTAAATTTAACCAAGTTTTGGCATGATTAATTACAAATAAATTCCTATCCTTGTCAAACTATACCAATGTACCAAAGGTGGATATTCTGTTAAATTTAACCAAGTTTTGGCATGATTAATTACAAATAAATTCCTATCCTTGTCAAACTATACCAATGTATCATCAGGTGGATATTCTGTTAAATTTAACCAAGCTTTGGCATGATTAATTACAAATAAATTCCTATCCTTGTCAAACTATACCAATGTACCAAAGGTGGATATTCTGTTAAATTTAACCAAGTTTTGGCATGATTAATTACAAATAAATTCCTATCCTTGTCAAACTATACCAATGTACCAAAGGTGGATATTCTGTTAAATTTAACTAAGTTTTGGCATGATTAAATACAAATAAGTTCCTTGAAAACTCGGTTCGTCCAAAGGAACCTCCTGTGAACCTACTTTCGGATGGATGATTTTTTTCCCATCGCCTTACTGCTGTCTGACATCTTCTACTCATCTCCATAGAAAAATTCCCCCTCATCACTATGAGGTGGTGGACTGAGTTGGAAAGGTTTTGACTTTCCTCTGCCATGCCGTGCATGTTTCCACAGAGCCAAAATAAGCTTCACAGCCTGCACATCAATTCCCATCTTGTGTAAAGTTTCTTCTAAGCTTCTGTAATTGGAAATGAAGCTTTTCCTTCTTAAGGTAAACGGTTTTCTTTCTCCACAATAAACGATTCCCACTCTTTCTATTTCCTTTCATGTATTTCAACTTTAAACTTCAACAGGAACTTTCTCGGATGTTTGCACGGTGCCAGAAGTAGATGTTTCTCCAGCATAAGAAAACGCTGCCAAGGACCTTTACTCCTGCAAAACTCTTCGACAGTCAATACTGGAGAAAATGGGATGAAGATTTTACTGGCTTTGTCTGCCTTCAGCAAGCCATGCCTTGCATTCACTCCTGAGTATCTGGAGGTTCTAACGTGTGCTCACACTCAAAAGAATAATCGGTTCTTTATCTCAATTGTGCATAACTCATTTCAGGTGACTGTGTCGAAAGCATCTTCTACATCCTCACATGCTACAACAGAGGCATGTCAACCAGATCTTCCACGTGCCATAGCTCTCCCAGAGGCAAAGAGCATTCACCCTTGATCTATTTCATTTCATGCATACTTCCAGGAACGAAATCCTGAAGGTAAGCTTCGTTTTTCCTTGTTTAAATATCATTTCTTCATGAGCGTCCCAAATCAAACAAAAATTTTGTTTCTTTTGCTCTTGGGACCATTTCATCAGTCTCTGAATCCTCCTCCCTTCAGCTCTCCTTTTCCTCCTCAACTGGCTCCTGCGATTTCTTCCATCGGTGCTTGTAAGCTTCACCTTTTCAAGATCCATCTTCCATTTTCAACTGCGGCCCCATAACTTTCTTCTCCCCTTGGGCTTTTTTACTGCAAATGGTTTCGCAGTATCACTCCTTAATGGGTACATCAATTGCTTCGAAGCGTCTTGCGATGCAATCGGGAATGCATCCGATTTGAGGATTTGGAGTCGGCGAAACCATGTCATGCGAGGATATCTCTCAATCATTTCGCCGAAGGAGTAGTCCGTCTCAAATAACGTTCTACCTAAGCTCTTTCGATCTGATGGCGAAACCAAAGATTCGTTACAGCGCATCGATTTGAAATATCCTTTTCACCATCATTTCAGGTACTTAGAACTCCTGTTCAGGCGAGGAATCCAGCCAAGAGACGATAGACGAGGACGCGGATCGTGATGTGGATCAAAGTTCGGCCGAGGCAGATGGACAAGTGGGAGGGAGTACCTTGGCTTAATGCACTAACACGAGTGAAATGTAATGCTTATGATGTAAATTTTGGGATGTTTAATAAACTCAAAATATGAGAAACTTTATACGCTTTTTTCATTCCGCACTTGATTCGGACGGCAATGTTTAACAAAGGAGCTCAGAGCGATGAACGATTCATGAAGGCGTCTTATTGTTGAGCTCGTACGGTTGGTACCACGTTGAATACGAAAGAGGTATTTCAATCGTTCAGTTCGAAGGGAGCATCTTAAAATAAAACGAGCTTCTTCAACAACTTCTCCTGAAAGCGCCCGCTTTCATTACTTCCAGCATGAACAGAAAAACGTTCGAATGTCGTCCAGAAGGTGACAACAAGTAATCACCGGAATCCATCGTTAATTATCATTCCCTTCATTCTTAATCCGTTAACTGCGGACGCAGCCACTGAGTCATCATCCACCCTTTCATGTCATCGCCGATTCGTTTCAGACCTTTCGCGAGTAACGAACACCGTCCATTCTAAATATGTTAGCGAGTGACGAGACCCGATCCTCTTTCAGCCTTTCTTAAAGGGTGCGATTATAAACAGGGTTTAGAATTTATTTGCCGTGTAGTGCTCAGTAGTTAACTTCTTTAAGAGAAAAACCACTACCGATGACTTTTTTCATGGCATTCAAGGGAAAAATAAAGCGATAGGGGAACCTGTAAAATATCTGGGAGTTACGCCGACGAAAAACTTTATTTGGAGTGCCCACATCCATAACACATGAGGTCGAGCACTAAGAAAACTCGGTTTCGTCAAAAGAATAGTCGGAAGGAGCGATGAAAAGGTTCGCGATCGATGTTACCTCACGTTAATTATGGCTCACCTTGACTACGCGTGCAGCATATGGGACCCTGGCAGTAAAGACTGCATTCGGGAGTTAGAAAAGGTTCAACGTAAGGCGATACGTTTTGTAAAAAATTCATATGATAAAACAGCGAGCGTAACGCAAATGCTAAAGGACGCCGGGTGGGAATTACTAGAAGAGAGAAGGTCGACGCAATGAATCAAATTATTAGATAAACTCAGGGAGAGCTCCTTCATAGAAGACGTGGAAATATAATGCGTCCACCTATTTATATATGCCGATCTGATATTGTGCGAAAGATCAGAGAAATAGATGCGCGAACGGACCGTCATAAAAATTCATTTCTTCCGCGGACTATTCGCGAAAATAATCGCTTAGGGAAATAGAGTCATTTTCCATGCACCCCCTGCCAAATGCCGAAAGGCGGCTCGCAGGGTGAATACGTAGATGTGTACGCATTCGTTGTAGCACTCGCCTCGGTGTCTTAGACGAGGAAAAGAGAAAATAGACCGACGTTCATCTTTTGCTTTCCCAAGGAACGTTTTGTTTACTTAATCCCAGTAGGTGGCGTGCCAATGCTTCCACGCGGCTTTAGTGGGCCGGTGTTTGTTACGAAAGAAGGTCTTGATCTTGTGTCTCGTGATTCGATTAGCCTTTCCCGTTGTGCTACGCCTTTTCTTACCAAGGCTATGAAATCTCGACGATTCCTCTTGGATTAAGTGATTGTCACCAAATCTTCGTGCCAAGTGTTTATCGGAGGATATGCAAACTTCCATGGATACGGTGGTTACGCCGGCGAAGGCCACGATGTCTTCGCCTTTCGAGTGGAGGTGAAGAGCTTCGAAGGATAAATTCAGGTAAGAAACCTAGTCCCATTGGAAAATATTTCGGAACCTATTTTCCTGTGTTTACGAGAATTTTCTTCCCGGAATTTTACCTGCTCATCGTTTCGATGCGACGACGAAAGATTCAATTTAGTCGTCGCCACAGATATCTAAACTAATGAGCTTAGCTATCAGCGATATCGAGAGACTGCTATCCTTTCTCGCACTAAGCATGCATATTGAAGGGAATTAATATTGAAATGCGCTAATAAAATAAGACTCCAAAGCTGTTTTCCTCGACAGAGCACTCCGTGATGGCTTTATGGTTAGAATAGGGATGCTTTTGAGCTGTTTTACGTGTTATAAATCTGAAATATATGGAAATTAAGCAATGGTGATAGGGACGATGTGCTCGCCACGAGATGCAAGAGGAAAGTGAGATATGACTATCTGCGTTGGGAGTTGTGACTGTTACCGGCGGGAGGCTAAAATTGCAATTAGATTTTTAAAAATGAACGCGAGGTCTATCGTAAACGATGAAATTTATATGAAGACTAGTATTTATCATGATTTTTTCCTACTACGTGAGTCTTACCGCACCAGGAAACTAGATTCATAAGTGTCGACAACAGATTTCGGCCTAATGCAAGAAAACCGACATTAGTCGCGGTCGACGTAAATGTAGAGAGGAATTTTAATGATATCCTATCGTTCATTAGCCTAAGGAATATTTGGCTTAAAATTTAAGAATACAGCGCGTGCACTGACGGCGGTGGTGTATCCCTCAGCCAATCAGAAGCGAGATAATTATTTAGCGGGACCTCAAATGTGATTAATTAATAATTTTTAGAATTTTAATTCGAGGAGGAGTAGATTAAATTATTCTTCGTTCTTCGAGGCGCTGCTAGAGTAATGCATATCCTCTAGACGCCCGATAGATATTATTTTCTTAATTATCACCCTCGTGATCAAGTTTGCGATTTACATTTCCAATCTCTGAAACAATAAGTTTTGGCATGATTAAATACAAATAAGTTCCTTGAAAACTCGGTTCGTCCAAAGGAACCTCCTGTGAACCTACTTTCGGATGGATGATTTTTTTCCCATCGCCTTACTGCTGTGCTGACATCTTCTACTCATCTCCATAGAAAAATTCCCCCTCATCACTATGAGGTGGTGGACTGAGTTGGAAAGGTTTTGACTTTCCTCTGCCATGCCGTGCATGTTTCCACAGAGCCAAAATAAGCTTCACAGCCTGCATTAAGTACATCAATTCCCATCTTGTGTAAAGTTTCTTCTAAGCTTCTGTAATTGGAAATGAAGCTTTTCCTTCTTAAGGTAAACGTTTTCTTTCTCCACAATAAACGATTCCCACTCTTTCTATTTCCTTTCATGTATTTCAACTTTAAACTTCAACAGGAACTTTCTCGGATGTTTGCACGGTGCCAGAAGTAGATGTTTCTCCAGCATAAGAAAACGCTGCCAAGGACCTTTACTCCTGCAAAACTCTTCGACAGTCAATACTGGAGAAAATGGGATGAAGATTTTACTGGCTTTGTCTGCCTTCAGCAAGCCATGCCTTGCATTCACTCCTGAGTATCTGGAGGTTCTAACGTGTGCTCACACTCAAAAGAATAATCGGTTCTTTATCTCAATTGTGCATAACTCATTTCAGGTGACTGTGTCGAAAGCATCTTCTACATCCTCACATGCTACAACAGAGGCATGTCAACCAGATCTTCCACGTGCCATAGCTCTCCCAGAGGCAAAGAGCATTCACCCTTGATCTATTTCATTTCATGCATACTTCCAGGAACGAAATCCTGAAGGTAAGCTTCGTTTTTCCTTGTTTAAATATCATTTCTTCATGAGCGTCCCAAATCAAACAAAAATTTTGTTTCTTTTGCTCTTGGGACCATTTCATCAGTCTCTGAATCCTCCTCCCTTCAGCTCTCCTTTTCCTCCTCAACTGGCTCCTGCGATTTCTTCCATCGGTGCTTGTAAGCTTCACCTTTTCAAGATCCATCTTCCATTTTCAACTGCGGCCCCATAACTTTCTTCTCCTCTTGGGCTTTTTTACTGCAAATGGTTTCGCAGTATCACTCCTTAATGGGTACATCAATTGCTTCGAAGCGTCTTGCGATGCAATCGGGAATGCATCCGATTTGAGGATTTGGAGTCGGCGAAACCATGTCATGCGAGGATATCTCTCAATCATTTCGCCGAAGGAGTAGTCCGTCTCAAATAACGTTCTACCTAAGCTCTTTCGATCTGATGGCGAAACCAAAGATTCGTTACAGCGCATCGATTTGAAATATCCTTTTCACCATCATTTCAGGTACTTAGAACTCCTGTTCAGGCGAGGAATCCAGCCAAGAGACGATAGACGAGGACGCGGATCGTGATGTGGATCAAAGTTCGGCCGAGGCAGATGGACAAGTGGGAGGGAGTACCTTGGCTTAATGCACTAACACGAGTGAAATGTAATGCTTATGATGTAAATTTTGGGATGTTTAATAAACTCAAAATATGAGAAACTTTATACGCTTTTTTCATTCCGCACTTGATTCGGACGGCAATGTTTAACAAAGGAGCTCAGAGCGATGAACGATTCATGAAGGCGTCTTATTGTTGAGCTCGTACGGTTGGTACCACGTTGAATACGAAAGAGGTATTTCAATCGTTCAGTTCGAAGGGAGCATCTTAAAATAAAACGAGCTTCTTCAACAACTTCTCCTGAAAGCGCCCGCTTTCATTACTTCCAGCATGAACAGAAAAACGTTCGAATGTCGTCCAGAAGGTGACAACAAGTAATCACCGGAATCCATCGTTAATTATCATTCCCTTCATTCTTAATCCGTTAACTGCGGACGCAGCCACTGAGTCATCATCCACCCTTTCATGTCATCGCCGATTCGTTTCAGACCTTTCGCGAGTAACGAACACCGTCCATTCTAAATATGTTAGCGAGTGACGAGACCCGATCCTCTTTCAGCCTTTCTTAAAGGGTGCGATTATAAACAGGGTTTAGAATTTATTTGCCGTGTAGTGCTCAGTAGTTAACTTCTTTAAGAGAAAAACCACTACCGATGACTTTTTTCATGGCATTCAAGGGAAAAATAAAGCGATAGGGGAACCTGTAAAATATCTGGGAGTTACGCCGACGAAAAACTTTATTTGGAGTGCCCACATCCATAACACATGAGGTCGAGCACTAAGAAAACTCGGTTTCGTCAAAAGAATAGTCGGAAGGAGCGATGAAAAGGTTCGCGATCGATGTTACCTCACGTTAATTATGGCTCACCTTGACTACGCGTGCAGCATATGGGACCCTGGCAGTAAAGACTGCATTCGGGAGTTAGAAAAGGTTCAACGTAAGGCGATACGTTTTGTAAAAAATTCATATGATAAAACAGCGAGCGTAACGCAAATGCTAAAGGACGCCGGGTGGGAATTACTAGAAGAGAGAAGGTCGACGCAATGAATCAAATTATTAGATAAACTCAGGGAGAGCTCCTTCATAGAAGACGTGGAAATATAATGCGTCCACCTATTTATATATGCCGATCTGATATTGTGCGAAAGATCAGAGAAATAGATGCGCGAACGGACCGTCATAAAAATTCATTTCTTCCGCGGACTATTCGCGAAAATAATCGCTTAGGGAAATAGAGTCATTTTCCATGCACCCCCTGCCAAATGCCGAAAGGCGGCTCGCAGGGTGAATACGTAGATGTGTACGCATTCGTTGTTGCACTCGCCTCGGTGTCTTAGACGAGGAAAAGAGAAAATAGACCGACGTTCATCTTTTGCTTTCCCAAGGAACGTTTTGTTTACTTAATCCCAGTAGGTGGCGTGCCAATGCTTCCACGCGGCTTTAGTGGGCCGGTGTTTGTTACGAAAGAAGGTCTTGATCTTGTGTCTCGTGATTCGATTAGCCTTTCCCGTTGTGCTACGCCTTTTCTTACCAAGGCTATGAAATCTCGACGATTCCTCTTGGATTAAGTGATTGTCACCAAATCTTCGTGCCAAGTGTTTATCGGAGGATATGCAAACTTCCATGGATACGGTGGTTACGCCGGCGAAGGCCACGATGTCTTCGCCTTTCGAGTGGAGGTGAAGAGCTTCGAAGGATAAATTCAGGTAAGAAACCTAGTCCCATTGGAAAATATTTCGGAACCTATTTTCCTGTGTTTACGAGAATTTTCTTCCCGGAATTTTACCTGCTCATCGTTTCGATGCGACGACGAAAGATTCAATTTAGTCGTCGCCACAGATATCTAAACTAATGAGCTTAGCTATCAGCGATATCGAGAGACTGCTATCCTTTCTCGCACTAAGCATGCATATTGAAGGGAATTAATATTGAAATGCGCTAATAAAATAAGACTCCAAAGCTGTTTTCCTCGACAGAGCACTCCGTGATGGCTTTATGGTTAGAATAGGGATGCTTTTGAGCTGTTTTACGTGTTATAAATCTGAAATATATGGAAATTAAGCAATGGTGATAGGGACGATGTGCTCGCCACGAGATGCAAGAGGAAAGTGAGATATGACTATCTGCGTTGGGAGTTGTGACTGTTACCGGCGGGAGGCTAAAATTGCAATTAGATTTTTAAAAATGAACGCGAGGTCTATCGTAAACGATGAAATTTATATGAAGACTAGTATTTATTATGATTTTTTCCTACTACGTGAGTCTTACCGCACCAGGAAACTAGATTCATAAGTGTCGACAACAGATTTCGGCCTAATGCAAGAAAACCGACATTAGTCGCGGTCGACGTAAATGTAGAGAGGAATTTTAATGATATCCTATCGTTCATTAGCCTAAGGAATATTTGGCTTAAAATTTAAGAATACAGCGCGTGCACTGACGGCGGTGGTGTATCCCTCAGCCAATCAGAAGCGAGATAATTATTTAGCGGGACCTCAAATGTGATTAATTAATAATTTTTAGAATTTTAATTCGAGGAGGAGTAGATTAAATTATTCTTCGTTCTTCGAGGCGCTGCTAGAGTAATGCATATCCTCTAGACGCCCGATAGATATTATTTTCTTAATTATCACCCTCGTGATCAAGTTTGCGATATACATTTCCAATCTCTGACCCTTATGTATCTTGGACTCGAACTACTGTCAAAGAGATGGACGCTAAAATTATGGCAAATCATCGTTTTCTATCAGGAAGGTCTCTATGGTCCTGGTAGGGGAAAGCACCGCTTTGGATATTGCTTCTTTTCTTATGCAATAATTATTTTTGCGATTTCAGGATGCCATGCGTTGGGAGAGTGCAAACCTATGTCACGACCAGAAGAGCGATGACTTGAGCCTGATGGATGGCAAGTCCGACTCCAATAGATTTGGCAGTGAACGCTGTGAATTACATATTGGATCATGTGAGTATGAAAGTCCTTTCATGTTGCCAAGCCTTGGGAACATAGGGTGAACACTGACCTAGGAACAACCTCAGGTGTGTGATAATTTTCATATCATATGCAATTCCTGTTCTCAAAATTCCTCATTAATATGTTAGTGAAGTGAGAGGATGAATTGTTGAGCATATGCATTATGTTATCCGATAGATAATGTGTCACACCGATAATGAATGGAGTATATGGTCTTCACTTGATTAATGATATTGAGGGGAATATTAACGGAGGCATTCCGATCATTCTCAGACTCTACCATTGTATCATCAGGTGGATATTCTGTTAAATTTAACCAAGTTTTGGCATGATTAATTACAAATAAATTCCTATCCTTGTCAAACTATACCAATGTACCAAAGGTGGATATTCTGTTAAATTTAACCAAGTTTTGGCATGATTAATTACAAATAAATTCCTATCCTTGTCAAACTATACCAATGTATCATCAGGTGGATATTCTGTTAAATTTAACCAAGCTTTGGCATGATTAATTACAAATAAATTCCTATCCTTGTCAAACTATACCAATGTACCAAAGGTGGATATTCTGTTAAATTTAACCAAGTTTTGGCATGATTAATTACAAATAAATTCCTATCCTTGTCAAACTATACCAATGTACCAAAGGTGGATATTCTGTTAAATTTAACTAAGTTTTGGCATGATTAAATACAAATAAGTTCCTTGAAAACTCGGTTCGTCCAAAGGAACCTCCTGTGAACCTACTTTCGGATGGATGATTTTTTTCCCATCGCCTTACTGCTGTGCTGACATCTTCTACTCATCTCCATAGAAAAATTCCCCCTCATCACTATGAGGTGGTGGACTGAGTTGGAAAGGTTTTGACTTTCCTCTGCCATGCCGTGCATGTTTCCACAGAGCCAAAATAAGCTTCACAGCCTGCACATCAATTCCCATCTTGTGTAAAGTTTCTTCTAAGCTTCTGTAATTGGAAATGAAGCTTTTCCTTCTTAAGGTAAACGGTTTTCTTTCTCCACAATAAACGATTCCCACTCTTTCTATTTCCTTTCATGTATTTCAACTTTAAACTTCAACAGGAACTTTCTCGGATGTTTGCACGGTGCCAGAAGTAGATGTTTCTCCAGCATAAGAAAACGCTGCCAAGGACCTTTACTCCTGCAAAACTCTTCGACAGTCAATACTGGAGAAAATGGGATGAAGATTTTACTGGCTTTGTCTGCCTTCAGCAAGCCATGCCTTGCATTCACTCCTGAGTATCTGGAGGTTCTCACGGGTGCTCACACTCAAAAGAATAATCGGTTCTTTATCTCAATTGTGCATAACTCATTTCAGGTGACTGTGTCGAAAGCATCTTCTACATCCTCACATGCTACAACAGAGGCATGTCAACCAGATCTTCCACGTGCCATAGCTCTCCCAGAGGCAAAGAGCATTCACCCTTGATCTATTTCATTTCATGCATACTTCCAGGAACGAAATCCTGAAGGTAAGCTTCGTTTTTCCTTGTTTAAATATCATTTCTTCATGAGCGTCCCAAATCAAACAAAAATTTTGTTTCTTTTGCTCTTGGGACCATTTCATCAGTCTCTGAATCCTCCTCCCTTCAGCTCTCCTTTTCCTCCTCAACTGGCTCCTGCGATTTCTTCCATCGGTGCTTGTAAGCTTCACCTTTTCAAGATCCATCTTCCATTTTCAACTGCGGCCCCATAACTTTCTTCTCCCCTTGGGCTTTTTTACTGCAAATGGTTTCGCAGTATCACTCCTTAATGGGTACATCAATTGCTTCGAAGCGTCTTGCGATGCAATCGGGAATGCATCCGATTTGAGGATTTGGAGTCGGCGAAACCATGTCATGCGAGGATATCTCTCAATCATTTCGCCGAAGGAGTAGTCCGTCTCAAATAACGTTCTACCTAAGCTCTTTCGATCTGATGGCGAAACCAAAGATTCGTTACAGCGCATCGATTTGAAATATCCTTTTCACCATCATTTCAGGTACTTAGAACTCCTGTTCAGGCGAGGAATCCAGCCAAGAGACGATAGACGAGGACGCGGATCGTGATGTGGATCAAAGTTCGGCCGAGGCAGATGGACAAGTGGGAGGGAGTACCTTGGCTTAATGCACTAACACGAGTGAAATGTAATGCTTATGATGTAAATTTTGGGATGTTTAATAAACTCAAAATATGAGAAACTTTATACGCTTTTTTCATTCCGCACTTGATTCGGACGGCAATGTTTAACAAAGGAGCTCAGAGCGATGAACGATTCATGAAGGCGTCTTATTGTTGAGCTCGTACGGTTGGTACCACGTTGAATACGAAAGAGGTATTTCAATCGTTCAGTTCGAAGGGAGCATCTTAAAATAAAACGAGCTTCTTCAACAACTTCTCCTGAAAGCGCCCGCTTTCATTACTTCCAGCATGAACAGAAAAACGTTCGAATGTCGTCCAGAAGGTGACAACAAGTAATCACCGGAATCCATCGTTAATTATCATTCCCTTCATTCTTAATCCGTTAACTGCGGACGCAGCCACTGAGTCATCATCCACCCTTTCATGTCATCGCCGATTCGTTTCAGACCTTTCGCGAGTAACGAACACCGTCCATTCTAAATATGTTAGCGAGTGACGAGACCCGATCCTCTTTCAGCCTTTCTTAAAGGGTGCGATTATAAACAGGGTTTAGAATTTATTTGCCGTGTAGTGCTCAGTAGTTAACTTCTTTAAGAGAAAAACCACTACCGATGACTTTTTTCATGGCATTCAAGGGAAAAATAAAGCGATAGGGGAACCTGTAAAATATCTGGGAGTTACGCCGACGAAAAACTTTATTTGGAGTGCCCACATCCATAACACATGAGGTCGAGCACTAAGAAAACTCGGTTTCGTCAAAAGAATAGTCGGAAGGAGCGATGAAAAGGTTCGCGATCGATGTTACCTCACGTTAATTATGGCTCACCTTGACTACGCGTGCAGCATATGGGACCCTGGCAGTAAAGACTGCATTCGGGAGTTAGAAAAGGTTCAACGTAAGGCGATACGTTTTGTAAAAAATTCATATAATAAAACAGCGAGCGTAACGCAAATGCTAAAGGACGCCGGGTGGGAATTACTAGAAGAGAGAAGGTCGACGCAATGAATCAAATTATTAGATAAACTCAGGGAGAGCTCCTTCATAGAAGACGTGGAAATATAATGCGTCCACCTATTTATATATGCCGATCTGATATTGTGCGAAAGATCAGAGAAATAGATGCGCGAACGGACCGTCATAAAAATTCATTTCTTCCGCGGACTATTCGCGAAAATAATCGCTTAGGGAAATAGAGTCATTTTCCATGCACCCCCTGCCAAATGCCGAAAGGCGGCTCGCAGGGTGAATACGTAGATGTGTACGCATTCGTTGTTGCACTCGCCTCGGTGTCTTAGACGAGGAAAAGAGAAAATAGACCGACGTTCATCTTTTGCTTTCCCAAGGAACGTTTTGTTTACTTAATCCCAGTAGGTGGCGTGCCAATGCTTCCACGCGGCTTTAGTGGGCCGGTGTTTGTTACGAAAGAAGGTCTTGATCTTGTGTCTCGTGATTCGATTAGCCTTTCCCGTTGTGCTACGCCTTTTCTTACCAAGGCTATGAAATCTCGACGATTCCTCTTGGATTAAGTGATTGTCACCAAATCTTCGTGCCAAGTGTTTATCGGAGGATATGCAAACTTCCATGGATACGGTGGTTACGCCGGCGAAGGCCACGATGTCTTCGCCTTTCGAGTGGAGGTGAAGAGCTTCGAAGGATAAATTCAGGTAAGAAACCTAGTCCCATTGGAAAATATTTCGGAACCTATTTTCCTGTGTTTACGAGAATTTTCTTCCCGGAATTTTACCTGCTCATCGTTTCGATGCGACGACGAAAGATTCAATTTAGTCGTCGCCACAGATATCTAAACTAATGAGCTTAGCTATCAGCGATATCGAGAGACTGCTATCCTTTCTCGCACTAAGCATGCATATTGAAGGGAATTAATATTGAAATGCGCTAATAAAATAAGACTCCAAAGCTGTTTTCCTCGACAGAGCACTCCGTGATGGCTTTATGGTTAGAATAGGGATGCTTTTGAGCTGTTTTACGTGTTATAAATCTGAAATATATGGAAATTAAGCAATGGTGATAGGGACGATGTGCTCGCCACGAGATGCAAGAGGAAAGTGAGATATGACTATCTGCGTTGGGAGTTGTGACTGTTACCGGCGGGAGGCTAAAATTGCAATTAGATTTTTAAAAATGAACGCGAGGTCTATCGTAAACGATGAAATTTATATGAAGACTAGTATTTATCATGATTTTTTCCTACTACGTGAGTCTTACCGCACCAGGAAACTAGATTCATAAGTGTCGACAACAGATTTCGGCCTAATGCAAGAAAACCGACATTAGTCGCGGTCGACGTAAATGTAGAGAGGAATTTTAATGATATCCTATCGTTCATTAGCCTAAGGAATATTTGGCTTAAAATTTAAGAATACAGCGCGTGCACTGACGGCGGTGGTGTATCCCTCAGCCAATCAGAAGCGAGATAATTATTTAGCGGGACCTCAAATGTGATTAATTAATAATTTTTAGAATTTTAATTCGAGGAGGAGTAGATTAAATTATTCTTCGTTCTTCGAGGCGCTGCTAGAGTAATGCATATCCTCTAGACGCCCGATAGATATTATTTTCTTAATTATCACCCTCGTGATCAAGTTTGCGATATACATTTCCAATCTCTGACCCTTATGTATCTTGGACTCGAACTACTGTCAAAGAGATGGACGCTAAAATTATGGCAAATCATCGTTTTCTATCAGGAAGGTCTCTATGGTCCTGGTAGGGGAAAGCACCGCTTTGGATATTGCTTCTTTTCTTATGCAATAATTATTTTTGCGATTTCAGGATGCCATGCGTTGGGAGAGTGCAAACCTATGTCACGACCAGAAGAGCGATGACTTGAGCCTGATGGATGGCAAGTCCGACTCCAATAGATTTGGCAGTGAACGCTGTGAATTACATATTGGATCATGTGAGTATGAAAGTCCTTTCATGTTGCCAAGCCTTGGGAACATAGGGTGAACACTGACCTAGGAACAACCTCAGGTGTGTGATAATTTTCATATCATATGCAATTCCTGTTCTCAAAATTCCTCATTAATATGTTAGTGAAGTGAGAGGATGAATTGTTGAGCATATGCATTATGTTATCCGATAGATAATGTGTCACACCGATAATGAATGGAGTATATGGTCTTCACTTGATTAATGATATTGAGGGGAATATTAACGGAGGCATTCCGATCATTCTCAGACTCTACCATTGTATCATCAGGTGGATATTCTGTTAAATTTAACCAAGTTTTGGCATGATTAATTACAAATAAATTCCTATCCTTGTCAAACTATACCAATGTACCAAAGGTGGATATTCTGTTAAATTTAACCAAGTTTTGGCATGATTAATTACAAATAAATTCCTATCCTTGTCAAACTATACCAATGTACCAAAGGTGGATATTCTGTTAAATTTAACCAAGTTTTGGCATGATTAATTACAAATAAATTCCTATCCTTGTCAAACTATACCAATGTATCATCAAGCGGATATTCTGTTAAATTTAACCAAGTTTTGGCATGATTAATTACAAATAAGTTCCTTGAAAACTCGGTTCGTCCAAAGGAACCTCCTGTGAACCTACTTTCGGATGGATGATTTTTTTCCCATCGCCTTACTGCTGTGCTGACATCTTCTACTCATCTCCATAGAAAAATTCCCCCTCATCACTATGAGGTGGTGGACTGAGTTGGAAAGGTTTTGACTTTCCTCTGCCATGCCGTGCATGTTTCCACAGAGCCAAAATAAGCTTCACAGCCTGCACATCAATTCCCATCTTGTGTAAAGTTTCTTCTAAGCTTCTGTAATTGGAAATGAAGCTTTTCCTTCTTAAGGTAAACGGTTTTCTTTCTCCACAATAAACGATTCCCACTCTTTCTATTTCCTTTCATGTATTTCAACTTTAAACTTCAACAGGAACTTTCTCGGATGTTTGCACGGTGCCAGAAGTAGATGTTTCTCCAGCATAAGAAAACGCTGCCAAGGACCTTTACTCCTGCAAAACTCTTCGACAGTCAATACTGGAGAAAATGGGATGAAGATTTTACTGGCTTTGTCTGCCTTCAGCAAGCCATGCCTTGCATTCACTCCTGAGTATCTGGAGGTTCTCACGGGTGCTCACACTCAAAAGAATAATCGGTTCTTTATCTCAATTGTGCATAACTCATTTCAGGTGACTGTGTCGAAAGCATCTTCTACATCCTCACATGCTACAACAGAGGCATGTCAACCAGATCTTCCACGTGCCATAGCTCTCCCAGAGGCAAAGAGCATTCACCCTTGATCTATTTCATTTCATGCATACTTCCAGGAACGAAATCCTGAAGGTAAGCTTCGTTTTTCCTTGTTTAAATATCATTTCTTCATGAGCGTCCCAAATCAAACAAAAATTTTGTTTCTTTTGCTCTTGGGACCATTTCATCAGTCTCTGAATCCTCCTCCCTTCAGCTCTCCTTTTCCTCCTCAACTGGCTCCTGCGATTTCTTCCATCGGTGCTTGTAAGCTTCACCTTTTCAAGATCCATCTTCCATTTTCAACTGCGGCCCCATAACTTTCTTCTCCCCTTGGGCTTTTTTACTGCAAATGGTTTCGCAGTATCACTCCTTAATGGGTACATCAATTGCTTCGAAGCGTCTTGCGATGCAATCGGGAATGCATCCGATTTGAGGATTTGGAGTCGGCGAAACCATGTCATGCGAGGATATCTCTCAATCATTTCGCCGAAGGAGTAGTCCGTCTCAAATAACGTTCTACCTAAGCTCTTTCGATCTGATGGCGAAACCAAAGATTCGTTACAGCGCATCGATTTGAAATATCCTTTTCACCATCATTTCAGGTACTTAGAACTCCTGTTCAGGCGAGGAATCCAGCCAAGAGACGATAGACGAGGACGCGGATCGTGATGTGGATCAAAGTTCGGCCGAGGCAGATGGACAAGTGGGAGGGAGTACCTTGGCTTAATGCACTAACACGAGTGAAATGTAATGCTTATGATGTAAATTTTGGGATGTTTAATAAACTCAAAATATGAGAAACTTTATACGCTTTTTTCATTCCGCACTTGATTCGGACGGCAATGTTTAACAAAGGAGCTCAGAGCGATGAACGATTCATGAAGGCGTCTTATTGTTGAGCTCGTACGGTTGGTACCACGTTGAATACGAAAGAGGTATTTCAATCGTTCAGTTCGAAGGGAGCATCTTAAAATAAAACGAGCTTCTTCAACAACTTCTCCTGAAAGCGCCCGCTTTCATTACTTCCAGCATGAACAGAAAAACGTTCGAATGTCGTCCAGAAGGTGACAACAAGTAATCACCGGAATCCATCGTTAATTATCATTCCCTTCATTCTTAATCCGTTAACTGCGGACGCAGCCACTGAGTCATCATCCACCCTTTCATGTCATCGCCGATTCGTTTCAGACCTTTCGCGAGTAACGAACACCGTCCATTCTAAATATGTTAGCGAGTGACGAGACCCGATCCTCTTTCAGCCTTTCTTAAAGGGTGCGATTATAAACAGGGTTTAGAATTTATTTGCCGTGTAGTGCTCAGTAGTTAACTTCTTTAAGAGAAAAACCACTACCGATGACTTTTTTCATGGCATTCAAGGGAAAAATAAAGCGATAGGGGAACCTGTAAAATATCTGGGAGTTACGCCGACGAAAAACTTTATTTGGAGTGCCCACATCCATAACACATGAGGTCGAGCACTAAGAAAACTCGGTTTCGTCAAAAGAATAGTCGGAAGGAGCGATGAAAAGGTTCGCGATCGATGTTACCTCACGTTAATTATGGCTCACCTTGAGTACGCGTGCAGCATATGGGACCCTGGCAGTAAAGACTGCATTCGGGAGTTAGAAAAGGTTCAACGTAAGGCGATACGTTTTGTAAAAAATTCATATGATAAAACAGCGAGCGTAACGCAAATGCTAAAGGACGCCGGGTGGGAATTACTAGAAGAGAGAAGGTCGAGGCAATGAATCAAATTATTAGATAAACTCAGGGAGAGCTCCTTCATAGAAGACGTGGAAATATAATGCGTCCACCTATTTATATATGCCGATCTGATATTGTGCGAAAGATCAGAGAAATAGATGCGCGAACGGACCGTCATAAAAATTCATTTCTTCCGCGGACTATTCGCGGAAATAATCGCTTAGGGAAATAGAGTCATTTTCCATGCACCCCCTGCCAAATGCCGAAAGGCGGCTGGCAGGGTGAATACGTAGATGTGTACGCATTCGTTGTAGCACTCGCCTCGGTGTCTTAGACGAGGAAAAGAGAAAATAGACCGACGTTCATCTTTTGCTTTCCCAAGGAACGTTTTGTTTACTTAATCCCAGTAGGTGGCGTGCCAATGCTTCCACGCGGCTTTAGTGGGCCGGTGTTTGTTACGAAAGAAGGTCTTGATCTTGTGTCTCGTGATTCGATTAGCCTTTCCCGTTGTGCTACGCCTTTTCTTACCAAGGCTATGAAATCTCGACGATTCCTCTTGGATTCAGTGATTGTCACCAAATCTTCGTGCCAAGTGTTTATCGGAGGATATGCAAACTTCCATGGATACGGTGGTTACGCCGGCGAAGGCCACGATGCCTTCGCCTTTCGAGTGGAGGTGAAGAGCTTCGAAGGATAAATTCAGGTAAGAAACCTAGTCCCATTGGAAAATATTTCGGAACCTATTTTCCTGTGTTTACGAGAATTTTCTTCCCGGAATTTTACCTGCTCATCGTTTCGATGCGACGACGAAAGATTCAATTTAGTCGTCGCCACAGATATCTAAACTAATGAGCTTAGCTATCAGCGATATCGAGAGACTGCTATCCTTTCTCGCACTAAGCATGCATATTGAAGGGAATTAATATTGAAATGCGCTAATAAAATAAGACTCCAAAGCTGTTTTCCTCGACAGAGCACTCCGTGATGGCTTTATGGTTAGAATAGGGATGCTTTTGAGCTGTTTTACGTATTATAAATCTGAAATATATGGAAATTAAGCAATGGTGATAGGGACGATGTGCTCGCCACGAGATGCAAGAGGAAAGTGAGATATGACTATCTGCGTTGGGAGTTGTGACTGTTACCGGCGGGAGGCTAAAATTGCAATTAGATTTTTAAAAATGAACGCGAGGTCTATCGTAAACGATGAAATTTATATGAAGACTAGTATTTATCATGATTTTTTCCTACTACGTGAGTCTTACCGCACCAGGAAACTAGATTCATAAGTGTCGACAACAGATTTCGGCCTAATGCAAGAAAACCGACATTAGTCGCGGTCGACGTAAATGTAGAGAGGAATTTTAATGATATCCTATCGTTCATTAGCCTAAGGAATATTTGGCTTAAAATTTAAGAATACAGCGCGTGCACTGACGGCGGTGGTGTATCCCTCAGCCAATCAGAAGCGAGATAATTATTTAGCGGGACCTCAAATGTGATTAATTAATAATTTTTAGAATTTTAATTCGAGGAGGAGTAGATTAAATTATTCTTCGTTCTTCGAGGCGCTGCTAGAGTAATGCATATCCTCTAGACGCCCGATAGATATTATTTTCTTAATTATCACCCTCGTGATCAAGTTTGCGATATACATTTCCAATCTCTGACCCTTATGTATCTTGGACTCGAACTACTGTCAAAGAGATGGACGCTAAAATTATGGCAAATCATCGTTTTCTATCAGGAAGGTCTCTATGGTCCTGGTAGGGGAAAGCACCGCTTTGGATATTGCTTCTTTTCTTATGCAATAATTATTTTTGCGATTTCAGGATGCCATGCGTTGGGAGAGTGCAAACCTATGTCACGACCAGAAGAGCGATGACTTGAGCCTGATGGATGGCAAGTCCGACTCCAATAGATTTGGCAGTGAACGCTGTGAATTACATATTGGATCATGTGAGTATGAAAGTCCTTTCATGTTGCCAAGCCTTGGGAACATAGGGTGAACACTGACCTAGGAACAACCTCAGGTGTGTGATAATTTTCATATCATATGCAATTCCTGTTCTCAAAATTCCTCATTAATATGTTAGTGAAGTGAGAGGATGAATTGTTGAGCATATGCATTATGTTATCCGATAGATAATGTGTCACACCGATAATGAATGGAGTATATGGTCTTCACTTGATTAATGATATTGAGGGGAATATTAACGGAGGCATTCCGATCATTCTCAGACTCTACCATTGTATCATCAGGTGGATATTCTGTTAAATTTAACCAAGTTTTGGCATGATTAATTACAAATAAATTCCTATCCTTGTCAAACTATACCAATGTACCAAAGGTGGATATTCTGTTAAATTTAACCAAGTTTTGGCATGATTAATTACAAATAAATTCCTATCCTTGTCAAACTATACCAATGTACCAAAGGTGGATATTCTGTTAAATTTAACCAAGTTTTGGCATGATTAATTACAAATAAATTCCTATCCTTGTCAAACTATACCAATGTATCATCAAGCGGATATTCTGTTAAATTTAACCAAGTTTTGGCATGATTAATTACAAATAAGTTCCTTGAAAACTCGGTTCGTCCAAAGGAACCTCCTGTGAACCTACTTTCGGATGGATGATTTTTTTCCCATCGCCTTACTGCTGTGCTGACATCTTCTACTCATCTCCATAGAAAAATTCCCCCTCATCACTATGAGGTGGTGGACTGAGTTGGAAAGGTTTTGACTTTCCTCTGCCATGCCGTGCATGTTTCCACAGAGCCAAAATAAGCTTCACAGCCTGCACATCAATTCCCATCTTGTGTAAAGTTTCTTCTAAGCTTCTGTAATTGGAAATGAAGCTTTTCCTTCTTAAGGTAAACGGTTTTCTTTCTCCACAATAAACGATTCCCACTCTTTCTATTTCCTTTCATGTATTTCAACTTTAAACTTCAACAGGAACTTTCTCGGATGTTTGCACGGTGCCAGAAGTAGATGTTTCTCCAGCATAAGAAAACGCTGCCAAGGACCTTTACTCCTGCAAAACTCTTCGACAGTCAATACTGGAGAAAATGGGATGAAGATTTTACTGGCTTTGTCTGCCTTCAGCAAGCCATGCCTTGCATTCACTCCTGAGTATCTGGAGGTTCTCACGGGTGCTCACACTCAAAAGAATAATCGGTTCTTTATCTCAATTGTGCATAACTCATTTCAGGTGACTGTGTCGAAAGCATCTTCTACATCCTCACATGCTACAACAGAGGCATGTCAACCAGATCTTCCACGTGCCATAGCTCTCCCAGAGGCAAAGAGCATTCACCCTTGATCTATTTCATTTCATGCATACTTCCAGGAACGAAATCCTGAAGGTAAGCTTCGTTTTTCCTTGTTTAAATATCATTTCTTCATGAGCGTCCCAAATCAAACAAAAATTTTGTTTCTTTTGCTCTTGGGACCATTTCATCAGTCTCTGAATCCTCCTCCCTTCAGCTCTCCTTTTCCTCCTCAACTGGCTCCTGCGATTTCTTCCATCGGTGCTTGTAAGCTTCACCTTTTCAAGATCCATCTTCCATTTTCAACTGCGGCCCCATAACTTTCTTCTCCCCTTGGGCTTTTTTACTGCAAATGGTTTCGCAGTATCACTCCTTAATGGGTACATCAATTGCTTCGAAGCGTCTTGCGATGCAATCGGGAATGCATCCGATTTGAGGATTTGGAGTCGGCGAAACCATGTCATGCGAGGATATCTCTCAATCATTTCGCCGAAGGAGTAGTCCGTCTCAAATAACGTTCTACCTAAGCTCTTTCGATCTGATGGCGAAACCAAAGATTCGTTACAGCGCATCGATTTGAAATATCCTTTTCACCATCATTTCAGGTACTTAGAACTCCTGTTCAGGCGAGGAATCCAGCCAAGAGACGATAGACGAGGACGCGGATCGTGATGTGGATCAAAGTTCGGCCGAGGCAGATGGACAAGTGGGAGGGAGTACCTTGGCTTAACGCACTAACACGAGTGAAATGTAATGCTTATGATGTAAATTTTGGGATGTTTAATAAACTCAAAATATGAGAAACTTTATACGCTTTTTTCATTCCGCACTTGATTCGGACGGCAATGTTTAACAAAGGAGCTCAGAGCGATGAACGATTCATGAAGGCGTCTTATTGTTGAGCTCGTACGGTTGGTACCACGTTGAATACGAAAGAGGTATTTCAATCGTTCAGTTCGAAGGGAGCATCTTAAAATAAAACGAGCTTCTTCAACAACTTCTCCTGAAAGCGCCCGCTTTCATTACTTCCAGCATGAACAGAAAAACGTTCGAATGTCGTCCAGAAGGTGACAACAAGTAATCACCGGAATCCATCGTTAATTATCATTCCCTTCATTCTTAATCCGTTAACTGCGGACGCAGCCACTGAGTCATCATCCACCCTTTCATGTCATCGCCGATTCGTTTCAGACCTTTCGCGAGTAACGAACACCGTCCATTCTAAATATGTTAGCGAGTGACGAGACCCGATCCTCTTTCAGCCTTTCTTAAAGGGTGCGATTATAAACAGGGTTTAGAATTTATTTGCCGTGTAGTGCTCAGTAGTTAACTTCTTTAAGAGAAAAACCACTACCGATGACTTTTTTCATGGCATTCAAGGGAAAAATAAAGCGATAGGGGAACCTGTAAAATATCTGGGAGTTACGCCGACGAAAAACTTTATTTGGAGTGCCCACATCCATAACACATGAGGTCGAGCACTAAGAAAACTCGGTTTCGTCAAAAGAATAGTCGGAAGGAGCGATGAAAAGGTTCGCGATCGATGTTACCTCACGTTAATTATGGCTCACCTTGAGTACGCGTGCAGCATATGGGACCCTGGCAGTAAAGACTGCATTCGGGAGTTAGAAAAGGTTCAACGTAAGGCGATACGTTTTGTAAAAAATTCATATGATAAAACAGCGAGCGTAACGCAAATGCTAAAGGACGCCGGGTGGGAATTACTAGAAGAGAGAAGGTCGAGGCAATGAATCAAATTATTAGATAAACTCAGGGAGAGCTCCTTCATAGAAGACGTGGAAATATAATGCGTCCACCTATTTATATATGCCGATCTGATATTGTGCGAAAGATCAGAGAAATAGATGCGCGAACGGACCGTCATAAAAATTCATTTCTTCCGCGGACTATTCGCGGAAATAATCGCTTAGGGAAATAGAGTCATTTTCCATGCACCCCCTGCCAAATGCCGAAAGGCGGCTGGCAGGGTGAATACGTAGATGTGTACGCATTCGTTGTAGCACTCGCCTCGGTGTCTTAGACGAGGAAAAGAGAAAATAGACCGACGTTCATCTTTTGCTTTCCCAAGGAACGTTTTGTTTACTTAATCCCAGTAGGTGGCGTGCCAATGCTTCCACGCGGCTTTAGTGGGCCGGTGTTTGTTACGAAAGAAGGTCTTGATCTTGTGTCTCGTGATTCGATTAGCCTTTCCCGTTGTGCTACGCCTTTTCTTACCAAGGCTATGAAATCTCGACGATTCCTCTTGGATTCAGTGATTGTCACCAAATCTTCGTGCCAAGTGTTTATCGGAGGATATGCAAACTTCCATGGATACGGTGGTTACGCCGGCGAAGGCCACGATGCCTTCGCCTTTCGAGTGGAGGTGAAGAGCTTCGAAGGATAAATTCAGGTAAGAAACCTAGTCCCATTGGAAAATATTTCGGAACCTATTTTCCTGTGTTTACGAGAATTTTCTTCCCGGAATTTTACCTGCTCATCGTTTCGATGCGACGACGAAAGATTCAATTTAGTCGTCGCCACAGATATCTAAACTAATGAGCTTAGCTATCAGCGATATCGAGAGACTGCTATCCTTTCTCGCACTAAGCATGCATATTGAAGGGAATTAATATTGAAATGCGCTAATAAAATAAGACTCCAAAGCTGTTTTCCTCGACAGAGCACTCCGTGATGGCTTTATGGTTAGAATAGGGATGCTTTTGAGCTGTTTTACGTATTATAAATCTGAAATATATGGAAATTAAGCAATGGTGATAGGGACGATGTGCTCGCCACGAGATGCAAGAGGAAAGTGAGATATGACTATCTGCGTTGGGAGTTGTGACTGTTACCGGCGGGAGGCTAAAATTGCAATTAGATTTTTAAAAATGAACGCGAGGTCTATCGTAAACGATGAAATTTATATGAAGACTAGTATTTATTATGATTTTTTCCTACTACGTGAGTCTTACCGCACCAGGAAACTAGATTCATAAGTGTCGACAACAGATTTCGGCCTAATGCAAGAAAACCGACATTAGTCGCGGTCGACGTAAATGTAGAGAGGAATTTTAATGATATCCTATCGTTCATTAGCCTAAGGAATATTTGGCTTAAAATTTAAGAATACAGCGCGTGCACTGACGGCGGTGGTGTATCCCTCAGCCAATCAGAAGCGAGATAATTATTTAGCGGGACCTCAAATGTGATTAATTAATAATTTTTAGAATTTTAATTCGAGGAGGAGTAGATTAAATTATTCTTCGTTCTTCGAGGCGCTGCTAGAGTAATGCATATCCTCTAGACGCCCGATAGATATTATTTTCTTAATTATCACCCTCGTGATCAAGTTTGCGATATACATTTCCAATCTCTGACCCTTATGTATCTTGGACTCGAACTACTGTCAAAGAGATGGACGCTAAAATTATGGCAAATCATCGTTTTCTATCAGGAAGGTCTCTATGGTCCTGGTAGGGGAAAGCACCGCTTTGGATATTGCTTCTTTTCTTATGCAATAATTATTTTTGCGATTTCAGGATGCCATGCGTTGGGAGAGTGCAAACCTATGTCACGACCAGAAGAGCGATGACTTGAGCCTGATGGATGGCAAGTCCGACTCCAATAGATTTGGCAGTGAACGCTGTGAATTACATATTGGATCATGTGAGTATGAAAGTCCTTTCATGATGCCAAGCCTTGGGAACATAGGGTGAACACTGACCTAGGAACAACCTCAGGTGTGTGATAATTTTCATATCATATGCAATTCCTGTTCTCAAAATTCCTCATTAATATGTTAGTGAAGTGAGAGGATGAATTGTTGAGCATATGCATTATGTTATCCGATAGATAATGTGTCACACCGATAATGAATGGAGTATATGGTCTTCACTTGATTAATGATATTGAGGGGAATATTAACGGAGGCATTCCGATCATTCTCAGACTCTACCATTGTATCATCAGGTGGATATTCTGTTAAATTTAACCAAGTTTTGGCATGATTAATTACAAATAAATTCCTATCCTTGTCAAACTATACCAATGTATCATCAAGCGGATATTCTGTTAAATTTAACCAAGTTTTGGCATGATTAATTACAAATAAGTTCCTTGAAAACTCGTTTCGTCCAAAGGAACCTCCTGTGAACCTACTTTCGGATGGATGATTTTTTTCCCATCGCCTTACTGCTGTGCTGACATCTTCTACTCATCTCCATAGAAAAATTCCCCCTCATCACTATGAGGTGGTGGACTGAGTTGGAAAGGTTTTGACTTTCCTCTGCCATGCCGTGCATGTTTCCACAGAGCCAAAATAAGCTTCACAGCCTGCATTAAGTACATCAATTCCCATCTTGTGTAAAGTTTCTTCTAAGCTTCTGTAATTGGAAATGAAGCTTTTCCTTCTTAAGGTAAACGGTTTTCTTTCTCCACAATAAACGATTCCCACTCTTTCTATTTCCTTTCATGTATTTCAACTTTAAACTTCAACAGGAACTTTCTCGGATGTTTGCACGGTGCCAGAAGTAGATGTTTCTCCAGCATAAGAAAACGCTGCCAAGGACCTTTACTCCTGCAAAACTCTTCGACAGTCAATACTGGAGAAAATGGGATGAAGATTTTACTGGCTTTGTCTGCCTTCAGCAAGCCATGCCTTGCATTCACTCCTGAGTATCTGGAGGTTCTCACGGGTGCTCACACTCAAAAGAATAATCGGTTCTTTATCTCAATTGTGCATAACTCATTTCAGGTGACTGTGTCGAAAGCATCTTCTACATCCTCACATGCTACAACAGAGGCATGTCAACCAGATCTTCCACGTGCCATAGCTCTCCCAGAGGCAAAGAGCATTCACCCTTGATCTATTTCATTTCATGCATACTTCCAGGAACGAAATCCTGAAGGTAAGCTTCGTTTTTCCTTGTTTAAATATCATTTCTTCATGAGCGTCCCAAATCAAACAAAAATTTTGTTTCTTTTGCTCTTGGGACCATTTCATCAGTCTCTGAATCCTCCTCCCTTCAGCTCTCCTTTTCCTCCTCAACTGGCTCCTGCGATTTCTTCCATCGGTGCTTGTAAGCTTCACCTTTTCAAGATCCATCTTCCATTTTCAACTGCGGCCCCATAACTTTCTTCTCCCCTTGGGCTTTTTTACTGCAAATGGTTTCGCAGTATCACTCCTTAATGGGTACATCAATTGCTTCGAAGCGTCTTGCGATGCAATCGGGAATGCATCCGATTTGAGGATTTGGAGTCGGCGAAACCATGTCATGCGAGGATATCTCTCAATCATTTCGCCGAAGGAGTAGTCCGTCTCAAATAACGTTCTACCTAAGCTCTTTCGATCTGATGGCGAAACCAAAGATTCGTTACAGCGCATCGATTTGAAATATCCTTTTCACCATCATTTCAGGTACTTAGAACTCCTGTTCAGGCGAGGAATCCAGCCAAGAGACGATAGACGAGGACGCGGATCGTGATGTGGATCAAAGTTCGGCCGAGGCAGATGGACAAGTGGGAGGGAGTACCTTGGCTTAATGCACTAACACGAGTGAAATGTAATGCTTATGATGTAAATTTTGGGATGTTTAATAAACTCAAAATATGAGAAACTTTATACGCTTTTTTCATTCCGCACTTGATTCGGACGGCAATGTTTAACAAAGGAGCTCAGAGCGATGAACGATTCATGAAGGCGTCTTATTGTTGAGCTCGTACGGTTGGTACCACGTTGAATACGAAAGAGGTATTTCAATCGTTCAGTTCGAAGGGAGCATCTTAAAATAAAACGAGCTTCTTCAACAACTTCTCCTGAAAGCGCCCGCTTTCATTACTTCCAGCATGAACAGAAAAACGTTCGAATGTCGTCCAGAAGGTGACAACAAGTAATCACCGGAATCCATCGTTAATTATCATTCCCTTCATTCTTAATCCGTTAACTGCGGACGCAGCCACTGAGTCATCATCCACCCTTTCATGTCATCGCCGATTCGTTTCAGACCTTTCGCGAGTAACGAACACCGTCCATTCTAAATATGTTAGCGAGTGACGAGACCCGATCCTCTTTCAGCCTTTCTTAAAGGGTGCGATTATAAACAGGGTTTAGAATTTATTTGCCGTGTAGTGCTCAGTAGTTAACTTCTTTAAGAGAAAAACCACTACCGATGACTTTTTTCATGGCATTCAAGGGAAAAATAAAGCGATAGGGGAACCTGTAAAATATCTGGGAGTTACGCCGACGAAAAACTTTATTTGGAGTGCCCACATCCATAACACATGAGGTCGAGCACTAAGAAAACTCGGTTTCGTCAAAAGAATAGTCGGAAGGAGCGATGAAAAGGTTCGCGATCGATGTTACCTCACGTTAATTATGGCTCACCTTGAGTACGCGTGCAGCATATGGGACCCTGGCAGTAAAGACTGCATTCGGGAGTTAGAAAAGGTTCAACGTAAGGCGAAACGTTTTGTAAAAAATTCATATGATAAAACAGCGAGCGTAACGCAAATGCTAAAGGACGCCGGGTGGGAATTACTAGAAGAGAGAAGGTCGAGGCAATGAATCAAATTATTAGATAAACTCAGGGAGAGCTCCTTCATAGAAGACGTGGAAATATAATGCGTCCACCTATTTATATATGCCGATCTGATATTGTGCGAAAGATCAGAGAAATAGATGCGCGAACGGACCGTCATAAAAATTCATTTCTTCCGCGGACTATTCGCGAAAATAATCGCTTAGGGAAATAGAGTCATTTTCCATGCACCCCCTGCCAAATGCCGAAAGGCGGCTGGCAGGGTGAATACGTAGATGTGTACGCATTCGTTGTAGCACTCGCCTCGGTGTCTTAGACGAGGAAAAGAGAAAATAGACCGACGTTCATCTTTTGCTTTCCCAAGGAACGTTTTGTTTACTTAATCCCAGTAGGTGGCGTGCCAATGCTTCCACGCGGCTTTAGTGGGCCGGTGTTTGTTACGAAAGAAGGTCTTGATCTTGTGTCTCGTGATTCGATTAGCCTTTCCCGTTGTGCTACGCCTTTTCTTACCAAGGCTATGAAATCTCGACGATTCCTCTTGGATTCAGTGATTGTCACCAAATCTTCGTGCCAAGTGTTTATCGGAGGATATGCAAACTTCCATGGATACGGTGGTTACGCCGGCGAAGGCCACGATGCCTTCGCCTTTCGAGTGGAGGTGAAGAGCTTCGAAGGATAAATTCAGGTAAGAAACCTAGTCCCATTGGAAAATATTTCGGAACCTATTTTCCTGTGTTTACGAGAATTTTCTTCCCGGAATTTTACCTGCTCATCGTTTCGATGCGACGACGAAAGATTCAATTTAGTCGTCGCCACAGATATCTAAACTAATGAGCTTAGCTATCAGCGATATCGAGAGACTGCTATCCTTTCTCGCACTAAGCATGCATATTGAAGGGAATTAATATTGAAATGCGCTAATAAAATAAGACTCCAAAGCTGTTTTCCTCGACAGAGCACTCCGTGATGGCTTTATGGTTAGAATAGGGATGCTTTCGAGCTGTTTTACGTATTATAAATCTGAAATATATGGAAATTAAGCAATGGTGATAGGGACGATGTGCTCGCCACGAGATGCAAGAGGAGAGTGAGATATGACTATCTGCGTTGGGAGTTGTGACTGTTACCGGCGGGAGGCTAAAATTGCAATTAGATTTTTAAAAATGAACGCGAGGTCTATCGTAAACGATGAAATTTATATGAAGACTAGTATTTATTATGATTTTTTCCTACTACGTGAGTCTTACCGCACCAGGAAACTAGATTCATAAGTGTCGACAACAGATTTCGGCCTAATGCAAGAAAACCGACATTAGTCGCGGTCGACGTAAATGTAGAGAGGAATTTTAATGATATCCTATCGTTCATTAGCCTAAGGAATATTTGGCTTAAAATTTAAGAATACAGCGCGTGCACTGACGGCGGTGGTGTATCCCTCAGCCAATCAGAAGCGAGATAATTATTTAGCGGGACCTCAAATGTGATTAATTAATAATTTTTAGAATTTTAATTCGAGGAGGAGTAGATTAAATTATTCTTCGTTCTTCGAGGCGCTGCTAGAGTAATGCATATCCTCTAGACGCCCGATAGATATTATTTTCTTAATTATCACCCTCGTGATCAAGTTTGCGATATACATTTCCAATCTCTGACCCTTATGTATCTTGGACTCGAACTACTGTCAAAGAGATGGACGCTAAAATTATGGCAAATCATCGTTTTCTATCAGGAAGGTCTCTATGGTCCTGGTAGGGGAAAGCACCGCTTTGGATATTGCTTCTTTTCTTATGCAATAATTATTTTTGCGATTTCAGGATGCCATGCGTTGGGAGAGTGCAAACCTATGTCACGACCAGAAGAGCGATGACTTGAGCCTGATGGATGGCAAGTCCGACTCCAATAGATTTGGCAGTGAACGCTGTGAATTACATATTGGATCATGTGAGTATGAAAGTCCTTTCATGATGCCAAGCCTTGGGAACATAGGGTGAACACTGACCTAGGAACAACCTCAGGTGTGTGATAATTTTCATATCATATGCAATTCCTGTTCTCAAAATTCCTCATTAATATGTTAGTGAAGTGAGAGGATGAATTGTTGAGCATATGCATTATGTTATCCGATAGATAATGTGTCACACCGATAATGAATGGAGTATATGGTCTTCACTTGATTAATGATATTGAGGGGAATATTAACGGAGGCATTCCGATCATTCTCAGACTCTACCATTGTATCATCAGGTGGATATTCTGTTAAATTTAACCAAGCTTTGGCATGATTAATTACAAATAAATTCCTATCCTTGTCAAACTATACCAATGTACCAAAGGTGGATATTCTGTTAAATTTAACCAAGTTTTGGCATGATTAATTACAAATAAATTCCTATCCTTGTCAAACTATACCAATGTACCAAAGGTGGATATTCTGTTAAATTTAACTAAGTTTTGGCATGATTAAATACAAATAAGTTCCTTGAAAACTCGGTTCGTCCAAAGGAACCTCCTGTGAACCTACTTTCGGATGGATGATTTTTTTCCCATCGCCTTACTGCTGTGCTGACATCTTCTACTCATCTCCATAGAAAAATTCCCCCTCATCACTATGAGGTGGTGGACTGAGTTGGAAAGGTTTTGACTTTCCTCTGCCATGCCGTGCATGTTTCCACAGAGCCAAAATAAGCTTCACAGCCTGCACATCAATTCCCATCTTGTGTAAAGTTTCTTCTAAGCTTCTGTAATTGGAAATGAAGCTTTTCCTTCTTAAGGTAAACGGTTTTCTTTCTCCACAATAAACGATTCCCACTCTTTCTATTTCCTTTCATGTATTTCAACTTTAAACTTCAACAGGAACTTTCTCGGATGTTTGCACGGTGCCAGAAGTAGATGTTTCTCCAGCATAAGAAAACGCTGCCAAGGACCTTTACTCCTGCAAAACTCTTCGACAGTCAATACTGGAGAAAATGGGATGAAGATTTTACTGGCTTTGTCTGCCTTCAGCAAGCCATGCCTTGCATTCACTCCTGAGTATCTGGAGGTTCTCACGGGTGCTCACACTCAAAAGAATAATCGGTTCTTTATCTCAATTGTGCATAACTCATTTCAGGTGACTGTGTCGAAAGCATCTTCTACATCCTCACATGCTACAACAGAGGCATGTCAACCAGATCTTCCACGTGCCATAGCTCTCCCAGAGGCAAAGAGCATTCACCCTTGATCTATTTCATTTCATGCATACTTCCAGGAACGAAATCCTGAAGGTAAGCTTCGTTTTTCCTTGTTTAAATATCATTTCTTCATGAGCGTCCCAAATCAAACAAAAATTTTGTTTCTTTTGCTCTTGGGACCATTTCATCAGTCTCTGAATCCTCCTCCCTTCAGCTCTCCTTTTCCTCCTCAACTGGCTCCTGCGATTTCTTCCATCGGTGCTTGTAAGCTTCACCTTTTCAAGATCCATCTTCCATTTTCAACTGCGGCCCCATAACTTTCTTCTCCCCTTGGGCTTTTTTACTGCAAATGGTTTCGCAGTATCACTCCTTAATGGGTATATCAATTGCTTCGAAGCGTCTTGCGATGCAATCGGGAATGCATCCGATTTGAGGATTTGGAGTCGGCGAAACCATGTCATGCGAGGATATCTCTCAATCATTTCGCCGAAGGAGTAGTCCGTCTCAAATAACGTTCTACCTAAGCTCTTTCGATCTGATGGCGAAACCAAAGATTCGTTACAGCGCATCGATTTGAAATATCCTTTTCACCATCATTTCAGGTACTTAGAACTCCTGTTCAGGCGAGGAATCCAGCCAAGAGACGATAGACGAGGACGCGGATCGTGATGTGGATCAAAGTTCGGCCGAGGCAGATGGACAAGTGGGAGGGAGTACCTTGGCTTAATGCACTAACACGAGTGAAATGTAATGCTTATGATGTAAATTTTGGGATGTTTAATAAACTCAAAATATGAGAAACTTTATACGCTTTTTTCATTCCGCACTTGATTCGGACGGCAATGTTTAACAAAGGAGCTCAGAGCGATGAACGATTCATGAAGGCGTCTTATTGTTGAGCTCGTACGGTTGGTACTACGTTGAATACGAAAGAGGTATTTCAATCGTTCAGTTCGAAGGGAGCATCTTAAAATAAAACGAGCTTCTTCAACAACTTCTCCTGAAAGCGCCCGCTTTCATTACTTCCAGCATGAACAGAAAAACGTTCGAATGTCGTCCAGAAGGTGACAACAAGTAATCACCGGAATCCATCGTTAATTATCATTCCCTTCATTCTTAATCCGTTAACTGCGGACGCAGCCACTGAGTCATCATCCACCCTTTCATGTCATCGCCGATTCGTTTCAGACCTTTCGCGAGTAACGAACACCGTCCATTCTAAATATGTTAGCGAGTGACGAGACCCGATCCTCTTTCAGCCTTTCTTAAAGGGTGCGATTATAAACAGGGTTTAGAATTTATTTGCCGTGTAGTGCTCAGTAGTTAACTTCTTTAAGAGAAAAACCACTACCGATGACTTTTTTCATGGCATTCAAGGGAAAAATAAAGCGATAGGGGAACCTGTAAAATATCTGGGAGTTACGCCGACGAAAAACTTTATTTGGAGTGCCCACATCCATAACACATGAGGTCGAGCACTAAGAAAACTCGGTTTCGTCAAAAGAATAGTCGGAAGGAGCGATGAAAAGGTTCGCGATCGATGTTACCTCACGTTAATTATGGCTCACCTTGAGTACGCGTGCAGCATATGGGACCCTGGCAGTAAAGACTGCATTCGGGAGTTAGAAAAGGTTCAACGTAAGGCGAAACGTTTTGTAAAAAATTCATATGATAAAACAGCGAGCGTAACGCAAATGCTAAAGGACGCCGGGTGGGAATTACTAGAAGAGAGAAGGTCGAGGCAATGAATCAAATTATTAGATAAACTCAGGGAGAGCTCCTTCATAGAAGACGTGGAAATATAATGCGTCCACCTATTTATATATGCCGATCTGATATTGTGCGAAAGATCAGAGAAATAGATGCGCGAACGGACCGTCATAAAAATTCATTTCTTCCGCGGACTATTCGCGAAAATAATCGCTTAGGGAAATAGAGTCATTTTCCATGCACCCCCTGCCAAATGCCGAAAGGCGGCTGGCAGGGTGAATACGTAGATGTGTACGCATTCGTTGTAGCACTCGCCTCGGTGTCTTAGACGAGGAAAAGAGAAAATAGACCGACGTTCATCTTTTGCTTTCCCAAGGAACGTTTTGTTTACTTAATCCCAGTAGGTGGCGTGCCAATGCTTCCACGCGGCTTTAGTGGGCCGGTGTTTGTTACGAAAGAAGGTCTTGATCTTGTGTCTCGTGATTCGATTAGCCTTTCCCGTTGTGCTACGCCTTTTCTTACCAAGGCTATGAAATCTCGACGATTCCTCTTGGATTCAGTGATTGTCACCAAATCTTCGTGCCAAGTGTTTATCGGAGGATATGCAAACTTCCATGGATACGGTGGTTACGCCGGCGAAGGCCACGATGCCTTCGCCTTTCGAGTGGAGGTGAAGAGCTTCGAAGGATAAATTCAGGTAAGAAACCTAGTCCCATTGGAAAATATTTCGGAACCTATTTTCCTGTGTTTACGAGAATTTTCTTCCCGGAATTTTACCTGCTCATCGTTTCGATGCGACGACGAAAGATTCAATTTAGTCGTCGCCACAGATATCTAAACTAATGAGCTTAGCTATCAGCGATATCGAGAGACTGCTATCCTTTCTCGCACTAAGCATGCATATTGAAGGGAATTAATATTGAAATGCGCTAATAAAATAAGACTCCAAAGCTGTTTTCCTCGACAGAGCACTCCGTGATGGCTTTATGGTTAGAATAGGGATGCTTTTGAGCTGTTTTACGTATTATAAATCTGAAATATATGGAAATTAAGCAATGGTGATAGGGACGATGTGCTCGCCACGAGATGCAAGAGGAAAGTGAGATATGACTATCTGCGTTGGGAGTTGTGACTGTTACCGGCGGGAGGCTAAAATTGCAATTAGATTTTTAAAAATGAACGCGAGGTCTATCGTAAACGATGAAATTTATATGAAGACTAGTATTTATTATGATTTTTTCCTACTACGTGAGTCTTACCGCACCAGGAAACTAGATTCATAAGTGTCGACAACAGATTTCGGCCTAATGCAAGAAAACCGACATTAGTCGCGGTCGACGTAAATGTAGAGAGGAATTTTAATGATATCCTATCGTTCATTAGCCTAAGGAATATTTGGCTTAAAATTTAAGAATACAGCGCGTGCACTGACGGCGGTGGTGTATCCCTCAGCCAATCAGAAGCGAGATAATTATTTAGCGGGACCTCAAATGTGATTAATTAATAATTTTTAGAATTTTAATTCGAGGAGGAGTAGATTAAATTATTCTTCGTTCTTCGAGGCGCTGCTAGAGTAATGCATATCCTCTAGACGCCCGATAGATATTATTTTCTTAATTATCACCCTCGTGATCAAGTTTGCGATATACATTTCCAATCTCTGACCCTTATGTATCTTGGACTCGAACTACTGTCAAAGAGATGGACGCTAAAATTATGGCAAATCATCGTTTTCTATCAGGAAGGTCTCTATGGTCCTGGTAGGGGAAAGCACCGCTTTGGATATTGCTTCTTTTCTTATGCAATAATTATTTTTGCGATTTCAGGATGCCATGCGTTGGGAGAGTGCAAACCTATGTCACGACCAGAAGAGCGATGACTTGAGCCTGATGGATGGCAAGTCCGACTCCAATAGATTTGGCAGTGAACGCTGTGAATTACATATTGGATCATGTGAGTATGAAAGTCCTTTCATGATGCCAAGCCTTGGGAACATAGGGTGAACACTGACCTAGGAACAACCTCAGGTGTGTGATAATTTTCATATCATATGCAATTCCTGTTCTCAAAATTCCTCATTAATATGTTAGTGATTTGAGAGGATGAATTGTTGAGCATATGCATTATGTTATCCGATAGATAATGTGTCACACCGATAATGAATGGAGTATATGGTCTTCACTTGATTAATGATATTGAGGGGAATATTAACGGAGGCATTCCGATCATTCTCAGACTCTACCATTGTATCATCAGGTGGATATTCTGTTAAATTTAACCAAGTTTTGGCATGATTAATTACAAATAAATTCCTATCCTTGTCAAACTATACCAATGTACCAAAGGTGGATATTCTGTTAAATTTAACCAAGTTATGGCATGATTAATTACAAATAAATTCCTATCCTTGTCAAACTATACCAATGTATCATCAAGCGGATATTCTGTTAAATTTAACCAAGTTTTGGCATGATTAATTACAAATAAGTTCCTTGAAAACTCGGTTCGTCCAAAGGAACCTCCTGTGAACCTACTTTCGGATGGATGATTTTTTTCCCATCGCCTTACTGCTGTGCTGACATCTTCTACTCATCTCCATAGAAAAATTCCCCCTCATCACTATGAGGTGGTGGACTGAGTTGGAAAGGTTTTGACTTTCCTCTGCCATGCCGTGCATGTTTCCACAGAGCCAAAATAAGCTTCACAGCCTGCACATCAATTCCCATCTTGTGTAAAGTTTCTTCTAAGCTTCTGTAATTGGAAATGAAGCTTTTCCTTCTTAAGGTAAACGGTTTTCTTTCTCCACAATAAACGATTCCCACTCTTTCTATTTCCTTTCATGTATTTCAACTTTAAACTTCAACAGGAACTTTCTCGGATGTTTGCACGGTGCCAGAAGTAGATGTTTCTCCAGCATAAGAAAACGCTGCCAAGGACCTTTACTCCTGCAAAACTCTTCGACAGTCAATACTGGAGAAAATGGGATGAAGATTTTACTGGCTTTGTCTGCCTTCAGCAAGCCATGCCTTGCATTCACTCCTGAGTATCTGGAGGTTCTCACGGGTGCTCACACTCAAAAGAATAATCGGTTCTTTATCTCAATTGTGCATAACTCATTTCAGGTGACTGTGTCGAAAGCATCTTCTACATCCTCACATGCTACAACAGAGGCATGTCAACCAGATCTTCCACGTGCCATAGCTCTCCCAGAGGCAAAGAGCATTCACCCTTGATCTATTTCATTTCATGCATACTTCCAGGAACGAAATCCTGAAGGTAAGCTTCGTTTTTCCTTGTTTAAATATCATTTCTTCATGAGCGTCCCAAATCAAACAAAAATTTTGTTTCTTTTGCTCTTGGGACCATTTCATCAGTCTCTGAATCCTCCTCCCTTCAGCTCTCCTTTTCCTCCTCAACTGGCTCCTGCGATTTCTTCCATCGGTGCTTGTAAGCTTCACCTTTTCAAGATCCATCTTCCATTTTCAACTGCGGCCCCATAACTTTCTTCTCCCCTTGGGCTTTTTTACTGCAAATGGTTTCGCAGTATCACTCCTTAATGGGTACATCAATTGCTTCGAAGCGTCTTGCGATGCAATCGGGAATGCATCCGATTTGAGGATTTGGAGTCGGCGAAACCATGTCATGCGAGGATATCTCTCAATCATTTCGCCGAAGGAGTAGTCCGTCTCAAATAACGTTCTACCTAAGCTCTTTCGATCTGATGGCGAAACCAAAGATTCGTTACAGCGCATCGATTTGAAATATCCTTTTCACCATCATTTCAGGTACTTAGAACTCCTGTTCAGGCGAGGAATCCAGCCAAGAGACGATAGACGAGGACGCGGATCGTGATGTGGATCAAAGTTCGGCCGAGGCAGATGGACAAGTGGGAGGGAGTACCTTGGCTTAATGCACTAACACGAGTGAAATGTAATGCTTATGATGTAAATTTTGGGATGTTTAATAAACTCAAAATATGAGAAACTTTATACGCTTTTTTCATTCCGCACTTGATTCGGACGGCAATGTTTAACAAAGGAGCTCAGAGCGATGAACGATTCATGAAGGCGTCTTATTGTTGAGCTCGTACGGTTGGTACCACGTTGAATACGAAAGAGGTATTTCAATCGTTCAGTTCGAAGGGAGCATCTTAAAATAAAACGAGCTTCTTCAACAACTTCTCCTGAAAGCGCCCGCTTTCATTACTTCCAGCATGAACAGAAAAACGTTCGAATGTCGTCCAGAAGGTGACAACAAGTAATCACCGGAATCCATCGTTAATTATCATTCCCTTCATTCTTAATCCGTTAACTGCGGACGCAGCCACTGAGTCATCATCCACCCTTTCATGTCATCGCCGATTCGTTTCAGACCTTTCGCGAGTAACGAACACCGTCCATTCTAAATATGTTAGCGAGTGACGAGACCCGATCCTCTTTCAGCCTTTCTTAAAGGGTGCGATTATAAACAGGGTTTAGAATTTATTTGCCGTGTAGTGCTCAGTAGTTAACTTCTTTAAGAGAAAAACCCCTACCGATGACTTTTTTCATGGCATTCAAGGGAAAAATAAAGCGATAGGGGAACCTGTAAAATATCTGGGAGTTACGCCGACGAAAAACTTTATTTGGAGTGCCCACATCCATAACACATGAGGTCGAGCACTAAGAAAACTCGGTTTCGTCAAAAGAATAGTCGGAAGGAGCGATGAAAAGGTTCGCGATCGATGTTACCTCACGTTAATTATGGCTCACCTTGAGTACGCGTGCAGCATATGGGACCCTGGCAGTAAAGACTGCATTCGGGAGTTAGAAAAGGTTCAACGTAAGGCGATACGTTTTGTAAAAAATTCGTATGATAAAACAGCGAGCGTAACGCAAATGCTAAAGGACGCCGGGTGGGAATTACTAGAAGAGAGAAGGTCGAGGCAATGAATCAAACTATTAGATAAACTCAGGGAGAGCTCCTTCATAGAAGACGCGGAAAGTATAATGCGTCCACCTATTTATATATGCCGATCTGATATTGTGAGAAAGATCAGAGAAATAGATGCGCGAACGGACCGTCATAAAAATTCATTTCTTCCGCGGACTATTCGCGAAAATAATCGCTTAGGGAAATAGAGTCATTTTCCATGCACCCCCTGCCAAATGCCGAAAGGCGGCTCGCAGGGTGAATACGTAGATGTGTACGCATTCGTTGTAGCACTCGCCTCGGTGTCTTAGACGAGGAAAAGAGAAAATAGACCGACGTTCATCTTTTGCTTTCCCAAGGAACGTTTTGTTTACTTAATCCCAGTAGGTGGCGTGCCAATGCTTCCACGCGGCTTTAGTGGGCCGGTGTTTGTTACGAAAGAAGGTCTTGATCTTGTGTCTCGTGATTCGATTAGCCTTTCCCGTTGTGCTACGCCTTTTCTTACCAAGGCTATGAAATCTCGACGATTCCTCTTGGATTCAGTGATTGTCACCAAATCTTCGTGCCAAGTGTTTATCGGAGGATATGCAAACTTCCATGGATACGGTGGTTACGCCGGCGAAGGCCACGATGCCTTCGCCTTTCGAGTGGAGGTGAAGAGCTTCGAAGGATAAATTCAGGTAAGAAACCTAGTCCCATTGGAAAATATTTCGGAACCTATTTTCCTGTGTTTACGAGAATTTTCTTCCCGGAATTTTACCTGCTCATCGTTTCGATGCGACGACGAAAGATTCAATTTAGTCGTCGCCACAGATATCTAAACTAATGAGCTTAGCTATCAGCGATATCGAGAGACTGCTATCCTTTCTCGCACTAAGCATGCATATTGAAGGGAATTAATATTGAAATGCGCTAATAAAATAAGACTCCAAAGCTGTTTTCCTCGACAGAGCACTCCGTGATGGCTTTATGGTTAGAATAGGGATGCTTTCGAGCTGTTTTACGTATTATAAATCTGAAATATATGGAAATTAAGCAATGGTGATAGGGACGATGTGCTCGCCACGAGATGCAAGAGGAGAGTGAGATATGACTATCTGCGTTGGGAGTTGTGACTGTTACCGGCGGGAGGCTAAAATTGCAATTAGATTTTTAAAAATGAACGCGAGGTCTATCGTAAACGATGAAATTTATATGAAGACTAGTATTTATTATGATTTTTTCCTACTACGTGAGTCTTACCGCACCAGGAAACTAGATTCATAAGTGTCGACAACAGATTTCGGCCTAATGCAAGAAAACCGACATTAGTCGCGGTCGACGTAAATGTAGAGAGGAATTTTAATGATATCCTATCGTTCATTAGCCTAAGGAATATTTGGCTTAAAATTTAAGAATACAGCGCGTGCACTGACGGCGGTGGTGTATCCCTCAGCCAATCAGAAGCGAGATAATTATTTAGCGGGACCTCAAATGTGATTAATTAATAATTTTTAGAATTTTAATTCGAGGAGGAGTAGATTAAATTATTCTTCGTTCTTCGAGGCGCTGCTAGAGTAATGCATATCCTCTAGACGCCCGATAGATATTATTTTCTTAATTATCACCCTCGTGATCAAGTTTGCGATATACATTTCCAATCTCTGACCCTTATGTATCTTGGACTCGAACTACTGTCAAAGAGATGGACGCTAAAATTATGGCAAATCATCGTTTTCTATCAGGAAGGTCTCTATGGTCCTGGTAGGGGAAAGCACCGCTTTGGATATTGCTTCTTTTCTTATGCAATAATTATTTTTGCGATTTCAGGATGCCATGCGTTGGGAGAGTGCAAACCTATGTCACGACCAGAAGAGCGATGACTTGAGCCTGATGGATGGCAAGTCCGACTCCAATAGATTTGGCAGTGAACGCTGTGAATTACATATTGGATCATGTGAGTATGAAAGTCCTTTCATGATGCCAAGCCTTGGGAACATAGGGTGAACACTGACCTAGGAACAACCTTCAGGTGTGTGATAATTTTCATATCATATGCAATTCCTGTTCTCAAAATTCCTCATTAATATGTTAGTGAAGTGAGAGGATGAATTGTTGAGCATATGCATTATGTTATCCGATAGATAATGTGTCACACCGATAATGAATGGAGTATATGGTCTTCACTTGATTAATGATATTGAGGGGAATATTAACGGAGGCATTCCGATCATTCTCAGACTCTACCATTGTATCATCAGGTGGATATTCTGTTAAATTTAACCAAGTTTTGGCATGATTAATTACAAATAAATTCCTATCCTTGTCAAACTATACCAATGTACCAAAGGTGGATATTCTGTTAAATTTAACCAAGTTATGGCATGATTAATTACAAATAAATTCCTATCCTTGTCAAACTATACCAATGTATCATCAAGCGGATATTCTGTTAAATTTAACCAAGTTTTGGCATGATTAATTACAAATAAGTTCCTTGAAAACTCGGTTCGTCCAAAGGAACCTCCTGTGAACCTACTTTCGGATGGATGATTTTTTTCCCATCGCCTTACTGCTGTGCTGACATCTTCTACTCATCTCCATAGAAAAATTCCCCCTCATCACTATGAGGTGGTGGACTGAGTTGGAAAGGTTTTGACTTTCCTCTGCCATGCCGTGCATGTTTCCACAGAGCCAAAATAAGCTTCACAGCCTGCACATCAATTCCCATCTTGTGTAAAGTTTCTTCTAAGCTTCTGTAATTGGAAATGAAGCTTTTCCTTCTTAAGGTAAACGGTTTTCTTTCTCCACAATAAACGATTCCCACTCTTTCTATTTCCTTTCATGTATTTCAACTTTAAACTTCAACAGGAACTTTCTCGGATGTTTGCACGGTGCCAGAAGTAGATGTTTCTCCAGCATAAGAAAACGCTGCCAAGGACCTTTACTCCTGCAAAACTCTTCGACAGTCAATACTGGAGAAAATGGGATGAAGATTTTACTGGCTTTGTCTGCCTTCAGCAAGCCATGCCTTGCATTCACTCCTGAGTATCTGGAGGTTCTCACGGGTGCTCACACTCAAAAGAATAATCGGTTCTTTATCTCAATTGTGCATAACTCATTTCAGGTGACTGTGTCGAAAGCATCTTCTACATCCTCACATGCTACAACAGAGGCATGTCAACCAGATCTTCCACGTGCCATAGCTCTCCCAGAGGCAAAGAGCATTCACCCTTGATCTATTTCATTTCATGCATACTTCCAGGAACGAAATCCTGAAGGTAAGCTTCGTTTTTCCTTGTTTAAATATCATTTCTTCATGAGCGTCCCAAATCAAACAAAAATTTTGTTTCTTTTGCTCTTGGGACCATTTCATCAGTCTCTGAATCCTCCTCCCTTCAGCTCTCCTTTTCCTCCTCAACTGGCTCCTGCGATTTCTTCCATCGGTGCTTGTAAGCTTCACCTTTTCAAGATCCATCTTCCATTTTCAACTGCGGCCCCATAACTTTCTTCTCCCCTTGGGCTTTTTTACTGCAAATGGTTTCGCAGTATCACTCCTTAATGGGTACATCAATTGCTTCGAAGCGTCTTGCGATGCAATCGGGAATGCATCCGATTTGAGGATTTGGAGTCGGCGAAACCATGTCATGCGAGGATATCTCTCAATCATTTCGCCGAAGGAGTAGTCCGTCTCAAATAACGTTCTACCTAAGCTCTTTCGATCTGATGGCGAAACCAAAGATTCGTTACAGCGCATCGATTTGAAATATCCTTTTCACCATCATTTCAGGTACTTAGAACTCCTGTTCAGGCGAGGAATCCAGCCAAGAGACGATAGACGAGGACGCGGATCGTGATGTGGATCAAAGTTCGGCCGAGGCAGATGGACAAGTGGGAGGGAGTACCTTGGCTTAACGCACTAACACGAGTGAAATGTAATGCTTATGATGTAAATTTTGGGATGTTTAATAAACTCAAAATATGAGAAACTTTATACGCTTTTTTCATTCCGCACTTGATTCGGACGGCAATGTTTAACAAAGGAGCTCAGAGCGATGAACGATTCATGAAGGCGTCTTATTGTTGAGCTCGTACGGTTGGTACCACGTTGAATACGAAAGAGGTATTTCAATCGTTCAGTTCGAAGGGAGCATCTTAAAATAAAACGAGCTTCTTCAACAACTTCTCCTGAAAGCGCCCGCTTTCATTACTTCCAGCATGAACAGAAAAACGTTCGAATGTCGTCCAGAAGGTGACAACAAGTAATCACCGGAATCCATCGTTAATTATCATTCCCTTCATTCTTAATCCGTTAACTGCGGACGCAGCCACTGAGTCATCATCCACCCTTTCATGTCATCGCCGATTCGTTTCAGACCTTTCGCGAGTAACGAACACCGTCCATTCTAAATATGTTAGCGAGTGACGAGACCCGATCCTCTTTCAGCCTTTCTTAAAGGGTGCGATTATAAACAGGGTTTAGAATTTATTTGCCGTGTAGTGCTCAGTAGTTAACTTCTTTAAGAGAAAAACCACTACCGATGACTTTTTTCATGGCATTCAAGGGAAAAATAAAGCGATAGGGGAACCTGTAAAATATCTGGGAGTTACGCCGACGAAAAACTTTATTTGGAGTGCCCACATCCATAACACATGAGGTCGAGCACTAAGAAAACTCGGTTTCGTCAAAAGAATAGTCGGAAGGAGCGATGAAAAGGTTCGCGATCGATGTTACCTCACGTTAATTATGGCTCACCTTGAGTACGCGTGCAGCATATGGGACCCTGGCAGTAAAGACTGCATTCGGGAGTTAGAAAAGGTTCAACGTAAGGCGAAACGTTTTGTAAAAAATTCATATGATAAAACAGCGAGCGTAACGCAAATGCTAAAGGACGCCGGGTGGGAATTACTAGAAGAGAGAAGGTCGAGGCAATGAATCAAACTATTAGATAAACTCAGGGAGAGCTCCTTCATAGAAGACGCGGAAAGTATAATGCGTCCACCTATTTATATATGCCGATCTGATATTGTGAGAAAGATCAGAGAAATAGATGCGCGAACGGACCGTCATAAAAATTCATTTCTTCCGCGGACTATTCGCGAAAATAATCGCTTAGGGAAATAGAGTCATTTTCCATGCACCCCCTGCCAAATGCCGAAAGGCGGCTCGCAGGGTGAATACGTAGATGTGTACGCATTCGTTGTAGCACTCGCCTCGGTGTCTTAGACGAGGAAAAGAGAAAATAGACCGACGTTCATCTTTTGCTTTCCCAAGGAACGTTTTGTTTACTTAATCCCAGTAGGTGGCGTGCCAATGCTTCCACGCGGCTTTAGTGGGCCGGTGTTTGTTACGAAAGAAGGTCTTGATCTTGTGTCTCGTGATTCGATTAGCCTTTCCCGTTGTGCTACGCCTTTTCTTACCAAGGCTATGAAATCACGACGATTCCTCTTGGATTCAGTGATTGTCACCAAATCTTCGTGCCAAGTGTTTATCGGAGGATATGCAAACTTCCATGGATACGGTGGTTACGCCGGCGAAGGCCACGATGCCTTCGCCTTTCGAGTGGAGGTGAAGAGCTTCGAAGGATAAATTCAGGTAAGAAACCTAGTCCCATTGGAAAATATTTCGGAACCTATTTTCCTGTGTTTACGAGAATTTTCTTCCCGGAATTTTACCTGCTCATCGTTTCGATGCGACGACGAAAGATTCAATTTAGTCGTCGCCACAGATATCTAAACTAATGAGCTTAGCTATCAGCGATATCGAGAGACTGCTATCCTTTCTCGCACTAAGCATGCATATTGAAGGGAATTAATATTGAAATGCGCTAATAAAATAAGACTCCAAAGCTGTTTTCCTCGACAGAGCACTCCGTGATGGCTTTATGGTTAGAATAGGGATGCTTTCGAGCTGTTTTACGTATTATAAATCTGAAATATATGGAAATTAAGCAATGGTGATAGGGACGATGTGCTCGCCACGAGATGCAAGAGGAAAGTGAGATATGACTATCTGCGTTGGGAGTTGTGAATGTTACCGGCGGGAGGCTAAAATTGCAATTAGATTTTTAAAAATGAACGCGAGGTCTATCGTAAACGATGAAATTTATATGAAGACTAGTATTTATTATGATTTTTTCCTACTATGTGAGTCTTACCGCACCAGGAAACTAGATTCATAAGTGTCGACAACAGATTTCGGCCTAATGCAAGAAAACCGACATTAGTCGCGGTCGACGTAAATGTAGAGAGGAATTTTAATGATATCCTATCGTTCATTAGCCTAAGGAATATTTGGCTTAAAATTTAAGAATACAGCGCGTGCACTGACGGCGGTGGTGTATCCCTCAGCCAATCAGAAGCGAGATAATTATTTAGCGGGACCTCAAATGTGATTAATTAATAATTTTTAGAATTTTAATTCGAGGAGGAGTAGATTAAATTATTCTTCGTTCTTCGAGGCGCTGCTAGAGTAATGCATATCCTCTAGACGACCGATAGATATTATTTTCTTAATTATCACCCTCGTGATCAAGTTTGCGATATACATTTCCAATCTCTGACCCTTATGTATCTTGGACTCGAACTACTGTCAAAGAGATGGACGCTAAAATTATGGCAAATCATCGTTTTCTATCAGGAAGGTCTCTATGGTCCTGGTAGGGGAAAGCACCGCTTTGGATATTGCTTCTTTTCTTATGCAATAATTATTTTTGCGATTTCAGGATGCCATGCGTTGGGAGAGTGCAAACCTATGTCACGACCAGAAGAGCGATGACTTGAGCCTGATGGATGGCAAGTCCGACTCCAATAGATTTGGCAGTGAACGCTGTGAATTACATATTGGATCATGTGAGTATGAAAGTCCTTTCATGATGCCAAGCCTTGGGAACATAGGGTGAACACTGACCTAGGAACAACCTTCAGGTGTGTGATAATTTTCATATCATAGTCAATTCCTGTTCTCAAAATTCCTCATTAATATGTTAGTGAAGTGAGAGGATGAATTGTTGAGCATATGCATTATGTTATCCGATAGATAATGTGTCACACCGATAATGAATGGAGTATATGGTCTTCACTTGATTAATGATATTGAGGGGAATATTAACGGAGGCATTCCGATCATTCTCAGACTCTACCATTGTATCATCAGGTGGATATTCTGTTAAATTTAACCAAGTTTTGGCATGATTAATTACAAATAAATTCCTATCCTTGTCAAACTATACCAATGTACCAAAGGTGGATATTCTGTTAAATTTAACCAAGTTATGGCATGATTAATTACAAATAAATTCCTATCCTTGTCAAACTATACCAATGTATCATCAAGCGGATATTCTGTTAAATTTAACCAAGTTTTGGCATGATTAATTACAAATAAGTTCCTTGAAAACTCGGTTCGTCCAAAGGAACCTCCTGTGAACCTACTTTCGGATGGATGATTTTTTTCCCATCGCCTTACTGCTGTGCTGACATCTTCTACTCATCTCCATAGAAAAATTCCCCCTCATCACTATGAGGTGGTGGACTGAGTTGGAAAGGTTTTGACTTTCCTCTGCCATGCCGTGCATGTTTCCACAGAGCCAAAATAAGCTTCACAGCCTGCACATCAATTCCCATCTTGTGTAAAGTTTCTTCTAAGCTTCTGTAATTGGAAATGAAGCTTTTCCTTCTTAAGGTAAACGGTTTTCTTTCTCCACAATAAACGATTCCCACTCTTTCTATTTCCTTTCATGTATTTCAACTTTAAACTTCAACAGGAACTTTCTCGGATGTTTGCACGGTGCCAGAAGTAGATGTTTCTCCAGCATAAGAAAACGCTGCCAAGGACCTTTACTCCTGCAAAACTCTTCGACAGTCAATACTGGAGAAAATGGGATGAAGATTTTACTGGCTTTGTCTGCCTTCAGCAAGCCATGCCTTGCATTCACTCCTGAGTATCTGGAGGTTCTCACGGGTGCTCACACTCAAAAGAATAATCGGTTCTTTATCTCAATTGTGCATAACTCATTTCAGGTGACTGTGTCGAAAGCATCTTCTACATCCTCACATGCTACAACAGAGGCATGTCAACCAGATCTTCCACGTGCCATAGCTCTCCCAGAGGCAAAGAGCATTCACCCTTGATCTATTTCATTTCATGCATACTTCCAGGAACGAAATCCTGAAGGTAAGCTTCGTTTTTCCTTGTTTAAATATCATTTCTTCATGAGCGTCCCAAATCAAACAAAAATTTTGTTTCTTTTGCTCTTGGGACCATTTCATCAGTCTCTGAATCCTCCTCCCTTCAGCTCTCCTTTTCCTCCTCAACTGGCTCCTGCGATTTCTTCCATCGGTGCTTGTAAGCTTCACCTTTTCAAGATCCATCTTCCATTTTCAACTGCGGCCCCATAACTTTCTTCTCCCCTTGGGCTTTTTTACTGCAAATGGTTTCGCAGTATCACTCCTTAATGGGTACATCAATTGCTTCGAAGCGTCTTGCGATGCAATCGGGAATGCATCCGATTTGAGGATTTGGAGTCGGCGAAACCATGTCATGCGAGGATATCTCTCAATCATTTCGCCGAAGGAGTAGTCCGTCTCAAATAACGTTCTACCTAAGCTCTTTCGATCTGATGGCGAAACCAAAGATTCGTTACAGCGCATCGATTTGAAATATCCTTTTCACCATCATTTCAGGTACTTAGAACTCCTGTTCAGGCGAGGAATCCAGCCAAGAGACGATAGACGAGGACGCGGATCGTGATGTGGATCAAAGTTCGGCCGAGGCAGATGGACAAGTGGGAGGGAGTACCTTGGCTTAATGCACTAACACGAGTGAAATGTAATGCTTATGATGTAAATTTTGGGATGTTTAATAAACTCAAAATATGAGAAACTTTATACGATTTTTTCATTCCGCACTTGATTCGGACGGCAATGTTTAACAAAGGAGCTCAGAGCGATGAACGATTCATGAAGGCGTCTTATTGTTGAGCTCGTACGGTTGGTACCACGTTGAATACGAAAGAGGTATTTCAATCGTTCAGTTCGAAGGGAGCATCTTAAAATAAAACGAGCTTCTTCAACAACTTCTCCTGAAAGCGCCCGCTTTCATTACTTCCAGCATGAACAGAAAAACGTTCGAATGTCGTCCAGAAGGTGACAACAAGTAATCACCGGAATCCATCGTTAATTATCATTCCCTTCATTCTTAATCCGTTAACTGCGGACGCAGCCACTGAGTCATCATCCACCCTTTCATGTCATCGCCGATTCGTTTCAGACCTTTCGCGAGTAACGAACACCGTCCATTCTAAATATGTTAGCGAGTGACGAGACCCGATCCTCTTTCAGCCTTTCTTAAAGGGTGCGATTATAAACAGGGTTTAGAATTTATTTGCCGTGTAGTGCTCAGTAGTTAACTTCTTTAAGAGAAAAACCCCTACCGATGACTTTTTTCATGGCATTCAAGGGAAAAATAAAGCGATAGGGGAACCTGTAAAATATCTGGGAGTTACGCCGACGAAAAACTTTATTTGGAGTGCCCACATCCATAACACATGAGGTCGAGCACTAAGAAAACTCGGTTTCGTCAAAAGAATAGTCGGAAGGAGCGATGAAAAGGTTCGCGATCGATGTTACCTCACGTTAATTATGGCTCACCTTGAGTACGCGTGCAGCATATGGGACCCTGGCAGTAAAGACTGCATTCGGGAGTTAGAAAAGGTTCAACGTAAGGCGATACGTTTTGTAAAAAATTCGTATGATAAAACAGCGAGCGTAACGCAAATGCTAAAGGACGCCGGGTGGGAATTACTAGAAGAGAGAAGGTCGAGGCAATGAATCAAACTATTAGATAAACTCAGGGAGAGCTCCTTCATAGAAGACGCGGAAAGTATAATGCGTCCACCTATTTATATATGCCGATCTGATATTGTGAGAAAGATCAGAGAAATAGATGCGCGAACGGACCGTCATAAAAATTCATTTCTTCCGCGGACTATTCGCGAAAATAATCGCTTAGGGAAATAGAGTCATTTTCCATGCACCCCCTGCCAAATGCCGAAAGGCGGCTCGCAGGGTGAATACGTAGATGTGTACGCATTCGTTGTAGCACTCGCCTCGGTGTCTTAGACGAGGAAAAGAGAAAATAGACCGACGTTCATCTTTTGCTTTCCCAAGGAACGTTTTGTTTACTTAATCCCAGTAGGTGGCGTGCCAATGCTTCCACGCGGCTTTAGTGGGCCGGTGTTTGTTACGAAAGAAGGTCTTGATCTTGTGTCTCGTGATTCGATTAGCCTTTCCCGTTGTGCTACGCCTTTTCTTACCAAGGCTATGAAATCTCGACGATTCCTCTTGGATTCAGTGATTGTCACCAAATCTTCGTGCCAAGTGTTTATCGGAGGATATGCAAACTTCCATGGATACGGTGGTTACGCCGGCGAAGGCCACGATGCCTTCGCCTTTCGAGTGGAGGTGAAGAGCTTCGAAGGATAAATTCAGGTAAGAAACCTAGTCCCATTGGAAAATATTTCGGAACCTATTTTCCTGTGTTTACGAGAATTTTCTTCCCGGAATTTTACCTGCTCATCGTTTCGATGCGACGACGAAAGATTCAATTTAGTCGTCGCCACAGATATCTAAACTAATGAGCTTAGCTATCAGCGATATCGAGAGACTGCTATCCTTTCTCGCACTAAGCATGCATATTGAAGGGAATTAATATTGAAATGCGCTAATAAAATAAGACTCCAAAGCTGTTTTCCTCGACAGAGCACTCCGTGATGGCTTTATGGTTAGAATAGGGATGCTTTCGAGCTGTTTTACGTATTATAAATCTGAAATATATGGAAATTAAGCAATGGTGATAGGGACGATGTGCTCGCCACGAGATGCAAGAGGAAAGTGAGATATGACTATCTGCGTTGGGAGTTGTGAATGTTACCGGCGGGAGGCTAAAATTGCAATTAGATTTTTAAAAATGAACGCGAGGTCTATCGTAAACGATGAAATTTATATGAAGACTAGTATTTATTATGATTTTTTCCTACTACGTGAGTCTTACCGCACCAGGAAACTAGATTCATAAGTGTCGACAACAGATTTCGGCCTAATGCAAGAAAACCGACATTAGTCGCGGTCGACGTAAATGTAGAGAGGAATTTTAATGATATCCTATCGTTCATTAGCCTAAGGAATATTTGGCTTAAAATTTAAGAATACAGCGCGTGCACTGACGGCGGTGGTGTATCCCTCAGCCAATCAGAAGCGAGATAATTATTTAGCGGGACCTCAAATGTGATTAATTAATAATTTTTAGAATTTTAATTCGAGGAGGAGTAGATTAAATTATTCTTCGTTCTTCGAGGCGCTGCTAGAGTAATGCATATCCTCTAGACGCCCGATAGATATTATTTTCTTAATTATCACCCTCGTGATCAAGTTTGCGATATACATTTCCAATCTCTGACCCTTATGTATCTTGGACTCGAACTACTGTCAAAGAGATGGACGCTAAAATTATGGCAAATCATCGTTTTCTATCAGGAAGGTCTCTATGGTCCTGGTAGGGGAAAGCACCGCTTTGGATATTGCTTCTTTTCTTATGCAATAATTATTTTTGCGATTTCAGGATGCCATGCGTTGGGAGAGTGCAAACCTATGTCACGACCAGAAGAGCGATGACTTGAGCCTGATGGATGGCAAGTCCGACTCCAAAGATTTGGCAGTGAACGCTGTGAATTACATATTGGATCATGTGAGTATGAAAGTCCTTTCATGTTGCCAAGCCTTGGGAACATAGGGTGAACACTGACCTAGGAACAACCTTCAGGTGTGTGATAATTTTCATATCATATGCAATTCCTGTTCTCAAAATTCCTCATTAATATGTTAGTGAAGTGAGAGGATGAATTGTTGAGCATATGCATTATGTTATCCGATAGATAATGTGTCACACCGATAATGAATGGAGTATATGGTCTTCACTTGATTAATGATATTGAGGGGAATATTAACGGAGGCATTCCGATCATTCTCAGACTCTACCATTGTATCATCAGGTGGATATTCTGTTAAATTTAACCAAGTTTTGGCATGATTAATTACAAATAAATTCCTATCCTTGTCAAACTATACCAATGTACCAAAGGTGGATATTCTGTTAAATTTAACCAAGTTATGGCATGATTAATTACAAATAAATTCCTATCCTTGTCAAACTATACCAATGTATCATCAAGCGGATATTCTGTTAAATTTAACCAAGTTTTGGCATGATTAATTACAAATAAGTTCCTTGAAAACTCGGTTCGTCCAAAGGAACCTCCTGTGAACCTACTTTCGGATGGATGATTTTTTTCCCATCGCCTTACTGCTGTGCTGACATCTTCTACTCATCTCCATAGAAAAATTCCCCCTCATCACTATGAGGTGGTGGACTGAGTTGGAAAGGTTTTGACTTTCCTCTGCCATGCCGTGCATGTTTCCACAGAGCCAAAATAAGCTTCACAGCCTGCATTAAGTACATCAATTCCCATCTTGTGTAAAGTTTCTTCTAAGCTTCTGTAATTGGAAATGAAGCTTTTCCTTCTTAAGGTAAACGGTTTTCTTTCTCCACAATAAACGATTCCCACTCTTTCTATTTCCTTTCATGTATTTCAACTTTAAACTTCAACAGGAACTTTCTCGGATGTTTGCACGGTGCCAGAAGTAGATGTTTCTCCAGCATAAGAAAACGCTGCCAAGGACCTTTACTCCTGCAAAACTCTTCGACAGTCAATACTGGAGAAAATGGGATGAAGATTTTACTGGCTTTGTCTGCCTTCAGCAAGCCATGCCTTGCATTCACTCCTGAGTATCTGGAGGTTCTCACGGGTGCTCACACTCAAAAGAATAATCGGTTCTTTATCTCAATTGTGCATAACTCATTTCAGGTGACTGTGTCGAAAGCATCTTCTACATCCTCACATGCTACAACAGAGGCATGTCAACCAGATCTTCCACGTGCCATAGCTCTCCCAGAGGCAAAGAGCATTCACCCTTGATCTATTTCATTTCATGCATACTTCCAGGAACGAAATCCTGAAGGTAAGCTTCGTTTTTCCTTGTTTAAATATCATTTCTTCATGAGCGTCCCAAATCAAACAAAAATTTTGTTTCTTTTGCTCTTGGGACCATTTCATCAGTCTCTGAATCCTCCTCCCTTCAGCTCTCCTTTTCCTCCTCAACTGGCTCCTGCGATTTCTTCCATCGGTGCTTGTAAGCTTCACCTTTTCAAGATCCATCTTCCATTTTCAACTGCGGCCCCATAACTTTCTTCTCCCCTTGGGCTTTTTTACTGCAAATGGTTTCGCAGTATCACTCCTTAATGGGTACATCAATTGCTTCGAAGCGTCTTGCGATGCAATCGGGAATGCATCCGATTTGAGGATTTGGAGTCGGCGAAACCATGTCATGCGAGGATATCTCTCAATCATTTCGCCGAAGGAGTAGTCCGTCTCAAATAACGTTCTACCTAAGCTCTTTCGATCTGATGGCGAAACCAAAGATTCGTTACAGCGCATCGATTTGAAATATCCTTTTCACCATCATTTCAGGTACTTAGAACTCCTGTTCAGGCGAGGAATCCAGCCAAGAGACGATAGACGAGGACGCGGATCGTGATGTGGATCAAAGTTCGGCCGAGGCAGATGGACAAGTGGGAGGGAGTACCTTGGCTTAATGCACTAACACGAGTGAAATGTAATGCTTATGATGTAAATTTTGGGATGTTTAATAAACTCAAAATATGAGAAACTTTATACGCTTTTTTCATTCCGCACTTGATTTGGACGGCAATGTTTAACAAAGGAGCTCAGAGCGATGAACGATTCATGAAGGCGTCTTATTGTTGAGCTCGTACGGTTGGTACCACGTTGAATACGAAAGAGGTATTTCAATCGTTCAGTTCGAAGGGAGCATCTTAAAATAAAACGAGCTTCTTCAACAACTTCTCCTGAAAGCGCCCGCTTTCATTACTTCCAGCATGAACAGAAAAACGTTCGAATGTCGTCCAGAAGGTGACAACAAGTAATCACCGGAATCCATCGTTAATTATCATTCCCTTCATTCTTAATCCGTTAACTGCGGACGCAGCCACTGAGTCATCATCCACCCTTTCATGTCATCGCCGATTCGTTTCAGACCTTTCGCGAGTAACGAACACCGTCCATTCTAAATATGTTAGCGAGTGACGAGACCCGATCCTCTTTCAGCCTTTCTTAAAGGGTGCGATTATAAACAGGGTTTAGAATTTATTTGCCGTGTAGTGCTCAGTAGTTAACTTCTTTAAGAGAAAAACCACTACCGATGACTTTTTTCATGGCATTCAAGGGAAAAATAAAGCGATAGGGGAACCTGTAAAATATCTGGGAGTTACGCCGACGAAAAACTTTATTTGGAGTGCCCACATCCATAACACATGAGGTCGAGCACTAAGAAAACTCGGTTTCGTCAAAAGAATAGTCGGAAGGAGCGATGAAAAGGTTCGCGATCGATGTTACCTCACGTTAATTATGGCTCACCTTGAGTACGCGTGCAGCATATGGGACCCTGGCAGTAAAGACTGCATTCGGGAGTTAGAAAAGGTTCAACGTAAGGCGAAACGTTTTGTAAAAAATTCATATGATAAAACAGCGAGCGTAACGCAAATGCTAAAGGACGCCGGGTGGGAATTACTAGAAGAGAGAAGGTCGAGGCAATGAATCAAACTATTAGATAAACTCAGGGAGAGCTCCTTCATAGAAGACGCGGAAAGTATAATGCGTCCACCTATTTATATATGCCGATCTGATATTGTGAGAAAGATCAGAGAAATAGATGCGCGAACGGACCGTCATAAAAATTCATTTCTTCCGCGGACTATTCGCGAAAATAATCGCTTAGGGAAATAGAGTCATTTTCCATGCACCCCCTGCCAAATGCCGAAAGGCGGCTCGCAGGGTGAATACGTAGATGTGTACGCATTCGTTGTAGCACTCGCCTCGGTGTCTTAGACGAGGAAAAGAGAAAATAGACCGACGTTCATCTTTTGCTTTCCCAAGGAACGTTTTGTTTACTTAATCCCAGTAGGTGGCGTGCCAATGCTTCCACGCGGCTTTAGTGGGCCGGTGTTTGTTACGAAAGAAGGTCTTGATCTTGTGTCTCGTGATTCGATTAGCCTTTCCCGTTGTGCTACGCCTTTTCTTACCAAGGCTATGAAATCTCGACGATTCCTCTTGGATTCAGTGATTGTCACCAAATCTTCGTGCCAAGTGTTTATCGGAGGATATGCAAACTTCCATGGATACGGTGGTTACGCCGGCGAAGGCCACGATGCCTTCGCCTTTCGAGTGGAGGTGAAGAGCTTCGAAGGATAAATTCAGGTAAGAAACCTAGTCCCATTGGAAAATATTTCGGAACCTATTTTCCTGTGTTTACGAGAATTTTCTTCCCGGAATTTTACCTGCTCATCGTTTCGATGCGACGACGAAAGATTCAATTTAGTCGTCGCCACAGATATCTAAACTAATGAGCTTAGCTATCAGCGATATCGAGAGACTGCTATCCTTTCTCGCACTAAGCATGCATATTGAAGGGAATTAATATTGAAATGCGCTAATAAAATAAGACTCCAAAGCTGTTTTCCTCGACAGAGCACTCCGTGATGGCTTTATGGTTAGAATAGGGATGCTTTTGAGCTGTTTTACGTGTTATAAATCTGAAATATATGGAAATTAAGCAATGGTGATAGGGACGATGTGCTCGCCACGAGATGCAAGAGGAAAGTGAGATATGACTATCTGCGTTGGGAGTTGTGACTGTTACCGGCGGGAGGCTAAAATTGCAATTAGATTTTTAAAAATGAACGCGAGGTTTATCGTAAACGATGAAATTTATATGAAGACTAGTATTTATTATGATTTTTTCCTACTACGTGAGTCTTACCGCACCAGGAAACTAGATTCATAAGTGTCGACAACAGATTTCGGCCTAATGCAAGAAAACCGACATTAGTCGCGGTCGACGTAAATGTAGAGAGGAATTTTAATGATATCCTATCGTTCATTCGCTAGAGGAATATTTGGCTTAAAATTTAAGAATACAGCGCGTGCACTGACGGCGGTGGTGTATCCCTCAGCCAATCAGAAGCGAGATAATTATTTAGCGGGACCTCAAATGTTATTAATTAATAATTTTAAGAATTTTAATTCGAGGAGGAGTAGATTAAATTAGTGTTCGTTCTTCGACGCGCTGCTAGAGTAATGCATATCCTCTAGACGCCCGATAGATAAAATTTTCTTAATTATTACCCTCGTGATCAAGTTTGCGATATACATTTCCAAACTCTGACCCTTATGTATCTTGGACTCGAACTACTTTCGAAGAGATGGACGCTAAAATTATGGCAAGTCATCGTTTTCATATCAGGAAGGTGTCTATGGTTCAGGTAGGGGAAAGCACCGCTTTGGATATTGCTTCTTTTCTAATGCAATAATTATTTTTGCGATTTCAGGATGCCATGCGTTGGGAGAATGCAAACCTATGTCAGGACCAGAAGAGCGATGACTTGAGCCTGATGGATGGCAAGTCCGACTCCAATAGATTTGGCAGTGAACGCTGTGAATTACATATTGGATCATGTGAGTATGAATGTCCTTTCAAGATGCCAAGCCTTGGGAACATAGGGTTATCACTGACCTAGGAACAACCTCAGGTTTGTGATAATTTTCAAATCAAATGCAATTCCTGTTCACAAAATTCCTCATTTATATGTTAGTGAAGTGAGAGGATGAATTGTTGAGCATATGCTTATGTTATCCGATAGATAATGTGTCACACCGATAATGAATAAGTATATGGTCTTCACTTGATTAATGATATTGAGGGGAATATTAACGGAGGCATTCCGATCATTCTCAGAATATGCCATTGTATCATCAGGTGGATATTCTGGTAAATTTAACCAAGTATTGGCATGATTAATTACAAATAAATCCCTATCCTTGTCAAACTATACCAATGTATCATCAGGTGGATATTCTGTTAAATTTAACCAAGTTTTGGCATGATTATATACAAATAATTTCCTATCCTTGTCAAACTATACCAATGTATCATCAGGTGGATATTCTGTTAAATTCAACCAAGTTTTGGCATGATTAATTACAAATAATTTCCTATCCTTGTCAAAGTATACCAATGTATCATCAGGTGGATATTCTGTTAAATTTAACCAAGTTTGGGCATGATTAATTACAAATAAATTCCTATCCTTGTCAAACTATACCAATGTATCATCAGGTGGATATTCTGTTAAATTTAACCAAGTTTGGGCATGATTAATTACAAATAAATTCCTATCCTTGTCAAACTATACCAATGTATCATCAAGCGGATATTCTGTTAAATTTAACCAAGTTTTGGCATGATTAATTACAAATAAATTCCTTGAAAACTCGGTTCCTGCCAAATAACCTCCTGTAAATTCCTTTCGGATGGATGATTCATTCCCATCGCCTTTCTGCTGTGCTGACATCTTTTACTCATCTCCATCGAAAACTTCCCCCTCTGCACAATGAGGTGGTGGACTGAGTTGGAAATCTTTTGACTTTCCTCTGCCATGCCGTGCATGTTTCCACAGAGCCAAAATAAGCTTCACAGCCTGCAATAAGTATTTCAATTCCCATCTTGTGTAAAGTTTCTTCTAAGCTTCTGTAATTGGAAATGAAGCTTTTCCTTCTTCGGTAAACGGTTTTCTTTCTCCACAATAAACGATTCCCACTCTTTCTATTTCCTTTCATGTATTTCAAATTTAAACTTCGCCAGGAAATTTCTAGGATGTTTGCACGGTGCCAGATGTAGATATTTCTCCAGTATAAGGAAACGCTGCCAAGGACCTTTACTCCTGCACAACCATGTACGTTCTTCGACAGTCAATACTGGAGAAAATGGGATGAAGATTTTACTGGCTTTGTCTGCCTTCAGCAAGCCATGCCTTGTTCCTTGCATTCACTTCTGAGTATCTGGTGGTTCTCACGGGTGCTCATATTCAAAAGGATAATCGGTTCTTTATCTCAACTGTGCATAACTCATTTCAGGTGACTGTGTCGAAAGCATCTTCTACATCCTCACATGCTACAACAGAGGCATGTCAACCAGATCTTCCACGTGCCATAGCTCTCCCAGAGGCAAAGAGCTATCACCCTTGATCTATTTCATTTCATGCATACTTCCAGGAACGAAATCCTGAAGGTAAGCTTCGTTTTTCCTTGTTTAAATATCATTTCTTCATGAGCGTCCCAAATCAAACAAAAATTGTGTTTCTTTTGCTCTTGGGACCATTTCAACGGTCTCTGAACCCTCCTGCTTGCAGCCATCCTTTTCCTCCTCAACTGGCTCCTGCGATTTCTTCCATCGGTGCTTGTAAGCTTCATCAGTTCCAGATCCATCTTTCATTTTCAACTGCGGCCCCATAACTTTCTTCTCCCCTTGGGCTTTTGTCACTGCAAATGGTTTCGCAGTAGCACTCCTTCATGGGTACATCAACTGATTCGAAGCCTCTTGCGATGCAATCGGGAATGCATCCGATTTGAGGATTTGGAGTCGGCGAAACCATGTCATGCGAGGATATCTCTCAATCATTTCGCCGAAGGTGTAGCCCGTCTCAAATAACGTTCTCCCTAAGCTCTTTCAATCTGATGGCGCAACCAAAGATTCGTTACAGCGCATCGATTTGAAATATCCTTTTCACCTTCATTTCAGGTACTTAGAACTCCTGTTCAGGCGAGGAATCCAGCCAATAGACGATAGACGAGGACGCGGATCGTGATGTGGATCAAAGTTCGGCCGATGCAGATAGACATGTGGGAGGGAGTACCTTGGCTTAATGCACTAACATGAGTGATATGTAATGCTTATGATGTAAATTTTGGGATGTTTAATAAACTCAAAATATGAAAAACTTTATACGCTTTTCTCATTCCGCACCTCAATCGGACGGCAACGTTTATCAAAGGAGCTCAGAGCGATTCATGAAGGCGTCTTATTGTTGAGCTCGTACGGTTGGTACCCCGTTCAATACGAAAGAGGTAATTCAATCGTTCAGTTCGAAGGGAGCATCTTAAAATAAAACGAGCTTCTTCAACAACTTCTCCTGAAAGCGCCCGCTTTCATTAATTCCAGCATGAACAGAAAAACGTTCGAATGTCTTCCAGAAGGTGACGACAAGTTATCACCGGAATCTATCGTTAACCTTCATTCCCTTCATTCTTAACCCGTTAACTGCGGACGCAGCCACTGAGTCATCATCCACCCTTTCATGTCATCGCCGATTCGTTTCAGACCTTTCGCGAGTAACGAGCACCGTCCATTCTAAATATGTTAGCGAGTGACGAGACCCGATCCTCTTTCAGCCTTGCTCTTGCTTAAAGGGTGCGATTATAAACAAGGTTTGGAATTCATTCGCCGTGTAGTGCTCAGTAGTTAACTTCTTTAAGAGAAAAACCGCTACCGATGACATTTTTCATGGCATTCGAGGGAAAAATAAAGCGATAGGGGAACCTGTAAAATATCTGGGAGATACGCTGAAGAATAACTTTATTTGGAGTGCCCGCATCCCTAACATATGTGGTCGAGTGCTAAGAAAACTCGGTTTCGTCCAGAGAATAGTCGGAAGGAGCGATGAAAAGGTTCGCGATCGATGTTACCTCACGTTAATTATGGCTCACCTTGAGTACGCGTGCAGCATATGGGACCCTGGCAGTAAAGACTGCATTCGGGAGTTAGAAAAGGTTCAACGTAAGGCGATACGTTTTGTAAAAAATTCATATGATAAAACAGCGAGCGTAACGCAAATGCTAAAGGACGCCGGGTGGGAATTACTAGAAGAGAGAAGGTCGAGGCAATGAATCAAATTATTAGATAAACTCAGGGAGAGCTCCTTCATAGAAGACGTGGAAATATAATGCGTCCACCTATTTATATATGCCGATCTGATATTGTGCGAAAGATCAGAGAAATAGATGCGCGAACGGACCGTCATAAAAATTCATTTCTTCCGCGGACTATTCGCGGAAATAATCGCTTAGGGAAATAGAGTCATTTTCCATGCACCCCCTGCCAAATGCCGAAAGGCGGCTCGAAGGGTGAATACGTAGATGTGTACGCATTCGTTGTTGCACTCGCCTCGGTGTCTTAGACGAGGAAAAGAGAAAATAGACCGACGTTCATCTTTTGCTTTCCCAAGGAACGTTTTGTTTACTTAATCCCAGTAGGTGGCGTGCCAATGCTTCCACGCAGCTTTAGTGGGCCGGTGTTTGTTACGAAAGAAGGTCTTGATCTTGTGTCTCGTGATTCGATTAGCCTTTTCTTACCAAGGCTATGAAATCTCGACGATTCCTCTTGGATTAAGTGATTGTCACCAAATCTTCGTGCCAAGTGTTTATCGGAGGTTATGCAAACTTCCATGGATACGGTGGTTACGCCGGCGAAAGCCACGATGTCTTCGCCTTTCGAGTGGAGGTGAAGAGCTTCGAAGGATAAATTCAGGTAAGAAACCTAGTCCCATTGGAAAATATTTCCAAACCTATTTTCCTGTGTTTACGAGAATTTTCTTCCCGGAATTTTACCTGCTCATCGTTTCGATGCGACGACGAAAGATTCAATTTGGTCGTCGCCACAGATATCTAAACTAATGAGCTTAGCTATCAGCGATATTGAGAGACTGCTATCCTTTCTCGCACTAAGCATGCATACGGAAGGGAAATAATATTGAAATGCGCTAATAAACTAAGACTCCAAACCTGTTTTCCTCGAAAGAGCACTCCGTGATGGCATTATGGTTAGAACAGGGATGCTTTTGAACTGTTTTTCGTATTATAAATCTGAAATATATGGAAATTAAGCAATGGTGATAGGGACGATGTGCTCGCCACGAGATGCAAGAGGAGAGTGAGATATGACTATCTGCGTTGGGAGTTGTGACTGTTACCGGCGGGAGGCTAAAATTGCAATTAGATTTTTAAAAATGAACGCGAGGTTTATCGTAAACGATGAAATTTATATGAAGACTAGTATTTATTATGATTTTTTCCTACTATGTGAGTCTTACCGCACCAGGAAACTAGATTCATAAGTGTCGACAACAGATTTCGGCCTAATGCAAGAAAACCGACATTAGTCGCGGTCGACGTAAATGTAGAGAGGAATTTTAATGATATCCTATCGTTCATTAGCCTAAGGAATATTTGGCTTAAAATTTAAGAATACAGCGCGTGCACTGACGGCGGTGGTGTATTCCTCAGCCAATCAGAAGCGAGATAATTATTTAGCGGGACCTCAAATGTTATTGATTAATAATTTTAAGAATTTTAATTCGAGAAGGAGTAGATTAAATTATTCTTCGTTCTTCGAGGCGCTGCTAGAGTAATGCATATCCTCTAGACGCCGGATAGATAAAATTTTCTTAATTATCACCCTCGTGATCAAGTTTGCGATATACATTTCCAATCTCTGACCCTTATGTATCTTGGACTCGAACTACTTTCGAAGAGATGGACGCTAAAATTATGGCAAGTCATCGTTTTCATATCAGGAAGGTGTCTATGGTTCAGGTAGGGGAAAGCACCGCTTTGGATATTGCTTCTTTTCTAATGCAATAATTATTTTTGCGATTTCAGAATGCCAATCGTTGGGAGAATGCAAACCTATGTCAGGACCAGAAGAGCGATGACTTGAGCCTGATGGATGGCAAGTCCGACTCCAATAGATTTGGCAGTGAACGCTGTGAATTACATATTGGATCATGTGAGTATGAATGTCCTTTCATGATGCCAAGCCTTTGGAACATAGGGTGAACACTGACCTAGGAACAACCTCAGGTTTGTGATAATTTACAAATCAAATGCAATTCCTGTTCTCAAAATTCCTCATTAATATGTTAGGGAAGTGAGAGGATGAATTGTTGAGTATATGCTTATGTTATCCGATAGATAATGTGTCACACCGCTAATGAATGGAGTATATGGTCTTCACTTGATTAATGTTATTGAGGGGAATATTAACGGAGGCATTCCGATCATTCTCAGACACTACCATTGTATCATCAGGTGGATATTCTGTTAAATTTAACCAAGTTTTGGCATGATTAATTACAAATAAATTCCTTGAAAACTCGGTTCCTCCCAAATAACCTCCTGTAAATTCCTTTCGGATGGATGATTCATTCCCATCGCCTTTCTGCTGTACTGACATCTTCTACTCATCTCCATCGAAAACTTCCCCCTCAGCACAATGAGGTGCTGGACTGAGTTGGAAAAGCTTTTGACTTTCCTCTGCCATGCCGTGCATGTTTCCACAGAGCCAAAATAAGCTTCACAGCCTGCATTTAGTACTTCAATTCCCATCTTGTGTAAAGTTTCTTCTAAGCTTCTGTAATTGGAAATGAAGCTTTTCCTTCTTCGGTAAACGGTTTTCTTTCTCCACAATAAACGATTCCCACTCTTCCTATTTCCTTTCATGTATTTCAAATTTAAACTTTGACAGGAACTTTCTCGGATGTTTGCACGGTGCCAGAAGTAGATATTTCTCCAGTATAAGGAAACGCTGCCAAGGACCTTTACTCCTGCACAACCATGTACGCTCTTCTTTGATGTAAATTTTGTTTGTTTTCATAAAGTCATCAATTCAATAATTTGGAGGTATTACCTCAGCTTAAGTACTTAATGTACAGTTTTGTTTTGTAAGTTTAGTTTTTACGTTATTCAATATATAATGTCAATAAACTTTATCTTCAAAAGCTTTTACCATTGTGTTTATTTTCCACCCTTCGTTTATTAATTCTTAAGGAATGACCTTAGATCTAGACCTTTCAAATTGAATTCCTACTGAAGAATCTACATACAAATTATGTTCCATTCCATTATTTGAAACAAAACAGTTTATTTAAGTTAACTTAAGATGTATTTTAATTCATCTAACCAATAAGAGATTAATATATTGCACCTAAAGTCAATAAGTTAAATTTGTTGGCCAGTGTGTTTTTTTACTATACGATTTGGCATTGGAAGCTCATGAAGAGTTATACTTGTACTTTCAAAGCAAGGGGTTAATATTTTGGCTACTTTATTAAGTTTTGTATTAAATCTTATTAAATAGCCTTGACACCTATCATAATTCATAAATACGTTTCTTTGTAATTTTGGAACTCTTGTCATAAATTTGTAAGGTATAAGTACTGTTTACACATTTAAAACATCCTTTTACCCTTATACACGAAAATAGGGGCAAATTCTAATTTTTCGACTTTCGCGTAATGTTCCGGTCCCCATTAACTGCAGAAAACGAGGGGTCACTGTAACTTCTTCTTACGGGTTTCATTTTGATACTTATACAAAGCGGTATTATTACAAATTAGACATTACTTTAATATTTTCAAGATAATTTTAGGGTCCGTTACTTAGTAGTAGTAATATTTATTTAATTTATAAAGTATCTTTTGAATGGTAAAATTTAGGTTTCGCATCTTTTGTTTACTATATCGATAATTATTGATGGTAAAAAATAAATATATATGGTCCATAAATGATGCAGGGTAGCCTCATTTAATTTGGGAGAATGCTATTTTAGGTTCTTCACAGCTCCATAATTTCTTTTTATGAAACTAATTCGAAATTAAAAAACCATTTCATTGTACGGTATGAATATATCAGCAGTCGTTTAATCAGTAGGTATTGATACACATTATTGAATTAATATACATGTATGTATCGTTTGATTGCTGATCAGCGTTTTTCCTAATTATTAACTCTAATATTAAAACTACCTCTTGGATAAAACCAACAACCGTTACAGTTTTTGGATGGAAAAGAATAACAGTTAATTCGAAATATATCTGTATAAAAGAGATTCAGACGAAAGTGTTGAAAAATAAAAAGAAGTATGTTTTAGCTATTTTCATCTGAGAGGCAAATACGAATGCCTGAACTAACACAATTATTACACCGAGTGTATTAGATATTGTAGAAAAATTATATTAATACGAGCATCAATATGTTATTCAACCATAGTTATATATATTTCATATATCTCACACTGTTGATGACAACGTTTCTCAGTAACATGGAATCAAAGAGTTTGTTTGGAATGGCACTACTATATTTAAGGTATTATAGGAAATTTCATCTCCAGGATATACTAAGAAATGAAAATGAATATATAGTCATGTTTAATCTGATAATTTATTTATATTATTTTACTTTAATAAGAAATCTAAGGAGGAGGAAATGTTTGAATAACAAAATTCAGTTTTACACCCATTGCAGTCTTTAGCTAACGTACCGTACATTCTGACAATACGTTTATGATTGAAACATTGACTGAGTTCGGCCGTTACAGACTATGGATGCAAGGTCAACGAACTTGAAGTTTCTCCCTTCTTTTTTGTATCGAGGAACTCAAAATCATTCCTTCCAAACGTAAAAAAATTAAGATCGGCTTATATAATTTCGGTGGTTCCGGAAAACGGAATAAATTTAGACTCCTCCTGTGGTTTCTCTGGTTTGGGAGTTCGTTCCGTCCTATTTTGCATCCGTTTTCTTCTGGGACAATTTCTCCGGAAGCCCACCGCGTAGAATAATTCATCGCGACCCCCAAAAAGCAACTGCAGGGGAAAAAAGAACTGGCACCGCCCGACTATGACAACTCGAGAGCCACGGATAAATGATCCAACAACCGAGCTGTCCCATTCTGCCCAAAAAAAACTGGAATACCGAACAAAAACGGAAAATCAACTTCCTGGCCCACAGCCTCGGTGGGGCGTCCTTTCATTCGAGAAAAATAATGGTTCCCCGGTCTATTGTGAGGGAAAATTTAACCGGTGTGCCGATGGAGACCATCTGCAGCCCTCGGGAGATGCCGGTGGACGTAGGGCGGGAGACGACGACGTCGGACACCGTTCTTCCTCCCTCCAGCAACCCCTTCCGGCACCTCTACCACCCCACCCACTCTCTCCCTACGCCCACTCCTCCCCCCATTTAACTATCCCATATTTTCCACACTTCGTCCTCCTTTTCGGCTGCCGTGCGTACGTTAGGGTCGACGACCTCCGCAGACAGTGTTGCCAAGATGGCGCACAATATAAACATCCATAAGTTCTGCCAATTTATGCCTCGCACACCCTTTCCCTTCGAAGGCCTCGCCCTCAGGCGCTCCACTTCTGCACGCTTTTTAAAGATCCGGAGAAAGGAATGACAGCGATGCATTCGCTAAATCGTTGATCTCGAGTGATTTCCCCATCTTCATTGGTATCTCATTCAAACGCAGATGACTGTCGAACTATGGATGAATCCGAGTCGAGAGGAAATGAGAGGTGCCAGTATATAGTTAGCATCAGATAAAATAGACAAACAATTAACAGACTGAATGGCGGATAGTGATGATATGAGCGTAAGGCTTAATGTTGGAAGTAAACTAAGAATTGATCTAAGAAGAAGCTTTTCGCCTCCGAAAAGTTTCATTCCCAATGGTTAAAATGTGTAATGAAGGACTACAGCCTCATGTAAATTCTTGTGAAATCGAGTACGACCATTTGGCTGGAAGTCGTACTAAATTAATGAAGAATACTTAACTTACATAAAACATATATACATATATATATATATAACATAAACATTGGATAATGCAACATCGATAGGAAAACTGGGATTATATAGGATTTTAATTCCTCAATGTCATCCTATATATTTCTACGCACTCTTGAACCCCTAATACCTGGTATTTCTTGTCGATATTGAGTAATAAAAATAATCTAGCCGCCGAGTGAAATACACTATCCTATAAATTATCAAGTGCATTTTTCTAGGTAATTTTTCCACAAGTTATGTAATTTACAAAAATGTGAACAATAACCATATGATATGTTTATCCCCCTCTGACAAGTGCTTATACGAGTTAACAAACAAACACTTTGATGTTGTGATAAATAGCATTATTTAATTTAATAATATTTAATATTTATAATATTTTTACTTTTATGTTAATAACTCATGATATGAATATTTCATTTGATTTCGCACGAGATTAGGATATAAGACCACTATTACAATAAATTATCAAAAATGTATAACTTAGACTCTTATGACAAAAAAAGCAAACTGCAGCTGATCAAAATGATTCGTCAGAAGTGGGAGAACTGCAGACTGCCATCCTCACCTCGATTAACAATATCGGTAAAATTGGTGTATTTTGTGGTCAGAATCGTACGATTCAAACAAAAGTAGAACTAAGACGTTTTAAAACTGAATATAAATGTATAGATCGCAGGGATGGGCGAATGGAGAGAACGTATTAACCAAATATTGAGCGGAAAAAGGACCAACTGGAGCGTTAGTCTGACCATAAATCCCGTTTTGAACGGGACTCCTGATTTCAGCTCAATGTTTTATCTTTGCCCCGTTTTCCTTTAAAGAGAAGATTTTGGAGTCCAAGAGAAGTTATAATTCTACCAAGCCTCGATTTTTAACGGACAGTTTTAACTTTTTCAAGGTTTGGAAAAACTATTCTTACTTAATTTCCACCGAATACGAAGACCGTAATGTAGATTTTAGTACCCTTTTGTTCTTACACACTTTTTTCCTAACGTGAAATGTATCCGTGAAAGTAAAATACGCGAAGTAGATGCTAGGACGAATCGCTTTAAAAATTCCTTCTTCCCGATATGCGATAATAATAGACTAAAATAGGCGTTAAATTAAAATAGTTGTTTACACCCCCTGCCACACGCCGAAAGGCGGCTTGCAGGGTACTTATGTAGACGTAGATTTAGATAAGTATTTCATACTAGTAACTAGATATATTTAAATATTATAAATTCCGCAAATTAACGATAAACTTTAAAATATTTCAGATTGAAAAAAGGCAAATAATGAACACTAAATTGTATATTTATCGAAAGAAATATCCAAATATTTAAACCTTAACTCCAAAAACCGTTCTTGCTGCCCTATAAATGTACAAATTTATCGATTATATACAAGAATAAACATCAGGGTTGATTAAGTAATCACAGATTGTTGAAACGTTCCTTATTAAACAGGTTACAAAAGCGGCTAAATTTCCTTCTTTCATGGGAGGTTGACATAATTCAGACAACAGGATTTGTCTCTTCGGTGGAACATGTTCCAGTGGTTGGGAAACGCACACTTCGATAATATCCAGATCGTGGCATGTTTTATCGTTATCCGTCACTTAATAACGCCCACTTCAACCTTTGCTTCGGACAGGGTTCACGGAAAGCAATATAATTGTATGAATAAGGGATTTTCGAAGGCTATTTCGAAATAAATCGCAAGGAATACTATTTATTACAAAAAAGCTGTGAATGTGTTTTATCCTCGATGTTTAACCATATTTTAGAAGGAAAGTTTTATGTTTAAACACAAAACAATGGAAGCCACCGAATAAAATTCATCCCGAGAGAGAAAAGAGAGAGAAATTATACTCTAGAGATGAGGTCCTCATTTGTGGTACTTTGTCTCTTCATAGACCATTGTTTGAGGACTAATCCCCATATCGGTTGGGCTTCCAGATTCCCTCCTATTGTCATCCACTTGTCCATTGTCGCTTCCGAGAGAAAGCTGCTGAAGAGTCATTAAAAGAGCGCGTAAACCACCGTCTCCCGGATCTCGTGATTTGCCTTTGGGACAATGAACGGCATCGAATGAGGAGACCGTTCAACAACACCTAATCCAATGGTAGGAAAAATACATCGAACGATGTGAATGTTCGAAGTCTTTGACCTCTGCGATGCCAAACGATTGAATGCGATAATAGCATTCCTTAAATTTCTCTGATCTCGCGTTCGAATTATAAATAATCATCGACCCTCATTGGAATGGGTGTTTTAGAACTTCATACTGACTACAAAATATTATTGTCCACACGAATCAGAAGATGTTTTCCCATATTATTCGAAGATTCTGAGAAATATCTCAACTATTTCTGTTTTTCTCCAAATAAATTTCTCCGGTACAATTTGAAGAGATTGATTGAATATGGAGTTTGAAATGAATTTGTACTGTCGATACGAAGATTACATAAATTACACCTCGAGAGGAATCTTTAGACTACAAGACAAAATAAATAAAAGATACTTAAAACTCCATCATATATGGTAATTCATCTGTTTTTTACTTAAATATACTTCTTTTATCATTTTATCTATATATTACCTATTTATCATACCAATTATCAAAAACCTTGTGCCCATTTTTAAAGTCGAATTTAGATTGGATATCTAAGGAACCTTTTTTACAGATTTATAAATAATTTTGAGGAAAAAACTCATCCAAGGTTCTTAAGTTTTTAACTCCATTCAGTAATTTTACTTTAATCCTGCTATCACAGAGCCATAGTTTTTCCAGTTGATCTCGATAGGAGGTTACTATTACTGCACATATCGTAACAGCTTCAAAACCCGTTACTACATTACGGTAATTTGAAACGACTAGGTAATTATGTAAACTCCTAACGTTACGCGAAATGTCTGTCATTATCCATCACTCAGAGGGTACTAACGGAACTTGTTAAACCTTATCTATTTGTCTGTTTTATATGGAGAAAGATTCATTCCTATGGCACCGATTGGGAGTTTCGCCTGGTTATTCCTGATCGAAAGATATATGAATATATAAATATATAATATCAAATTTGAGTGTGTGCATATGTATATATGTGTATATATACATACATACATACATACACTCACATTTGATAACCGACTGGGATATTAAGTATCATTGATTTTATGAGATATATTAAGGATAGCAAAGCTCAAAGGTTCTAAGCGATTAGACAAATACAAAATTAGTAACGATTGTAATACTACAGATATTTTCGTTTGCGTTTTCGCTTCTGAATTATGAAAAATCAGCCGTTTTAAATAAAAATGATAGGCATAAAACTAAATTCCAGATAAATGTATGAAAATTAAAGGGAAAATAAATTCGCTTCAGTATATAAGGTATAATAGTGTCCTTCGTGCTTAAATTCATGAATAGAGTTGAATACGCAAAAATAGTACTTAGAACCTTCATCTTATTATTTGAAACAAAGGGTAACAGATAAGAATGATTTACATTTACAACTTTCTTATTTCTTCACTAAAATCATTTATTCCTCAGTTCAATATTACTTCTCAGGAATAATAAATGAGAGAAAAGCTTAAAGATAAGAAGGGTGAGTAAAAAGCTGAAAATATTCCGTAATTCATTGTTCGATATTACACCAAATATGATAATTTTCTTAATCACTAGAAATGTGATCCAAAAGAATAATAAATACGCTTCGATAATTTGGAGATAATAACGTCCGAGAGAGGCCATTTTAGATTTAGATATATGATTTTCATCTTCACATATTAATTAACATAATGAATATGAATGACAGCGATGACAAATATCGCCTTGGATGTCTTCGTTGAAGGCAACCCATGAATAGAAACTCTCTCTCAAGCGACGTTTTTAAGATCCCAACTTCTAATTCAACCCGAGTCGTGCTTTGGGTAAATGAAGTCGAAGAACCGTTTCGTGGCTGAAATAGATTCGGGGGCGACTTTCTCTTTAGCGCGGATAATCTAACGCCGTGTACTGGTAATGACCAAGAAAGAGTTCCACGAAATGCAGGAAAAAGTACTCGGTGGCCATGTGAAAAGGGCGGAAACCACGGTCTTTTACGATGACGAAACAATTCCACGTAAAAACCTGAATGGGCGGAGAGATTGGTCAAAGGGCGATGTTTGCCTATCGAGCTACAGATTTCCTTTTTTATGTATTAATAATAATTGATTGTAGACTCGAAGAAAAGTGTGTTTTCCGATAGGAATCGGCAACTGATTCACGCCTTTTGGATGGAAATGCTTGGCTTAGATGATCAAGAGGAGAACGGGAGAGAGAGAACGTTTTACTCACAATTTGTTCGCTTTTTATGAACGTTTTTTTCATACTTGGTTGTATATTTTTATTAAATTGGACCACGTACTGTAATATGATAATGTATCACATCATACTTCCAATTCTCGTGTGCGGAACTCATAATGGTTCATAAATTCTCCCTTCACACATTAATAGAATATAAATTATCTCTCAATAAGTGCAATACCAGGAATATTCTAAAATACATTTTAAAATAGTATTTTTCGAATATAATACCTAATTCAGAAAATATTTGTAACTGCTTCATGACTAAAATAACCATACAAATAAGTATTTATCCCCGTATTAAATCCCCTTAGCTGTGAATTGTATGGATTAATGAAGGACCTTAACATGGATTTTTCATTCGATTCATTAGAGTGAATATCATTCCTCTGTGTCTTTGAGAACCTCTAACGCACGTTCAGACGCTAACGGGATGTTCACTTTCGCGATGCCATTTCTCGCCAACATTTTTGGACAAACAAATACATACGCTTCGTGTGAAGATGTGAAATTAGCAGAGACACACTGTTCCAAGCGAATTTTCGGCGTTGTTATTTATGCTCTTGTTCACTTTATGGTGTTTATCATTACTTGTATTGTAAATGGAAATTCAAAAATACCATTGGTGTTGGATGGATGTTACTTCAAAGTAATTCTAGGGACATTCAAAATTCAAATTCAAGATTCAAACACAGACATCCATCCGGGTATAGAAATAATTCCGTTACAACATAAATTTTGCGTTCTTTTTATATATTTCCAACAAATTAGATCGATAAGTTACCAGTAAACGATGAGAAGTGTTTCTGATAATAGTGCAGAGTACTCGATTTAGGACCCCTCTAAAACAACAAATCTTCCAATATAATCAGGATCGCTTGCTGAACTCTATAAAGATCGGATACGTAACTTTAATATCTCGTCTGCCTCAAAAGATAGCTTCCGTTGATGGATGCCGTTGCTTTCACGTATTATTCCTCGTATTTCCATGTACCAAAAGCTAGATCATTATCGTCAGGGAATACAAACATCTTAAGCGATGGCCATTATCTCCAACGGGACCGAAAATCAACCAGAGGAAAAAGTGTGGTACATCCCAGAGTACGTGCCTGACGCAACGACTAAAAGCTTCCGTTGCCATTTACGATACTAGGACAGATGAGTCTTTGGGGCGGTGTCAATGAACTGCAAGGTCGCTGGAGGAAGGGGAGGGAGCCCCCTTCAGAGACAACCCCGCCCTGCTACCCCACTTCCCAACGCAGCTTAACCTTTTTCCAATTAGAGAGGTTGTTTTGAACGCGGGAAGCTGCAGTTTAGCGAAAGCAAACTCACCAAAGCGAGTCATTTCACCGAGAATAAAAAATAAAGCTTTCCTAAACCGCTCTGAGGTAGGGAAGAGTTGAAAAAAAAATCCCTGCCCTGAAATGACTTTCTATCGCTAGATCATTAATTACGGGGATTGTTTTTTCTTATCGTTCTTTCCTCACGTAACGCCCTCCCCATGCTCTTTGCCTTTAGTGTGGCACGGATTAATGGAGGAGGAGATATGCCACGAAAGCAAACAAAGGGATTTGATTTATGCAAATGTAGAAAATAAACTGCTTCCACCAGTTATAGTGGAATCTATAAACTCGTAAGATTCAATCACTCGATCATCAATTATTGAAGCATATATAATTACTGAAATATAAAAAGTCCTAAAAAATGAACATATATTACGTTGATTAAAAGATTTTTCAGAGTATAGTTAATATAAATGCTATCTTAAGCTTTAAAATTGAAAATATTAATAGATATGAATTACATATTACGTAGATGTGAATATGCACTTGCTACTATATACTCTACGATATAACGTAAATTCGATGACTGAATCTTAAAATCCTCTACACTGTTCCCAGAATGCCTCGAAAGGCAATTTCAGCATTTAATGATTTACGAGGCACGAGGTAAAGAATTCTGCAATGTTTTTTTTTCGATTCAGTACGAATTAGAATACCCACCGCTCTATCGTAAGCGTACTTCTTCTTTGGTAAGAGGATTGCCGTGATCAATACGTAAATATATCTTATCATCACACGCGTGCTAAGCGCCGTCCACGAGTTAATCCAACCACATTTGTTACACTTTTATAGATATCAATATCCGTCGATTGGAATGCAATTCCTTCATAAAAGAAAGTTGCTTATCCACAACTTATGTATCACCGAAGACACTTTTTGCTGGATGAGAGGTAAAACAGGTGAAACTCTGGTTTCTGCTATCACTTCCTTAGGACGGACCATCGAGGAAATATGATTTGTCTCAAATGGAAAGAAGCCTTGTTTCATCGTCGTTGACTACATTGTCCTAAATAGGAATCAAAATTTTAAAAATATTAAAAATTCGAGTTCGAATGCATAAATTAGAAGGGTATTCCAACGAAACTCCACCAATAAAGAAACTGAGAACTCTTTGCATGCTATTTCCTCACTAATTCCTGTTTACGTTTGTAGAAACGTTTTTCTTCTCATCGATTCCATACCTCTTAAGTCAATCCCACTGCTTCTTTCAATACCTTGTAAGCTACTCGAACATGCCTCATTTTATCTTCAGTAATAAGGAAATCAAAATGTTTCCTAAAATACGTAGAATTTCTTATCATTAAATTGTCTTCGTTGAATATATATTGTAGATTCCAGCAATTGAAACACATGTGCAAAATATATTCGACTAAAGTACCGAATCCGATTGTGTGGAGATAAATCTCCAATTGTAATTTGTTTACAAGGCAATAATCTCAATGCATTAAGAGAGCAGGAATATCTGGGCCCACCTATGATACCTTACGCAACAGTCCCAGAAGGAAAAGGTCAAAGATTACAGAGGAATTAAACCACCAAACCTGTATGATGGGATCATTTTTTATTGCCACGTTCAGATACATTGGAGATCGACTGCTGAATAAGTAACCCAATTGTGTATTGTGGAAACGTTACTCTCGTCAATTAATTCAATATTTATTAAAATACTATGTTAAGACGCATTATACCTCAGAGTTTCATACCAAAGGCTCCGACCAAGTCCTCCATTTTGGTCAACACTGGGACACATAATTCTAAGTTAAGGAGGCGTCGACACCAAATCTCTTATTCAGAATTTTTAACACTAATTGAATTCAAAAGAAAAGGCCATCACTTATTTTAATCAATTGTTCATTATGAAGTACATGAATTGTCTATGTAAAAATCATTATTTCAGTTGTAGCATTATATAAAGAATCATTTTTCAGTTGAAATTGAATTTTCCCAACGAATGGCTCGTTTAAGGTTTTCGACTTTTCCTTTATCGATATACAGTGCACAAGCAAACAATCTGAGCCAATTCTTCTACATAATTTTCTTTTCATTCAGCTTTTTAAAACTATTGTTATTATAATTTCTAACAAGAACATATTCAGGTATTACTATTTCATCACCAAAAATTTTCGATTCCGAGATGTAAGAAAATATTGTAGTTAGTTTAAAATGGTTAAACCCATTTTACCCACACTTCTTATACCTACAAACGAACAACTGCAATGCACTTTCAAAAGTTATTCTTTCTTATAAGAGATCATAATCGTATGGTGGAGCTCCTCCCCGGTGTAATGCATTAACCTCTTAACATGTCCGCATCAATTGCTGAGGATGCGAAAGCGATGAACGCGTTAACATAAGAAGGGAGTGATGGCATTGGTGTGTTCCTTACTTCGAAGGCCGACAATAGTTCGCAGAAGTCATGCATAATGAGGCGTGTTAATTGCAGGTGGTGCATCCTGTGAGGCATGGCCTTGGGAAGCAGAGGAAGAAAGCAATTGGGGAAGCGACGAGTCCAGTTGAATCACACGCTGTGAAAAATTAATCAAGTCTTTGTGAGGTAAATGAAAAAGTATGAACCATGGTCATGGTGTATCCGTATAAGGTGAGATCATTTCCTTATCTAAAATATTAACCCACTTAAGAATGCTTGAGTGTTCAAATTTATCTATCGTTACCTTATTTACCACACACACATATTGATATACGTATAAAATAGAGATTCTATGAGTAATATTGACTATATTTGCGTATGTAACGATAAAATATCATCATAAAATTATTTCATCAGTCAATCCAGATATATATTCATATTAACCATATAAGCGAAAAGGATATGGTTCATTTCATGTAATAATACAAATCTTAATAGTAAGCAAATAGAACTTTTCAGCCCAAAAAAAACTGTGATGTTGAATAATTTAAGCAGTAAGCGGGCACAGTTCAATGCAACAAAATATTATAATGGAAGCGATTGTGAGGTATTAGAAAGGAATGTATATTGGGTCAATCGCATGCTTTCCGACAACATTAAATACTATATCACAATATGTTATACATTATAGATGAATAATAAAAGTTGGACGAAATTGAATGGAAACCTAAAAAATCCTCTTAAAATTCATTCTACACTGTAATAAGAAAGGCATTTAAATCATCAAACTAATGCTGTCCATGAAATTATAAACGAAATTGATAGAATATTACTACAATTAAAAATTAATAATTGGAAATAAATCACTTTCGGATGTAACCAGGAGTAACATGACGATATTTTCTCCTTTCCTCTCAACTCCACATAAGAGGATAAAACTCTAAGCAGCTTTACAAAAACAGTAAAAACATCGATATGTCTCGTATTACCCCCCTCGGATTATCTAGCCGTGACTTCCTCTATCCCTAATTGAATCCATTCGAATCGAGTGTTCTCCAGAGGAAACAATTAATATAATCTTATCTTGTCCCGAATAGTTGTGCAACACAACAGCGATTGATGTTCTTATTTACCAAGTTGCCAACGTTATTCTGCAGCAGTTGCAATGGGATCATTAATTAGCAAGGCCTTTGGAGTTCTCCAATCTCCAATGCAATAAGTATAAGGGAAACCATATAACTTCATACCATTTCAAACGATATGAACTTATCCAACTTATTGTTTCTAACTGTCACAGTTATCTGTTGAATGAAATGGAAAATTTGTTGCCCGTGTATGTGACAATGAATGGGCTAATAAGAGATCAAGGAAAAATAATTTTTCACAAAGTGCTGAGTAATAAAAGAGGAATTAAGTAAACTGCATTCATTCGATAAAATATTAGTAATGAAGAGGAAACCGAATTGAGATTTATTGACTGTCATTTTTAAATCCTCGGAATTGGATTTTTAAGTGGATTCTCCACAATCCACTGGATTTTGTTATTTATATCAATTAAACTTCTTTAGAATGTATAAGTTATTGTATTTCCCGTTTAACTAAGTTTGTATAAACCTCTTCGACTGCAAAGAACTGTTAAAAAAGCACAATAACATGCAAGATGGAGATTCTTCTTATCTTATTTTTAACATTATTCATTCTTCTTTGATTGAAAATTAGCAAAGGTTGTCATACAGAAAAGTTCATATTGCCTTAAATAGGACAACTTAAACACAGTCATTGTGCAAAATGAATGAAAATCCGTATTGTAGATTAATAAAACAAATCTATATTTACAGTTAGGAAGATTGATTTCAAACGAATCTAACTTAACGGAGTTTGAATGAAATTATACCTTAGTATATATGTTATATATCATATGATATTTCAAGTCTTTTGTTCTTTTCTGTTAATATATAAAATGAATATTTGCACTCAATACTGTTTTTACAATTCAAATTTGATAATGAAAATTGTCATTAATAAATAATATTGATATTTTGTTGGCTTTTGGACGTTAAATACTAGAAATCCTGAAGAGCACCTAAAATTTCTACATAAAATGAGGAGTATTCTTTCTATTCGTTAATTCGTATTTTATAAATTATTTCCACTTTAAAATAATAAAGAAATACTTAAATTTGTCCGAAAATATGTCTATCATCCATTAACGAGGTTGAATCACTTAAAATGACCTACTCATGCATTGGCCATTATTCATAGCAGAGATCGATTCTGAATTATGGATGACGCTTAGGGCAGAATATTTTAGAGTAATTAGTTCGACAATCCCATAAAATATCACAGCCATTTGTTTGTGATTTCTTATTTATGATGTCGAGGACGTGGAACTTAGGCTCATTAAATAGCATTGAATTTCAGTCATTTTCTCATTTTTGATTCTCGTCCCTCAAAAATTCCTGAAACTAAAGCCAAAAAGTATTCGTGATTCAATTGGAATATTGAAAAAATATTTAAAGAACCATTAAAGGTACGTAAATTTAAAAATATGATCTCGGTTTCTGTTCTAAAGAGAATCACATTCAACCATCCAGGCTTCAAGAGATCATTTTAAATTTTCAATCGGGCAAAATGTTTTAGAAAAAAGTGAAATAAAACAATTTAAATACAAAATATCATCAAAGGTTTGGAAATTACATTTTTTCTTCGATCTCTAAAATTTCTTACGAATATCTCGGCATTCCACTCAACCTCTTCGATTAAATGGATGATAGAAATTCCGGATGGATTAAATGCGTGTTACGCACCAAAGACAAATGAAGAAAAGGTATTCCCGAGCTTAAACCCGCATCGTTTACATAGGCATGAAGCAACCGCACGAGGTTTTTGATTAACTCCACCGTGACTCCATGGCAACCAATCATCTCCTTCCACTTCTCCGACCTCTTTTCCTCAATCTCTTATCCCCGCCAACCCCTAGCATCTCCACTTCCGTCAACGCCAACACTGCCCGACTTCCCAGGCGCTCCGTACCGGCGCTCCCCCCTTCTGGTGTTTCTGGGGCACCCCCTCATATGAAATTACCTCCCTCCCTCTCGTAAAAATGTTTGCTTATGTCAAGCGGTCGTTGAACCCGCAGGAGATAGCCCTCCTACTTTAAGTACACGCAACAATGTGCCAGGAGACCAGTGTCCACGGAGGTGCGCTTTCCAGCCGGCACTTGGGCGCCACTTTTCTTTTGACTTAGGGTAGAGCGGGGAAGAAAGTTGTGAGTGATAACGGGTGATTGTGCCCTTAAAACTGCTTTCTACGACCTCGGTGCCATGAAATTCGAGGAAAATCGCTCATTTTTCCGAGATTCGAAGGCCTTGCTGTGCTGCAACACGACTTTCAAATCGAATTCCTTCTTAGTCATTATTGATCGTAAAAATACGCCAAGAAAACATTATATCGAGCACCAAATTGGCTGTAAAATCACTTAGATACAAAGGGACTTATAGAAAAGACTAAGTTTTCAGTAAGTGAATGTCTTTAATTTTCAGGCAGGTGATATGAAACTAGAACGCAACCAACTTGATTCCTATGCACGAAAATACTCGCCTTTGTTGTTGCCTTGGATCCTCTCCAAGTATGAAGTATGTACGTATGCTAATGTTGAGTATAATTAAAATCCACACCCATTTCCTTTTCAACCATTAAAATTGATATTACGATTGAAAAAGTTCTTGCCTCTCGACACTCTTGGAGTTCGTAAATTTGGGGGAGAGATAATTATTTGGATATAATTTTGATGCATTAAATAACTGCTGGAAGATACACGTATTACGATGTTTTCCCATAAATGATCTTTAAAAAATAATTTTCTCGAAATCAGACATAGCTCGAAACTCAACATAGGAGATAATATTCTTATGCTTATAAAGTCTTCCATAACTACGAGAGCAATAGAAATTAGAACAAAGTGAATGACGGTGCGCCTCTATTCCTGTGCTACCAGAATATCTAAATAGAAATGCATTTAACTCTGTTTCTACGCAGCATCTTTCTAGATTATATTAAATTAATCTGGGAGCTGATTTCATGTAAATGAATAAAGGAATTTCAATACGCTGTTTAGATCTAAGAGATTTTTACGATAGGTTTGTTATTGAATGGGAGAAATGATGGAAAGGTAAACTAAAATATCGATTTGTAAGAATAAATGAACGAGGAAATATTTAAAGAGTGAGACCCGAATCCCTGACGAGTTAACGGAATAATAGCTACTATAGCTCAGATAAACTTGATGAAAATATCGTTAATGGAATGCATTATCAGAATCAGCATAATCTTTTCTAAGCCTTCTTCTGGCGATTGGAGTAAACTTATTAAGGAAAGGAATGACGACAAATACAATAGAGCCATTGGGCCGCAATCATTATTCAAAGAAGTTTACTAAGAATATAAAAAAAGCATTTTTAATAATGCAAGTAATAAGAAAAAAGCGGCAACTCTTTATGTTAAGAAATTCCGAATGAATACATAAGAACAGGTGATACACCTCTCCCTCTTCACCTGCCCTTTGAATTTCTAGATCTTCATCTATCCTTCACTTACTCCTAAATTATCTTCTATTTAAGACACAACATCGGAGCCGATAAAAGTTTATCTGCATTTTACGAATGTTCTCAGGAGGCCTCATCACTCGCTCTTGGAACGGTCTCTTCATTAGTAACCCGATGTTTCTACTTTATTTTCATTACCATCTCATACCAGAGAATCCTCATCGGCAAAGCATTTTCTATGCTAATCAAAGTATGACTCACAGGCATACTCTCCAACCACTTTATATGGGATTTATATGATCCCGTTTCTTACATCAACCTTCTCTAGATCTTCTTTACTATTTACACTTCTCTTTCGTTAAGTATAACCTCAATTTGTCTCCAGATTTGACGGTCAGCTAACTTGGAATCGAAATGTCATTGATTACTTAAACGTACATTAACACGAAGAAAGGCATGGCAAGGGATAACATAGAGCCCCCTCGGGGTTGAGTGCATCTTAAAAGAACAACTATCTATGAAAACGGATTGACTTCCTAAATCAACGAATTCAAGCGTTATGGCACAATTTATTTTGTAGCATAAATTTCTGGTTTAAGATTTCTTAAACATCCATATCTATGCTGGATTTCCCTGTCTTTCCACCATAATTAATAAGGACTTATCTCTGATACATAAATGTAATCTAATTTGCGGATTATATAAATGAATAGGGCTTTTTCTTGTGAACGTTACTTCAACTGCAAACTGAACGTCTCACGTTTTCATTGAAAGTTTCATTGGAGCAAATTATTAGCATTGGAAAATGTATATATTAACTCTTTGATGAAATATTTTGATGAGACTTTGTGTTTTTACAAAGAAAACGATAAATTATCAATGGAAATCATGAAAAAATCTCTACTCCGATCTAACATATAAAAAACAGGGACACTAATGTAGTTGGTTATTTTTCTTAGGATTCGATTAGGTAAAAAAACATGGCGCTGATTCTTCATTATACAGATTCTATATAGGATTATAGATACTATATTATAGATTCTCGTACAAATCCTTATATTTGACGACTTTATCAAATATTTAAAAGGATGATAACAGATATACTACAACCCCATTCACTGTATGATAGAAAACTTACATAGACTGTAAAACAATACTGTTTTGATATAACTTTCTACTTGGTATCAAATGCTCTCTTAACGGTTAAAAGGAACGGGAGATTAATTTCACATCACCTGAAATGAAGACGATTCTACTCTAATCTAAAATCCAGTATTTTCTCGACTAACATGAATTTATGGAGCTATCTTACGATAATGACGATCTGCGTGTGATTGTAGAAATATTAAAGAAGAAAATAAGAATGGAAAGTAAACCTCAGCTATTCTCATCAGTCCTAAAAAAGATAATTAGAAAAACAAGAGAAAAAAGATTAACTTGGAATCTAAAATATGCATTACAATACAGTAAAAATTGGATTATTAGATCATCGATATTCTTAGAGAACATTTAAGAATTAAAATTATTTATAAAATTTTTAAATTGAATAATAAAAAATGTATATACAGTGATTCCACGATCAACATCTAATCCATATAGTGCCGGTCAGATATGAATATTAAAACGATATGTACTTAATCGTATAAATAGCCAAAAGATAGAACGAGGTAATGAATGGCGTTTGGAACTATAATCTATACGAATCCAAGAAATAATGTATAGAGAACAATTCCACTTGTGCATTTGTGATTGAAATCAACAACATTATAGCGTATTTAACTTTTATAAATTCGTTTCAATTAAATTTAAATTCGACTTAACTAAAACAAACAGATTTTAGTTTGATATCGTTAGACCTTCGAATCCATTCTGATGTAACGTGATCCTTGCGGATCGAACCTGACTCTAGCCTAAATCTAGCAACATAGATTTCGAAACCTAGTCGATGTCCTCTGTCCATTCTACGGCAGAATATTCTGAGCAGTTCCTTTGTTCTAGGACTGTGATTGATGAGGCGGCCTTAATTCTAACTTTTGCGTTCTATTGGAAACTGGCAACGCGGCAGCTATTTCGTAACAATTACTTTTGATTCGTTTCTCCGTTGTTTCGGTATTCTAGAGGAGTAAACTTTTGGCGTCACTTTGTTTTGGGTTGGTTTTCGCCAATCGAGAGGGCTATTGGTTGCCGGATAGCAACAAGTGGTATCAAAGGTATACCATTTTGGGAATTCAATGTTATCTTCTAAGCTTTTTCCAAAACAAAAGTCTAAATATATTTTGCTCAGTCTATTTTATGACTGCTAGTAGAAATGAAAGAGTAAAACTATATGTCACTATCTAATCCAGTTAAATGTATCATTAGCTATGATTTCTAAGATGAGCTTTTGATTGAGGGTGGAACGTAAGTGCAGTAATGTAATGGTTTCACACGGCTCTCAACACATACCAAAGATGGATTCATAACCTCTGCCTCACACCCAACCAATCTCATTTTGAGAACATAAGATAAAGTAGAGTTGTGGTTGTGATTAACCATAAATTAAAATTTTCTCCTCAAGAGTGACTAAGGAAATGGAATTTAATACATACGTAAGTAAGCGATTAAACCGTTGGAAAAGCCTCGCTTTGACTTAAAAATGATAGGAATAATAAATCCGTGACTATTTTATTCGTGATTATTGAGGCCATTTCCACGTTATATTGTTGATATGAGTACATTATACACAAGAAAATTATGAATAAGATAAACCTCACTCAGGAATAACCGCAATTGCCACAAAAGGAGAGATAATTATAATATTCTTACAAATAATTGTACCTAAAAGATGCCCATACTAATCAGAATGAATCCAGTGGAATACAAAAGGAATACTTCCACATGCACCTCCTCGAATTTAACATCAGGAGAAATACATTTTTCAACAAGGGTAGCGAGAAGCAATCTCTTCATACAATACCTGTATAAATAGAACTTTCTTTCAAGGCAAAAGTATTTGGGTCAAGAAGACGGCATAGTTTTAGCGAGCAATTTTTTACGGCTTTAGACCTTGCTTATCGTTTTCTTTTTCAGAATCGCGCTACCTAGTAATTTCGACGTGACAGCAAGTTGTTTGTTTCCAATGGCCTATCGCCGTCAGATTGTTGCACGTATATGGGAAGCGAATCATCCCACGTACCGTATGAAATCGCGGCTAGTGAGATTGTGTACGACATATAAAATGGACAAACGAGGCAGGGAATTGCACTATTTACAGTGTAGCGTCTTATTGTCGTGCATTCAAGGTGGTCTGCCCTATTCTCCGACAGAATTCGAATGGAACCACCAGGGATTTTAGTACTCTTTCTCGCCGCAGCGGCAGCATTACCGCACGGACCGTCATTCAGAGGATACTTTGACAAGGCGTTCCCTTTCAAAGAAGTGTGTACGTAAAGTTGATATGTGCAATGTTCTGATTATCATAATCAACATATACAAAGTATTGCCAACAAAACTCTCTAAATAATAGAAGATATCTATTTCAATATCTTTCAATGATAATTTAAATATGTATAAAAAATATTTTTAAACAACTTATTACCTAAATCAATAATACATAAATTATATACGATAAGTAGCTGTCAAAAGCGAATATTTTCCAGAGTTAACTAAAATCTTGAAGAATCTTGTTCATTTTTACAATATCATTTACACCATGCTACATGATTTTTAATTAAATCATTTGTATATGTATTCAAATCAGCCATTTGAATTGAGCTCCCTGAGCGTTCATGAGAAAAGAAATTTATACATTTTTCAATACAGCCAACACACAAAAACTATTTTTCTCACTAATTTTCCTAATGTATGTGTTGTTCTTTGAAAAATAAAATTAATATAGTTTTATTTTAACTTCTTTATACATGCTCAGCTTGCAAAAACATTATGATTTGAAACATACTAATGGCTGTTACCTTATAAGACTATTCTTAAGGATATTCAGTAAAAAATGCACAAAGAATGATTAATATACTAATTTCATAACATTTTCCAAGCAGCAGACAAAATTGCAGAATGGACTCCTGAGAGTAAATCAAACATTTGGGAACTAAGTGGTCAGTATGAAGGAGACATTATGTTAAATCCAGAAGGCAATTTGGGTAGGAACATAATATTGAATGAAGAAACGCGCTGGCCTGATGCCGTTCTACCATATTACATAGATCCAATATTTTGTAAGTATGAACATAAAGACATTCAATGACACTGTATATATGACAAGAATTTTAATTTCAATCAAATTTTTAGCGGAGGCTGAAAGAGAAACAATTGAAGGTGCTCTGAAAGACTTCAATGATAGTTCGTGTGTGAAACTTGTTCCCCATAAAAGTGAAGGAGATGATAAAAACATCATAAGCCGTAACTCTCATGATGATGCAAAAACATTTGGGAAAGAAAAGGAGCCAGCAACCTTTATATGGATCCAAGGAGAACCCACTGGATGTTGGTCAATGGTGGGAAGACAACGTGCCAAAGGTCCATTGGGATCACCAGAAGATGAAGATGATGATGAGCTAGATGCTGTAGATATGGAGGATGCTGCAAGTGATGGGAAAAGAAAGAAGAGATGGCTGGAAGGACTAGGGTTAGGATTTTTGGTTGGTGAAAGTGGACCTGGAGAAGGGGGACAGGTAGTAAACCTACAACGCCCAGGATGTGTCCACCATGGTGTGGTTGTCCACGAAGTTCTACATGCGTTGGGATTTTTTCACCAACAGAGTGCACATGACAGAGATAAATATGTAGAAATAGTTTGGGAAAACATTCAAGAGGGTAAGCAAAATCTTCTTTCTCATACTACTGGAATAATCTAATACCAGTTTTAATAGTTTATAATTTTCTATCTAGGAAAAGAGAGTAACTTCAATAAGTACAATTCTTCAGTGATCACTGACTTTGGAGTTCCATATGACTACAGCAGTGTAATGCATTATGGAAAAACAGCTTTTTCAAAAAATGGAAAAGATACTATAGTTCCATTGGTGAGCTCTACTCAGTTAAATTGATCCATCAAACTAAAGCATGATAGTTAAACTTAATCTAAAAAAAATTATAAAAGACATTTATCTCTGGAACAAAAAGTAACAGTATAATTACATATTAATATTCACTATCCTATACAAGCTACAGTTCAGAACTTATATTATGAGAAATTAATGTTTAAGCAATATCACATACGAGCTTGATTGAATAGATTTGTCTTTAACCATAAGGTAGATTAATTAGCTAAAAATATTTTGTAATAAATTAGGAAACATGAATTATTGAATAGTTAACATATTTACAGGTCATTGAGATGATTTCCTGGTTTATTATATATATATATATATATATATATATATATACATATTACTATAAATTACTCTGAGGTGGATTTTTCTAAGCTTGCAATCATTACTGTAAGTCAAACACTCAGGTTTATTGCTATTAGGAATCATTATCAAAATAGTTGATCACACTGAACACCCATGCTTTATGAGATCAACCATGACTCTCTCTAAATAAAAGTTTTCCTTATTTTCAATGAAATTATTCTCTTTCCAAACTTAGAAAAAGCCATGCCATGAATATGAAAGCCCTTAATAGCTTCAACTATATTTAAAATAGAAATCCTATCATACTTTAGATAAAACATCATAAAACTGGTTTTGGATGAAAGTACAATTGCAGAATATTACAAAAATATACTAAACTAAATCATAGTAACATTTTATCTTAAATAACTATTATATAAATAAAACTTATTTATTTACACAGCAACCAAATGCAACTATTGGTCTACGAGGAGGAATGAGCAAAGGGGATACAGCCAAACTCATAAAGGCATACTGTGAGAAGGAAAAGAGTGCAAAAATAGGAGCATTGGACTTAAGATGAATCACCAAATATTAACAAGGCTACCTAATACATACTGATTTGATTTCATCAATTTATTTATAGATAAAATATAACAATATTTACAAAAATGTATGATCTCCAGTATTAAAATATTCTTACTTGAAAACATTTCCAAATTTTTCATATTTATTTGACACCATAAAAGGGAAGTTTCTTCAGTTCTGAAACAGCAACTAAAGCAGCCTATAAAGAAAAAGCATGATATTATCATATTTTCTTTAACAGTTTATACAATAATTAAGGATATGATTTTTAAATTTATTCAAGTAGTTTGATTAGGCTCAGCTTTCCAACTCATTTTTCATTTGTAGTGATCAAGTTATCAAAAACTTCTTCCATATTGCGCCATTGAAGCAATATGATGGATTTGTTCTCTTTAGAGAGATTACTGGAATAATCTAATATTCTTCCAATCTGATGTAGATATTCCTGGACCAGAGTTGGTTAAATGCACAGATTGTGAAAAGGTTCGTAAGAACGGAGAGCACTGCAGAGACTGTAAAATAGGATATCACCTTAAATGTAACAAGGAGAAGTTAGAAGATTGCAAGACAGATAATAGTGCTTGTAAAAAATGCAGAGGGAAATTTAAATCTAAGGAGGTATTTGACTAAAAAGGACCAGGAAAGAGTGGCTGACAGAGGAGCTGAAGAAGAGGACAAAAGGATTGAAGAGTTGGTAAAGAAATGTACAGAGAGAACTGAAGGTTGAGGAGGGAATATGTGATAGGTTAAATAGAAAAGGTTCATAGACTTCTGGCAAATGAATAAAGGTGGTTATTAATTTCAGCTATAAGACTAACTAAATTGAAATACAGTACATGAATCAGCTAGAAAGAAAAATCGGGGCTAAATGAGGAAATTGCTTCATCTGAGATTTTTCAGGAAAATTAGAAGGTGCATAAAAGAGATAGGGAAGGTGATCAGTTTGTATCTCTATATGGTTTTCCAGCTATCTGTTATCAAAAGACAATAAATATGAGATAGCAGGAGCATACTAGCCCCCCTACAAGGTCTAATCCATGGTTGAAAGGTAGTGAGAAATGACATGCAATGATAGGGAAGTAAGTAAATCAGTCATACTAGCAGGGAATTTGAATTTACTTCAAGTGAACTGGTAACAGAAATAAGGAACTGGAGGTAGGGTGCAGAATCTGATAAAAATGCTACTTAAGAAGGGTAGCTACACAGGTGGTAAGTAATCCTATAAGAATGAGTAATGTATAAAATCTATTTCTCTTAAAAGAACTAGAACTTGCCAGAATCTGTAAGCTTTTATCAGTAATTAGTAAATATGAGATAGTAAATTTAGAGACCTATTGAATTAAGTGTTGGTATCAAGATAGAAACTAAAATAGTATACAGTTTACTTTGCAAATGCTGATAATAGGGCCATTATAAATGATACTAAAGAGTGAACAATTTTTGAAGCAGTAAAGTTAATGTAACAAGTGTTACACTAAATTTACCCTAAATTGATTCTCAATTCTCGAATCAGGAAAAGATTTTATTGTATGTCAATTGTTGATTTGAGCACCACACTGTAGTTTTCCAAAAAAAATGTTTGTGGAGTCTAAGTTAAATAAATAAATGAAAATAAATAAATAAACAACATAAAGAACAAACCTTTCTAACATTGTCAACAGGATCACACGTTAATGCTTCCATGTTAGAATTCATTCGAGCAGACCAAGCAGCTTGGAGAGCACAGCATGAGAAACGAGCAAGCAAATGTAGCAAAACACAGCATCTCAACCTCAACACAGGATTTCTATGGCACAGAAAACGACTCAGATCTAATGTAGAACTATTTTCTTCACCTTAAATAAAAATTAAACACAGCATATAGTAAATAGTACACTTACACCTAAATCCAATCAAATATAAGATAATAGTTATGCAACTAAAACCGGAATTAATTTTGGAAAAGCACAAATAATATTTATTTGTTAATCTATATTAACTTTTGCAAATATTCAAATTCTTTAGTGCAAAATACAAGTAAATTGCTTACAAGAATTTGAATATTTGCAAAATATACCATAAAGAACTTATTATTCATTTATGAAAAATCCATGCAGTCATAATTTCAAATACATATCCAAGTTACTATAAACACCTTTATAAATGTGATGAAAATAGACAAAGGAAACAATTCATTCTATAAGTACAAGAACACAATGAACCTGAAGGCATTAATTTAAATTTGACAATTAATTAAAGAAGATGATACTCTAATTTTATTTGATTCATCTTAACTGGAAAACATAATTAAAATTCATTCTGGATAGTAGATGTAAGATTCTACATCATGATATGGCAAGAATTTTATCATGAAAATAAATTGAACCTAATCAAAAAATGGGCTACTAGGACTTAAATCAAGAATATGATCTGATAATATGACAATGGATATATAGAGCTATATAAACTTAAAATATATTTTCCAATATTTATAGCAAGAAAATTATCATTTTCTAGGATAAGTGATAAGGGATATACAGTTAACCTTCCCTTAACATGGTGGATAAGTTCCTAGAAAAAGCTGTGTATTATGAAACCATGTTCTATGAGGCCCACAGCCAGAACAAAAAGGGTATTTACAATCCAAAAACTTATTGGAAAACAAACATTTTAAAATGCTACATAACTTAATTTTAAATAAGTTTATGTACATTAAAAAATATATATTTTAAATTATCAAAACTTTAAATTGAAAAATTTCTAAGCCAGTGCTCAGTAAAATCAACCAAGTATGTTTTTCGGTGAAATGATACTGCCTTCGCATTCATAAAATTTTATCTTCATTTAAAGTTCTTGCATCCTCTTCCCCCTTTAAAAAGATACGTAATTGTACTTGGCTTGCTGGTTCTTATGAGGTCATTGTGATATTATAAATACATAATGGGTTTTCCAGAAGAAATAAACAATAGTGCCTGCACAACTCAAGCCTTCACAAACCATCAGTAACTAATAATAATTAGGGAGATAACAGTTACTGGGTCACAAACCAGACTCCACACAATGAATGATTAAACAGGCTACTGCCTGCCTCAATAAACTTCATCATCACGGGTGCTGATAATATCCATACTCAACAGTGGTCTTATTTGAGATAAGTAATGCTAGGGTAGTTCAGGAGTGAATTAAAAAAAGTGCATTATTTAAATATTCTTATCTCCTAAATTCCCATTAAAATACATGGAATTTCTAAAATTCCTAAGAATTCCTTTTTCCCGCGCACGATATGCAACAACAATAGATTAAAATACGCGGTAAAATAGAATAGGTGTTTACACCCCCTGCCACACGCCGAAAGGCGGCTTGCAGGGTACTTATGTAGATGTAGATGTAAGATTTAAACTTCTATCGCCCTATATTAGTCTCTTCACAAACTTGCGCAACATCCAAGTTTACACCTATAAACCAGATACCCAGTTTATACCTATAAAGTGGCTACATAACCCCTTACAATTCTTCATTTCTCATAGGTAAATCAAGAACAAATTGAGCAATGATAAATTCAAACAAGCTGATTTATATTATTTTCAAATGAAAGCAATATATAAAATTTTTATAAACAACTTCATTGAATGCCAATTACCTTTGCCAAAAATTACTTCTTCCACAAATGGAGCATTTTCGGGTAACACTCGAAGAGTATGAGCCAACAAGGCAAGGAGATCTGCACATATCCTTGCTTTCCGCCTCTCTAACTGCAGCTGCTTCCTTAAAAATAAAGCAGCCACAGATGAGGAAGGACCAAGTACAATACGAACCGAGTCTAACCACTGTTGAAGAAACACCTCGCCAGAATGAGCTAGATGAGAAACAAGCAGCCACACACATTCTAAAGCCTGCAAGGTTTCTGCACCAAGGTCACCTTCTTCATCATCCGTACAGCTGTCACGGCCAGAGAGAGTACATGAGGAGTTTGCTGATCTTCCACCACTTCTACGCCCAACAAGGAGGTTTGCAGCATACACTAAATTTGGAACTACCTTGGCTTCCACATATACGGTCAACAATTTCTTTTGTAACTCCTTCCTCTTTCCTTCATCTTCTGCAAGTAACTGGGGTGATGCCAAGGGAAGAGCAAGATAACTAGCTACATATTCAACAACACGGGATGAAGCATGAGGGTGACGAAGAGGAGTGGTGTGTACAGCCAAAAAACCAGTTTGTAACAATGATGAGCAATCCCCTGCCATAACTTCCTCCATTGACCTTTGGAGAAAAGCTAACCATTCATCACTCTCAATAGGTTGTGGGTCCTCTATGATTGGTAAAAATGAAGAGGGTTTCACAGCTGGGCATGTTAAAGCATTTCCTGAAGCAGAGCTTGAAGAGGGGAGCCCTATATCTCCTTTGATAGCACCTCTATCAGTATAAGCACTACTTTTCTGATCAGATTTTAAACCATGGCAATCACCACCTACCTGGTTCATAGTTTTTGAATTTATATCACTGTTTTCCTTATCGTTTTCAACAAATCTAACCTGACAATTGGTTTTCTTTAGAGCATCTGCACTATGTCGAACACTGCTTTTAGCTTCTATCACATTATCAGATTTCACACCTCCTCCTTTCTTAGGAGTGTCTGATAAATTGAGAGGCTGAGTTCTCATATCCTTAAGACTGGAAGTAGTCTGTTTTGCATTAATTTTTCCCTGTTTGGTACCAGCTTTATCACTGAACATTTTCAGCATTTCAATTTTCTTCACAGCCTCTACCAAAGAACTGAAAAACAACCAATATTAGAAGATGTGGCTTCTTGGGGCGTCATTGTGTGATGAAAAACTTAATTTCCAAAGATAATTTTTTTGTGACTGGTTTGGTAATTTATGTTCCTGATTCTCTAAAGATGTAATGTAAATCACAACACCAGTCGTGATTAAATTATCAGTGGAAATAATAAAGTTTTTCATGATAAACTGAAAAACAGGGGGTCAGTCAGCCTGTTCAAATTACTCAACTAAAATTTAATGAAAAACTATGCTGAGAAATTAATTTTTAAGTAAAATAGAGTTAAGATAATGGCACGAATAAAATTGGAGACATGAATGTTCCACATCACAGGTAATTTCAAAATATTAATTTAATGTGCATGCATGCATAATATGCATCAATTAAATAAAATTTTCTCTTAAAATGTCTTCATTAGAAAACATCTTCATATCTTCACACATTATGCGCATACTTAGGCTGATCAGCTTGCAATTTCTTAAGTCCTTCCTTCTGTTTTTCCTTTTCAAGTTCTTGTGACGTTGTCAATCGGTGAGTCAAGGGAACACCAGAAATAGGTGCTAAAATATAAATACAGTATAAAATAAAAAATAATTCCTTTAAGAGCTTCATTTATCATCATCATGCTTCCATACATACACAATAGAATCAAACATTACTTCATAACATTATTTATGAAGAAGAATCTATAGAGTAGTTACTATAAAAATCTTCATACTAAAGATTATTTACATAAAAAATATCTCTTGTTATACAAACCTACAGTTTGGTAATATATGATCAATTACCCTAAAACAGTGAACATTAAAAAATCTATCCATAAAATTTAGCAATCTTAAGGTAAAAAGAAGGAACAAAATTTTGTTCAAAAAGATCTAGTTTCTGACATCGAAGTATTAAATCAACATATAATTTGTCAAAGAGATGATATTTTTCTTTGTGATATTTTTCATTGAAAGAAAACAGAAATCTCAAATAACATATTAGAGGTATAAAAGCAAAATTTATGCCAATAGACAATATAGCAGGAATGAATCGAAAGCTTTTATAGATGTAAAAAAAGGTCTGACTGGGCTTGGACCTAAGTCTACCTCGATGAGGCCATGTGCGCAGACTATGTTGCTGTGTGCACCCATGCCTACAAATCCATTAATAGTGTGATTAGATAACTCAATGGCTATGGCAATCAACCAGCAATAGGGAGATATAGGCTAGAGACCCAATCCTCTCAGAATTTTATTTAGTCTGTTAAATCCTTGAATTTTAATAATATAGTAAAAGAAGCATAAACAAAAGACAAAGATATTTTACTTTTTTAATCCGAAAAAAAGTCTCACTTAGTTCATAAATTTGTAAAAAATGTATTTCATAAGTGAACTTAAATGAAGTTAATATACAAATAACACACTCTACTCTATTTTGAAATTGCCTCTGGTAAAAATAACTCTTTTTATAATTCATACTTCCGAGATAAATTTGAAAGCTAAAGATATTCACACAATGATATGCAGCAAGTTTACTTAGTGTAAAATTCATACTCACTATTCATTTAAAAATATTTAAACAAGACACTATCATTACTAAAAATGATATTTTTTTCTAAAGAGTACTCATGAGTACATTGCCATCCAATAAACTCATCTGACATCACTTTTTGGTGTTATTTCATTTGAGTACCCTAATAAATAAATAAATAAATAACTAAGCTGAATGAATGACGATATAAAGGATAGATTAGTAAAATAAAAGATTAAAAAACAGTACTATATTGACTTACTTTTTTCACTCTCTGCAATGACCACTCGACCCTTAACAAAAGGATGGTCAAGTAATTCAGGCCACGTTAACCTTTTGCATGGATCTTTCTGAAGTAGACCCTATAAAGAGAGAGTTATTTTGTTACACAATTTTAAATATTTTATACTTAAATTTAATAGACTATGATATATATATATATATATATATATTGACAAAGGATAATGTGTTAGCTATTTCTTAGGATTTAATATCACAGACTGTTATCATAATGTAATGGAAAGAGATAAAAATGTATGCAATGCTGAGAGAAATCTTCATGCATTATGAGTTAAAATTCAAATCATAAGAGTTACATGACAGATTAATTGTTGCCATAATATCATACTTCATTCCATATTAACTTACCTGCAAAAAGTCTTTACATGGGTCAGAAATGAATTCTGGCCAGTGAACTGCTCCATGGCGGACTAAACGAACCAGATGCAGGATTGAAGTGGTACAAAATGGTGGAGATCCCACAAGCAGCTCATAAACAATGCAACCCAGTGACCTATAGAGATGCAAATAAATGTACATATGTAATTTTAATACGTACTACTTTATAACTAAAATAATTAATTTAAGTCCAAGTACATAAAGAAAGACAATGAGTTTCTGGATGCACTATGCAAAGAATTATTACAATAACATTGACTACAATCAAAATTTTCAAATATCCAAATTAAGTTGAGAATATTATCAAAAGCCTTAAACTGTTCCCTTATCGCCCAAATTATTCCAATAATGTGAGGAAAGTAATCTATGAAATTAACATCAATAAAGTTATTCAGTATTCTGTATTTCTTTCTATTGAGTTATTTTTTTCATACAAGAACAAAGATATTAGAAAAATGTCTTTAATTTTTTAACATTTGATAAAAATTATAATTCACTAAGAATGGAAAACCATGACTCTCCACAAATAAAAAAAACATGAATGCAAACCAAAGCAGAAGGTAACACAAATAAAGAACTAGATATTTTACCATAAGTCGGCATTATGATCATAAGGTCTTTCTTCGATCAGCTCTGGAGCCATGTACAGTGGAGTTCCTTTAATTGAGGTAAGAACATGGGTGCCCGTTGTCATACTTCTAGCAAATCCGAAATCGCAAAGTTTTGCTGCACCATCCTCAGAATCTAAAAGGACATTCTGGGGCTTCAAATCCCTTTTCAAGGTGCGAGGGAAAGTATTGCATTAGAAAAATAATTATTCACTGAGAGTACTCAAGAAACATTCAAAAGATAACTCATACCTGTGTAACACTCTGTGAGAATGAAGGTAATATAGCGCAGAAACTAAATCGCAAGCGATTTCCCGCACACGAATTTCAGGCAAGTTACCTTCGTGACCTAATATTGTATAAAGTTCCTTCTTTGCAAATTCCGTAACAACAACTATCTGTTGAAATATTCACATAAAAATACCATTAAAAGAAAAAATACGCAACCGATCAGATGATAAGGATAATACAAACCTCATTTTCTGTTTCAAATGAATCTAACATCTGTATTATGTTAGGGTGGTGTAAATGCTGTTGTATCTCGCATTCTTGTCTTAAACTTCGAAGTTCCTTCTCTGATCTTCCTCGCTGATAATAAACAAATTATCAGAAATATAAATACTATTCCAACATTTACAAACACTAAAGACTAAAGAGCCAAAATTAAATTCAAGACAAAGCGAAAACCAATAAACCATACCTTGTTTATAACTTTAAAAGCAACAATTCGAGACGTATTCTTTTCTTCGGCTTTGAATACTCTACCAAAGGAACCCTCGCCCACTAAACCAATAACTTTATATTTTTCCATTGATAAAGATTAAATAATGAATCTAAAATATACTTTATTCCTTCATTTTAGTGGAAGACACATTTCTGGAAGAGTTGAAATGTATACCTCACATTGATGTCACTTATTTTAACTCACTTGTTTCCTGGTTTTATGAGTAACCAATAGAGACAAGCATCTCCTTCCAACCGCCAATTCGAACGAGTAAACTTTAAAATAGTCTAAAATGCTTAGAAATTTTACAGTAAGGTATTATCTAACCAAACTGCCACTAATTATTTATAAAATTTTAGTACTTTTAGAATTTAAAATGGTGTGACCGAAATCTTTCTCGACGTAGTTATCTAATAAACTTAAACGGAAATGTTACTGAATTTGAGCGAATAATTATTTATATATATCCACTCTTACTTACATCACATCAATAGTCTCCTTTCTTTCTCCCATACATGTTCATTTTCGCCAAATTATAAATAAAGATAAGTACTGTTATGTGTGATATCACTCACACAAAATCAAAATTTATGCTTCAGATAGTTATTCCAATTTGAATATCTTTTATCAGAATCATAAATATATAGCAGAAATGAATTTAAATTTTCAGAATTGTTCCACGAGCATGGTTGATAATATATGTGTATGAGAATTGAATGTGAGACTGAATGAAAGTGAAAATCAAGTCATACACGTTGCCCCGTTGGAGGAGTGGCTAGCGAAATTTTCGTCTCCCAGTGTGTATGTTTGTAAGTATCCATTGTTAAGTTTAGAACCACACTGCCATTATCTAGTTAGTAGATATTAGTGCAGTAATTGGTAAATAAAGAAACAGGAATTTTTATGAAAAATCAATAATATCCAATGAGTAATTCAACCAATTTATTATATAGACCTTCGTAAGAAATTCCAAATAATACAAAACATTTATAATTAACAGATAAAGGATTCAATCATTCCTTTTGTGCTTTTTCTTCTTCTTTTTGTGTTTTGTGCTACTTTCATTTTCTGAATTACTATCATGATGGTGCCTTTTCTTCTTATGGTGTTTCCTTTCTTTCTCTTGTTTCCTATCTCTGAGTGTGCTTTCCTTTTCTGATTCATGTTCATCAGCATATTCTTCCTTTATCCTGGGCCTGTCACAGTTCCAGTCTTCAAAGTCTTGATTCTTTGGTGGTTTTTCCTCATTACAACCATAATATCTTTCATCTTTATAATCTCTCCTTCTTTTTCTATCATACCATTCCTTACGTCGGGGATCATAGTCAGCATTTCGAGAAGATTCATATTCTCTATACCTAGAAGTTTCATGGTCTTTCTTTCTTGAAGGTTGGTTATCCCAATATCTAGAAGTTTCATAGTTTCTATGATATTTTCCTTCTTCTCGTGAATCAGAGGACCAGCTGCTACTTCCCTTCCTCATTTCATCTTTCCAGTCAAGATCTGGGCGTGAAAAACCTCTTCTTCTACCCCTATATTGCCCACTGTCCCAGCTGCTTTCAGGACCCACAAAAGACTCTTTATAAGGTGTATCTTCTTTTGAAGTATCTATATTTCGATAATCTCTTGAAATAATGCTACCACATTCTTCCTCAGTCTCAGTTTTCTTGATCTCTCCTTCTTCAGAAACACTACCAGGAACAAAATTTTCTGATTTGTCTTCCTCCAAGTTATTCTCAGCTTTCAACCACTCCACATAAACTTCCATCTGGTTCAGAATTACTTCCCGGATGATCTAGAAATGCACAAAATTCATAGCAAACAAAGTCATCTTTGAAGCATTAAAATAATAAAAAGTTTTTTTAGGGAAAATTTTCCACTTGCATAATATAGATAATAATTACAGAAGAAATCTTAAGTAAAATGAAATAAATGTAGGAGATACACAATAAATATTTCATAGCGTAAATAAATTATAACTTATAAAAAGTAAAATAAAGAAGAAAATAATATCAATGAACACACAATAATATTGATAAAATGATATATAGTATTATGAGGATTAACAAATGAAAATGTAAAACTTATTTTCAAAAACCTTGATAACATTAAATATGTTGAATTAAATAATGATGATATAAATATATAAATTTTACTATAGAAATTTTTAAGGTATATTTCTTACATTATTAACTTTGAATGATACAAGTTATTAAGTTGGCATTAAGTTGCCAATAAACAGAACTAACTCACACCTAAATCTGACAACAGTCAAAATCAATTTGTGATAAATATTTACCTCAGTATGGGTTTTTCTGTTGATGTGTACCTTCTTTCCTTCCTTCCTACGTTTTGCATCTCTCTCTTCAATTAACTTTTCCAGAGGAGTTTTTTCCTTCTTTTCATCTTTCTTATTCTTGTAACTGAAAAAAATTCATTAAAGAATACGAATTGAAATAAAACATATTTCAATACCATAATGACTACAACATCTCCAAGCTATTGCACAAACTCACTTAATCTCTAAATCCTGTTCATTTAACGGAATGTCTTTCCCTTCTCCAGGACTAACAGTGTTTGCAATGATGTAAGAATGCAAAGCAGACCTCTCATCAGACGTTAAGGTAGACATTAATCGATCTGAAGACCATGGAACTTCTCTATCATCCACCGCTCCATGATATCCTACAGAAAGAGATAAGAAAATTTTATGGAAGCTTAGAATTAAAATAAAACATATAATAATTTGCATATGAACTATCCTTCTAAGCTCAAAAATAAATGTAAAAAGAAAACTATGCCAAACATAAACTATACTTAAAATAATGTGATGATCTCAAAATGAATGATTATATCTAAATAATTATAGACTAGAGAAAAACAACTTAGGAATAAGTATAGTTTAAATCTAATTAAGTTAACTTAAAGATAACATAATTTTAAAATAGAATTATTCTCAAAGGATATGAAAGGAACAATCTTGAGCCGATCTAAGGCCAAATGATTTACTCACGGGGGAATTGCTGAAAATCAAAAGAATCAAATTTGTGGGTAAACGAGCAAAACTTAGAAAATTCAGTAGAATCTCTGTAATTCAAAACATTAAAAGAAAAATACAAATTGACATTACCTATAAGCATGCTTGGTTTGTTCTCCTTGGCTTGTTTTAATATACAGGCTTGAAGTTTCCTATCGACTAGAAAATAAAAGATAATTTATTAGCGTTCCATTAATTCGATAAAATTTTAGGGAGAGGACTTCATCTCAAAACATGTATGGTTGAAACAAATATGGCATGATTCACATACTGATACGTTCAAAGAATTTCCTATCACTTACTCTTTAATACCGAAGAGGACGATGGGTCTGCAGATACTGGAGGAAACTCCTTATCTTCGATATGATACCCTTCTTTTCTCATTTTACACCTCTCTAAGTGCTCTTCTAATTTGGCTTTAGGAATAACATGACCCTCATCGAGAGGACATACAACCACTTCCTGGAAATAGTAAACCGCATCAGTATTAGGATTATTATTAACGCACAAAATCCAACGTATTAGGCTAAAATTGTCTTCCACCTTTCCAGTGTCCAACGATTTCGGTTCCCATTTCAATTCCGCAGTAATACCAGTAATTTTCTTACGCGCATCGTTGATAAAGTCTCTCAGTTCTCGTAACTGAAACTCTCGTGCGCTTATATTGACACTCATAATAAGATATTTCAGATCTAACGAACATTAATATTTTAAAGTCATTCACCGATCTCATATGACAAGCATACGCATTTACTAATACCAATACTTCTTACCACGCAGCGCTGGATGCTGTGAGCCTCTACAGTAGATAGCCAGAACTAAGTGTATGGAATTATTCAAAAATGGAACCCGCGTAAAATAGTTCACAAATTTTAATTTAAGTCTTTAAACAATAAATAGATACGATCGAGAAAATAGTAGCAATAGGATAGCTGTAATTTTTTAGAATGTTACCAAAAATAGTAACGAAATTCGTAAATTTTTGATAACAGATATATTTCATTGATTGAACAACACTTCCAGCAATGAGTGTAAATATCGAATTGAGTTTATGAAAGCTGTTATGATATTCTTCTAAAGGGAAGAGATATTCATTAACCTATTACATTAAAGACTTTGAACTTCAAATATTTCCGGTTCACCGAATAAAATCAAGGAAAATACATCCATTGCGTTTACGTCCAATGATAGTCCTCTTCTGCCCCAAGAGCGGACTGCTTCAACAGAGCGCGCTCAGTCTTCGGTCAACCATTGGATACGAAAGACCATTCTATCTTACTCCGGCGCAACTTTGGTGTACGCATTGGAAGTGTCACAATTTTTTTCGTGATTTTCAATAATAATAAGTGAACGATACTTTCGAAAGATTTCAAGCAATTTTCATCTTTGAGATTCTAGTATGTAAGATATTATATACGGAATCTGCATGGATTAAAAATACCAGATAATTGGATACTTAGCCGTGCTGAAAACCAAGAGAAACGGACGGATTTTTGGTAAGTGATACTTAAAAGATATATTTAGACAGTAGAACGTTTGCGAATTTGTTTATATGAGAGGAGAGTATTTGCCGGTGAAATTGTCAACTCGAAAACTTCTAAAATATGTAAATATGAATTGTATGCTTCGAGCTCCATAGATTGTAGTTTGGTGAATTTTATCCAAAACTGTTCGAATATTTTTCCTCGAAGGATTTTTGTAATTTTCGTTCAAGTATTTTCCTCTCAGATGGTTTATCTAGATGGTGCATCATTTGATTTTAGACTGACTTATTTTTGAAGGATTTGGGAATCGGAGCTACCCTAAATATTTTCTATGAATGATATATATTCGAAATTTATAAATTTTACAAGTCATGGACTATGATATGGAATTTTTAATTATCAAGCTTCTCGCGATTGGTTTTGACTCAATTTCCTTTCCAAAAGCCTAAGTTTTTTCGTGACTTTAAATGAATATTCAATTTTGGTCATTAATCATCCTATCAGGCAAACACCAGAATGAAGAATCTCGTTAGTTATGGCACAGCCTTATGAAAAAACAGAAAACTGCGCCTCTTTTGTAATTTACAGCCGATTTTCCGTCTTACTTCGGCAGGGTAACCGAAGGCTACAATTTAGCTCACCAGTTTCCAGGAATGAATCTCAACGCAATAATAATTAACGCATAAGCTCGGAAAAAGAACTTTCGATACGTTATTACGAAACTGAGTTACTTCGACCACCTGAAAGGGACGGTTTCTTCATTTCCTTCCAATAACAGCGGTAGGCATATATATCGAGCGGTTAAATGTGTTCCTCGAACAACCGGCAGTAACGCCAATAAATTAACGTGGATGTATTCCTCAATGTCCTTGCCGATATCAATCCATAAACTATCGTGAATAATCTAAAAAGTAGCGATGATATTATCCATGAATATTTCTCAATATTGTAATATTAAAAGATCAATCAAAAAGCTGAAGAATTTCCATTTCTCAATGAAAAACATCGTATTCGGAGGTTATAAATTAAGGTTGTTCCCAGAGAAGGAAGAGTTATAGAAAAAAACCAGAAGAAAAAAAATGCGGAGAAAATATATTACTTGAGAAATTAGTAGGTTAAGCAGTTACGAAGGAGTAAATTAGGCCGAGAGTGAAAACTAATCAAAGGTAATAATCCTGTGCTGCGGAGTTCAATTAAGGATTTATGGTGGCTATTGTAAGACGCAATTGCAGTCATAAACGTCCGCACGTTTCTCCAATAGAAGCGGGAGACCGAAAAATGGTTTGATAGCAACTACAATTACCTACACAGATACTGAAAACCAGAAATATATATCTAAGTTAAATCCAATTATATATTGGTTGTATCTTGTGATTTCATTAAGGGAAAAATAAGTGAACAAGGCTACCAATTATTCGTAAGTCTGAACCTATCTTTGTTCTTCATAATGTTTCCTCACAATGGTTGAACATCTTTAATCCGTTACGGATAAAGTTTACGAATAGACTTGAGCAAACAAACAATTTAATTGTAGCTCTGTTAATATCAGAAAAAATCATAGGAGAAGATAATTACGATGAAGAAAGATAACTCTCTTTCGTCAGGTATACGTTGAGTTCCAAATTTCTAGGATAATTTACTTTGTTACCTTTACCCTCATATATACCCTTGAGAAAACTGATGATATCTCTTCACGTTCATAGCACACCATCTAGTTCCACCCGAAACTTTGAAAGGGTAATCGTGAAAGGTGGAACTAGTTTGATGACACCGCCACTGAACCTTCCGAAGTCTCCACCCACGGGCGAGACAGTTTCCTACGATTGTTTTCCACTCGGGTACCGTTCCATTACGCTTCCTCCCGGTCGCATCCCAAGAGCAGTTCGTCCGGGAGTCATACGCCATCGGAATTAATCACAGAGCGGGCTTTTTCATTGTACGAGTCGGAAGTCAGCGGAGCGCGACCAAAAGGGTCTGCAGGAGGGACTCCTTTTATCACAGAAAAAGAATCATCAACGGCGCTTTTCACACGCCGACTCAGTCCCGAAAAATGCGTTCTCCGAGGGCAACCGTGAGAGTGGAGGAAGCACGCGGGTCACCAATGTGGTGTTAACGACTGCTGGTGTCCAAGTCAGCCCAACAGGTTCGGAGGGAACTCGTTAAACGGCTATTTCCAAAAATAAAGCGCACGCGAGGTTTGGCGAAGCCATTGATACGTGAGACTTCTGCGGGCGTTTCCGAAGGATCGTGTTACGTACGAGGCCAAGTGCACGGTATCGTCCTGAAGACTTCCGATTTCGTCTGCGGCATTCTTGTACGAGAATTGCCATACTTCCATTCCTAAAGACAAGAATTTCTGAAATCGTTCACGGCAGTGTCTCGAATGGTTGAAGGGCTGAACTCTTTCTTTCCATATTAATAAAATATTTTTTGGATCGAGTTATTCCTGAGGGCATTCTGATAGTTTGCAGTAATACATAATCCACGATAAATGCCATTGAATTGCCAAAATTCGACTCGTTTAACGTTGAGGTGCGTAAGTTCAACGACTTCGATAATGAAGCAAGCTTCGAAAGAATCTTATTAACCATTTAATTTTCATGTTTGAATACTTAATAGCATTTTTTACATTAAAGAATGTTTTATTTATTATTTCAATGGATGAGATTTTCCCAGGAAGCTTTGTATACCGGAAAATGCTGTAAGTTTTCAAGGTCTATGCGTCACATGTGGATCTTCATTTTCATCCGTTCCTCTCCTCAACTACGAGGTTAACATGAAGTATTTGAACTCAAAGTTGAACAAGAGACTCGTTAAGAATTTTTATATAATCATTATAAAAATATTTGTGGTTCTTTTTCAAGAATATTAAGACATGATACATATGTTTAAAAACTGTTGTTGGGTACCATTTTAATAGATTTATAAATGAATATTTTTGTAAAGGAATCGTACAATTTAAGTAATGGAACTTTGATTATTTATTCTCTCTCTCATAAATCTTTCTACTTGGGTGCAAATGGAATGGTTTTATTCTATAGAGAAGGATCATATTCTCCTTATAGCTTAATCGATGGCATGACAATGAAAATAATTATTATAATTCCTTCGAGTTTTAAGCTCTTCACTTTTCTTGTTTCCGGATCATATTTTGAGCCATCAAACTGACTCAAGTGAAAATGATCACTCGCCCTTTGCATCGACCGCTGACGTCAATCCGGACACCTGTTAATCGGATCTTTCTCTCGAACTTTCTGCACTGCGAGGGAAGTACTCATTTGTCGAGGCTTCGCTCAACGGATGGCCACGTACCGCGAAAACCATTTTCACCGGAACCAATATCGAGGTAATAAACTAGAAACCTGAACACGCACCTGAGCTCTTTTTAAGAGGAAACAACATCTTCTTTCTTCAATAAAGAACTATCTATCATCATCAAGAGAGAAAGCTCCTTCGCGAGAAAGCACTTTTTTCTCATCGGCGGACGTTTGACAATGAGCATAAAGACGCATTCTTCTTCCAAAATGAGGCACCCAATTCTTTCATTCCGTCCTCATTCCCAGAAGACACATTCGAAACTTAATCCGCTCTCCGCGGGTGAATAAAAAGCCCGTTTTCGTCGGTAGCCTCACCCAGAGGTCTTCCATGGGCCTTCTCCCACTTCCTCTCAACCTACGACCCCTACATCCTCCCCCAAAAACCCCAACGGCTTCCAACGGACATCCCTCCTCCCCATTCCCATCCCACGCTGCCTTTGTTCCTTCGAAACAATCCCTATATTTTTACCTTGACTCTCTTCGCCTAGCATTCCAAGGCGCCCCTCCAACATGTCGTTTACTTCTGTAGCAGTTTTTTTCCTTTTTGGCGTGGAAAAGTGCTCGAATTCCCTTTGTGTTTGGACGGCTCTTTGCGTGCCCAAGGAGGACTTTTTTTTCTCCCCGGGGTGATTCCAGAGTGGTTGGATAAGAGTTTTTGTTTTCCTCAATTAAGCTAAATAATGAATGTGGAGTAGTTGATGGGTTGAAGAAGTGTCATTAACAGAATGACGTTGTCTCAGAAAGTCAATGATGATGTTTAGAGGTACGTCAAGATGAGCTCAATTGCGGGTTCGGAATAATTTTGGGTTCCCTCTGTCATTCGCGCATGATTTTATTTTTTAATATCTGCTTGTACGACTTTGTAATTGATTGTTTGTGTCGATTATTTTTTGTTTGCTTCTTAATTATCATTTTAGTACTATCGACGATTAACTTAACGACAATTTTATCCTCGCCCAAACTATGTTTAACAATATACATGAGATATTTAATCGCATCTATAAAAAACAAGAAAATAACGATTAGATAGCAAATAAAGTAGACGTTGAATAGACTGACTTTTTGCTAGAATAATCCAGTTGCTACTATGATCCTTGTTATAGTTATAATCGTGCTCTATAATGCATAAGAAAAACCTCGTTCATTGAACTTTTAAGTGACATTTTATCCATTTGAAGCGAAATGTATTATTCTACGGTTTCCGTGAAATTCTCCTTTTCCTCGTATTATTTTCATGTATAGCTAAGTATCTCCTGTGTTTTTCTCAAAGAAGAAACGAATATATGTATAACGAATATATTTATATACAAATATGAAATATATAATTTTTCATCTTTCTCAATATTCTTAATTCTTCTTCCACAAGGTTTCGGTGATATTGGAATTCGATTAAATACAATCGATCTGTAAAGCTGTTTATCATTCAACATTGTTCTTTAACCATAGACTTATTTCACAGTGAGATGTTAGAGAATACAGATGATACGGAAACAACACATAAATCAGTCCTTTAAGAGGAAGATTCCTAACAATAGGAATGGATTTTAGTGAAAGAAAGCACTACTCCGCTGCGGATGTTGGTTAAAATTGTGGACAAATTCAAATCCGTATAAAAAATGGATGAATATCAATCCGAAGCTATTCCATCGTAGCAACGAAAAGTAACTCAATCTCCGTAAAAAGTTCTTTGAAACGTTTCTCAAGTTTAAAATTCACGAGGGCTGCATAATGTGGTACGAGGTTTGGCCGAAGATTATCTCTGGAAGTAGAGGGACAGAATGCTTTGGATGAAAGATGCATTATTCAAGAGAAGGTCACTTCCTCATCCGGGTAATATCTAACTCCTAGAATGTACGAATAGTAACGTTGTTTTGGAAGAAAGCTTTAAAAAGAAAGATAAAAAAGGGGAATCCTACTTCAGTTTTAATCGTAGAGCGACTTTTCGTAGTATTTTCCGAATGTTTCCATTCGAAAGAGTTCCTCCATTTGCATACATTTTCCTGTCGGAAATGGGTGGAAAATTCGAGGCGGAGATCTGAACTGCGATAAGTGGAAAGCATGAGAAGGATATTAAAGCGTGAAAATCAAGACATTATTCTTTTTAATTGAAGAGAGGTCCCTGGATTCGCAAGTGGGCAGCTTTCCTGTCTATTGTGGATCTCGAATTGAATTTCTGATGGAAGTCGAATTACAAGAAGTTGATTACTTTTCACTTAAAATAATACTCAGCAATTTACAGTACTACGAAGGAAAAATATTATAAAATTATTTTGTTTATTCCTTTCGTATAATGGGCAAGGAAAAGTATCTTTTCCTATGCACAGAACACTTCCTTTCACGCATTCAGGTTTCATTCAAGTCCCTTATTGTATTAAGATTATCGAAAAATTTCTTTCATCGTTTATTTACTTTCGACTAAAAGTTTTTTCATTTAATGGTTAGCATCGATAAAAAAGTCATTCTTAAATATTATGCTCTCTGAAAATAGGTTTTTGACATGAACAGCGAAAGCTCTCTCCATTTTTCCCGCTTAACTTTCCCTATACAAATTTAAGAGAAAAATCCAAAATATCTATATTGTTCTTTAATAGAATTTTAGCTCCTCAAATCACTCTTCCCATGATATTATCTCTCGTTTAATTTTGTGAATAAAATCGGGTCATCGTTGTGAATAGAGAACAATCTCTCTTTGTGCGATACTACGTGATTGGGTTCAAATTCTTTCCGACGGAAATTCGTGCAGTCACTTAAGTACATAAACTCGCCTTTCTTCCGCACGGCAATGGGATGATCTGCGGGGCCAATCGTCTCATTAGCAACGAACGGTAAATAAATAACAAACTGAGGTGCCTTGACAACGCGATGGGAATCTAATGTTTGTCCCACCGAGTTTTAGTCATCTTCGCATGTCTAGTGAACAGAGGCATGAGTGAATACACCATCTACATGAATGGAGCACTTCATCTGTTGATCTTGACCTACTTCTTTGGCATAGCGTAGTGAAGGTGATTGTTAGGCGTCATAAAAAGTTCTCGAACGATAATAGACTAGTAGTAGCTATGTGGCGGTTATACACTCTATAAATACATCATAAATTTCGTCATTTGAATATGCATATAGGTCTTATACTTTTTCCAAGCTCTTACTCCTCGGTTTCACTTACTAAGAAATTCAAGCGGAATAAAAGTTAAAACAGGAATAAACTGTATTTTTCCAAATTGAATTCGATATTAAAATTTCTCCACAAGTACAAAAGCGTTTGCAAGTAACAGTATTTCAACTCTAATTCTAAATAGGATAAACTGCGCAAGGATGGACATTTTATTTCACTCGATCATTTTTACATTATATTAAATATATCCACATTCTGAACTAATTTATGGTGACAAAAATTGATATTTACGTTTTTTCTAAGTACTTTTAGAAAGAAGCTAAAAGAATCTTTCTTACTTGTTGGAAAAAGTTCGATTGAATTCAGGAAATTAGATATAAGTATTAAATTATGTTTTCAAAGAAATTAATTCCTATTTCTGATGGAGGTTCCTTTATTATTCAATAATAGTAAATAATGTACTCAATATACCAAATAATGAAAAGAATATTAAATGATTTTTATTGAAATTAAAAAATATTAAATGGTATTTACGTGTGACGTTGATAAGGAGAATCAAAGTCAGGTGAACGCAGATGAAAAGGTGGAAGTTCAATAACCTGCACAACCCATAGGTTAGAAATAATCGAAGGAAATAAAAACATATATCCCTAAAATTTCACATGGATAAAAAATTTTCTCGAGTTTCTAGTCATGGAAAGACAAAATACGTATTGGAATCAAATTCCTCAATCAGTCAACGCTCATCAACGTTCCCTCAGCGTGAGGCGGGAAACATAATTTCAATCGCATCAGTCCATGTATAACGGCAAATGTAGGAAGTGTGAACCTACGAGAAGTCTTTCATTCTGAGAGATTGTATCGCACCTTGAAGTTCTCCTCGTTCGAACACGCGTATACAAATGAATTTATCAGGATCCGTTACTCAAACCCCTTTCCCTCCTGAATGATCTCCAATAAATTCAGAAAATTACCTCCGACCGTTATCTCATCCGCCAGATATTATTAACTGCCGTTATTAAGGACTGAGAATCATAGCTTCGGAAAAATACGAGCCCGTTAAATCTGCTGTCCTTCCACGGGACAACAAAACGCGTTCCCTCCGCCGATCAGCCTCCCTTAAATCGCCTTACGGGAGCCGATTGGGCAGTAACTTAAGTGGGCAAAAAACGATGCCCTGCGGCACTCGCTTTGTTTCGAGAGATTGATGGAAGGTTCCGAAAAGGACTCGTTTCGATTTCAAACGTTTTCGGTCCGAAACTCGCAATTTGGACCGTTTCTCATGCTTTAGATTCGGATGAACCTCATTAAGAATCCGTCTCATGGCTCTATCATACGGAATACTTCAAAAGTCTAAATTATAAAACTACTGGAGGTGAAATCATCCGCCTTTGATCCCTCGCGATCCTTCAGAACTAGAATTGAGTATGTTTTTACCGAAACAGGAATTTCAGCGGATTCCACGAACGCGGTCAGAAGTTGTTTGCCTTTATTTTGACGATTTACCACAAACTATTGAATTAGTTTGCCATTTCTCTAAGCCATGGAAAACATTCAGGAATGTTCTGTCGATAGAACGGAACAGGTCCTCTGATTGGTTTTGAGATACTTGTTAAATGTATTAATCGACTTTAATTGATGACAATAATGCGATATATAAGTACAATACTTACACTTAGAAACTTCCTTTATTAGTTCAATAAGTTGAAGAAATAAAAGCAGAAAACTTGTAAAAATATAGTTTCCAGGAAAGTGAAAAGAAGGAAAAAAAATTAAAAAGATAAGACGGTAACAGTTCTTTAATTTATAAAATAACTGGTCCAGCAGTAAAACAATCCTTGGTATGAATATATTTAGGGATATTAAAAGCTGGATATCTTCTATTCTTACCCAGGCAATCACCTAGGTTATGGAAAGAGAGCAAAGTGACACAATGACTGATGAAATATTTTACCTTCTTTTTCACAACCATCTTGTTGATGTGATTAAACGTCCATTTAAAAAAACTGCGACTGTTCAACGTATCTTTCGTAGTGTAAGTAATGACCAAAACGAAATCCATTATTCAGTAACACACATCCCTCATTACCTCTTTTTTCGCACAGTTTGGAGCAGTTAAAGATACAAGACATAAAAACTTTTCTCAGATTTACTAAAGAAAACACAAAAGGTTACCCTAAAACATGCGAACAGGAACGGAAAAGTAATTACTCAGGATTTCTCTTTATGCTTCATACATATATATTTAGCTTAAAATTTTCACTCATAATATGGAAAAAGAATATTTAACGCTTAATGAGAACATTTATAATATGAAACGTGATGTGACATTCATTGGCATCTAGGTCGCAGTTTAAAGAAAGTATACATCGTTATCTTTGGGAATTTACCGAAATATTTAACGCAGTGATCCCTGTTGGATATAAATGTTATAGAATAAATAAAGAAACAGTTTTCTCTACTATGAAAACAGAGGTTCTAATAGTAAAACCTATTTGTCGAGAATTGGAGATATAACTCAGAGTTCAAATTAATTGAAACTCAGCCGACACGATTAAGGCGTATGAAGTACAATGGTAAAGCGCTGCGTGAAATTATTAATAGCTCTCTGAAATTCCATATCGTGTGTGTCAGTGGGACGAATAGATGGACGCACACACATGACTAATTTCCTTATGGGAGATTTAATTCAATGCGGGGCCGTTACGTCTTTGTTGCTCATGAGAACGATTTGCGGAGGTACAGTTGAACGAGCATAGCCTGAGAATCAATTCTCGTGGTTCCTTTTGGAATCTTAAACTCTCTTCCTCAACAACCCCAACTCCTCAAATGAGTTCAAAAGAAGAACAGAAAATAATTTATATTTCAACAAAGCCTACAAAAACATCCAATTACAGGACAATTATAACATTCAACAGCGAATTAATATCAACATCCATTCACTAACAGGGAAAATCATTTATAATAAACATACTTATTAATAAACATTCATAATAAACATACTTGTTAATAAACATTCATTATAAAACTCAAATAAATAAATTAAAAATGAATAAGTATCTAAAATTAAAAATAAACTATAAAGAATATCCGTCGAAAGATCCGATTTACTGCGTTTTTATTCCTGAGAATAGTAAAATTCCAACTATAGGTGACTCGGACCAGGAATCTTCAGTTTACCAGCTTACTAACCTTTACCATCGATAGATTATAATTAAGGACACAATAATCGCTAAATATTTTGCACACCGATGGTGAAATTCGCAACTCGGCGAACGTCGTGCGAACATAAATCTTGTAAATAGACATTTTGTGTGGTGACATTTCAAACGCTCGGAGAGAACGATCTCAAGTGGAGAATCCGAAATGAGCAGTTATCGTTCCGTTAATGGAGTTGAGGTCACAAAAATTCCGTTCGACATTAAATGAATCGAATTTTAGTGAAGACGATGATTTTCTACAGACTTGGATTTGTCCAAGCGATGGCTGAAAAATCTATTCGTCGGTTTATCAGATAAAAGCTATTTTATATTTCAAAATAATGTTAAACTTTATATACTATGTTCTTCAGTGAAGCTGTTTTTTAAATGGAAAATATTAAACATGAAATCTAAAAATGCGTGAGTCCATATTCCGATGCTTTTCTTACTTTTGTCGCGGATTCGATTCGTCTGTAGGAAATTGTGATAGCAAATGAGATCCTTACAATGCTTATGCCGAAATAAAAGATGAATGGCCATGAAATTTTATTCAAATATAATTTAGTTTATAATTATTAGATTATCAATTTACAAGTACTAATTTTATAATAGAAGCATGTACTCGGTTTTATAAACTCACAGTTTTTTTTCTGTTATATTCTAACAAGTGAGTTCAATACGCTTCCAGTGAAAATTAAGATTACACGATTATTTTTCGTGTTACGAGTATCTTTATCAGCGGTAGAATTGTATGAGTGTGTTATCTTCTAAGAAACTTGTTTCAGTGACTATTTTAAGGCTTGAAATCCTAACGCATATAAATTAATGAATATAAACAAGGGACAATAAGCCCCTCTCATTACGAGAGTTTTTATTCTCGTTGAGGCACTGACAATGGATAACCTTAAAGTCGTAATTACAAGTTACGGACGTTTTAAACGAAAAAAGAGAGAATATCTTAAAGACCGGTTTCAACAATTGGATGTCATCATCGCATTTGATGATAATGACGCGAGATTGCTGAAGTAGGGCGTTGAAATGAATTGTTGTCCGACGCAGGATTTTATTAGCGATATGCACAATGAAGGGTTTAAGTAATGAGGCAGTTTATGCTACAAAATAATAGCTGTATTTTATGCTGATTATAATGGATCTTTGTTATTTTTCTTAAGTTAAACTTAGAGCAAAGTATAACCTAATATGAACCAAATCTATATATCTTTTTCCGAAGATTGAATTTGGAAAATAAGGTAAATAAATTAAAGGACCTGAAACTTTACGTAACTCCCGCGCAAATATTACACTTTTTATATAACTTTTATCATATTATAAAATAACGTAAAAGTTTCATATTCATTAGTCATGCCTCCATTCCACGGAAATCAAAGAATATTATAAACAATCTGCCGCTATCCATATATACTCCATAAGTATAGAAATATCTTTTATGAATGATAATTACAAACATTCCCACTTCTAATATAGGCATTTCATCCTTAGCCAAGGGTAAAATTCTCTCATCTGCTAAACTTATCTATTTCCAAGAGAAGTGTTGTTTTGCCATGTTTTTCCGTCATCCATTATGAATGTGCGTTTCACACCGTTATATCCTACCCATTGGCAGTTCTCCTTCCTGAATGCCTCTAATCGTCGAATCTCTGCAAAGCGATTGCATCTACGTCAATCTCACACTAATCGAGTTCTCTTTAAGTTCTCATCTCCCTTCCTTCTTCGTACTTTTTATCCTTTCGAAGGACCTCATTTTCTCTAATCTTTTCATCGCTAAATCGAAGTTCAATCTCTGTGATTGAACTTCGTTTAAATGATTTGAACCATTCACTGCCCGTAAATTACTTAGCATGGTGTGGTTATCGGTTTGAATTTTATCTCCTTTATTCTCTTTTATCGATAGTTACAAGTAATGAAGATTCATCTGAAAGTTTAGGGATTAATTTTGTGCTTTCTTTCATCTTCTTTCCATAGTTCTTTAACGTGAAAGTTCTCGTTAATGAATTCCTAAATTATCCTGCTAAAAGAAATTAGGAGCTGTGATTTAACGATTAAGCTCTAATCCCTATCATGCTTATTTTTAAGAATTTTTATTCCCTTGTCTTCAAAATATTCCTCCTTCCGTCTACAAAAATACACACTTATTATTGTTACTGAAGAGAATTTGTTGTTCAGTTTCATGGACTCAACTTAATATTTTAATATTCATCATATTAGGGGGTTTCCCTCTCGACTAGGGCGAATGCCAGGCAGTATTACTAAGTTCCCCCTTTAAATGTAGAGCTACCACCTGGCCTGGTGCCTATTTGTAGTTCTGATATACAGTAAATAAAGAAATAAATCATCATTTATTTAAAATTCTAATGCAAAGTTCTCTTCTATTAATTTATAAATACATTATTTAAATGTGAAGAGTTTGTCTCGTGTTTCAATTAACTGAAAAAACCTTTTGCCCTTCCGTTTGACATTAAGAATTAAAATTTGACTTTTATTTTATATATTTAGACTAAAGTTGAGTAATTATTTAAAACATTGTCCATTTCTAAGGGAATATGGTTAATTGCTAGGTTATTTTAATCAAGATATAACCAAGGAAATTCATTCCTACTCCCGTAGCTATCATGCTATCATAGCAAAGAATAGGATCAAGTGATAAATAAATAAAATAATATAATGAGTTATTACGATTTAAATGATAGATAAATATTTATTCTTTAAGTTATAAAATGAGAGTGAGAATCTATTTAGGCATAATTATTGTTCTTGAATTACGTCCGGTTTCTTTTAATAGATACTTGCATCTTAACATATAGATACTCTTTATATTTTGCAAGACATTTTCCATATTAAACAAAGGCTTTTCTTAAAATATTTCTCACCTCTAACTCCACCCATTAGTACCTTCCGGTTTACGACCAAGGATCATTTTTGACTCCTCAGGTTCAATCGCACATTCTCGACCATTAATCTCTGATTCTCACGGACCACTCTTCGGCTCCCAGAAGCTCCTCGGTGGTGTGCGGCGCCGAGCAGAAAGTGCTTCCCCCATCGACCGTTACTCTTCTTTGAGATCAATAAAGAGTCGGAAACCGGATTTCGAATGAGATGTGCAAGTTCACCTTATTACGATTCCTCTGCATCTCTGCCTTTCCGTTACTTCACAAAACCAAGATCGGAGAGCAATAAATATAATACGGAAATCCAAGTCGTGTCCTTACACGCCTTCGATGGATCTATCTCCTGGTTTGCTCCATTTCTAGATTCGTAAATCGTGAGGAATTCATCCTCCGGAGGTGTCATCCATCGCATCTCTTTCCTTTTATCGTAAGACCGAGGTGAAGAACCTGTCGTGCATTTCTCAGATACCATTACTTTAGCCAATTGCGAGGAAAATAAAGCTTATTAGGTAAAATGAGGAATTAAAAATTAACTAGCTTTTTCTTCGCTTTCAGGGACCTTAAGGAATGCACAAATAAATATGCACGATTTCAAAAATTATGAGCGGAATTTAGAAAAAAACTTTCAATCTATTAAATCAATGAAAATTTGAGCACCCAATAAAATAAATTTAAAATTTATTTATTGGATTAAACTTTAATTAATGTATATCTCCATCGACTATCGTCCTGACCAATACTGCTAGAATCAGTTCATAATGTTATCTTATCTCTTTTAATAAACTATTAAACGTACTTATCTGTAATTGCTATAATATTTAAAGCCATTACTCCTATATATTATTATTAGTCATTACTATTGCATTTACAATATAGGACTACAATAACGATTGAAACCTTTTTTGTCTAAACTTAACCAAACAGCTATTTCTATTTATTATTTATTTATAGCTATGTGAAAATCCATTACTAAAAACTGCTTGTGAAAGGCCATGGTCGTTTGTAAAAAGAAATATCTACTCCTTGATTATTTTCATAAATTGCACTTTAATGCATGCTTTGGAGGTCTATTGGTCATTTTCCTTTAAGGATAATTCTTTGCATTGCTATTAGATGTTTGAGCAGGAAGCTTAACCTCGTCTTTTTGACCTTCATTTCAAAGTAGCAACTTATCTGAGTGGGATAATAAATGTGTACATATTCTAAGAGCCTAAGGGTTAAATAGTAGGAAGGCTTTGAAAAAATGCACTTTCCTATGGAAAACAAGTTTACTATCAGATTAAAGTCTCCGTTTTCACTCATCGTTTTGTACCTGGAGTTGGAATTTCTACAGAATTGGAATTTATCATTAGTAATCTACTTATATATTTTAATTTATCTACGATTATAATCTATATATTATTAAGTTTTATTTTGCTCCGTAATCGCCAATCTATGTTTGAATTAAGCATCGCAACGGCATGTCATGCTCATTTCGCTATCTGAAGTATTTATAACTTTTCTAAGAGTGTATGGCTTTGGATTAATTGATCAATTCACTCATTCCGTCTTTTAACTTCTTCACAGTATGGACGATATATTTCATCGTCACTTATATGATGTCATCAACTTTTATCATATGCTTCATTGAGATATGTCATTAATTATTACATTGCAATGCTTTGATAAACCATTTTATACTAAATTTTATTTTTGGTGTAATTATATGATTTTCATTGATCGAATAGTTTAGGATATATCATTTATGAAGTGAATGCAATTTAAATGAACATTAATTACTTCTTTATACAATTGTCTTCAACCACTTTAGAGTCGGAATCAAACGTCCGCTAAAATCCGTATCATCATTTATTTACACAAATTTGCATCTAAATATAAATTCATAAATTACTTGAAATTTCAATAAAAAAGAAGATTTTAATCCAAACTATCTGATAATTCGAAATAATAAATACACGACCTAAAATAATCGAACATCGAGTTTTCTTAAGTAAAAAGACCGTTCTTGATTTATTTAATCACAATTTTTTGATTCTAAATTATATTCAACAATATGTGGATCTCTCTTTGAAGTAAAAGTTGCTTTCTTTCTTTGCATACCCAGCATACACACTGTTAATTCTTTCAGTTTGCCTGTTGTTAGTGATATATGGTCCTAGTTTTCCATTTTATCGAGGCTCAAAAAGTTACCTAAGTTTGTGTTATTTTCCTTGGAGAGTGTTGACAAATAGAGAAGCGGAAGGCCGCCCACTCGCCCGTGTTACACGCGCAATCACACGCACGTGTTCACCAACGAATCCAAACAGATGTCTATTTGTAATGAATTGATATTTTTCGAGGATCGGAGGCAAAAGCTTCGTAATCTTTTGCAACCCATGGCGTCACATGGAAATGGATTAAGCTTCCATTTTTATAGGTCCGATGTAAAAGAGGAATGCCCGGACCTCCGGGTGCGTTCTCCCAACGAGAAATCACCTCCCACGCACTCCTCACGACTTTAACGACCCGATTTCAATTGCTCGAAAGGTTTGTGGTGGCTATAGGACAAACAAGAAACTCTTTTATGCATTTTTTCATATTTAGAATCTCTGTTATCTAATTTCTAAATGCGATACGATTTACGTTTGAGTTCCATTGAAAGGTATTTGTTAAAGATATATATATATATGATAATTCAGGGAAAAAGGGAATTTTTATGCAATAGCTAAAGATTAAGAAGTCTTACCCTTTTTAATAGATTAAATATTTATATTATATAAATTATCTGTTGGGAAATTAAATCTTGAAAACTAAATGGAACAAAGAACCGATATTCATCTCCTTTCCAATAAAGGTACTACTGTGACATATCATGAAGGAAAATTTGAAAAGTATGAATTTAAAACAAGAATTAAAAATCACGAATTCAACGCTTTAATTTCAGTGTAACTAAGAAAATATGAATTTCAAGGTTTACTTACATCAGTTATTCAAAAAGAGGAAAATAATCGAAAAAATGCGATAAAAATTCTAGTGAACCTATACTTATTTTTTTAACAATATATGTATTTAATGATGAGCATTTTCTTTGAATTATGGATGTGAAGTTTTATTCAAAAATCTTTTTGTTTTACTCTCATGCTACGAGTTTAAAACTTATATCATTTATGGCTCGTAATATAATTGGACTCGTTTATCCAATCATCAAAAACATCCGATGAAGTCTGGAAAAAGCAGATATTCTCTAAGGCACATGCATACATGTATGAAATTTGTCGAAGCGGACCTTTTCAGTCGATCATACAAGACTATCCCAAACGAATAAAATGACAGCTAAAAACTCAAGTTATATGTATCTCACGTCATTGATGACACAAAATTGGAATTCCATTTCGCCTTGAATATTAAAGGCTCGTACGCGACATTGAATTGCACCAGGTAATTGTATGATTTCAAAGCCTTCTTCTCGAGAGATGGGGATCACGTAATGGCAAAAATGTAGGTAAAAAATTATCCTTCGTTTAAGGTATTGTTCTCGGAGTGTTGCGAATTGAGCTCGAATTGCAAAAAGTACTTTTAGTTGGTGTTTTTTTTCCGAACTCCCAACGAGTTTCTTTCGTTCGCTTTTTGTTATGTGAATCAAACTTTGAGGAGACTTTCTATAATTCTCACTAATTCATAGCAAAACTAATTCTATGTTTACATTAATACTATACAGACGATTGATTTAATTTTAAGTATATTAAAATCTTAGCAATCCGGTATCGTATACATGAAAAGTCTTAAAGGAAATAATATAATGGGAGAAGTCCATTAAAACTTCTTTAAGATCTTCTCTTTGTGGGATCGAAAGAAACAAAAAGTAGAAAAAGCATTTTGAAATCGATTATTTCTTCCTTCGAATCTACAAATAAATCTATTTTAAATTGAGCCTTAGTTACTTCCGTAGTTTAACTTACCAATATATTCACTAAATAACTTAGTGCTGAACTTTCTTTTAAGGAGTGCATTTCATCCGTAGGATCCCACAGATTTGGCGTAATCACATCGTGGGTCCTGTGTCGCAATGGGATGCGAAACTGATGTATGAAGAGAAGGGAAAGTTCAGCGTTAGAAACCCGATCACGTCTTAAATTTAAAATGAATGGGGAATTGGATTAAAATCTAGATGTTAATCTTCGTAGTTCTATAAACGTCGTTTCGAAACCGTTCTTTCCCTCATTCACTTCTCTTTGAAGATGATTAAATTTTACGACCCTATTCTAAAGTGTATCATTAAAAGGATTTTCTCAAATGAATTCTCAGGATGTCCGGCAACTACTATACAATGTCGAATAATTAAAACTGAATAGGCCGAACGATTTTCATTCTTGTGAAGTCATTAGCCTTTTAGTCTTTCTTTGTTAGCTATGCTATTCTTTTGCAAGAATGAGTTGCTCTTAAGTATATTGTAATTTTACTTTATTCATGTCCAATAATCATGTAACTATCCTACTTTACTGAAATCGTAATATACGAAGATTTAAGAAGAAAACGTAAGTATTAATAAAATTTATGAGATAGAGAACAATTATGAAAATATGCATGGAAGACTGCAAACAATATGGAGGAATAATTTTATCTAGAATTTTTTAAATATTTCAACCGTAGATGGATCAGGGCTATTCAAATATAACTCTAATACAAGAAATATTTAAAATTTATGTTTCAGACTACAATTTTCCGCAAGTGGAAACACTTTTCTATTCAATGATTATGAGCAATGATCTTGTATAGGAAATCTTTTCTTTGGGATTTCATCAAAGAAGATAACGTACTCAATCTCTTTGCACTCTTCTTTGTATTTCCTTTTCCAAGGTTATTTCCTCTCTATTAATAGCGACATAATTGATCACTTTCAAGCTTAGAGAGATTTACGTTTCTTACATTTTTTATACAAGTTTGTTACTATTTCCCTCTCTTTATTAAGATATATCCGTAAAAACAGATCCATTTTATCGTTTATTTGAAAGTTCATTATTAAAAAGAGCCTAACGAATTGATTATCCAAACGTGGAAAACAGCCATTATGTTGATCTCTAAGAAGTGGGCTTTTGGAACAAATCGACGCCACTTTTGAAGAATTAATAAGAAACGAGTGCATCCGGGACTCAGTTGTCTGTGAATCGCTCTCCGCAACCATCCGGAAACGATGAGCTAAACGCTAAGAGCTCCTTTCATTGAAATTAATCTCTATAAAAGTAAAAAAAAAATCCTTTTGGAATCCACAACAGTAAGGTTTTGTATATTAGTAATTTTGTTTATTGAATAAAGAGCTAGATTTCTGCCAAGTTTTTAGGTTTCATGTCAGATTAAGATTATAATTCAATGTTCCAAATGAAGACTATCTATAAAAAACTAATTACTTTCATAAAAATGATTTTCTCATTTTACATCGTATTAAAATATTCATAATTAAATCGTATTGTTTATTACTCTAATATCAATTCACTGAAATATATGTAATTTTCCTTTGAGAAAATAAATCTATTTAAGGAATGCGGCACTTTTCAATTCTTTCGATGCAAGTTTACTTTTATGGCAATTGAAAACTATTTGCTTAGGTTTCTGGGCAATTTCTCTTATACATACAAATAAATGTGTTGTTGATATTGGGAAACGCTATCGGTAAATATCAATAGATATTATATTGAGCCATCTACAGTTGCGAGTCTAAAAGGCGGAGAACCTTCGATAAAGGTCTCAAACTATAGAATAATAAACATTGGAAACAAATCCATTTGTATAAAGAAAAAGTATTTTGAATCCCTTCACACCAAAATAAATATATATCCTACACATTGGAATTTCTTACGTATCAGTGGAGGAATGAACGCTTTTAGATTTACGATTTAACCATCGAAAATTCCAAATGCGAAGGAAGCACAAAGGAAGTTCGCTGAGCGCTGTGGATGTTTCGTAGACAAAAGGCATTTTTCTCTGGAAGGTGCTAAAAACACTTAGAGAGTAAATGAAAATCAGATCACAGCTAATGACGTCATTCGGAAAAACTGTTTATCGATACTTTGCTTTTGCTCTCGCAAATCGTAAGAAACAACTGAATTATTAATTTACATATCATAATAAACACTTTACGAATGTATTTATGAAGAAACAACTGTTAATGGAAATGTTTTTTATCAAAAGATCTCAGAATATGACGACCGATTTAACAAGTACGGTCCATTGATATACGTGTACACAGACAACTGTATCATTCCACTGAGTGCGTATAAAATAATTCTGTGCGAAAAATACAACCCTGTCTACGTATAATTTTATTGATGATGGAGTCCCACGAAACTACGTCTTCCATTTTGAAATTTAAGATGAACTGTAGATGAACCTAAAATCAATTCATATATTGAAATAATACCCATAAATTTCCTGGGAATGGGAAGTTTAGAAGCTAAATATAACTAATCCTGTGATCAATCCGCTCACTATGTCAATAGCGACGGTATTATATTCTTTATATCGGTCCGAAAATGAAAATAAAATGTTTTAAGTGTTCTCTTTTAGCTCAAGGAATGAATTTATCAGCCGACTAAGGATTTTGGAGTTAAATTTAGGCACTTCCAAATAGCAGTCTTCCGGTTTCACATCTGCTTGAATGATAAATGCGCCCTTAAGATGAAAATAAACCTTCCCCACAGTTCTTCTGGGCTCTTCAAAAGTTTCTTAGATATAATTCCATATACTATACATACACATTCTATATACTATAGAATACAAGTGTACATAATTCTATATACTATAGAATTCTATATACTATAGAATTATGTACACTTGGCTCCTCAACAAAACTAGAGTTTTTATCCGCCCCGATCAGAAATATATGAACTTGTTCTGTTTATATTCCATACGTAATCAAGTCTAGGACTCCAACTCTTATATCATAGATAAGGAAAACAGAGATAGAACGTCCGTTAACATTTACAAAAAAGGATTTTTTGAGACAAATAATTTCAAAGGCCGCTACACTTCGTTTTCCCCGTCACTTAACGGCAACATTAAAACGCCGTTCTCTAGTTATGCTTCGAAAGGCGTTTCCGATTCGAACATGTGTTCGTCATCTGAACATAAAAATCTCTCGGATAAGAGACGGCGTCCAATTAGCCAGCAGTCACAAGTGTTCGTTATATCGCCCACAGCACCCGCATTTCACGCTCAGAGGTTCTTTCCCACGTCAAGTGGTTGACACCGAAACTTCGCTGGTAGCCGAAAGTAAATTACTTTCATCGGAAGAGAAATTTTCGAATGATCGCTGGGCGTTCTCGTACCTCTAATAGGCAGGGTCGACGGAAGGAATGCGCTTTGGGATCCGAGGAACTATATGGGGTAGAAAGGGAAACTGGCTGTGCCATGTGGAGGAAAGGAAAAAGTTAATAATAGATTAGGATTTTCTAAAACCTCACTAAATTCTCACGCCTTAACTAGTGTTTCACACGCGATCAAACTTTCTCTGGTTGGTATCCACATAATTTTTCTGTTTTATTGCTCTTTATAGCCTTTTAAAATATAACAGTATATATGAAAGTGCCTCCAAAGATGACCATTGGATCAGATGCAGATTCAGTCAATGGAGCACTTTCTGCTCGTCCTCGTTTTGATTCCGGGAATCGAACCTGAAATCATTTATGCCGAAGGCATGACCATATGCTGACCGAAAGGCTGCTTTTGTCTGTAAGAGAACAGTATTTAAAGGCTCTGTGAAGTGCCTTAAGGATTAAGGATGTGAAGAAATTATCACCTTCTTACAGATGATAAGACTTATGATTATATTTATAGCACAAAAGAGAAAAAAGCTAAATAAAACATTCTAGGTACACCGAACTACACGTGAACTGACTTTAATAGGAGTGTAACAGAATTTTAATGATAAAAATCAGTTAGCACGCATCAAGAAATGAAATGGTCAAAGTCGGAAATGGAAGTGAGAATTTTTATAAAGTATATTTTTCGAATTCTATAAATATATATTTCACACCTTGCCCTACCCCGTATTTGGATTTGAATGATTAACGGAAGTCCTCCTAATTGAATTCATTTAGGTAAAACGTACGATTGGGAGTTCTAAACGAACGTTTACCTTTGAAGTTCTTCCATATCCCAAATAGGCGCCACGTAGTCGATGGTGGCGCCTCCTGTCCTTGGGATCACTACAGCTGGTCCATCCCACAAGTGCTTCATTACTCGCCGATGACCTTGGATAACTCGAATCTACGTACTCGTCCGTGTTTGTGGGCGTGCCACCCAATTTCGCTCTCACGAAATCTTGGTCCGGTGTCACTTCTGCGGGATTTATGAGGGCTCCGAGTTGTCGATAACTCTTTCTCGGATTTCCCGTAAATTCTATTCACAGTGTGTTCATTCACGCTCTCTACACCCACCAATTCCATTTCCCTTAACATTGCCGTGTGTCTGTAATTACGTAGGCAAAGGAAGGCCTTCTAAAGACTCCACCCATTCGCTAATCGCCCATAAACGTGAAAGATGCGGTTTGCATGCAAACTTCATTCATCCTCAATAGGTTTCGGTAACTTAAATTACGTTTTGAAAACATACATGACCTCTACTTGTTTAGCTGATAGTTTTGAGTGCCATTTCTAAAAGAGAAGAAGATAATGTTTAGAGTTTATCTCGCATGAAATAGAAACACCCGCTCTGCTGTGAAAAAATACGCGACCGGTTTCGAAGTACTACGCTGCGAAGATGAACCGGTCGTGATTTTTCTCCTTCTGAGAATGTTTGATCGTTTTTGGTTTTCCACGTGTTTTGTGAGCTATATTAAGCTACAAAAAAGATATCAACAAAAAGGTGTATCATCATTCAAGGAATACATGGATTTCCTAATTGATTAATTTGTTATTCTTTTAGGGAAACAACAGTTCTTATTTTGCCCATTACGACCTTTCATAATAGACCGAACTATAGTCTCAAATGAGACACGCGTAAATCTTATTTATAACAAACGAAATACCTAATGCGCAGTTTATAAGATAAATCTCGTATTATGTTCTCGTATGTTGAGATAGAGGACGTATGTTAAACGTAATTAAACCGCTATCTTTTAGTGAAGTTGCACATACGAGAGGCCGAGAGTGGTCTCAGGCCGCTGACCTCGAACCCGCCCTCAAAATTCTTTCAGACCTACTGCGCTCACACTTTGATTCGGCTTCAGAAGTTAAGAGAGCGATTCTCTCCTTTGTAAGGGACTTTAAAATATTATTGGAAGTAATTTCTTTTATAAAACAAATCCAGACTTTGAAACACTCTACTCCCACAATGTTCGCATCTCTTCCTCAATTGGCTTTACCGGAAAATAAACCAAACTTTTTATGAAAATTAGCCGAATTCCAGTATTTTTTATCCCAAAAACCGCAGATGAGGTTCGGAAACGTAAAATTGATTCTGTTTTTGTAAACTTTGCAAAGTATCATTTCCTGCGTTCAGGAAATAATTTTTGGCTTCTAAGTTGTTTTTTATTCACTGCCTTGATTAGTGTGGTTTTGATATACGGGATAAGATTGTTCAAAACGTGGAGTTTTTGTGTCTTTGAACTTCGTTCACGTGTATAAAAGTGATTCTCCGTTAAATTTTGATGATTGTTTTGTATTTTTAACGGATACGTAATAGTCTTCATCATTGCAAAGATACTCTGTCGTAGTATTTGCCAAATATATTTCTTTAAATATAATTTGATTCAATTTTAATGAGCAAAGAGGCGGTAGTGGCACCTCTTTCAGAGAACCAATCCGGTGATCATTTCTCTCGAAATAAAAGAAAGGACCGAAAGAATAAATAAAAGAAAGACCGGAACTCGAACCCAGGACCATCGATTCTACACCAACATAAAATTGTACCAAAATTGTTGTACATTTGAATGATATTCAAAAGGATATCGTTAAAAAGTGCTCGTTTAAAGTGGAATATGAGAATCGTAAATTTTGAATCGCTCTTCTTTTTCTTAAAATGAATCCCAAGAATCTCAACTGGCGTTACCGGAACCTTTTCCTTTTCTTGGAAACGGTCGTTATCGCCATATTCTCTCGCAATTTATGCGTTACGAATATCCGAAACACTTTTTTATTCCTTTTTTCGGTGGTTTCGCTCGTCGTGTTTACAGCCCTTTGATGCTTCGGAATCGATATTTAGAATCCGAAATATTTTTGGAGGATTTCGTCACTAAAATGAGACGCGTTCACTTGTTATCCTCCGGTGAATCTGAAGAGCAGCGATTGAAAAGTTTAGAGAGTGCAAAAGTTCGGCTTCTGAATAACCGCTCTTCTCGTATTCCTCATCCCGCACAATAAATCCCTGACTTTACCCACCCATATTTCCAAAAGTCGATAGTTCTGAACAAAAATTAATTTCGGGAAAATTCTCTGAAACTGCATCAAAATTTTCATCCACATTTGACTGCTATTAAAATTATTTTCGAAGTGTTCTAACAACCTTTACATTTTCCAACGAACGTAACTGCTTAGTTCTAAGACTAGACGTACCCTTTCTTTTCAGTAAAACTATGAGGAAGTAACGAGGTTTAGTGTGCGAGATGAAGACTGAGTTAATAACTCCTTGAAATCTAAGTCGGAAATCTCTTAAAGCAGAATCCTCCGGATGTGAAGAACAGTGAACACTCGCACATAATCAGAGCATTCAAAATGGAATTTAAATCATCAGTCACGATTATAATAAAGACAAATTAACATTATACTAGCCATTAAAACACGGTGGTAGGAGTTTGATATATAAATAACAGCGAAGAATTATAATGAGTAGAAAACCAGTCTCTATACATTAGGCCGAGAATAATATATGAAAGAGAAGAATTCCATCCTAATTTACGTGAGTTCGTTAGCATCCGAGGGCACGGATTTTACGATCGGGGGAATCTCGTAAAATGCGCTAAGCAATCAGCGTTTATGGACCACGTAATAAAAAGAGGCGGGAAGTGTTTGGCGAACACGCTCCGAGAGGAAAGCGGAAAATGTTACCCTTAATGGAATAGAGCGAAACTGCAAAAAGACCTTTTCCATCGAACATCCGGAATGCATCTGGTCAATTCGCTCTTAGCTCTTTAGTGATGTGTGGTGATGCAAAGCACTCGGATTTCGAACGAATTTCGAAGTTGATGCGAACTTCCGCTGTGAAAGACATTTTTATTTTTTTGGTCTTTTTTACGTCACTTCTGAAGAGATGACTAATGTCCTCTTTCTCTTGACGGAAAAAAACGTTTTTCTATAACGGGTACACCGTTAATGGATCGACTGCTCTCAAAAAGAGGTGTTGTCCAAGAATGGCGTTATTATGTTCACATTCGGTGTTCAGTGTTAATCTTCCCCTTAGCATCTGATGATCAAAGGGACTTCCTAGGAACACTTTCAACTGAGAATTTAGGTAAATTAACTAGAATTATCTTTTCAATAACAATTTTCAAAGAACAACCTATTCAATTATACTTATTTGTACTGATTATTCGTGGTTATCTGTTACAGGAATTTGATACTCATTATTACTCAATACCTAAATTAAGCAGTAGAAAATATACCTATTTAGATGTCAGTAGAACATGTAACTAACTGTAACGAGATACCTTATGTAAATTCCTGAGTAGTTGTGCCTATTCTTGCAACTCAAACATTAAGAATAAAATCAATACCTGCAGGCGTGACTTCATGGAAATTCATAATAAAATGACATAGTCGGTATGTTTCACTTAGAAATCCTATTTTAAATCTGCCAAGTTCTTCATTCATCTAGATTGAGAATAGCTATTCTGAACCTACGTATTCAGCGCAAGAGCATAAAATTGAGAACCCTTTCCGAAATTTTCTCTTCCGATGGTTGAGTGGCGAAACCGGTTGTTTAAAGGAGCAGATATTTTAAACGGCCGCTTCTGATTCAATCTGAAACGGGACCTCATAGTCCTTATTCTCTTTAAACACGAAGCCCCGACGTTAATTGGATTCATTGATCTCTTTCATTGAAATGGGTCAAAGGATTCTGGTGTGCGAAGTTCTTGCGGAAGTTTTGGAAATCTGCAATTTTTGGCATTTTTCGTAATCGGTCCGAATTTTCCGAAAATTAAGGTGACGTCAGTGGAATCGAAACCTCTTTGCCTTAATCATTGCGCAAACAGAAATGTTTGGGTGGAAAATTTTATTCTTATTCTCTTTTAAACCTTAAAATAAATACATTGCAAAATTCTTTTATGCGTGGATCCTTATTTCAATATTATTATATGAAGTTGACGGTTTTCTGTATTTAATAGAAATAAATCTCCTGTTGGGAAATATTCGAGGCTTTGGAAAATAGGATGTTTTCCAATGTGTGTAAGAAAAATTATTGCTAACTTCGAGTAGGGAAGTACTTATATTCTCCATGTCGTACATCATAAGAATGAATAAAAACAAGTTTTGCTTCCGAAATGTGATCGTAATCAACAATTTTGAGTAAACACTCTTTTTAATATGATTGATAACAGAAAAAATATTTCAGAGGCCTTGAAAATTTAAGGATCTATTGAAAAAATGACAAAGAGTTGGAATGAAGGTCGTAAATCTTATTGTATTCATGAATTTATGAAATATACTTACGGATAACATAATCCTTTACGGGTTTCCTCTGTTCAATTTTTTCTCTCCTTTAATCCTTAGATTCGCAGAATAAATCCATTGAATTCTCAATATCTTTAAATATTTATCATCGTGTTAAATGTGACCTAAACATCTTTACTCAACATTTGAAACAAACTCCAACAAAAACACAAGATTATTGCAAATTAAGACCCAAATTGCGTTGTCTTTAGATGGGAGTGGGTTCATCACCACCTAAAACAGAAACAAACACAGTCTGGAATGTCGTACACAAAATATTTGGTTATTTATTAGCACCTCATGAATGAGGTTATGGGAATGAGGAACCTTTTGAGTAAACTTCGTTAAGAAATTAGCGCCACGAGAAACCGTTACTGAAGTCACATCTTATTAACACAGAGTGAATTATTTCGTTAGAATATTTCAATTTTTTCTCTTGCTTTCTAGATTTTCGGAAAATTAATACATTTTAAATAATTATTTTATTTTATATTAAAATAAAACAGAAGAACCAAGATTAATACTTTAATCGTAGCGTATCGATCAGTAAAAGAATTTAACAGTTTCTTGTTATTTCCCTTTCTGACATTTAACTTTTAATTTCAACTGAATTCTTCAAGGAGAAGAGCACTGCCTCACTATTAGATGACTCGGGTATCGAGTCGACTTAAGACTCGAGTCCCTGAAATGGTGGACCTTCCTCTCTGTTATTCATCACGAAGCTTTTATCAGAAGCCTTTCTTGCCTTTTACATGAATATTATTGGAGACTTAAATCCTGAATTTTAAAAACGATTCAGTTTCGATCTGTGCTATATTTGCATATTAAAAATAACGAGAATAAGGAATAACTTACGTTCGCGCTTAATTACACTTTCCGTAACCGAAAGGCATTTTATTATTTCTTCAACGGCGATCATCCAGAAATCCGTCTGTAGCAATATCCGTGTGCAATATCATCCTTAGGAAGCAGACGTGCTGTATCAGGAGTTGCAGGAACTGAAAGATCACGAGTGATGTAAGAACTGGTCTCGCAACATGAAATGCGCGCACGAGGAAGTCCGGTTTAAATCACGCTAAGTGACGTACTATCGGCCATTGATTGAATGCGTCTGAAAAAGGCGTACAAATCGATTCTCTCTTTTTATCCTTTTGTCTCAGACGCCCACCACTTGAGGGCGTGGACGCACGACTCTTATCCCTCGGATTTATGAATATATCCTCGGCTATGAAGCGGAGAGATAGGCGGTTGAGAGTGGCACGCCCCCGAATTGAAAATACGTTTTATTCTGCAAACCGATTGCGATCGGGAAGAGATAGAAAAATTGTCCGGACTCTCTGCTACTTTATCGAAATGGTCATTTGTAAAACTATTTACGTAATGGACGTGAGTTGTATTTTGTATATCCTTGTCTCAGTTTTCTTTAGGCAAAAATGATATTGGAAACAAAGTGAATAATAATCTTAAACATTTTGATATTGATTTCGAATAGCAATAATGCTATTTCTTAACAAAGTATTTTGAATTTGTAATTTGTAGTCTAGAATTTTATGTATACGATGAAGGTATTATTTTGATAGATCTTATGATCCAATGAAGAATGAAATCAAAAACTTCCTCAATTCTTCTACTGTCAATATCTTTTAGTTTCTACTTCTTATGTTAAATCTATAGTACCTCATTGCTTGTTTAGCTACAATTTTCATTACTTACATCCTACTATTCGAGATCATAGGTTGGCAAACCCATTATCACTAAAAGATTCGTTAGTGTCATTTTATTATATACGATAATTCGTATATAGTGTATATATATAATATATATCATGAATATCATGAATATAGTATATATATGTATATATATAATGTTAATATATTATAATATATATATATATAATCAGAATTATAACGAACCAGAAAATTTTAATAGAAAATTCAATTTTTACCTGTATTGAACTAAAGAGATATGAAGCTTTATCTTATTGACCGAAGTCATAAATTACTCTTTAATACTTTAAAATTCTATAAACGCTTTTTGAAAACTTAGAAATTTAGAACGTAGTATAGTATATAAATAAATAGCAAGAATTGTAAGGTAGAATTAATGATAAATCTATGATAAACGTTTAAGTAAATTGTATCAAACCCTGTCTTGGCGCAGCGGGTCATCCAATGTTGGATATATTTCTCGCGTGAATTCACTCATTTCCTAAATCGAAAGGGAAATCCAAGCCTTTGAATGTTCAGTACTTCTGGATTGTATTCCTATTACTTTTAGGACGGTGAACTTTCAAGTACTGCGGCTGAAAAGTATGTCTTCTCATATTGTCACGAGAGAATAATGAATAAGGATATTTGGTAACTGAGAACCAATCCGAACAGTTGCTGTAATTCAGGAATTTTTTATTTCCGGAACCCTTGGGAAAATTTTCAGAAGCCATAGTAATGCAGTCTCATTAAAAGTAATACGCTTGGATCATTGTTCTCTATTGCATGCAAGTAACCCACTTACGAGTTCTTATGAGAATAATACATAACACGGAAGAGAAAAATGATTTAAGGATAAATAAAGGAGCTAAAATAAATATTTTGACCTAAATCTTGGTCTTTGACTTCGCAAATATCGTACAGAGTCTGTAACAGGCGTTATTGTGAAGAAGTATCCCATCCAAACTATAACATTGAGGGAGAAAAATACAAAAAATAGTGAGTAAAGGAAAAAGAGAGAGAGAATGAGTGAGTAAAATATGAACAATAAAGCTTAACTTGTAAATAGCCGTGTATTGTGTGTAAGGGAAACTTTACAGATCATTTTGCGTGAATTTATCAAAAATATTACAGAAGTTAGGATGTATTTTGTTTTATAACGATAGGCATTTATTAAAACAAATGATACTAAAAGAGAAAAACTGAAGGCTTTGAACATAATGTAGCGGAACAAAAGTCATTCAAGAGAAAAAACCGGACGACCGCTTGGAAAAAACAAAATTTTTTGAAAGAAAGCCACCGATAATACTAAATATATAACGAAAAAAAAAACAAATTCGGCCAAATGCGATGTGTTCTCGAAGCCATTCAAAGAGTGATTTATGAACAACGCTTCCGTCGTGCGAATATGTGCGGGAGATGATATTAGGGAAGAAAATAAATGGACCCATTCAAGAGATGCGACCCTCGGTACTCTTATTCCAAGGTTCTTGGACTTTTCTTACTTCTGGTAAACAATTAAAGTCTATCGTTTTAGATGGAGTCTAAATATCCTTACTTTGACTAACTTTGTATTGATTCTCTTTTCTATTCCACCTGTAAAAGACCGTTTAGGAACTGATACAAGATATTTTGAAAAATTTAACGATTTACCTCTTCTGATCATATAGTTTATCTTCATTCAAACGGAATTTTGGATGTATTTGTATTCAGTTCAAATATAACATCAATCTGGAAATTTTGAGTCATTCATTTCTGTTTCTAAGTTACTTTATTCCTTTATTCATGGATAAATACATTAAATATTGATGTTGATTGTTGAGTCAATTAATATAATAAATCTCTCAACTCTAATTTTAGGAGATCAGTAATATCTTGTGGTGATATCTAATATAATCCTCCATCCTAAACACAATTAAATTGGTCCTTCTCTAATAAGGCCCTTATTATTCTGACCAAGTTACTCGATACTTTCTAGTTTTTGTGCGAACGAATAATTTTTAGCGTGATTTAACATCTGTGTATTGCATTATTTTAGATCTGCCTATTTTTATAGTTAAATTAATGGTGAAAGTGTTCATAGTTGACGAAAAGGGGCTATCTTCTGAAATTAGGAAATATAGGTTTCAAAGATACCGCATAAAAATCATTCATAATCGATATTCTTTGTTAACTTCGTTCATAGTCATCTGAGGACAAGAGACGCAAGTGCGTGGACGATGTACCGATCGGAAGACAAAAACCCGCAATGGACGCGATACATTATCTGGAAGGGAAAACCGAGAGAAACGCGTAAAAAGCCAAGGACTCGTTTAAGGTTTCCTTCGCCAAAGCAAACAGAGATGTCAAGTTAAGGGCCTTTTATTTTCAGGATAATATTCCCAACTCGGAAAGGCCGTTCTCTCGGAGGAACACTCCGTCTCTCCTTCACATTCACTCTTTGAACGAGATTCTCATTAAAATAAAGTTTTTCCGTACACGGGCGTATAAACTAAGACCGGTCGTAAAAGCGGTCGTTTGTTAAGAAGCAGAGATTATAATGCGCAGATAAAACACTTTTTGCTCTTCGATGAGAATAACCACTGAACTTCAAAGAATATGGGTGATAATAATGGGCTAGAGAGAACGCATCTCTGCGATTGGGTAACTGAGAGGTGTTTGGATGAAGGAATGCATTCATCTGCATCTCGATTCTCCTTCATTAATAAAAGGGTCCATGCATTTACAATTCTCTCTCTAAAATTAATACATTCAATTTATTAGTTATATTCTCCGTGTCAGTTATGATCATACAATTCATGAAAATTACCAAAGAACGATTTTTTGCTTTTCCATCACAAGTTGTTGTCCTCTACACCTAGATCGAATTGCAATAAGTAAAATAGCGGTATTAAGAAGTCCAGAGACCAGCGAGAGATATCATTTTGCTGTAATCGAGTTTCTACCACAGTGAGCAGTAGAAGAATTAAAGCTGAGTTCGGCGATGATTTTATCGTCATCATATTCAACAGATCAGCCGAAATGAGAGCAGATTAAAAAGAAAATTAAATCATCTTCATTCGATTATATTGAATCGTCCTAACATCTCAAAAGATTAGAACGTAGCGGAAGCTTCCGTGTCTTAGGAGTCTTTCATTTCGTCTTTCCTTCGATGTGCAATGAACACTGCGATGAATTCAAACTTCGATGAGAATCGATTTCCATTAAAATAGAAATTTACGACTCGCAACGGAGAGAAGTTGAGGAAGCCGTAAAATTATTACGACCGAAAGATCCCCTCAAACGTTAATTTCAAACAGCGCGCGAATGAATTGCTTCTCTCGGCGATGATTATTCAAGAGGTGTTAGAACTTTTTTATCGACTAATTACGTGCGCTTCCTTCGAATGCATGATCACCCAAGGCTGCCGAAGACGCTTCCTCATATTCTGGAGAAGGTCTTAATAACTGTGAACGAAAAAGGATCTTCGTGAGTGGGCATCGTTTGTCACCTTGTGTCTTTATCTTCTCATTAATATCGTCAAGGTCTGAAATCATTATTTCTCTGTCGCAGATGATATTGCGTCGGTTTAATACCACGCCTGATTTAATTTATGGCGTCCATAAGGTATGAATGTTTTAAAATAGTGGCTGTATATCATTTATTCTCTTCTTATAATATATTCTATATTTATTCTTTTCGATATAAATAAGGCCGAATAGTTTGGTGGAGTATTGGTCTTTCAGCCTAAAGATTCTTGGTTTTGGTTTCAGTTAATCCTCATCGTTTCCTGGCATGAATTATCAAAAGAATGTGCTTCGCAGTTTAAGAGTGCATAAAAAAGTGATAAATTGACCTTTGCATTCTTTACGGAATACTTCGATAAAAAACGCGATAAGTCTCTGTACCCAAATATATTATCTATGGCAGACAATCTGCGTAATACGAGTCATACTTTATAAATACATGAGACCATCGAATGAATGACTTCGTATGTATCTCTTGTCAAAGTCATTTACTTTGATCAAACCAAGCGGATGTTTGTTTGGCTTGGATTTCGATGAAATGACACAGAAAACGCTTCATAAATTCAATTTTTCCGCGGACAGTACCTGAAGATAATCGATTGGACATGAAATGGATTGCGAAATGTCATATGATTCGTACCTTTGCGGATGAAGATTAATTAGATCGAATAAATATGTGATATAGAGAATTAATTAAGCCACGAATATCAGTATAGAGAGTAACACTCGATACATTCGTATCTTAAACAGGAGCCTCATTCTTCGTTCGAGGGAAAATAATCGAGTTGGCAGTGCAGATACGGACAAGCACTGACCCCGCCGAGGATCGCTCTCGGGTCTCCAAGGTCATAAGAGACTTTTGAGAGGAAGATGTCTTCGGTCCCTTGGACAGTTGCATTTGTCCTCCCGCGTATATTTTTATTTCCTCTGCAGCTACTTTCGCATCTGTTTTCTTAATCGCGGATGGGAGTCTTCGAACGAAATATGGCTCAATAAAAATTATGTGTTTAAGTTGTCTTCACTTTTGAATTGGTTTATTCTGTTTTTAATGTCATAAAATAGCATATCCATGCAATAATAATTCTATTGAAATTCATTCGTGCCTTTACTAGTCATAGAATCGTCTTTCTTTCTTCGCTATTTTTATGTTACATTTATTATATTTAATATAGAATGTATTTTATCATCTTTCAATGCATATCGAATCCATTTTGATCTTCTCTTCTAGGGTGATTTCTTATTCCTCTTTTTTAACAGTATAAATCATGTAATTACATCTAATTAAAATATAAATCAATATTATGAATTATAAGTGTATACTGGGTAATTTATAAAATTATAAATGAATACATTTTTAAATGTATGATGAGAATGAATGACTTCAGACTGCAATAATTGAAATACATACTAATTCTATTTTACTATATTCCACGCTCAAATCAAACAACATTAAAATGTAAAACGACTATCGAATTAAATCTCGAAAGGAGATGATTGCCTCACACACCATTCTTGTATCGCAATTACAATCGAGAGTGATTAGGAGAGACAATTAAGAGGAAGATACATTTTCTTCACAATCTTCCAACGTGAGAAACCGCTCGTCAGGTGGCAGCAACTAATGTCTCCTTTCAGATAATGCATTCCGCTTAGCGTCGCTATGGAATTAGCAGCCATAGTTTCGCATGGGAAAGAGATGAAGTACGCTCGAGGAAATTGCAAAAACGACTATATAAACGCCTCTATCCTCTTCGGGCGAAACAAAAAATCACAGCCGACGGTGAAAGCAGCTTAAGGAGGAAAATTAGCTAATGTCGTCCGTGGGAGAGGAAAAAAAAAAGAGTTGGGTGGCGGAAGAGTCCTTTACTGAGGCTCATTAACCTCTCACTCATCCAATTCTGATGAAATGCGTTTGTGCACATTAAAATCAGTCGAAGGAATATTGTATGCTAATTTCCTCCAACGGAAGGTCTTCCCGCGATGATAATCAACATGGCTGACACTTCTGAATTGATTCCAAGTGTTGGTTTTTGAATGTTCGAATTTAATGCATTCAGATTTGAGTTATTATTTCCATGCTCACATAAGACATTGTTTAAATATGAGCGAAAAGAACTAATGTTATCGATGTCTTCTAAGTGAATTGCATTATAGAAAAAGGGTATATTAAAATTAGCACTCCTGTTCAAGCCTCATTTTCACAAAGTATTTCTTTTTAAAGACCATTTTCAAAAGTGACTTTCTATCTATTCCTGTTTGAACTTTTAGATGAATTAATAACAAAGTTATGGCGAACGTGTTGCAGCTGCTTTATCTATTTATGCGCAAAAGAAGCGTAAATCTTAATGTATACCTGCCATTTGCAATTTACTCAAGCTGGAAACAAGTATTGTGATCACATGTCTTTCATCGATATTTATTACCTAAATAATATCCGAGAAAACATTGAAAGTAGAAGAGCGGAAGTCACAAAGAAACTACTGAGTCACGAATACCGTATTCTTTTTACGATCTATTGCTTAATTTTGAACAAATCGATTAACTAAAAACTACGAAACCAAAGTTCTTGTTCTATATCTTGTTTTATATAAGTTATTGTTCATTTCTGATGGATCGACTAACTTATAAACGAAATCAACTAAATGGGAAGCGTTAGAAAATGCAGTGAGAACTGTAAGCCCTCGAAGGCAGCTGTAATCGCCATCTGTCGTGGCAGGATGAACAAAATCGCCTAACTGTTAATCACACCACTTTTATTGAAAACGCAAAAACGTCATCTGGAAAATACTTTTTCGTCCACTCACTATTTCCTCCAACGATTCGAATTATTTACGGAGTGATGATTCGTTTCCTCATATTTTTCTCGTTGTCGAAAGCAATTCCGTGCTAACGAACGCGGTTCGGTTATAAATGTGTTTGGGAAGATCCCAAGTATAATTTCCAGATTTATTTTTCCTCTCCTTCCCTGCTCAACAGGATAAATATTCTTGCTGTTGAAATACGTTTCCATCACCCGCCTTAGACAAAGATGCATATGCGTGGGATTCCGAAAGATCATTCCAATAATTCTTTCATAAGATATCGGACAATAAAATTCATGCGCATCGTCCCTAGTTTCACTTACTTTCGCCTTAGAGTCACGCGATAAAGGGCTGAATTTTGCATCGGCCGCTCTATGGGGGACTTCTTCATACGAAGACTCCGTGAGTAGTACCAGGTACGTCAAGCTGGAGGATGCCAAAAATATCTTGATCAAGAAATTACGTCAATATTTGAGCAAATATTTTACATATGTATTGTGATTTTTATTCCTGAAAATGCTTTCTTGATATTTCATTCAAAAATACGGAGAAAACGAATGCGGTCTCAGGGCGACCTACGTCTCTAAATAAAAGTCAAATAAAACATCTAAAAGAACAAGGAAGAAACAAGAATACATTTTATGGAGGAGCAATTTAATGTACTGCATATAATACTTATGGAATACTACAAATATTCACACCACTAAGTCGATTGTTTATTTTGTTTGTACATGCTAACAACACAACGACAGGCATTCATAATTCACGCGATCGTCGTGGACAAGCGAACAAGAAAAATCGCTCGACAAAGAGTGGGATTCAGCATTTATTATTGGCATTCGATCAAACATGGAACGAATTATGGGCCTTGAGATCGTTGACAGTTCTCAGCGTGAGTTTTTAACACCAGCGCAGAAAAGTTTTGTACGGAGGTAGAAAACACGTTTTGATCCAGGTTTTTGTAGCGCTGAATCATCGTCTTCGGTGGGGTATTTTTGAGTGAAGAGGGAATTCACTCAAAAGCAATCAGAAGGGAATAAATTATAGAAGTAATTCATCGCCGACATTTGGCGGTCGGTCGTTGAAGTCTCTTCACATGTCCACGCCCTACAATAGGTCAGGTTTTGGTGTCTTTGGAACACGCCAAGGTCGGATGCTTGAACAAGGTCAATCCTCATGTGGATTGAACACCTCGTGGGAGAGGATGTGTCTGCCATCAAGTTTATCTAAAGTTAAGAAAAGGTCCACTTGTTTAGAATACCTCCATGAGTTCAAAGACTTATTAATGTTATATTTAAGCAGAAAAGCCAATTTTCTTCTCACTGGATTGTTTAGATAATGCAATGAGTAGAAATAAAAATTTCTGTAGCATTATGAACAATCCTATTTCAGTAATCTAGTTTTCCAGAACTGTAAGTTTGCACATTTCACTTGAGGATAATCTTCTCCAGTTGATAATATTTTGAAGAACTGCCTAAAAGTTGAGACCTAAACAATTGATTTAGAAACAGCTTTATCTAAAACTGAATTTAACCAGATTTTTGAACGCAAGATTCATCAAAACACCTCTATCTAGGTAGTCCACAATTATATGCTTCGGCCTTCGAAAGGGCGGTTAGGGCGATGTTTAAGCCCAAACAGAAACGGGAGAACTCCAATTTACTTCCGACAGTTGAAATATTTGGCAAATAATTTCTATTTTTTGCGAGTTTACGAAGTTCCCCTGGAGGAGACATATACATACTTCGACGATGGGTGTTCCCAAAGGCCTTACATTAATGACGCCAACTTCGATATATGTATTTTCCGATCTGTTTTTTGCAATTTTAAATCTCTCTTACTTTTCGGCATTACTTTATTCTAACTTCTACTGTCCTAGACTACTTTATCTCTTTTAGATTGCAATTCTTCCAATTTTTAAATGATAGCCTTTTATATTATAATCCACTATGATTCTTGGTTTTCTTTTTTTGGTTCATTGAATAATAAGAATTCGTTCTCAGGTCTTCTAAATGATAATCTTTGCTTCATCACTTCTGTTTTACCATTTAATTTATGTTTTATCCAATCTTCTTTACTTAAAAATGACATCTTTTATTCTTTGCATATTTCTCGCTGAATTATTCATGAAATTTCTCTTTATTGTCAATTTTTAATCATCCCTATTTCACAATCATTGTTTTATTCACTAATTTCTGTTATAATCCGAACATTTTCCAAACACTTCGTTATTCATTGATAGAATCGCACTCTGTGGAAATCTATATCGAATACCATAAATGAAGTGACTCTGAAATAGTTCACTACTTTGCGACTGGTTTCTGAACAAGTTCAATTCTTTAGATGCTAATAACTCCTGTTGGTTTAAGGCCGGTCACAGAAAAAATAAATATTTTAATTTGATTACAGATAATAATTTTCTTCACCTAGTTTCTTAATTTTGTTTACATAAACTCTCGATTAAAAAAATTAAATTCGATTAACGGTATGTTCGTTGTCGAAGCGTTCGTTCATAATTATATCGTATGGAAAACATCAATATTTGCCAAAGGTAGAGATAATTTAAAAGGGATCAAATAGAGTGCTGACGAAATGAGTGAAGGTGAGTAGTGCACAAACAGATTCCGAACAGGTTTCGCGGTGTGATATATGAACCATATTGTCTCAGACAAAATTGCAGCTTCACGATGTCTTTTTGTAAAAGATTCCGACTCATTAAAATACAATCGAGCCCGGATGCAGATGACTCAAGGTAAACGCAAAAGAGCGGAATTATGAGGTTTTGGAATCATACTGAAGAGGATGCATCACCAGTTAGTTCGTGAATAAAGCGTTCTTAGAAATTCATAGCACAAAGTTTCATAGGATTGCAAAAATATTAAGACGCAATCAATTGTAATGTACAGACCGTGAACGACGAGGTTAAAAAAGCCAAACTCGAGCACCTAACTTGGTTGTTCGATAAGGATACATGTAAAAACTAGGACAAGAGCAATAGATAATTCCTTCGCCTTTGATACCCTAGCTAGATAACCTGGGACTTAAATTTATTGTGCTGGAATATGTATACCCATAGGACATCGAGGAGTTTAAATGTACGTGATAGAAAAAAAATATTCCAGAACTAATGAAATGCAAAAAATAGTGTCTTAGAACGTGATGGAATGTGAGAACTAATCATTGCAGCTACAAAAGGTCGTGGAAAACTGTTTATTCCAGTGGTGAAGCAACTTCTCCTCTTATACTCTCTTATGCAGACGGTTTCCTTAACATTCCCGATCATATCTCGCAAAAGATTACGCAGGATGTTTCCTCGTATGTGTATCACATGGGCAAACGCTACCGTTACGAAAACTATTATATAATTTGCATTTCTTGCCAAACGTTTCGTCTTCCGCCTCTTCTCTCCACCATCGCCTCCTACGCATTTACCGTTGATGTTCACTTGTTTTAATGCTTTTGCCTTCATTCCCTCCGCCCACCGCTTGCAACCATATGTGTCCGATACGACGCAAGGTGTCGAAATCCATGGAAATGTGGTGTTGAAATGTTACCGTCCACAAAGGCATGGGTTTTCAATACTTTCCTCTAATTATATGGCTAAACGCTTAAGTGCCATTTTAAAAAATTCTTCAAAACAAGGGAATCAATAATTAATCTTCAAGTTTTTGTAATGATACCGATTTTTCTAGATTCCTTTGAAAATTTTCTTTTCATAATGAACTTTACATTTACATTAATCGCTATATGTCACCTATCGGCGTGTGGCAGTGGGCAGTTTATATCCATGATCTCTGTAATCTGTCAATCATTATCACTTTCGCAAAATTACTGTAATAAAGTGATTGAAGGTGAATTATAAGGACTTTGTTTTAAATATCCACGAATGGGATCTTTATAAATCCATTCTCATCGAGAACTGTTTAAATTAAAGTTTCATTTTTTGCGGTGCTTGGGTATTCTTATCCTCGATTGTTCTACTATGATCGGCTTTGCATCGGACTCTGTTTTGGAAGAGAAATAATAAAGATGATAATGACATAAATTTTTCAATGTTTCTAACTTGGTATTATATTATTTTACAAACGTTAAAAAGAACATTATGATCAAACTACGTCTTGTTTTAGGTGGGGTCATGCCAAAACAAGGGAGTAGTAAATACAGAGTGAAATAATAAAAAGTAGTTGCTATTTAAAGTGTAAGACATATAACGTCACCATAGTTTTCTTTTATAAACATTAATGAGAATCTTAAGGGGAGCGGTGCTTGTTCCCGTGTGTTAATTTAAAAACAGTCGAATTATAAATTTTTATTATTGATACCATGATTACAGAACAACAGATGGATCGGAACGGGTTTATTATTTTTTTTTCAAGTTCGGGAGCGTTGAAAAAATGAGTCTCTTCTTAGAGTAAACCCGGAAAATACATACTAGCCTTGGATCTTTGCTTTCAGCGATAGACTTCGGGTGAAGTCATTGGAGATCCCCTATCAATGAGTTCTTACCATGGGAGTCTCAAATGAATAGATCTCAGATACGCAATCCACGGTCTCTAATGAACCAAGAGACTTAGTATGCGAAAGATTAGAAAGGGTAAAAAGTGGAGTAAAGGCCTCTATCTTCAATCGGCGAATGTAAATTAAGAGATCGGCAAAAGGCAGGAGACCTGACGTTGACTTTTAACGACATTTCAGTTGCCACTTCTCGACATCCTACACGAATAACTTGTCCTCGACCAGAATCTGGTTTCCACCATCAGAAACCGTTTTGAATGGCTAAAGACTTGAACTAATATTTCATCAGACGTAGGGTTTTATCGACGCGCCACAGCAGGACGCCCTAGTCTTAAACACAAATTCCTCTGAATTTAAATGCAATATTTGCAAGATTTATGATGAACATTACGGTTCAGAATCATTACTGCCATAATTTAGGGTAAAATATTTTAATCGCATTTGGAATTGGTGAGATTTCAGACTAAAATAACTAACATACTTAAATATTACTTCTTACCTTTATCTATCTGAACTAACCTATCTTTATAACAATATTAATAAGAATTAGATGTAAGATGGAACTTCATATACTCACTCTCTCCCATAATAAAGAAGATTACTTTTATTATCATAATATTTTATGTAATGAAAATAATAACGTGGTAGCAACGATCTGTTATTTGTAAACATTGCCTTCAACTCTTAGCAACAAAAGAATATACTTAGAGGATTTGATTACCGAAAATTTGCTGCCTTCAAATCATACGTATCTCTAGAATCAAAAAATTTCTCAATCAGGAACTTTCAAGATGGAGAGATAATGAGTATCATTGTTTTCAGATTTAAATCGAGAAAGTGTCTGAAAGAACGATGAGTGAGATATAAAGGAGAGCTTTCCCGCTATCTTAGAAATCGCTTCGTTAGAAATCATGGGAATGTTTAATTTCTCCAATTCTTTCCTAACTGCCATTGTGCTTAAAGGAAACCACTAATCTCAAGGGAAATCATTTCAGGAAATCCATTTTTAAGATTAATACAATTAAAATAACATTTACTCTAGTTTTATGTTAAACTTATAACATTATTCCAAATTCGTAAAAGTACAATCATTCAAAACTCATCAACCCTCTGCTACTCTGTTTATTTCCTAATGTTTTCAAATAATTTCATTACAATACTTAATGAGCATCGTAGAAATTGTTATAGATGAATTACAGATGCGCTTTTCAGGAATATTTAGATAAATTCCTCTTATGGTTTATTTTGAAGAGCAGATTGATTGAGCCCGCAGAGGAAATCTACACCAAATGCAAAAGTGGTCAAGTCCTTTGTTTAGTAACGCGAAGCTTGGATTCACGGATAAGTTTGATGCGAAGGTCAATACTTTTAGAAGCAATGCCAATGTTATCGTTTGGGATCCTCTAATATCCGCTTTCGCTCTCTCCGTTGCTACTGCCTCTGATTAGATACAATCCTTTGGTACGTTTGCATCCCTTTCTCATTTTTTCAATTGTGATTTAAATGACCGTTAAAATTGTGCGTATTTAAGGTTTTCAGCTTTTTGGTTCAGAAAGCAATTCTATGAGAGCATTTATCGGAACAATCTGATGCTCTCGCCTTTCTGCAGATGGACGCTCCAAAAAGAGACGAATTTCAGCGGAAACAATGAATGGGATTAATGCCATTTTTTGCCTCGAAATCGTACGCGGAATCGCGAAAGAGGATCATAACGGAAAGGCCCGTAACGGAATGGGAAATTCGTTTGTTCGGAAAGGCGTTGATTAATTTCGCATACCGTAAAAGAGAACGACTCGAATTCTGATGCGGAATCGGTAAGCGAAGTTTCAATGCCGTGTTCCTCTATAACAGTTAGTTAGGTTTAAATGATTATGGCTGATTCTACAGTGACTAATATCGTGGGATAAATGCCTAATTTGATGAAATGCTACTTTTTATTAAAAATAAAGGTGAAGGAGGACGGTGCAGTATGTATTCTATGTTTTCATTTCCAACTTAATATGATGTGAAATCTTATATTTAATAAGGTTAAACATATGAATAGCTGATTATTGGAACATTACATTTAATATTGATAATCCTTCTCGTCCAGCAATATATGCGATGCATGACCTTAAATCATGAATTTAAATGAGCGAAGTATTTAAATGAATTACAAATCTATTGAGCTCTACCTAAGAGTTATTCGCAATTCTATTAGTAATACCAGAAAAACAATGCATCACTCTACTCATGAATAGTTTTCAAACCAAAATTAGATCTGACAATATGAATGATGCTTAAATAGTTTACGTAATCAATAATTTTGAATAAATATTTAAAGATATGCAGAAATAAAAAATTAAATAGAGTCACAGTGCATGAACCCTCTATCACACGCCGATGGACGACAAGTGGGATAAATTCGTAGCAATATTTGTTTCTTTAACTCATTATACTCCATTTACGTTAGTTATGAGAGTGGCGGAGGTAAACCCTATCGCTTTCCACCGACGCGAAAACCAGCTTCGCAAGAGTGCGATAACAGCCACCACGTGACGCTATCACTATTTGAAAACATGCAAAGAAATCGAAATTTCATAAGAACCGTCGACCGCAGAGCCTCCAACAGAAAACGGGGAGAAGGTCCGAGGAAGAGAGCAACAGGTGTCGAGCCCTGTTGCGTGACTTCCCACACGAGATAATGATTTAAGGAATATTCTTTCCTCGTGCTTTAGATGGAAACGTAAACATATCGCAGACGATAAGGGCTAATAATGACGGAAGGAGATATTATAACGCAGAATAGAGGTTCTTTTTACCTAAAACAAATGCTCTCCTCTGAATTAGAGGCTTTGGTTGAGAAGAGGTTCGCGTTATGCAAAGAGAGATTAAGTGGAGATCGCGTTTTAATTTTTTGCGACACGGACTCGAGTCTTTGGGAACGCGTCTTGGATATAATTACGGGGTAGCGAACGCTTATTCAGAGATGAGAGATTAATCCGATGAGTCAGTGTTTTGTTTCCCTAATGAGAATGCTTTTTGAGTGAATATTTTCGATCCGCAGTGAAATTCTACTCCCGACGTATCACGGAAATTAATCGGAAACTCGCGACTTACGCGTGTTGATGAGAGTAAAGAGTCGATTGAAAACTGTAATCATCGATGAGTAATTTTTTGAATCCACCTGTGAAATCATGAGAATCCGTTTAAGAATTTGTGATTCTAATTGAAACTTTCTCCCAAACGGATGAGGAACATGAAACTCGACGTTTCTCAATGTGAATAAAGCAGATAAAAATGATTGGATAATAATATGAGGACAAATTTGAAGAGTTCCATCCGACTTTCATAGGTACACAATTCTGTTCATAGGAAACGTCCATTCCAAAGTGTACCCAAATTTAGTTTATATTCTCTTTTACTTAATATTCGGACGAGTTGGAGTTAAAATTTCATTCCGATTTCTTTTCATTGTAAAAATAAATTCAAGGAACTTTTAAATAAAAAAGAGTGAGGTCACCTTAAGTCTTGCAGTTTTTTCTTTTTCAGTTATTAAACCCTCATCTAAAATATTATCGTGACATTACATGACACCAGGGACACTCCAAACAACAATTAATTAATAAGTTATCAATTCACCAGTCCATTACATATGGAAATATAGATATCACATGAATGGATACTTATCCTTACATCTCAATTTAATTCGTACGATATAAAGTAAACATTTTCTCCTTGAGAAGATCTATTTTGGTATATTCAATTATAATTTATTTGACCATGATGCACTCCTTTAATATTAATTACCCTTTCATCTTTCTCTACAAAGATGTTTTAATGGAATAACGATCTATAAATTACTATTAACTTAATATCCAAACTCTAATGTTTTGCCTCTTGTCTTCCTCACTTTTAGAAATCTTAACTATTTAAACCCAAACCAACCTAAAGTGCTTAAAATAAGACACGTGATTATTGCATAATGGCCTGCTTTGGAACTAAATTAAATCAGTTGGTTATAATATCTTGTTTACTTTCATCATAAAACATTCTTATTATTATAGTAAATATCAAAGAGTATGCATAGTACTCTTCAAATATATGAATATAGGAATTAGGAAAAAGAGTATTCACAGTTTATAGTCGTTTACTTAACTATATTATCAAACCTCTCAGTAAAATTAGACCGAAGGGGTACTTAAAAATAAATGAGGAAAAAAATCCAATTAGCGGGTATTCGAACCCGGAACTTATACCACTTCCGCAATATCTTGTAATCAATTATATCTCACATCAATCTAATCCGAGCACAGCTCCGTTTCAAACTGAACGACACGGTTTTGACGGAATCTGTCCAAGGAGACGGATTGATATGTTCTTGAACTAATTCAATTCGTGCGTGAATGTAAGTGACACGCGGAGGTGTGGATACAACCATCAAATATGATATTTTAATCAAGGCAAATACCGACGAAAGAATACACTGCGTGAAGCTCTCTTTTCTCATTTACCTTAGTCCATACGGCGAACAGAGTAATTTCCATCCCAATAACATTAATGAATTGCTGTTGATTTCTTGTCTCCATCGTATATCTAACGCTTTCATGCAAACTTCTCTTCGGAAACTCAGCGTTAGTTTCCTTTTCAACTTCGGAAGGTCAGGTGTCATTGCCAACAAAGCTGGTTCGAAACACGTTTTCCTCACGATTAAAATCCACATTTATCTCTTCAAATCGATTTTATTGGAGTAGGAATCGGTCGAAATCGTGCTTTCGATTGATTTATCGCAGAAGGTATATAATCAATGCGTTGCTGATTGAGTCCATTCGATTTGTTTTGATTCCTTTGAGAACGATCGATCTCACATTTATTAAAGGAAAGTTTCGCCTTCTGCTAAAAGCTCACTTTCGCTCCTCAATCAATATCATGAGAAGTTTATTTATTTTTAATTTTATTGTGGACTAATTTGATTCAAAACGATTCATTAATGTGATAAGGATTTTTTACCTTTAAATAAATTTAGATGCCTTAAAATTAAAATATATTATGTAATCTAATGTAAATATAATTCATACAAATCAAATCCATTCATGAAAAACCAATATAATAATACCTTTTTCTTATGCCTCTTTTCTCAGAACAATAATAATCTACGTTTGAGAAATTATCGGTCGGTTACTTACATGTTTCATGCAGGAGCATAAAACATAAGGTGCACCAAAAAGTCATCCATGCATAATAACTAAATTTTTATTCATTTGATATTAATTGCTGTTGAACATCGATTCAGCTTCAAATACTTCAGTATAACCTATGAATCACTTATTTGCGATAAGCATACTTTTCTCTTCGAACTGCTTTGGAAACTATATGGAAGGGTAAATTCACAAGGAAACAATAACGTTTCCGGTTGCTTGGCAATATAACTCAAGAACTTGTTTTCTAAAACAAACACTAAGGAATGACTTTTTTGGTTCACATGTATTTCACTCTTTTTATTACAATACATACTCTTACTGCGATTTCAGACGAATAGAGTCTAAATAATAATCCGTATAAGGCCAAGAATAGATTCACTCAAAGCTTTCCAATGAAATTGTTTAATAAAAGGACAGAAACACGTTGACTACTTCAAAATGTTCAGAAACGTTTTGAATTGGAGGATAAAAAAATGTAAATCTCTTCATAAAACTCAAAATAAAGGCTGCAAATTATAATTTTCCATATCTTCTATCTTGTATTTAAAAAAATTCCTAATATTAAAACAGCTAAGTTAGATCGTATTTTTAAGTAGGATTCGGAAAATATTAGGGATATCATCCAAAAATTTATTCTAATGTTTTTAAATCATTTACTTTCTTAAAGATCAACTCAATATTTTTCCATGTGAAATGGATCGGAAGTATAAACGTATAATATAAGTACAATAAAAGTATAAAAAAATAAAAGTTCAGCAGATTTTATTTACTATTCTTATTTAGAGTGCACCGGGAAAAAGTTTGGTTAGCAGAAATATACTATCTTACATTAAATATTTTATGACCTTATCGGATCAATTATGAGAAACTTTAAGAAAAAAGGGAGAAAGAAGAAGTTAAATGAATTTTACCCACTCTGGAGTGTTATCCTATCGTTGTCCATTCTCTATCGTTTATTTTATACTGTTCCGTTTTCCATAGAGGACTTTATGACTTGTGAGAGGTATAATAATAGTCTCATTGCCGATCGAATAAAAAAACTGTTTATCGAAGTTTCAATCGTCGGTTCTTGAACACCTGCGCAACTGAGTTTCACGGCATCTCGAGTTGTGTTACGATGCCGTGACATCCTTATTTTTTACGATTGAGGAATGTAATTGAAGATAGTGCAGAGAGATCAGGAAGTATAGAAACAGGTGCACCCATGTCGCAGGAAACTGTTTTACGGAGAATTGTCGGTAATGATACTTGTATCTGAAACCCCCGCATGAGATCAAAATACACCACGCTTTGAAAAGGTTTCAGATACAAAGATCTAGTTTACTATTCCAGAGAAGAATTCATTGAGAAAATGGACCGTTACCTTGTTCAGAAACGTTGCGTGTATAAGAAGAAAATAAACTCGCTATGTAAATGATTTGATCATTTAATATTTATTTGATTTGATATTTAATATAATTTAATCATCATCGAATAATAAATATAAAATGCTATTTGAGTACATTTCCATTGATATGAATGAGCAGTTACACGTATCATACGTTTCTCTTTCAAATGCTATCTGTTACTCTTTCACTTCTATATCGAAATAATTTACCTCGTGTTTCCGTTGGTAGTTATCTGTTTGTGCAAATGAGTATGTGTTCGTTGTAGCGTGAAGGCTTTGACCCCTTTGAATAGCGAACGAGTACAATTACTCTCAGAGGGACCAACGACCACGAAATTAGCGCCAGAGTTCTTCCGCGTCTCTTGTCCGATTTCCATTCTGTCGATCAATCGCCTTTTTCAAGTGAGGTCAGTTTGTCTCGATGATTCGGCCAAATCAACGGATCGTGAAGAGGATCTCTTTAAACATGTTCGTCTCACTCATCTTTCCGTGATCTCTGCGAAGACCGTCTGGTTCTGTGCACGGTTGATTACACAATCGAGAGACACAAAAAACGTAAAGGAATCCTCATTAGTTGAGATACTAAGATTATGAGAGATCATTTTCAATTAAAGAATGATAAAATATCCTCTATGTACTAATCACGGATGTAAACATATTAAAGTATCTTTCAGCATAAATATATAACATAACTATTAATTTTTATTTTATCTTTACGCATCTTTTATGTCTCTAACCAAATGCATCTATTATTAAGATGTTAACTATAGTTACAAATCTATATGGTTCTTATGTTTAGTTATCAATACATAATGTACAACATAAAAGTTCTTCTTTAATAAGTTTTTAAATGACTGAATTGATGTATGTATGAATATTTAAGACTTTTACGTATTTTTACAGCAATTAGGTTTCCATAGTCAGTAATGTGTAATTCTTTCACCTCTTTAATCATACGATCTTCAGAGAAAATATTCAGTTCCAGTAATAATAGTCATCAGATAGGTGAAAAGATCGTAATCGAATTATTTTGATATGAATAAAATCTAATATTCACAGTGACCACCATCGTATCCGGATTTAGTTCCAGTAGCAAAAGAGCGGTAAAGTTCTTCCGATATCCAAACATTCCGCCCAAAAGGCCAATAAAGAACCGATATCCCCTATGAGCGTCCCTCACTTTGACATTTTCCGTGCTTTTTGGAGCGGGGAAAGGAACAATCCAGGCGTGACGTCTCTCTTTTGTTTTTTCAGGGGGTTCTCCTTGGTGAGTGATGCGGGAAAGAGCCCGTGACTCGTCGGACGGCAGGGCGTCGTCTGCGACTACAGCGCCCTCTCCCACACCGCTAAGCGAGGGCCATGGAAGGCTCCGCTTCGGCGGCGGAAGGCCTCTGGGAAGGTGAGTTCTCATGTCTGCGTAGAGGAATAAGTTCGTGAGACATTACAATTTGGAGCGAATTAAAATCTAGACACTATTGATAATACGCGTATCGAGAAATAGGGCTTTTTCAAGAAACAAGAGGGTTTATTGTAGAAATATACATCTTAAGCAATATTGATCGATTGAAGGTTAAAGTTATGAAACAAGGGAATGTGCAATTCAGTCTTGTGCAAACTAGTTTGAAATGTTAGCTAAGCAATTAAGAAATACGATGGCACAAAGAGATTGCAGTGAAGCATAGAGCCGGCGTTCTTCATACGTCCGGTCCCATTACAATTGATTACATCACATATTTAAAATATGCGGAATCACAAAGTTTAACGGAAGAGGAGATCAATATCTCTCAATTAAGTTTTCGTTTCTCATTTTCACACTTAAATCTAAGGTCTTTCATCGAGAAAATAATTTGCTTCCACTTTTGAATTCAAGTTGATTTAATCACTAGAAAGCTTGCAGTTTTGCATTTTTAGCTGAAACAATACGAGACATCTGAATATTATATTATTAAATCATCGTTTGAGATATAAAGACCATTAGGAAAATCAATGGGTATTTTTAAATCTTTACATTTTTGTAGATATTTAGTTGCGAGACTGGAGAATGCAAATATGTATGAAAAATCTAAAAATAACCTTTCAATACCCATGACTGGATTTTCCTAAAATGCAAAAGATTAAGGAAATGTGAATTTTCACACAATAATTTCGTGAATGCAAAGTTAAATAGAAGTGAAAATAGCAACTGAAATTCTGAAACAGGTCCCCCTCGTGTTGCTATTTTTATTTCTGTGCTCCTAACACGCAGTTTGCTCTGGAAAAACTGTTTTTAATATGCGGCTGATCACAAAAGACCTAAATCCTTATTTTTATCAGATATCTCATATCTTCAAGTCGAGAGGAATCTTAAGGAAGATTAGCATGTCGTATTTTATTTGGATCTTTCATACGAAAGAGGAGTGCAAATGAGGTTCCTTTCATTGATTAAATTTCCGATTTACGTTCAGGCAACCTGTCGATTCTCAATTCGCTCATGAGAAGAAACCCGATCGAATGCCGTGGAACAATCGAATCCGTTTTGCAGCGTGACTGGATCACGAACGCTCCACCGCATTTTTTGCACGCCGTTCGGTTTGGCACGAGTTCTTTGTTTTTCCTCGGTTTTCTGGTTGAGGACCCTTTGTGTGCTGATGATCATCGGCTTCATGTCTCGTTGGCCAATGGCAGCCTTGAAACGCAAGAGTCTAGGATTCTTTCCTCCATCGAATTTTAAATATAAACACGTCTTTGAATTTCATCAATGATTGTATGAATGTTACTTCTTAATATACTCTCAATATATACGTAATATATGAGATGTGAATCATCTACATATTTACCCTGCGCCTTTCGACGTTTGGCAGGGGGAATGTTGCAGGGAGAAATTTTCTAACGCTGAAGAAAATTTACTCCTCATCCTCCCGGATGAGGAGTAAATTTTTCTCTCGAAATGTGGATGTTCGTGACGTCTATTGTTAAGTTTGCGACCACACTGTAATTGTCCAGAAAGTTTGTGTGGTCTTAAATAAATATTCCTCTTCGTTTTTTACGTCACGAAACACATACACTTATGTATAATTCAAAAAGAATCATAGCCTTAATTATGACAGTGATAGTAGGAAATAATAACTGATAGTTCATGCATTATAGTTTATCGATAGTAATATTTTCAAATAATATTAATCCCATTCATTGGTAATGTCATAATGAGAACTCGAGTATCATCAACTGACATGAAACATTACATACCTTGATATTTGCGCTGCTCTTAAGTGATTGCAACACCTGAATTGGTTAAAAGTATTTTTCCAAAAAACGTACAAGAATCTCAATTTAAAATCTGGTAAGGATAATATATATCAGAGAAACTATATCCCAATGTGTTTAAATGACATCCACTACTCTGACGTCATAAGAAAAGCATTATCTCATCCATTCACGAGTGATAAAATGTAATTAAAAACCTATAATATTAAGAGCCATAAAATCCTAGATGGACTGTTGTGCGATGGCGATAAATTTTTCTCTTCGAATCTTTCACCCATATACACTTTTCAATTCGTTAAACGCCGATATGTTTTTATATATCTTCAAGAGAATCTAATTAACTTTCGATGGAAGCGTTATTTATCTTCGCTGACATATCGCGTATGGAGAAATTTATCCAATGAATCAGGCCCGTAATAATTCTCCGCTGGAGATAACAAATGTGTTTTCTGTTCCAAGTATGTGACCATGAACGCGTTTCCCGATCACCTACTCCATCACTGTGTGCAGCCACATTCCCTCGAAAGTTATCTTCCTTTTCATCGAAACGCATCCATATATTTGTTGCCATTTTGTAACCGTTGATCGTTATTTGGTTTCCACGCTCTTGTTTACTTCGGATTAGAACATGTGAGAGCAGTTTCTATCGTTTTGATTGTCCTCTTAAAGCACAGTCTTAGGAATCCTTCGACTTCGGAACTTGATGGAAGAACTCAACAGAGGCTAGATTTACCGCAATATAATTGTCTGATCTGGTTATAATGCAGTAGAGAGATATTTTACGGATACAATTGTTCTGAAAGTATGTTCAAGAGCAAAAAGTTGTATTTATTACAGGCAAATAGTATCTTTTCATCAAATCTATCAAAGAATAGAGACTTAATTCATTTCTGGAAGGTATATAATATCCCTCCTGATTTGATCTCCTTTGTATGTTAAATTCTGCAAATTTGTTCTGAAATTGAATCTCAATTCGTAAATAAGTTTTGGAAGTGATTTACGAAAATATTGGAAAATTGAATGCGTTCAGATTACATTCGAAAAAGGCAAAGACGGTTGAGAAACACTACATTTGCAATTAAAACTCCCGGATTTATTTATCAAAAATTGCAATAAAGTTGAGAGTCAAATATTTTATGTATATAAAACAATGACCAAGGATATAAATATACTTCTTAGGATCTGTTTGATATCTTCAAATTGTAGTTAAAATTCTGTTTTTGATATAATAAAAATTTATTTGATAAAATTTTGATACGTTGATTTGGACATGTAATGGTAGTAGCAATGATAGAAATATTTAAATTTACAATAATTATGTTTATTGTAACTACTTCTGGGTCTCCTACTGATTCCCTAACGCAAAATTTCCCGAACTCTCACTATTACGTATTGATAACTGCATACATTTCAGCAATAAATTTGGTTGAGGAGAAGTTAAATTTTCTAAAATTTTAAAAATATATTCAGCGGAAATTTTTCATATAAAATCATTTCGATAGATTATGAGCGATCCATTAACTGTATCGATCTATTTTATTGCTCCAAAACATCGCTTTTGTCCAAAGGGCGTCAATTGAATTGTTCCGGAGAAAGCCCCGCTGATCAGCAGTCCATTCAGATTGACGTCTGGATCACTTAATGATGGGCCAAATGCGCTCCTTCCCGTCATCGACGTCCCTCATAATTTGGCCTATACTTTGGATGGAAAAAAAGAGAAATTTACTTTTTGATTTAATAGTTGGATCGTGAACTCTTGTATCGGAATTTAAGAGAATATCCAGCGCTTATGGAAGCCTTAAAATGCGAGAGAGATCATCTCCGCAAACGATTTTCTTCGAAGAGCTTCCAGCATTTGGAAGTTAAGGCTTTTTCTGTTGAAATATCGATTCGAATACTCATCTGCTCCAACACCGCTTTCGTCGTCATTTAGTGGAATTTGATGAAAATGAATGCTTTTATTCAAAGGTACCATTTACTTTGAAGGTCCTTGACACAGAAAAATAAGGATAAACATTTTCACTTATACAATTATTACGCCCATTAAACATCTAAGATAAGGTGAACATTGGATCTGTATTCTATTCATCTCTAAATAGGGATAGTGTTTCGGAACTCTCACAAGAGTACAATCGTTCAGAATTTTGCTTCGATGGAAGATAAGTTTAAGAGTATGATCTTTTTGAATTGTTTGTAGCATATGCATTGAAGGAAGCAAAGTGAGGTTAATAGTGAAGAATAAGGCCGATGGGCATACTCTACCTGAAAAACAATATTATTAAAGTGATAATATTTCATTAAATATCAATCGAAGACAATATAATAATATGTTTTTATCTACAAAAAATAGAGAAAAACCATAACTTTAAAAAATCTTTGTTCTCATAAAAGCTGAAATGATTTCTTAACTTTTAATTAGTGGAATTGGATTCTTTTTTGCTACAACTCTTCACCATATGACTCTACAATGCATAATCGGAATAATTTCATTTTATTGGCAAAATATTTTATGCCATGGATCAATATAAATCGCGGTAAAAAGCCGCACAACTGCTGCCACAAAGAGCGCACGCCCGAGGCAAACAGATGAGGGCCGCCTTTTTCGTACCGAAACTTAAAAATCGCATCCGGTGGAAGAAACGACACCATTATCCTTTCCGAGAGGCCAATGGGAATTGAAAGAAAGGAGGGACACACTGGCGCCCGTCTACAGTCCATATACACTCTCTATTATTCTTAACCGCGTGCATTGTCACGCGGAAGAGCTCACGGGATCTCTGATGTGCATTCTTACGAGTGTATGCACGAATTAAGAAATACAGCTCTCGTAACGATGGTGCTGTAATAACCTCGCTTGTGAAAGAGCGTTTTGTAGCTCCTTCACGGAGAGAAGTAAGTCACAATGGCATTCTTAGAAATGATTCTAAGAATGAATCGGTGGGAATCTGAAGGTAAAAAGTTGCACCACTGAGACCCTATAGAAAAAAGTCCTTATAATAAATAAATTTATTAATTTATTTATTATAATTAATTCTTTACGTGTTTTCAGGTAAGAGTACTGTTAATCATTTCATTCTCAACGCACATCGGATGTTGAAAACCTCATCATCGCTGCTTCCAAATCCCTGAGAGATGAACTCTTAACTATAATACAAGATACTGTTCTATTGCATCCAATGAGGATATAAACTCTAATAATTGGGCAAGATTCCTCTCATTCACTCATTGAAGTCTCTGCATCATTAATGTTATTCTATACAAATAGAATCATTCAATGAGATCGTATGTTCGTCTCTTTGTTTGGAATGAAATATTAAGGACCTCAAATTACGGTGAAAATCTTTACGAGATCCAAACGCGGTTGGAGGCTATTTTAATTTGGCGGGAAAACGATTGGATTTCTCATTAATCTTTTGGCTCCTTAGAAGTGCCTTCGAGGAATCGATCGCTGCACTTTCCCGTAATCGACGCTCGTTCATATCGTCAAAAGCGTCCGAAAGAATAAGAGTTAATTCGCTAATTCTTGCGTTTGCGAAGTGACATTTCTCAAATCCACACCGTTCTTCGTTCGGATGTTTGGAATGAGCGACGGCCGAGGCCACCAAAGAGAATCGCTTTTAAAGAGGACGATTAAAATTGCGAACTTCTTTTTATGTCCCTCGAAATAACTCGAAAGCGATTTTCGGCAAAACGCCTTAATGGAGATTCCTCTTTGAATGGCTTCTTCCCAACGAGATGATAAGGTGAGATTAAAGAGAGAATTCTTATGTTGAAATATCAGTTTAACGGAGAGGGATTCTTGGAATGTGCGAAGTTTAATTCCGTATTCACCACAAAAAAATGTGATGTACAAAAAAATTTTATCCACTCCTTTTTTTTCTAAAAATATAAAGATCTAATCGTGTTGTTTTTTTAATTTCTTCACGAAATAAACTCTTTGTAAGGTTATCTTTTTTCAGAAACGACGAGTAATTTCAAATAATTTTTAAACATGGAAAGGGAGAGTCTATTTTAAAAATTAAAATTTGTATAATAAGATTATGCCCATAAGATTCAACCAAAGAAAGTTACGATTGCCATGGACTATAATACTGCATATCAATCGCAAAATAAATTATATACTAAATACAGTATGTATGAGTGAACCAGAACATTCTCGATACCTTAATAATTCTGAATAATTTCCATCTTTCGCTAAAGAATACATGATTCCTCTCCAAAATAATTGCACATTGAGACGTGACCATGAAAAATCAACTTAATTGAGCATTCATTAGCGGAATTTGAAAGGCTTTCATTTGAGGACTAACTAGCCTTAAGATATCGAAACAAATGTGTTACGTCTCGGTGGTAAATCGGTAGAGCTCTCAGTAATTGAGGAGATGCGTTACGCTTTTTAGTGATCTTGTGTAAGCACATCCCACACGATTCGACTGAATAATCACTCGATTTAGAACTGATCTCTTTCACGCTCTTAAGTCTCATCGTCTTTTGTATCATCCTCATATGAGACCATTAGAATTTGTGCTATCGGTTTTGATCAATGCGAATCTTTATTGTGTGTTTCAAGCTCATAGCAAAAGTTTGTTTAAATAACTTTTAGTTTAGTAGCACTTGTCTCTTAAATTTATGGACTCGTTTGTTATTATTCAACTAGCGCTATTATCTATTCAACTTATGCGTTCCCTGAATTATGTCTACAAGATTGTTTCGTAAGGCAAGTGGTGTTTTCATGGTTAGTTGTTCCAATCTATTAAGTCCAAGCTAAAAATATAGTACGTAATCAACTTCTCCCCACAAGCATCATACTTCATTTCCTTACAGGTAGTTTGGCGGCTTATCGTCGACATTTTGACGTGAACTTCCGGCTGAAACTTTTATGGATAAACATATTAAGTTTATGAATAAGGTAGTGGTGGCAAAGATGACCCGTTTGAAAGTTTTTTCTCTTATACAAGACGATTTTGTCGCTAATTCTACAAGTAGAGTTGCTCTCTGTACTTCAGTGCAAAATAACCTTTGAAGCTATTGGAGCTGGATATTTTTCACCGCTATCTAAAGCGGATACCCAAATTAACCAATATAAGATTTAAAGAAGTAATTTTAAACATTTATTATTAAACTCTTAAAGTTATCAATTATTTAAAAGATAAGAAATCCACCTCTTCAGCCTCTACTTTGTGAAAGCTTATCAAAATGAAAGAAAGAAGTAATGATGGTAGGCATTTCTTATTTGTTTCAGAAAAAATACAAATGTTTAAAGGGCAGAATATAAATGGAAGCTTTAAACATTAAATAACGCTTATAATTAGACACATATAGTGATTTTTAGCATATATATTCCATTGTACACTTTCTCGGTCTTCACGGCCCCTTTCGTTCGTATCGTGAAAGACTCTCTGAATGAATGGTGCGTAAAAAAGGTCAGGAGATGGAGCTATTATTCTAGATTAATACCATCAAGGATCATTCGTGGAGAGAATGAGCTGTGAGAACGATTTCTCTTATTTTAATCTCGTATCCAGATCGGTAGGGAGGAAGTAGCTTAATTCCCACTGCACTATATTTGGTCTTCCGTAAGCTTACTTTCTCTTAATTAACAAAGGGTACGTTGCCCTCTCCTTCCACAGTTTGAAAATCAACTGAGGGTGGACGGAAAGAGTTTCGCCTCGGTTTATGAATTCCCCAAGCAATGAATAAAAGATAACGAATTACGAATTGTAAAACTTATCATACAAACGAGAAAATGTAGGTATTAGACACTACATTGAATTGATTGCATCTTTCTAAACGGACATAACATAGACGTCCTTATCATATAAAGACCCAATTACAAGACGCTTAACAGATGGAATTTCTTCTCTCGGTGTTGGCAAAGTCAGGGTCGTATGAAATAGCGTAAGGAGAATAGGAGAGCGAGGTCGGCAAACGAAAAAGATACTCTTGCGAACGGACATCGATCGAGAATATAAGGTTTAGTGAGAAATGGAATGACGAGGAAGTATAGAAGGGCAAAGAGGTTTGTTGCCTTCGTGGGTGTGGTGCAAATGAAAGAAAGCCAAGTAAGGTGATGGACTTGCATGTAAAGAATGTCTGTCGATTGAACACAAGGTGTGGAATGCAATGGATCTGGAAACACGTCTTCTATGGAAGTGATTTCGTTGAGGAAATTTTCAGAATACTTAAATTGTGTTTTATACATTGTTTACTCTAACTTAACAGCATCCCGTTAAACTTTTATCCTCTTTGGAATAGCGTGCTTTATCACCTTATTATAATATTTTTAAATGTTGATTTTAAGAGCAATAAAACGAAACAAGTTTTTTTAAACTCTTATTCATGTTCCATAATAATGTATATTGTTTCACGGGAGTATTGTTTTATACCCTATAAAACTTTGGTACAAAATTACTACAATTAGAACCTTTTTCTTACCGTTATTTACCATTTGCTCATGTGCTTCTGATGGAGCAATGATTGCAGAGGATAGATTTAACCTTATGAACTGAATAATTTGCATAGCAAATATTAAAGATTAAGACATTTCTCACATTTTAATCACGGAAAATGCAGCTTAATTGCATTATTCAAGAAAAGAATCTGGAAATGGAAAACGTTGACATATTCTTAGGGAATGAAGAAATTAAATCCGCTCGAGGCAATTCAATAGAATGTATTGAGATTAAGTGGGACTTAATTGATAAAACGTATGACCACGATAATTGTGGAAGAATTCTCCATCACGTTTCAGATGAGATACGTCTAGATTACGTAAGATGAAAATTCGATTCCCTCATTTGCCTCTGAATAGAGAAAAGGTCAACGAGGGTCGGACTTAAGAGAAAACGCCTCTCTTTGCATACTCTTCCTCTTGATTCACCTTCACTTTCATTCGCTCTCCTTTGTCATTCCCCTCACACGTGCATTCCCGTGCATCACTCCCACCTCAACGGCAGTGCCGTGCGGGGGCGTTCCATTGTTCAGCGATAAGTGAAAATCAACCGGACGTCGACAAGGCGGTCCACGGAGATCGGTAAAAAGGCCGTGATGTTTGAGCGCAATCGTGGTGGAAGTAACGCGTTGCGGCGTGCCTAATAGAATCTGCGGTTCGCATCGTGAGAACTTCCATCGTTTGTTTGAAGGTCGAGCCGTGTTCTTCGGATGTCGAGAGTCTGGTGCAACATCTTCTTGGCACGACAAAGAGAGGCATTCGTCGTGTTTAATTATTGCTGTTGTTTATGAATCAGAAGAGCGGAAGAGAGAATCCAAAATATCATTTTTCTCTCTTCACAAAAATTACGAAACCTTTTAAGTACGTAAGATTGTGTTATCACAACGAAGGATAGGGCTTTTAGGATGAATATCAAGAAAATGTTTACTATTTATCCATTCATTAAATATTTTAAAACCATAAATAAGCAATAACTTTATTTTATTCTTTCCTATTAAAGTAGTTTGTGATAAATTAGACGGAGAACAAAGAAATAAAATAACGCAGTTCCACATATTAGCATCATTCGGTGAAAAAGTGAAGTTTGCGAATATTCGATGGCACATATTTATTAAAGATAAATTATCTTTCGAGCCCATGTCTTTCTGGTCAAAGACCTTACTTTCATGTACAATAGGTCTCGTCATTTTTCTGAAGCACGCTCAGTGTCAGGCCTCACCTATGAGTGTAGTATATGGAAGACCCTATTCTTGGAAAGGAAAGGGCGTACGTTTTGTCCGTAATTGCTCAGATAAATTGCCCCGAGTTACAAAGATGCCTGTTGAGAGAGCGGATCTGTGGAAGAAATCCTTTCGGAGTGGATGGCATAAAGACGCTGAGGACATGCTGCGCCCGATCTTCTGCTTGAGATGCTGTGAACAAAATGAGTTGAAAATGTTTCCTAGGAGATTCAGTCACAAATAATGTTTCCACGAATGACGGGCATATTAGTACCGTTTTCTAAGATGATATTCTCATATTTATAAGTTGCACTAAAAAGTGTAAATAATACTATTATAAGGGTATTTGTTTAAATTGAGCAATTGACAGTTAAAACCGACTAATTATTTCCGAAAAATATTATTCCAGTATAATAAATAGAGAAAGGCCAATGAAGAAATAATGAAAGGGAAGAATGAAGACGAGTATTCGGCGTTCAAACGAAATTACGTCCGTAAAAGATGAAGGGATATAATTTTATCATTATGGATATATTTTATTATTATTTAGTTATGGATATATTTTATTATTATTTAGTTATAGATATATTTTGTTAATGTATTCAAAGTTTAACAATGACAGTTTCATTTCTTGACCCTCTAAAACTTCGCTCGATCTGTTTCTTCACTATCACTACGATTATCATCTTAAATTTATTACGTACGCCATTCATAATAAACATCTTTGTTATTATTGAAGAAATAGGTCAATTACCTCTTAGAGCGTTGAACTTTTATTCTAAAATTCATTTTAACTTGAAAAACAGGAAGTTTTCCGATAATAGACTTTTGATAATTCACTTTCCGAAAATCTATTTTTTTATTTCGAAAGGACGAAAAAATCGTATGGTTCACGTTAAAGTTTTTGTAAACAATCAGTTAAAGTTTTGGATTCATTTTTTAAATCGAAAGACTTAGAATTCGTGACGAGATTTAATTGTTCTTAAATTCTCATTCTTTGGTTGAAGAACATGCAATATTTCGATTACATCATTACTTACTTTATTAATTACTAACAAGAAGTATATTTTTCATCAAGTATATGTATTCAGTAGCTTACCCAGAGTTCTGAATGAAACTAAATGTGAATAATTAAGAGGTTCGTGCCAAATAAACTTCTTGCGTGCCTTTAAAATCCTCCATTTAAAATGACATATGCCTCTTCACTTATCATTATCCCTTCAAGTTGCCAAAATTATATGAAATTGTGAAGTGACGTTTATCTTTTAAAGAGCTATTCGTGAGTAGTGTTTACTGAATCAGATCTTTATCTAATTAAGATGGATAAGGGAAAATTCAAACACAGAGAACAAGGGAGAATTCCCACATAACGGAGCTGCTTATCTTAATTATTGGATTCGAATCCATTTAACCATAATAAGGGTATTTTTGGTGCGACTCATAAATAGGATAACTCGGTGACGGAATAGTTGGTTAGCAGCCTTAATTGCTGTAATCCCAGGTTCGACTCCATTCTTGCACATCCACGCACAAACCATAAAAGAATTGTGAGAAAATAAGGACAAAACAATGTATTTGTTGATTTACCTTACATCACAAGCGACCATCAAAAATTTTAAATTAAACTTGAGATAGATAATTTTTTAATATGGAAAATTCTATGATCTTTCATGATCATTTAAACCTTAAGATATGCGTCGTTGTATTCACACAAATTCTCCTGATCTGCGCCATATTAACAATTACTCGAATCAATTTGTTTTCTTTGGATATAGATGTCACGCATTCAATCCGAGCGTGACTTATTCGATCACGTAAATCAATTACTTGTGAAAAGGACTTTCCAATGAACTTTGAAACCTTGAAGGAGAGTGGAAATAAAACAAATAGTCCTTTGATTAATTGACACACGTTTCCTGTGAACAACTTTATAACGTCTTAACTCTGTTTTTCTTTTAATCTGGATTTATTCCGAAGTCACAGTAAAATTTTTAGTATTAAAGTAAGTATATACTTCACCTATCTTTAGAAAACTGAAACTTGGCTCAGATTATTATTTCCGTAAAATAAATATATACTCTCAATCTCCAAATAATGAACTTGTAGTACTGCTGACAAGTGAATAGACGAAATACTACGTAGATGTTTTTTTACCAAAGTTCTTTAATGACCTTCCTTCTATCTTTCGTTGTTCTTATACGTTTTCCCCTTCTACATATTTATAGCAGACATCTTTTCCTCTGTCCACGTTTAGTCCCATGTCGTCTGTTTTTTCTAAATGCTGATTTAATATGATTTCGCTGAAAATTTCCCATTTCATATACGTACTTTTTTAAATGTATTGTTACTTCCAGGTACGATGTTTTCGATATTTCCAACATAAATTCCGTATGAATACCTATTTAAAGCCTTAAATACTACCACCATTTTTTGTTGTTCCCATAGTATCATAAGTAGTTATCCGTACCAAAAAAGGTGTTTCAACATTGCTACGTCAGTAATCTACCACTACTATTTTACCATATTGTGAAATCTATCGAACCTGTCACCGCTTCGAAAAACGTGAACGTCCTTTTGTTAGATAAGAACATCTCTTCTAAACGGTAATGTATAACTTATTCTCTCGAATAAGTGCGTTTTGTCACCTTTAGTCTACTAGAATATATTTCTAGAAAGTCGAAAGAATCACATTGATGTATTTTTATTAAAACTTCTGGACCGATACAGGTTTACAAACCGCAGTATGAGCGTAACCAGACAACGAAAATTTTCTCAGACCAAGTTTAACCAGAAGCAAGTGCGAAAAAAATGAAAGCGCCGGTGGAGGACCTTAGGGCAGCGGTGGAAGAGACAGAGGATTAGGAACCGTCTGCATATTTCAGTCGCAAGGGAATTTACGCGGCAGGACATCAAACACCTAAGGAGGAAGAGGGACGCTATCCTCTCAGGAGATGCCACCCGGCTCGTTTTTTCATTTCGCCTTTATTTTGATGCGTAAGTGGGCGTGGTCGTGTAACGTGATAACCCGTGTATGCCTTTCGCCCGAATCCTTGGACCACGGAGGAGACTCATGGGTGCAACCGAAAGTTGGGGGGGACATGTCTGCGGGATTTCCCACACGGAATTTACGACATGGCTCCTTAAATGGGTGATATGCGGCTCGTTTTTCGTTGCCTTCGTGGGCGACGGACCTCCGGAGGAATCTCTGCTTGCGGGCAATGCAGCTTCAAGCGGTAGACCACCACGACACGGGTTAAACTGCTTTCAGAAGTTACCTAACTGCTTAATTTTCGGAATTACCATCAGTTCATAAAGTTAAACATAAAGCTTCTATCTTTTTTCTATTTTCTTTGGCCTGTATGAAGGTGAATCTACATGTTTAAAGTGTATACTCCCGAAATAATTTTCAGGTTTGACTCTTGATATTTTACTAATGTAGTATATGAAAATCTAAGTGATCTTTCGGGAAAAATTAGACATTTAAATATTTACTTAGTGCATATTCCAAATTTTTTTCTGAGCTGATCAAGTTGAAATGGAATTCGATAAAGAAATGTAAAAAATTGAAATTCTTGAGAAATTCCTAATCCATTCGTTTAAACTTAGGAGTATGCTTTTGCTGCACATTTGCGAGATGTAGTTTGTAACCGTGATAGATAAATACTATCATCTTACATCATATATTCTAATTGAAAAGAAATATACTTAAGATGTTCTCCTTGTTATTCATATGGACTGACTAAAATTGCTGATTCGTTTATTTTGTCTTCAACATGTGTTATGAATAACGCATGGTTATACACGGATGGATTGCTTAAAACTTAATTTTTCTTAATTCTATACCTATTATAGATTTAACGTGAAAATTATTGGGCCAATTGTCTTCCCCAATCTTTATGAAGACCCTATTGGATTGGACACCATAGAACCTAAATCTTTAGAACTCAATAATTCTTAAACATGCAAATAAATAAACAGGTCAGAAAAGGTTATATACTCTCCTTCTCATTATCAACCAGATCATAACCGTTATATCTGCGATGGGAAAACAAAAATATAAGCATGCAACTTTTCCTTCATAAATCTTGGAAGTAGGCACCCCTTAAAGGTGACGTTTTTGCCATCAATTCATCCACGATGTAGACATGCCACTAATGATTGATCGTTGGCATTCCCTTTTATCTAGGTGCTCTTCTGCTTCCGTTTTTTCACCAGTCCTTTTCAACGGATGCACTTTTCTTCTTGTTTCAGCTTCTATTCATCGACGTCATAATCGCTCGTGATTACAGCCGAAACAACTACTAATGGAGAGCGAAGATAATGATGCGGGAATGCGATCTGTAATGAGAGCGCAGTTAAAGCTCGCGTCTAGTGGTGAGGCGTGAACAATCCGCACGCACGTGATAATCGACTGGGTCATGCATACCGCAATGCTCCATCAGTGCTACACTTCATACGTTTCGAAATTAACTACGATGCTACCTCATCCATTTATAGGCGTTCTTATTGATGATACAATTTTGATTCTGATACTCTCATCATCTAGTGACAATAACACTTATTAGAAAAAATATCTGAAAAATCTAGTTAATAGATAGCACAACGAAACTGGCATCTTAGAGATGTTTTTGTTTACCCGGTTTTTATTGATATTAGTCCTTAAAGTTCTTCGTGAAAACTCTCTACATCTGCTACATTATTTGTTTTAAAACGGACAATCCAGAGAATAGAAATTAGGCTTAAAATCTATAAATGACATTTGGACAACGGCATGAGAATCCCTAGACGCTGAGCATTCCAACAGAACCTGACGTCACAGCGGAACCACCCGTTCAAGAGCGAAGATCCGTTCCCATCGAAGCCATGGAAATGTGCCAAATATCAGTGTCGTCGTTCATCTATCGTAGGCATTAAGGAAAATGCGGAAAACAGGGAAATCTCAAACGACGTTCTTTCCGCTGAAAGTTGCCGTTGGGCGAGATTCATGATTAAGGAGATACTTCAACGGATTTGTACCTCTGGAAATGGATAAACTCCGTCTCGAGAAGGCAAATGGTGTTTCAGATTGAGTTGTTTCTCTCAGTCTTGGAATGATACAGCTCTTCTAAGAGAAATATGCGATGCATTTCACATAAAAAAGCGGACCCAGTTCCAACGAATTTCAAATATAGGAGATAGCTGGCGAGTTAGAGATCTAAACACTCTTTCGCAAAAGATCTTTTGAATTACGTGTTATAAATCAAACGATCGACACATATTTAATGGAGTTATGTTTGCTTCTTGAGTATGATGATTCGTGTGTTATAAATTTTATTTTGGTGTAGCATTCTTGTATTATCTAAGAAGTATAGTTTTTAAAGAACTGTATCAAAGAGGAAAATATGCAGAGTGAAATGTCGTGTTACTTAGGGAGCAGGAAATTTACATTTTGATAGGTGATAATATTTTTTTACAGAATTAATTATATATATTATAAATTATTTTAACACTATTGATGTTTCCAAAAAGTAAAAAGCCAAATGCAGCGTGTAAAGAAAATCTGCCAACCATTACGCCGTTAAATTCATCCTCCACAGTGAATTGATCTATTAAAATAACATTCTAAGCACATTGACATATGAAAATAAGATTTGATAATTTCCCAGTAAAAATCGAAAGACGATTGTAGAAATGATGGTACTAACTTGAAAATCCAATTCAAATATAAATGCTATTTTAAATCCTTAAAATCTAAACGAAGGTAAATTGTTTTATTTACTCTCAAATAAGAACCGTAAAAAGAACTTCGACGTGCTATTTCATCGCCACTAAATACATAAAAGTTCTAGCGGTAAATGAATACTCCACCAAAAACAGAAACACTAAAATAAATTAGAACTTAATGAGCCTTCATTTAATATCAGAATGTTATGATGTATGGTCATTCGTAAGTATACGTGACTCGCATTAGCTCTTCTAATTCGTAGTAATGAGAAGATAAATCCGTATCGCCTTTGAGGTTCAATTGAAATGCGATTTGTTTACTGCTGTGGCAAACGGACGAGTTCGTGAATCAAAAGTTGTCTCATCCAGACTCAGAAGCGAGACACTGCATTCGCTGAGTTGGAATGTTCATTGCGGCATCTGTGAGTTTCTGTGCCTTTTATCAAAAAGACGTGAAGAACGGCTTCGCCAAATGAGATGTCTGTAAGTTTTAATTTAATGTATTTCGTTTAGGGAAGATTAAATATTTTTCTTCAATAAAACGTGAGAAAACAGTTTTGGAAACTATAAAATAGACGGTGATTTAATGAAAACTTCATTTAATCTTATCTAAAGAAGCTTCGTCTTATGCGAACGTGGAATATTCAAGATATTTTGTTAACCGTAGTTTACTTGCTCTCGTCTCCTTCGTATCATGGTCCATAAACAAAACAGCCATTTAGGGCTATTTTGGATGCAATTTGATTTTATTGAGTATTCATCATTATGAATGTATTTCCAATGGAAAGGACGATGAATTAGAACTGAAATAAAAGAAATAATAAAGCCATATAATAAATTAATAAATACTGATACAGGTTCTTATTGCATCATATTTTTTTATTTTCGACTCAATGATACGTCGATGAATGTAAATAGAACGGAGTTAAAATAAAATCTGTTGCATATAAAAAGGAGCGCCATGCTTAGGAAGACTACGAAGGATTTTTCAGACATCAGTCATCTTAATCCGTTAACAGACTGTCTACTTCGTTTGAATACATATTCCATTACACTAACATTCGAAACGAACTTAATTCATGGACGTGATACAGTCAGGGACTCTACAATGGCAACACTTATCATCATATTTTCATACCATTTCTTCCCAGAAGCAATCTTAGGCGCCGTTTGCATTATAATCAGTTCATAAAGTGCGTTCAGAGGATTTCTCTCCGTTAAATACGGCATTATTGTGAAGTGCACGTTGCAGCATTCGTACGACTCCGTTTGCCTCATCCTCAGAATGCGCACTGGAGAAACGAGGTGAGCAAAAAGCGTCGCTTCCTCATTAGTTTCGCTTTCCTGCATTTGTGTTAGGAACTGCCAAGTTATCCACGACGCCGGTGGCTGTACTCATTTTTCATGCCTTTTCACTTCCAATGCGATTATGCTCTTTAGAACGGAGGTTTCCTGAAGCTCTTTGTCTCACGCGCGTCATCTTCTTCCTCTACGATCGCAATACCTTTTCTGATTTCATTAGCTCCCTTCTTCGGTCTATGCTTCACAGCGATCCCTTGCAAATTTAAGTCAGTTCTTTGACCTGTTTGTAATGGAGTGGGATTTCTGGAGGAAGAGCGATTTGATTGTCGATCACGAGTTCCGAGGAAGACTAGAATACTGAAATGCGAAAGATTTTTGAACTTCCTCTTATTTCAACTCGCTCTTGGATATTCTAATGTCTAGTCGTAATGAAAATTAAAAGCTCTATTCATTTCGGCTCATTTCAATAAGATGGGATCATAAAGATAGCATAATTTAATTATTCTCCCATATTCTTTTATTTTAGGTGTGATTTACGTATCATTCATTGCAAATCCCTTTATTATAGGATGATCTGTCAGTAGTCTTCACTAGAATATTATCAATTTTTTTAAGATACCTATTAAACTTACATAAAATAACTAATGTAATAAATTAACAGTAAAATACGACAAATTAATATTTAGGTTCGATTTATATTTATAAAGGTTTTCTTATATTATGCTAATTTAGAGACCGGCCTTGCTATACTTGACATATCAAACATCGATTTTACTGGTGCTGTTTTCAGACACCAAAAATTTAGCTCTCTCTCTCTCTAAATCAACTTTCAATAAATAAAATAAATAAGAACCAAAAACACAAATAATCTTATATCTCTCGTCGGCAATACCTCTATTCGTTCATTACTAAACCAAGAATCATAATATTTATTCAGAGGAAACCGAATCCATACCATTCGAAAATCAGTCACCGCAATCCGTTTGCGCACCCGCGTTATTAGCCCATAAATTAAGCATTAATGTGCGAGGGAGTGAGAGACGCATCGTAGCGACGGTACGTAATTATCCGAGCGTACGGCCCGTAAATAATCCCCTTCCCGAGGAGATGGGTGAAATAATAATGGAGCGTCTGTGGGAGATAAAGCACGGAGACCCATAATTCACGTGGGGATTTGTTCGGTGGACTTCGAACTCACAAAGACTTAAACATCCGGCTCTCGAAGAATGGGTTTGTTCATTCAGGAGTCTAACGAGTCCAGTTTCGGACATCCTGAGGTATTTCTAAGGTCCATCGAGAATGGCAAAAAGTCTCGAGGGCGATAAATTCTAACAGCACTTCATGCTACTCGCTAATTATAATGGAACTGAGAAAACCGCTTGTTGCAGGTCGTCCAAGAAGAGTGCCCTGTCGTACTCGGACTTCCACGCGGAAAGGATAGACACTTCTGCCGAAGACGGAGAGGTTAGCGGGAGACGAACCGTGGTCAACTGTGGTGCCGGTGACCCTGCACATTTCCTCGGACAGCGCTCTGTTTCGCTGGTAAGAAACGTTCGTTTTATAAGACACCTATATATATTTCGGTTTAAATATATTTCCCTTATATTTGATCGTTCTTACTGTTTGTATTCGATTTTACAAAATCCTTTTATTGTTTTAAGGTTGAATGAGAGTTTATTTTTATCAATTATTCGATTTATTATATAATTTTTAATATATATATATATATATCTTCATTTTTTCATAATTGTACATAGTGTGTTAAAGGCTTACAATTTCAAGTGAAAATAGTTAAACGGAAGAGCATTTGTAAGTATTACTATGTGGTAACGATGTAACGGCTACTTACTGTACTATTAAATTTTCTTTTCTCCAGACGTACGAGAAACAATTCGTAAAAGTCTATATTGAAAGTCCAGTAATATTCTTCTGAAATCGAAAAATCTCTCTTACTTGCGAATGAATAAAAAAGGGAACGCGATATGATCTTTAAAAAACGACAGGCGTTGAAGTCTCTAGACGATAATCCCATTTCTCGCTTCTTTTTGCGATTTAAGTAATCTCTGTCGACTTTTTTTTAAGTTTCAGATAAATAGGCTGAGTATATATTATATATTCTAATAATATATCTCCATCACATTACCTAGACACTGATGGTTTTGCCTGGTGAGAATCAAAGTGTAGCCTTCTGGACCATTCAAAAAATAATTGGCCTTGGTTGTTGTAAATAAAATTCATACCATTGAAATGTATAATAAAGTTGATATTCTGTATGAATTAAATGCATTACATTCATGATGCAAGAGCTTAAAAATTTGTTTTCCAAAATAAAAACTTTATTTTAAAAATATCCGGCACTGTGTGACTGGCATATTGTTGATGAAATTTAATTTTTCATTCAGACATTCGTTTAAAAGTCCACGACCGACAAAATATGCATTACGGTGTTGGATCCTTCGCTTTAATCTGCATAACCGAAACTAATTGTAAGAATTTTACCACCAACCCTTTTCACGGCTCCGTGATGATTCAGCTCTCCCGTTGAGAAGGCTGACTTCCGAAAGAGCCACATGAAACGTCGACACAGACGCGAATATAAATTCAAAAAAGTGGAGGGTAATTCCAAAATCGATTCTAAGTCGATGTTCCTGCGTCGATCTCTCGAAACGAGAAGAATGCGATTTTCAGATCCGGAACGCTTTTACCTTTTGCGTTGGTCGAGACTTCTCTTTTCTATTCCACTTCTCTTTTTTTACATTTCTTGCCGTCTTTTTTCACTTTCAGTTCTCCGACTCCTGGACCCTCTTCAAACTCCCTCCTTTCATCTTCGCCCCTCGAACTCCTCCTTTTGCGTGATGTGCTGTTTTTTGTACCTTTCTATCCATCCGTGTAGAAGTTAGGGAATTAAATCTAAAAATATAAAGTCAAGTAATTAAAAAACTTTGAAATATTTAAGTATATTTTCTCTGCTTTGATTAAACGAAAATTCATTGATTCATTCTTAAATCAGAAAATGATATTTTGCAACCTATATTCGTTTAATTTTCATGCTCGACATTGTACCGTAAGTTTTTCCATGAAACTAAAATAGGAACTCTTTTTTACAGTAATAAGATATTTAAAATTAATGAACATTCTAATATTTACCACTTACTCTCGACGGATAATCTGCTGGGGTCTCACCATTTTCATTTTCACAGGAATATCCGTGCTTCCATAAAGCAGACGTTACTCTGAATGTTCCTAAGTCGACTTTCCCATCTCCTCGTCTTCCGAGGCATGCAAGTCGCGTCCACCTTAATAGCCTCTCTCACGCAACCTCCCCCACCCACAATCACCCGTACTTTTATAACCGACCACCCAACCCTACCCCTACCACCCGACCGCCATCCACTCTGCATCCAATATACTCTTTCCGCCCACGTCTTTCCTCCGTAATGATAACATATCCTCTCCACTTCGCCAATCTATATTTTATTGAATCTATCTTTGATCTTTATCTCTTTCAAATATGATTCCCTGACTTTCACACTGCGAGTCTTCTGATATATATCGTACGGATTAACTCTAAATTACTCATTTTATTGTACGTGACGTAATCACAATCAATTGGTGTTGACCATTTGAGTTGTATTATGACGTCAGAGAAAGGCCTATTAAATAGATGTCTAGAAATCAACAATGTTTAGATACAAAATTAAAAGTGAGGTTTAAATTTTTAATACTGATTTGAATATATTTATTTATAAATTTTTATTTAGCTATCGGACAGTGGGGAATAACTGATTCTACGATAAACCTAAGAATAATTACATTGGAATACTTTTGTGGATATTACCAAATGCGTTTTTATTTTAGATGGAAATTAAGAGACAAAACGCTTCAAAAAATCATAAATTCTCTTCTTTTTGAATCGATTTATGTTCAACGTGTAATTATTTGCGGTTTCGTTAACAAATATTGAGTAAAAGCCCTAATTATATACATCCAAATATAGATTTGAGTATGCTAATTGATTTTACGTATGGACATTAAATGGCTATAAAGGTACGTCTAAACAGAAATATGTAATTGTGACCTTTTGTATGATAGGTTACCTGTCTGTCATCAATATGACGACTATAACTATTTTTCATCGGTTGTTTTTAAAAATTTATCCTTTGAGATTGGTTTGTACGTAGACATCGATTTAACTTTTTTGCATTGTACAACTTCCGTGTTTTTTACGGCTTTTCATACTACTCCTTCACCAATTATCCTTCTCCCTATTCAATCTCCATCAATCACTGCTGCATCCCATTCTCTCTTTCTACATTTTATCAATTCTCCCCGTTTAATGACAAAACCATACAACTCAATGTTAATTCTTTCTACGCTTCTCTTACGTATTTCCTGTTTTTGGCAAATGGAATCAATGTATTTATATTTCTTCCTCTGAATACGATAGATTCGATTTCTTAAAATGTTTTACCCTTTACTATTTCCTCATCTTATATCTTGCAAAATCATTTTCTTTTCTAAAAACTATAATATCCTTAACTTTGGATTTAAATTTTCAGCATTGAAAATTTGAGAACTTTGTAAGTAATTACTCAAAGAATCAATTTGCATTAAGAATAGTTAAGTGAGGGACAACATTTCGCTGTTTTCCCCATTATAAGAGCGTTGTTAGTTTATTTATCTGTCCTTAATTTCAGCAATCTTTTTGTCTCTTTTATTTGGGTTTCTCTTCATTTATTATTAGATAATCTAAGTTCAACTATTGTGAATTTGTTCTTACATCTATCGATTCACTATGTCGACACTCTAAAACCAATTAGCAGTTCAATACAAACTCATCAGTAGTGAAAAGAAGCAGGAATACTCTATTCTAAATTGAATCTCAAATCCCATAAAAACTTGAAGTAATTGAGTTATTATCATAACCAGTTGCTCTAGCCGTGACACGCTACTTAAGAGTATTGTTCCCATAGTTCCATTGTATTAGGAGTCACGTACTAGTTCAAGAGGGTTCACGTTTTATGAATCAAAATGCTACCATCCGATTAATTTTATATCAGAGTCTAGTCGATCAACATTGACTTAGCGATGGTTTTCTTTTGTGAAGAATATTGATAAATTACGAAAAGGAAACCTGCTCTGTGTTAAAAACCAATGAAAATATATCATAACATAATAGAATGATTCAATTAATTTTAGATCAATTCTTTGAATAAAAACATTATACTGGATAAAATCTAACACGAACTACCATGAATTCGATGAACATATGGTAATAAATGAATCGTATGGAAGAAATGGTTTAACTGATTTTCTGGTCATCTTCAACAATTCACAGCCATTTGGACTATTTTCGGGGCCATTCCGTAGCATTGTTTCCTATTTATTTGAATCTCTTAATTCCTCTATTTCTTCCTCACGATTCATACTCTCGGTGCCTCATCGTGATTCTCTTCAGGCGCACGATCCCACCGCAACATCTGCCTCATTGTTTATGTTTCGTTCCCTACGACTCCTCCAAAGAGAGACAAAAGAAAAAGGGTTTCTTTTTTCACTTTCCGTCAGAGGAAAATTGAGAGATTAACGACCACCACTCGGTTCCCAAAGTCGCACGCTGTTTTACAAATGAGCCGCCCGCGATCCGATCGGCCGCTAATAAATCAACGGCGGAGTATCATATGCGGCCTGGGGTTCGATCCCCGCCGTAGGTGATACAAGTATTCCTGGAATAGGCGTCTCTTTCAATGAAACGGATGCGTTCTCTTGACAGCTGCCCTCCGTTGAGCGTCGAGGCATTTGGCGGCACGTGGGATTGAGTTCGAGGATTTATGGTATTATTTGGAGAAATAGAGTATTATCTCTTTCCATTCCGGTATCTTTCTGAGGAAAATACAGCTTTTGTGAACACCTAAATTGATACTGTGAAGTCTCTCATTGGAAAATGACAAATAAGGTCCAAGAAAGAAAACACGGAAGATTTCTACTCGATATGACTTTATATTTTAGTACGACTATACCGTAGAAGATTAAAACTGTATATTTACTTTATTCGAGTGCTTTGTTTATGCGACTCGAAGTTCGTCTATCGATTTGTTTAAGCTAATAACCGCTATAATATAAGCTACCAATTTGTGGATTATCCAGCGTAGTTTATTATATTTTTTATAGCAAAGAATTCCTCACTTAGCCGTACTTAAGCCAAGGAAAGTTGCAATCACAACTCAAACACTTAAAAAATTGTCTCTTTTGAGAAATTGAATGTGAGAGGCGTAAACATTTTTTAACTTTCTTTCGTAATTCCTAACAAATCATCTTAGGCAACGGCACAAGTGGAGGCAACGATTACAACAGCAGTCAGCTCTGCCTCTGATTTGAAATTTACGTCTTACAGTAATTAATCCGATATTCTTGCGACCTCTGTATCTTCTAAAAGTAGACACGATTTCCTCTTTGCAATTCGAATTTGATATACAATGGTACTTCGTCTTTAAGATCGTTCAGTGGATGATTATTTTTAAGGGAATTCACGAGATGAGGCGCATTCGCCAGGAGCTTACATGTGTCATTTTTAATGCGGAAGAACGTATCGATCCATAGGACGCAAGATCTCTCACAGTTAATTAGAAGGGTAAATGCGATCGAGACTCGGATTCGGTACTGCTCGAGTAGCGTCGTAAGACAAGGTGCGGAGTTCCCATCGGACATCGAAACCAGCTTAGGATTCCATTAATTCACTCTCCTCGGGTACTTATCACCAATGCATCGTCACGGAAAGGCTATAAAAAATGGCGCAAATAAACGATCGACACTTTTTCGATGCGTACAAGGAGGATGTTTTTGTCTCGATTGCAGCTACAGAGGGCGCCCTCAGTGGTCATCTCCCGATTACGTTCGTAGATGTATTTTGGAGGAAAACGATTCTAACTTCCCCTCGGAATTCTATGCATCGGATATAATACGAGTTAAATATCGGAGGGTCAAACAGACTAATCTTACCTTCATGTATAATTCTTAATAACATTATTAATATATCTACATGAAACGGTGAATCTAAAAAGGAAGTTGGTATATTCCTATTTTAATGCGTCAAGTTAATGCGCTAAGTTTTCTATGTGTATATTTGTAATACCACGAAATCTTTTCTCTTGTTGGAATGCACTCTTCTGTGGCCGCTTCCTATTTCGAAGTTCGTTAGTAATAAATCAGCTGCATAGTGGAGGGACTAAAATAGACACACTTCGAGATACAACACCCCTTAAATTTATCTCCGAGGACTAGGCGTTGTTGATAAATCTTAAGTAGTGACGTTTAAAGGAAAAACCTTAGGGCATACTTGGCTTATTTTGAGGTTTCAAACAAGTTTTCTGAAAATAGCTCAAGTTACGTATGTAAAAGTTAAACATAGTAAATAATGATGGTGAAATCCGTTTTTATGTGCTTAAGAAATCCTTAAGAAAAATTTAAATAGAACTTCAGTATTCCAATTGAGATAATTCCAGTTGAGATAATTCCAGAGCCTTTATCGATCAATTATCATTTAAAATTGAATTTTTTGATGAAGATCTTGAAATTTTTTAAATGTTTATTTGAACGTCGAGAAATGATCTTGTCCTTGTATCCGAACTTTGGTCTTAATATCCAAAACTTTCCATACCACACTGCAATCTTATCGTCCTATTTCCCTACGAAAAGTATTGGCGAGCGCTCTTCCTATAACATGTAATATTAGAAATTTATCATTTTGGTCTTGATATTTCAGAAAATCTTTTTAGCTCAGAACTTTTTAGCATTTCCTCCGTATTCGGACACACAACGCTGTTGAAATGACTAGTATTAATTCGAATAATTAATCATACCGTTATCCAATGGGGTAATGAGTCCATAAGCGGTAGTGGCGGTATCCATAGAGTTTGTAGGCCCACCAACTGCGTTCATCGTGAGTTTCTCTAGAGGTTAATTATCCACCAGAGAAAGAGGTTCCTCGTCTTTCGAAGCATAATTTCGAAAAAACATTTACTGACTCTCAATGTGAGGATGTAACGATGATGGACAGAGGAAACCACCGAGTTTCAAGATGTCGCAACCCTAAAGTCTCATCTTGCCGCCTGCCACGCCTCCCCTTGGACCCTCTGGAGAGTTAACGTAGCATTCCTCCGGACGCCGCTCTCTGAACGGGGTCAGCGCACTCGAGGCTCTTTTTTCTTCTCTTTTATTTCCATTCGTATTGACGGTCTCTTCCCTCCTTTATTGAGAAACGAAGGTCAACACTCTGAGTGAAAAGCTCTGCACCGAGATTTTGGAATGCTCCTGAGAAAGAACGTAATTGGGACGCCTCCATCGGGTGGCGTGAAATACACGAACGTCTTATGAGTTGTGAAGATTGATTTATTGCGTCGAAACGTGATTGGAGTTTCTATTGCAAGTCGTAATGGAGAGCCGTTCGATATTTTATGACACACGATCGCTTGTCACGTTGTTATTATTTTTTTCAATTGGTGTTTCGCATTTCGATTGATAATCGAAAGAATAAAGAGGTGTTTACAAGTGAGAGGATGGTTCGATCCCCATAATTTTCTCTGGAAGCAACCTGAACTCAGGATTAAAATTAAAGTGACTTAGATTTAGATTTTCGTGTCTATTATAAAATCCTATAGAATATTATTCTTCGTAGTTCATGCGTATGTAGTCAAGAATTATGTTCGGTTTGAAATCAATCGAATCAACATCATCCATAAATTATTGCTGCGTTCGATTGATGAGAAGGATGTTTTGAAATCGTATCAAGCAACGTTTGAATGTTGTTGATTTGAAATTTTTTGTATTTTTTTAGTATTTGCCCTTTAATGTCATTTCCCAATGTACTTTTCAAGTAGAATCTCGAGAGTGCATTTCACTTTTACACCGTTTCCTTTCCTTCCGCATCTGTAAGCACCCAAATTTTAGTAAAACCTTCTATTAAAGTCTATTTTTATACTCCTTACAAAGGTATTCGAAAAAGAGCCACTCTCCTGTATTTTCTCGTATTTCTTTTGATCTAGCTTAAACGCCTCTATTTGGTATGCATCTTTTATTTCGCATTCCACTGGAGTCAACTAATTTGAGAGGATTTTCGCATCGTAAATTATTTCGTTTAAGATGTGAATACTGATGCGTTCACATCTCAGCGTACAGCCAAAGAGATATTAAGCTTCAAAAACCCCTTAAAACAACCTTATGAGCGAACATTTGGACCTCACCAACTTATTTCCGCATAAACCAGACAAAGATTTACATCTGGCACTCGGAGTAACGCTTCAAAAAGGAACGATTGCAGTTCTACCGCTAGTTATCTGCAGTTTTAATGGTCTCCTCAGAGGCATCTCCACTTGCCAAGGGATAAACCTCTTTTTCCACTTTCGTTTATTCCCGCACGCTATTAAATTTCAGAGGCTGTATCGTTGCTCGGTGAACATTTATGGTAGAAAAGGAAGGAACGCATCATTCATGGAAGGGAGCTATTTTAGTTGTACAGGTGTAGTCCGATATCCCGGAAATGTTTTCGAATGAAAATACGCCGCTTGTGCACAGCATAGTATTATTTACGACTTAGCAGATGAAGAGTTCCACTAACTCCAGAGTACACAAGAATTTATAGCCATTTCCTAGGGGAATACAGTTCCTTTCAGTGTCTAGGCGTACGGATCCTACAGTGGAAGAAGGCTGTGAAGGTGAAAAGCGGTTTATTCTTCTCTGATGTAATAAATAGAGACGGAAAGAGAAGAACTAGCAAACCGACGTATTCGTCTTCTGCTGTTCTCAAAATGAAAAATGCATTAATAAATGCATCTGAACCACTATATTTGTACTTTTACCATCATAACCTCGGATTAATCGCAAGTAATGGTTAAATCATGCGCAAGAAGGTAGTCCAAGGAAGAATATAACGTTCCTAGGCTCTTGTTGAAGTAGAAAGGCATACGTTGCCCATAGGATATTCTGTCTGCAGTGTGTACTCAGACCGGTTTAAGCCATTCCACCCATCATTAGGAGCGAAATACCCGAAGAGTGAATTATGTGAACCTGGTGAAATGAAGAGTAAGGTACAAGTTGCCTTTTCCTCGCAATACCATAAGTGGAATCTATGTATGAGGATATTCCATATACGTGTGTGTGTATATATATATATATATATATAAAGAGTTATAAATTAAGTATAAGTTAAGATTACATAAAGAGTTACCAAAACGAGTGTCAACTATCGAAAAGGATATTATATCGAAGCAAAAAATTATATATTTTAAAATATCGAATTATCAAAACGGAAGTTAGCAATACTTCGGAGTGTGCATTTTTAGGTAGTTATAATAATATTCTTGAGCAGCAATTTTAACTCTTTCATTCTAAAACGATTGTAATGTTATATCGTTTTAGTAATTAGTTCATTGTCTGTTTTTGATGAAAAGGTACATCAGTTCGTGAACAGTGCTTATCAATGGCGACCATTTTAATCACATTGTATCTACGTTTTTATCGATTTGAAATATTATTTACAAAACATAACTTATTCCTATTTAGATCTTTCTTGATAAAATATCCTCCATGATTTTGTTTCTACATAATAAGGAAATATCAAAATTGGTAACTTGGTGAATATTTTCAAACAAAAATTCCGTCTTAAACGTAATTCTTTCTTTCCTTATTAACGGATATCATCAATAATAATCATCATAAGAGACGATTTCCAATATTTTCATTCAAATTTTCATTTACGGAGCTTGTATCAGCAAGTTCTGTAAAATGCAATGACCACGAGATTCCTTCAAGACAAAGGCAACGCCTTATTCCCAAAGAAATCGAATGTAAACAAGAGTAATATCTCCAATGGATCATAAAGCATCGAAAACAAGGAACGGACGGCTCTTGGAATTTCGATGGAACTTGCCTTTATATGGAAAGAGTTCTTCGGAACAAAAAATAAAGAACTCGATGTGGGAATCGAATTCTTTTTCCCTATCAAAGGAATGAAAACTTTTCCTCAGGTCGTTTGCCAACTCCGCCATCTAAACATAAACATCGACATTGTGAGAAAGTCTTATGTCACCAAAGAGTCTATATACATACTCGGTCGTATTCCCCAGTCTCATTTTCCTTTCGAGGAATTTCCCATGAGAAAGAGGAACGCAATTTTCCAAAAGAGGACATTCGCCATAAACAAACGCTTGACTTGTTTCCGATAGATTTTCTGCAGGGATCGTTTTTCATCCCGTTTAAATGATTCCTGAGAACGAATTGATTTTGAAAGGAGAAACATTTAGTCTTTTGAATTATTTATGTTTTTATTTGAATCTTTATTATTATGGATGAGTCTTTCATTCTGTTGAAAGTTTGCGAAATTGGGCGATTTAATTGATTAATAATCCCATTTTTGATCCATCCGTCATATCCAACGGTTAATTACATTTGCTACTTAAAGTTTCGATTTAAAAATAAATTAAACTAGCTGAATTTCATGATCAAAATCATATCTTATTATATTCGAATTTAAGGCACTTCATTTTTGGTTTCTCATTTGATAATAAAAATTCTTAAACCATAATAAGGTTTTCATACATGACCATGATATCTTCTATTTCTTCAATTATAATGGAGTTGGATTATTGATCACTGTAATTTTGTTTTAAAAAAAGAGTACGTAAGCAATGGTCTAATTTACAATATATATATATATATAAAGCCTGATTTGAATCATAAAAATAATATAAAATTAATTGGATAACCATGATAAAAAGATGCATCTATATTCAGCATTTATACGTTAATTATAATTTAGGAGATTAGTGCCAGGTAATATTAAATTTCAATCAGATCAAAGTAATTGTATTCTTCTTAAACCGTTTGTATATGATTTACGACCGCTTAAAGTTTCTTACGATAAAATAAATACATTCCAATAGAGTTGCCGTCCTCTTCACATTTTTCTAAGCTATGATTCGTATCATTCTGTTATTAAAAATAATTTTTAATTCAAAAAAGCAAAATTTTAACGGAAAAATGAGAGCCAAAAGAATCCAGCGATAATGTGAAACTACTGAGCGAAATTCGTAATCAAATATGAATTTAATTTATTTTCACGTAAAATTAAAACGCATATTGAAATTTTGAAATGGATCATTGTCAACTGCACATAATCACATGGCTGTTAAACATGAATAATTCAGCCTCTTAGAGCGGACAAAATTAACGAGCTTGGAAAAGGGAGAATGAATTCTCCGTCCCCTGCCTCACTTACGTGCACCATTAAATTAATGCCTCTGAGTCGAGGCTATTTTAAGGATAAGAGTGAAACGAAGACAAGGAAGTAAATGGAGCAATTATATCCACCTTTGAAGATTTCTGAAAGTCATTAATATTTTTAAGAGGAAAAAGAAAACTATCGCTTCCCCATTTGGAGATCTTTTTTGTGTCCAACGTAACCAAGAAGGCTACGATTTCGAGTGATCAGAAAAATTACTTGGAAGGCTTCAAAGACCTCTTTAATTTACGAAGAAGGTCGATCAAAGACGTACTTTTTTCCTTACCGCAGAAGTCCAAAATAAAACTACGTAAGCAGCCGATAATTAAGGAAATGAATTTTGCTCCCATTAATTAGCTTCGATGGGAAATTGCAGGGAAATTTATCATCTTTCTTAGTCCTTCACTTTATTTAGTCGATTATGTAAGGTTTCTGAATTGAAGTTCAGTCCTAATCACATCACTCAACCATACATAAAGTTTCACCAATGTTGCCTTATTTGTTTTGAGGAAAATCTTCCTTTTATCGAATGCTCATATATTAGCGATGAATCTTAAACGTCAATTTAATTATAATTATGTATTTACGTAATGAGGATTTTAGTTTTGAACCTATATAAAAACATAAGTGTGTATCATCATTAAGATTTATATTTATGTTTTAATAACATTCCAGTTCACCACGTTTATTAATATTGTTGTACTCTTCGATTTGCTAACGCCAATAGATATTTACTATTGAACCCCAATAACATACATTACATCATTGGAAATTATGAACATATTTCATTCTTTGTTAATGTAAGGTTGTTATCAAGTATACACATCTTTGGATCGTTGAAATCAAAAGACCTGAGAAATAATTTGATTTTTCTTAATAGAAAAATATCGAAACTTATTATACTGGTCTAAAATGTTTAATAGACATTCTTGGACCTAATAATTCATGCCTGTAATGAATTTACCATTTACTTTACTCACGATAAACAATTGTATAGAAGATACTAAATATACATATGCAAGTATATGTGCATAATTTTAAAAATTTATCGAAGCATTAATCTGAATTTATTCTCTCTGAAATTCGTTATTGTCTTTCATAATTAATTTTTATAAGTTTCAATTCTTTCATATTGATTTTAAGAATTCAGTTTATAATTATTATTATTCTTATAATCACTGCAATTGTTGACCTGGCCTATGACCTGGTGGGAGAATTACATTATACATTTGCTTAACAAAAAATAAAATAATATTCATTTCGCGTATTGAAATATCAGTTTATCATTTTTTTCTGAATTAGGATACTGTTTTAAACTTTTGTTATCAAAGTTCGAAATAAGTCACTCAACAGAAAATAAACTAAACATTTTAATAATACTGCTCACTTATGAAACTTAAGAACCGCACAGAAACTCTTTAAACTTAAAGCTGCAGATGTCGCTTTTTTTAAAGCATTCAAAACTGAAGGATCCTCTATCGAGGGTCTGTCACTTCCAGGAGGGATGTCCACTCGAGAAGATATTCTCCATAACAATTTTCCTCACGGAGCCTCTATGGACGCGAGGAATAAACCAACTGTCCGTCTGAGACGCATTCTCCTCGCAGTTTATGATTCAACATCTCAAACCGCTAATGAATGTGGACGTATCGTAGTGCGCACTTACGACCTTTTAATGGCAGAGCGACTACCACCCTTTGCTACGACGCGCGTTATACTTTACCCCTTTTACTATGCGACCCAAATTCCAAATGCGCGGAATAATGAACGAACTAATTAATTGTGCGGAATCTATAATGTCCGTGCGCTTTCCATCCACAGGGAGTTCGCGATAGGATTGTCGGAATCCATTAACCGTTGGACGTGTTAATTGGATGGGTTTTTAACGGAGCAACGATTCTATAATAAAGGAAGACCGGTTAATTAGCCACCAATGTTTATCGCTAAGAATCGAGAGGAGTGGATTTGAATCTTCATGTCATCCATCTGTTGAAAAACTTTATGAGCGTTTTTGCCCTCGTGCACTGTACCTACCGAAACATTATATATATTTGTCAGGAATTCGAATATTATTTAAATAGAAATACACTGTCCAAGTACGCTAAACAAATAATATTTTATGTAACTGTTTGAAATCTAAAGAAAAACGCAGAAATAAAGTAAATGTTTATGCATAATCATGTTGGACATACCTCTGTATTTTTTTTATTTGGAATCGTTAGGATTGCGCACTGGTACTTCTGAGGTAACTCATCATACCAAACTACAACTGAGAAAAACTTGGATAGAAGCGGAAGTCATGCGTGTTCCGAAGCACAGAGGTCATTTATCTCTGCAATAGAAGCTTATCTTTTATATTTATTAAGACATTAATCGTCTTAAGTTATGGGATATATTATCATCTTTTTTTCAGCCATTTTCTCGTGGCATTCTGCGCCATTTATGACTTCTCAATGAAAATCCCATCCATTTCTCCGTATTGCAAATAATTTCTGTGAATCAAATCCTTTTGCTCAATGCAACACTGTCAAAACGTGTTCATAGATGTTATGCTCGCGGTTAAAATGCCATAAAAGCAATTATACTTCTAAGATACAATTAGTATTTACATAGGATAATTATAACACAGAAATGAGATATCTACAACCGAACGTAATAAAATATTCCTATTGATTCTCATAAAAAGAAACGGTAGTTTTCATGTTAGTCATTGCAGATTATATATAAAAACCACCAGCGAAAACTATTTTTCCAAGTACCTTCTTCCATCATTTAATCATCGAGTTGTTGATTCGCGTGTAATTCATGTACGTATTTATAATTCGGAGCGCATTTTTGCGAAAATACTTATTTTTAAACAAAATGTTTATCTATCAAGGTCTTCGGATGTATTGGTACGAGAAAATTACATTGATCTATTAGACGTTTTTATAATATATTATTTGAATATTAAATTGAAAAAAGAAGTTTTATAAAAATTGTTTTATATAAAGACATTATTTTTCGCCTCATTAATATTATTGTATATTTTCCTTTGTTGCTTTATTTTATGTATAAAATCTGAAATGGATTTGAAATTTTCGGTAAATTGCTTTTAAAACACATTTCAGATTCTCTCTTTCGGAACTATGAAAGGGCTTCTGTCATTAGTTTACATGCGAATATCATTTTTGAATTCATTGTTATAAGTTTGTTAGTTTTATTTTCTCGATTCAGACTGAAATAATCCGATCATATTGAATACGTGTAAAATTGAATGCATAATAACTGCGAATAAAATCTAACTAAAATGCAAATGAATAACATCATCGCATCAGCATCAAAATAACAATCATAAATATCCAGTTACTCTCAATAATATCTTTTTACTCATATTTATCTTATATATATATGTATACAAAACACATGTTTCCTTTCCTCCTTGAGAGGAATATTACTATCCCATTTTGACATCGCTTTTTGGGATACCAATTGCTTAAAATTTGCGAAATACGTGGCGATACTTGAGCTCAGATTAATTAGAAATGTCTGCTGCATGTGTGCTTCTGCCACGTTAGACCATCTTTCGGTCATCGTCAGAAGTGGAATAAATCAAGTCCCCGTTCATCGTACGAATCTTTTCACGCAATTCGAATATCAGCTTCGGATCTCATTTCGCTCTCGAGCTTCCTTCGGAAAAAGATTCAGACGATGCACTCAACGTCTCTTGTTACCGAAGCGCGGAGAAGTTATTGCGGATTTAAAAGTGTATCCGTGGAAAGGAAGGGAGGTAATACTTAAGTGAGGAGGAAAAAGAGCAAACGAAGCGGCTAATTTAAACTCAGAGTGTTTTACGTATGGACGGTAATAACAATGACAATAAAAGAGCGGGAGGATGATCGTATTTCTTCTGCTGCTCCTTGGGCATTTGAAAGTGAATCGGTCTCAGCTATTTTTAAAAATACGCTCCATCGAGCACATGAGTGTCTTCCGATCGTTCTTCATTTGTTTCATTTTGATTTATTTGGATTCATTTCTGATGCATCGTTCCGAATGTGACTCAATCGGAAATCTGATTGAAACGAGTGCTGAATATCGCTTCCATAAGCTGACGAATGCAAGTAGTGCTGAATTGACAGCTGCAAAGACGAAAGCACAGTCTTTCGCAATGAGTCTTGATTTTCAACTAATCAATCAGCGTTATCGACGTCTAAGGAAAATCGCTGTTTCACTCCATAATAATAAGCGAATAGCACAGTATCTTTTCGTTTAGAATTTTAGAAGGTTTCAGAGTGATAACCGGAATTTTGAAAATAATTTTGAAAATATGGAAAATTCCCAGTCAACCAAGTATCCAAGAAATTATTTGGAACCAAAAATCCACCACCAAACACTCACTGTGCGAGACTGACCTGGATTAGAAAAAGATTCATTAAGATGAAAACCTTTTAAGGTTCAAAGATTATAGTTAAGGTCCTGATGCAAACGAGGTGGTGCGGTAGTTCCGAAAGCGAAATTCCGGTTCTAATGAGGCTCATCAATATAAAAATATAAATAAATAAGTAAAATGAATGAATCGAGGGATCTCAAGCGAGTACTCGACAGTCAAGCAAATCGTCCCATCTGCAAAATCTTCCGAGAGTACCTCACGGAACCCTTTTTGGATACAACTTTCGATGGCTTATGCAAAATCAAAAAAGAAGGAAGTTTGTGAGTTCAAATACAAACGCTGGGCAACAAAACTCCTTTCGGAACTAAATGAGCCGATAAGATCTTGAGGGATGACAAAGAAGGTTGTCCGAGGTCGGGGGGATCGGGGAAAGTGATGTCACAGAGGATGTGGAATGATATACAAGATGACGTAGCAATTTTCAGTCTTCGTTCGCCGCTTTTTAAAGTTGGCGCTATTAATTATTGACTTATTTGCCGCCGATGACTTCCGTGGAAGGATCGTAGGGATTGGTGATGAACATTATCGTAAGCCGCTCTCAGCTGGATGGACTGTAGTGAACATTAATGATCGAAGGGTGTCTTTTAGAAATAATGAACATAAACGGTTTTATTTTAAAATGACAGAGGCTGAATAAAAGTTTTCAATGAAAATAATCTTGGAATATTGTTGACTTTTATCTTTTGATTCACAGACTATTCCATCCTCACAATATCGTTACGCAGAAATCAAAACAACATGAACTATTAATATTTTTCTTTCTTTTTTCCAGACCGCCCTGCATCCGGGTCAAACCTGCTATGGATCTTCATCGCAGATACTACTCGAGCCAAGAATGGCTCAGCTGGAAACGCTCGAGGCTAAGGTGAGCTTTCTACCGTAAGATTCGAGACTAATATCCTATTATTATTTTCATCCCCAAAAATTCTCGGCTGTATTTTCTCCCGTCTAGAAAATTTCGAACGAACGACCGTCAGAACAACCGGTTTCGGAACAACCGAGCGCATGGTGAATACAACGGATAGACATCTTAAGATGAAAAGCCATTTCCCAAGAACGCTCTCTGAAAGTAAAACATTGAGTTCTGATAGAAACTGCACGGGGTCGTTGTTTCCATATCGGGAAAAGATTCCTTTTGGGAGGATAATCACCCTCGTTGATTTTCTTACGTAATCTCCCCGTATACTGCAATAATTGATACTAAATATTTCATTGTAGTCTCTAAGCCTTAGCATTTATTTTCAATATGTAGAAGAAGATTAAATATTAAGACTAGTTTAAGTTTTTGTACGTTTGGTAATTAACGGCTTAAAAATTTTATTTCGTTAAAGGCAACAATGGTAGCTAGCAGTTATTCGTAATCATGCATTGACATAACCATGCCTTGTCCACTTTCAGAAATACTATTGTGATATTTCTTTAATTATCTTTCCTCAACAAATATATTTTAGCCATTTTTGATAACTTGAATAGTATTGAAAGGTCTCTCATAAGGTTTTCTTTCCATACAATTATTATTATATCCAGTAATACATTCATTGAAATGGGAAAGTAATTTCGAGCTCATAAATGTGTGGTATTTATGCATTATTGACGATATTTAATATTAAAGTCCGCCTAACATTCGAACAAAAGTGTTGGAATACTCATTATATTGGATGACAGAGTTGGAAGGACTGTGTTATTGTAATAGATAAAGCGGTGACTCTTGAGGATGATTTTCCCTCATTGGACTTTCGATAACATCGCAAGTATAATAATTGAAATTCCTCGACACTCTCTTCAAATCAGCGACGCAAATGATGCTGAAGAACTTACTTTTCCTTTCCCTGAAATGCACCTTACTCATCCAGCTATTTGCGCTGCTGTTCAACTAAAATAACTTCCCCAATGGATTCTGTCTCAAATACCGTATAGATTCGCTATCGGCTGAAGTATTTACGCGTGCCTTAAGTTTGACGAAGCCATGAAGTTTCAAATATGACGTGACAAGGAAGGCAAATAACAGATGTGCTTTAGAAGTGGTATTAGGCATCTTAAAAGTGTCTATGCTCAAATACGAAATAATCGGTATTGAATCAGCATAAAATAACTAGAAACGTGAGTTCGCTTTAATAATTAGTATCAGTGAATCTCAACTTCATAATATTGAACGTAAGTTGTTATGCTCATGAAGAAATAATGCAATAATCTAGGTGGGATACTTAGATCAAAGGATCATAAAATTTACTATCCGAATATAGTGTGATTGGCATAGCTTATTTGTAAATCAATTTCACCCCAAACATTAGCTCTCTTAAAATAAGATCCAAATGAGATTACGCTGTGGTGAGCTCATGTTATATCTAAAGACATCTTTCCTTTGACGTTAATAATATATTTATCTTAATAAACAATCTCATGAAACATTTTTGTCTTTTTGAAAGCTCATAAATTTATAGCAAGCATTGATATCTAGGATTAAATTTCTTCGAAATATAGCTACTAAATTAAAACAGTTAACACTTTAGTTGCTCTACAGAACGTCATAACTAAGGTAAGGGTTAATCCACGGCTGGACCTTGTAAGAATTATAAATTCTTTCTAAACCAAAAGGTACTTGCAGTGGATGGTAATTTGTCCATGTATCGCTCCCTTATTTTGGCTTCTCAAAACCACATTGGACCCACAACGTATCGATTCAAGGGAAGCCACAATTATTCATCACGTTTGGCGAACATAGTGGTAACGGTAAATCGAACCCGGGACTCCTTTTACCGACGACGAAACCACCTACTCAGGACTTTTCGCGTTCGATTTTTTCGTTGTAAAGGAAAAATACTTATCTAAAAATCTCCTCGTTATCTAGGACTTAATTTTCATAATTATAGCTTTTAAAATATTTAATTGGATACAGCTGCTTTTCTTCCCACGCAACTATTGCCAGTTTTATTTCATAACCATGCGATACAATCTAACCTCTGCCTTAGCATGGACACTGCGATGAACAGATTTTGACAAAATTCAAATTACTATCGCCGTTCGTATCGTCGTAGATTTATTTAAGATGTAATTAACCGATCTAAACTCCTCCGCGGCTTTCTATGATTTAATGATAATCCTCGGCGATGAAGAGTTCTTTGTCGAAGCAAGCAAATGCGATCCTTATGTCGGTTTTTTACTAAACGATAGTTTCCCTATTTGTAATTTGCGTAATAAATACTTAAATAATAAGGGCTATTTCGATATTTATCTCTCTTCATCTGTTTTTCCTTAACACGAACCGTCCAAAAGAGACATGGAGAGCGCAATTGCCGTCACGCTGATAGAGTTTCACTTTAATTTTGATGAAAAAAATCGGAAGGATCCTTCCTGTTAAAAATTTGTCTTTATTACGAACCCGAATTCCACGCGTGAGTATACACATAAGTAACATTAATAAACGAATGAGAAGCATTATTGTCAAATATTTACCAAACTTTCTACAATATGAAGGTAAAATAATTGATCTCAACGGAGTAATTGTCAAAATGATTTTGAAATTTCTAGGAATTTTCTTGTTGGTGAATAAATGTTGGTGTTCCAGTATTAAATTGAATATTTGTGAGCGATACTTGGTTACTTCATGATTTAATAACAGTACAAAATTTTTACCATTCCACAAAATAATTATAAAACTCGAGTTGACCGGTTTCGGTCCAAGCACAGCATCATCAGAACTGATCATCGTGATTGTGTAATTGCACGGAAACGGGTCGAGTTTTGTATTTATATAGTATAAAATTTATGATTATATAATAATTTTATAAACAACTCGAGTTTTATATTTATTTTGTGGAATGGAACAAATTTTGGATTGCCTCTAGTAATTGTTCCAATATTTTCTGCCAATTTCTTGTCAATGGATATTTGGGTATAGTATGATAACAAGTAATGAAATACATGAATAAATACACTTCTTTTTCAATCGCCGACAATATTTTATAAAAAATAATGATAGAAGTGATTTAGATATCCGAAATATCCTCACCTGCCTTAAGCACATAAGCTATCACTCGATTACTCAGATACCTGCTTTCAGTGTCTCAATTTATAGAAGTATACAGTAGGTAAATATAACTATATTGACAATATCAATGGATATATTTATCAATTCCATAATTTCACGTCGCAATTAGTGCACGTAACCAGGTGGCATCAATTACGTAAAAATAGATATTATTGTCTCTATAGAAATGTAGAAAATAACACACTTGTTTTTGAGGTTCGTGTACTCGCGCAATTAGCATGGTGCAAACTGAGCATTTCATCTTTCCCTCACTTTTCACCTTTGATTCCACGCTGTGTTTCTCCCATCAGATGGCGAGCATTGAAGTCTCCCTGTCGGTCACTCCAAGGAGAAGAAGGACCCCGAGCCAGTCCGGAACCCCCACTGCAGCACCACCCTCCGCACCGGCGACACCTCTCGGCGACCGAGGAATCCGCTCTTTCCCTTCCAAGACCTCCCTCACCTCCCCCACTCCAAGGCCTATGTCACGAGCCCTGTCTGCACCCTCGCCGACACCCGCCCCAGGTTCCCTGACGTCGAACACGAGCACCATTATCGTGCCGCCATCTAATGCCAGCGATCACGGATCGGTGGAGATCGACTCCTTAAAGAAAACTCTTCGAGAGAAAGAGAATGTGATTCAGAGGTGAGTATCGAACGTCGTTAGAGCGTCGAAGAGTGTGCGACAAATTTATGCCGTCTCGCATACATTTTCTCGTTTCTATCTGCGGAGGTGAAATATCAGAAGCCTTACGTCAGCGCCCCGTTACTCCACTAAGTAGCCGCGAATATAATCCAATTTTTGACAATAAAGGGATGTTTTTGTCGATAGCGGTACGATTGCAAAATGTATTATTCGTAGGAATGGTATTGCATTTGACGTAATAGCCTTCACGAAATACTGTCAGGGAACGAAATAAAACATTAAGATTTAACAATTTTTAAATGTATTTCTAAGATATTTTAAGGAAGTTACATTATAACACGATTTTACTTTAGTGAATATGAGAGAATTTTGGCCTCTATTTCGGGCAAATATAAATATTTGGTCACATACATTTGGGCATGTCGTTACGGAGATAATACAGATGTTACAGGTGAGTTGAAACGGAAATTGTTCACCTAAATATTAAGCTCTAAAACCTTATCCATTAAATTATTTTCGATAAAAAATATTATTGATACTGTTATCAAGATCCATGAAATATATATGCGTGAAGCAGTAAATTAATTCTTTAAATAATAATATTCTTAATTCATTAAAATATCATAACTTATAAAATATGAATTATTGTAAACTAATTATTAATTATACTACTAAATAATAAGCAAGGTTGATTTGAAATGCATGTTTGACTTAACGATTAAGTTCTCCAGAGGACGATTGCCTTTTCTCCCTTTAATAACGAACTTAAATGTGTTATACCACTTCAGCTTGAAGCAGCAGCTTGGAAAATGGTCACCTGGGAACGAACAGCAGCCATGGGAACACTTAACAAACGGCACCAAGGGAATTGGGAAAGGTATCGCAGACAGGAACGGGGAGACTCTACGGCCGCCGATGTCCAAGGAAGAACGTTCTGCAGCGGAGAGGAAGCTTCGACACTTGCGTCAAGACATAGAGACACGCCGACGCGCCATCCGGGGTCTGCAAGCCTCACTAGCAGCTCTCCATGTCACCGAGTAAGGCTACAGTCCCCGGGTTAACAATACCTAATACTTAACGCGCCTTCACCGACATTGTTTGGTCCAGGTTTGGAGAAAATTCAGAGGGACACGAGGGAATTCCAGTAAAAGCAAACACACCACATCGCTTATCCTTTATTCTAGACTTCTAACGAGTTCATTTTTCGTCGACAGCAATATTGACGTGCGGATTCAGCAGGCGGAGCTGGAGTTCAGTCTGGGACGGGAAGAATTAGAGCTTCTCACGCTGTTGGAGCAAACCAGAAACCTTCAGGCAGCGATAGAAGAATCCGAAGAAGCCTTGACTTCGCATTCAGTCAGACAACAGATACGAGGGTTGCCAGGAAGTACCTCTTTATACTGGTTAGTTTTAGCATTTTCATTTCCTTAATGGAATCATTAGCAGGAACATATCTTGTTTCTTATAAATATACACTAAGTCACTATCCAGCACCATTAAAAATTTTATTCACTGTTTTGACGATAATTTATGTGTTTTTATGTCAAGCAATAGAGACACTTGGAAGTGTCTTTATAAATACATAATTACTCTCTATAAATACTGAAATAGATAATTCATCAAAAAACTGATATAATTTAGGAGCTTATTTTAGTATGAAAGAATAAGTAAAAAAGAATAAACTATTATGCATTATGAACTGGATAAACGATTTCTTTGAAAAGATTAAAGACTAGTCAAACAAATGATTGTATAAATATGGAAAGATGGAGATCAATTAGAGATGATATGTGAGTAGTTAAAATATATGTTAGATGAGAGAAAGTTCCGCAATTCAAGCTCAGTCTTCTTGCTTGCATACAGATCAATCAATGGAGAAATATACTTACAACTCAAAATGAAAAATTTACTTTAATCTCATCTCATTCTATTTTACTACACGTTTTCAAGATCATTAACAGCTCAAATTATTTTTCTGTTGATTTGGAATGTAAATATCATTTACTGCCTATCTATACCAACTACTTTACGTTCTAGGTGCCTGAAAGAAGGTGGAAGCAGCAGATGGGAAGTAAAAGCCACAGAGGTGAATGTTGATTTGAGAAGACCAAGTTTTAGTGTGGTAACAAAGAGGCGAAGCAGTGAAGGATCAAAACCAGGATTATTTGTTGAATGGGCATCATCTTCATGTCCACTATCCCATGGAGATAGGTAAAAATAATTATGTACATTCATCTACAATTGAATAGTTCTTAATTTATGATAAATTCTGAATTTGCATCCAAGTTAATGTTATAATCAATAATATGTTCATTACAGAATCATGTAAAAATTGTAAATATAAAATACTTGATGCTTGGAGTGCCATTTGTTCAGAGAAGATAAAAAAGTTAATAAAAGCCATCAAAAACTTCCTTATATTAAGTTCAAAGAGAGAGAATAAAAATATTAAGAATAAGAAAATTGTAGAAATCACAATCTGTTGAATTACTCTTATTTTTGTTGCTTAAAATCATCACCTTTAGAATTATAAACAGTTTGTTTTCAAATGAAAATCATATAAATTTATTTCAAATTAATTAATTTTCACTCGATTCAAATTAATAAATCATTAATTAGGCAAAAACACTAGCTACCTTAAATGGTTTACTAAAAAGTATCCTGTCCACATATTATTTGCAACCATATACTTTTTTATGACTAAGTAACAAATTATTTGCAATAAAATTTAATCTAATTGTCACTCAATCTTAATAGTGCTAGAATGTCATATACTAAATATTGGTGACTATAAAAAAGAAATAATTAAATATTTTTCAAAGAAAGTTATAGGAAATGATAATTATTTTGATAGCATTTCATCATTAAAATCTAAGCATCAACTGTAGCCTAGGTTATCTGGGGAAAATTGTTTTTAATCTTTCTGCAGACCTGAAAATAGAATATAAGGGTTTTAATTAATGATTCATAAGTTAATTGAATACATATTAATGCTCACATACTTGTTCGTTTGATTAAAAAGGAATTACATAAGTCAGCCTTTTTATTAATATACATTCTATATGAGATGTGTGTATATCTTATTCAACCTGTCTGTCCTTATAAATTGAATCTCTGTATATGTCATTTTACAGTATTTAGAGTATAGAGATCCTATCTTACACCCAAGCTATACTTTAACTCATTTATTTTTGGAATCCACTATCAAGTATTCAAGCAGAACTACAAATTAAAACAATAACAAATACTGCAATAATTTCTCCTTCCAGAATCATAGAAGTGAATGGGGAGTCAGTGGTGGGTAGCAGTTCAGAAGAGATACGTCGCATCTTAGGTGCAGTGTCTGGGACTATTTGTGTAGTAATACTTCGGAGAATCCATCCCACAAGGAGGACAGAGATGGGCCTACGGAAAGAAGAAACAACAAAGGATGAGGAACTAGTGGCTTTGCTCAAGAAGGAGAGAGAGACTCTGAAAGGAGAGAACTTGCGTTTGACTCATCGAATATCTTATCTTGAGGAACAGGTCACTGAGATGCAAAATGGTGCTTCATGTAGTGATACCTCCAAGGACTCAATGCCAAGCAGTCAGAAGGGACTTGGTCAATCGTGTAGCCTCAGTTCAATCTTGCGCACCACTGATAAGCAGCATATCAAACACCAAGACAAAGCAAGTGATACAAAATCCTCTCAGTCCTCTGGTAGTGAACGAAGTGGAAAAAATATCTCCCAAGAGATCAACTCCAATTCAAATCACATGTTGCCAGGACAGGGTCCAAGACCTCCAGTACCCCCTAAAAAACCTCTCAGGCTTTCACTTCCTCGTGCAACAAGTCTTCAATCTGTTGAATCATTACCAGCAGATACATCCCTTATAATGAATCGTAAGCCTACAAAAAGGAATCATAGAGGTGAGCCTCCAACTGTACTGGTTGAAATGCCTCAGCCTCCACCAAGGGCTTCCTCAAGAGCTGATTCGTGCCATTCTGTTTCCTCAGCTCCTTCCCGGCATCATCACAATTCACACAGACTGAGCATGGATTCGCAGTCAATTTATGATGCTATTTCACAGCGGACAAGGAAAGAAATAGGAGAGAAATGGTGCTGATGATAGTATAGTTGGTGAAAATTTCCCAAGATTATACACAATTATATTTCTATAAGAATTTACAATTTGTTAATTTAAATGAAAAATGCTTCTTGACATAAAAAGCTGTGCTCCCAGCCTGCCTTTTATTAATATTTTTGTTTCCTCAAATATATCCTCATTATTAATCTTAATCTCTTCAAATTACATGGAATGAATATAAATCAACATTTAATTCTAGTCAAATTTATTCAATAAAATAATTCTTTCCTTTGTTGCCCTTATCTCACAGAGTAGTTTTTTGCTGAATGATCCTGATTATTATATTATATAAAAGTATTTAAAAAAGTAATTTTAAATAATTGCCATATTAAATAACTGCAGTAAGACAAATTAAAGTGATTCTGGATTCTATAGTTTATAATTATCAATCAATTCATCATACTAATTAAGAAATATAAATTTTAAGGAAGGTAAGTAAAATGATTTTAATATCTCTGATATACCTTTTGTGCATGCAGAAAATTTAGTTTTCTAAAGTTAATCCAATAATTACCAAGGAATATAGAATTTATTTCAAATTAAAAATAATTCTTTACAATAGTCTGTTTGCAATCAATCAAATAATCATATGTACATATACCTATTTGTTTTAATAAATAACTAGATATCCTAATATAAGTGGCAAGGTTTTAAGTATTTAAATAACTTTTCTGGCATTGTGCTTCATGCACCTAAAATTAAAACTGCTTCATTTGTTATTAATGTGAAAACTAAAGTGTACTAGTAATATTAAATATAATTAATATTTTAAAATATGCCATAAAATTAAGAAATTCTTAAAACTATAGTTTTACTGGGCTTAAGAAAATGAAAAGATATACAATATTTTTACTGTATGAAAATTTAAATTCAGCATCAAAAGCACAGAGAGAAAAACTATTATATATTAACTCAAAGATTTAATAATCTAGCATGGCATTAAAGAATTCACCTTGCTGTTTGTTTGGTTTAACTTTATAGATTCAAGTATTAGCGGAAAATTTATTTTTTCTTCCTATAGCTCAAAATCTTACAAAGGGATTAACAAATAAAGCAAAAGCAAAATTTATGACTAAAATAGATAAGGTAAAACACATATTTCAAGGTGCTATTGCTTTAAAATATTCATGGTTTGTGAAGAAATAGAAGGAAACATAAAGGTGATATCAGAAGTATTTAAGTAAATCAATATGACATAAATGTAGACTTTACACAAATAGTTCACACATCTGATATATTCCCAGAAATCAAAGGAATTCATGAGGTTCAGTCAGATTTTTTTCTAATCACTTAAATCCTGGGAACATTCCAGCAGTGTGCCCTATTTATGCAGTCTACTTTCAACCTTTATAAGCAGGTTAAGTAAGTAAGGCAAGTAAGTCTACTAAATCTTAGATAAACATATTTGAAATAAAATAATTCCTTATTAAATAAAAAAGTTCATTTATTTTTAAATACATAATAAAAAAGAATTACAATATACAGGCAGAGAAACCTTTCTATGCGTCTTGTATCAGTTTCCTTTTTTCACACATTCTGGCTAGCAATCCTGATAGTTGAACTAAAGATGTGAGACCTTCCGAGATTCTTAAATGAGTAATGGCAATTTCCTAAGGTAAAAGAAAGCAAAATTATTAATAATTATCAACTAAGTTAGTGAAACCAAATTCAGAAGAAAGAAAAGAACCCTAAGAAATACTATCTTCTGTAGTAATGTAAGTATAAGAAAATATTATAAATCATTATAAGGAGCAAAGAAGGTAACATGAAGGAAAATGTTTAATTCTTTCATAATTTAAGTAATACTTGCTCAAAATCAAACTTAACTTATTCTAAGGGTAAACATAATGAAGGACGACTCAACCTTCTTTGCATTAAAGCACAAAAATATATACCAAGTTGACTGAAAGAATCTTCTACCATAAACCTTATCTGAGTAAATTAATATGCAATGAATGATGCAAATTAGTCAATTACAGTTTTCCTTTACAGTATTATCTTTTAATTAACAAATTTATAACAGTTCTACAGAGAATTCTTACTAATTAATAAATATATTTATACAGTGTTCAACATGTAAAAGCAAAATCTAGAATGAAAAATCAAAAAGGTAAAATTCCTTAACTATAGGTATTAAGAATTTATATCTTATATACTGAATACTAAAATAATAACTCACTTGCACATAACTCATTTTAAGGTTTATAGCCATATCATAGTTTTTGCAAACCCTAAAAATGTTCCCAATGATATCTTCAGCAGCATATCCTAAGGTCCATAAGTGATGCAATATCTTTAAGAGAAATTAATATTCAAATAAAAACAATGATAAAATTTGAAAAATGAGAGATATCTCAGACGTCTTTCAAGAAATTCAACTCAGTGTTATTCCACTTGTTCTATTAATTTCCAATAAATTTTTGATATAGTACGTCCATTCTCATCAATAATTAATAGCATTTTCATTGTAACAAAGCTGATCTAGAAAGAAAACTGACTTTTAAAGAATATTAAAATTATATAAACTTAACATTAAGAAGCAAACATTTGAGTTAAAGTTTGAGTGAGATAAGAAGACTTCCATAGTTTTAAATAATGACACAAAATTTTGATAGAATGGCATGTAATCTATTAAGATAGTCAGTTTAAGCAGCTTCTGATCAACAAATGAACTTGTAAATTACCTTGTAAGCAGAATCAATATCCATGTTGATACAATGCTGAATCATACTCTTAATTAGGAGAGGATGAGGCTCATCACATACCTACAAGACACAGGTTACATAAAAAACTATACAACATGTAATCTTTCCATTGTATTGAAAAAGAATAATAATCGATTATACACCTGTTATTTGTTTAATATATATGTACATAAAACTGAAATATAAATTAGATAATTTAATAGGAATGTATATTTTCTATTTGCATACTCAAATATTTAACAATGTTTCTTGGGTTTCCACTACGGTCAACTCAGGTGACACATTTGCAACCAACGTTTTGATGACACACACTGTCATAACGACATAAAATGTAACCTGAGTTGACCCTGGTGGAAACCCAAGAATCATGCTTAAACACTCTTCACCACAAAAGCCTGAGAGATTAAAATATTCTAATAACTGCTATAAAAATATTCTAAATAAAAACAATTTGAATAATTGGTACATTTGAAAAGCTATTCTTCCAACAACTAAAACAACATTTTTAAGTTTTAAATTCAGTACCAAGTAATAGGAAATAGGCATTGTATAAATGAGAAGGAAAAAGCTATACAGAATTTGAAATTATAAACTTCTGTACATGATCATTGAAAGCAAGGTGTCCCATAAAAATATTTTCAAACAAGATGTGATCTTCATAAAACTAAACTTACCTTGAAAACATTTTCACTGCTTACATGGCCAAAACCATTATAAGTTGATTGAAGATTGTTCAAAGCTTGCCTCATGTCTCCTTGTGCAGTGAAAACAATAGCTTCCAAACCATCTTTGGTGAATGATATCTATAAGACAAAAATTGCAATAAAACATTCAAATTTCTAAAATTAGGAAAATAAAGTTCCTTATTCCAAATTCCTACTACTTGATAAATTTTTACTTACGTCTTCTTCATCACAAACTTTCATCACTTTCGCCAGAATCTGTGCGTCTGAGAGTGCACCAAAGCGAATCATAGCACATCTTGATTGAATTGCCTCGATTAACTTCTCAGAATTGTTACAAGCTAAAGCATATCTTGTAGTATTACTGTACTTTTCCAAAGTTCGCCTTAGAGCTTGCTGAGCACCTTCAGTCATACTACAAAAGAATCAAATTATGAACCTCAAAATAAAAAGTACAATATAATAATCAAAAGTTAACAAAAACAGAATTACAAAAAATTATGGGGTAAAATACTACTACAATATTTAGTTAAATCACCTATCCGCCTCATCCAAAATTATTATCTTGTGCCTTCCTGGAGGTAGTGTCACCTTCCTTTGGGCAAAATCCTTTATTTTATTACGGACAGTGTCTATTCCTCGATCATTAGATGCATTCAGCTCCAGCACAGCATCTTTGAAATGGGACCCAAGCAATGCTCGCGCTAGACATAAAATAGTAGTGGTTTTTCCTATTCCGGGAGGTCCCTAAAATTATCCATTTATTAAGATATACCAAATATACAATACAAGCTATGCTAGTACAATTATTATTTTATTGATTATTATACGTCACAAAATTACATAAATAACATTAATGCGGAGAACTTCCAATCACTTATCAAATTCATTTTCTTCTAATTGATAGAAACATTATTTGCTTCATTTACTACCCACACTGAGAATAATATTGGGGACGTTTCCAGACAGTGCAAATGCTTCCAACCTGGAAACTTCATCTTCATTTCCAACAATGTCAGAAAAAACTTTCGGTCTGTACTTCTCAATCCTATAAATTACACGAGAAACATAGTATACAAACAACACAAGTTTCAATGAATACTTCTGTTGAGAAAGAATGTCACTTTTATTTCTAAGATAATTGCAAAAATTACGGAGATATCATACCATGGCACAGTGTGCTTGGAAGATGTAGAAGTTGGCTGATCTTCTCCCAAATCTTTCCCTCCATCGACAGCTGTTCTGGAGCAACTAGGCTGTTCATCGACCTCCATATTTTAAAAGCACTTTGAAACAAGAAAAGTATATTACAGTTTATGGTGAACAAGTCAAAAGAAATTTCTCAACAACGTTGGAGCTAAATCTTCGTAGTACGAGGTAAATCTTGCAAGTGAAAAGGTGATATTGGCGCCAACTTAAAAAATAAATATTGAACAGACGAAGTACGATAATTCCTACAGATAAAGAATTTCTAAAGATCTCTCAGCCAATCTGTAGCTTCGTAAAATGCACCATACATGGAAGAAGTCTCGATGTTGAGTATCAGTCATCGGGCACGCCCGCCGACAATTGCTAAATCATGAATATTGTTGATCTAGTCTAATGACGAGCAAAAATGTCTCACGCATAGAATCACTACCTTCAATACTGCCTTTGGGTATGTATACTGCATTCAACATCGTGTTTTTATTATTGGGGAAGACAACCATATATGCTGATTGACGAGAAGATCGCGAAAGCTGTGAAGAATTGGAACAACATTTATTATTCTAGAAAACATGGCTGTACTTTTGCAGAATGTTACAAACAGCATATGGCATGCATTCAATGCCTTGTCAACGGATAAAGTTAATGTTGTAAAGTCGAAACTGAAGGTAAACCATAATTATTTGGATAAGCTTTTCTCCTGATATGAATTTTCCTGTACCTTCACTTGCTTTTTTAGCAGTATCTCAGTCGCTCTGTTGAAAAACTATAATGATATTATGAAAATTTTTCCATTATTAGGTACTGACAGCCAATATCGGCACTCTCTTACATTTATATGGAGTAGAAAAGGGGTTAGATCATTACCGTAGTACGTCGACCTTAAACTTTGAACATTTTAAGTATTATCTTCAAAAGGAAGTGAGTGAAAAAATTAAGTATTCTTTTTTATTTAGTACTGTGTAATCTCTATTTAATGTCAAAATAATATTATTCTAGGTATTCTCGTCTGTGAAGGATTCAATTCATATAGATCAACTGAGAATTTACGAGTCTAGTATCGATGAAGTATGCTGGCTTGTATGTAAGAAAATTTATCTGGCCAGAGAGAATCCATTTTTTCCGGATATTTGCGTGTATCAGATCTTCAGAATATTTTGTTTACTCTCGGAAATGGTGCCAAATGGCAAAGAATCTTTTCAAGTAAGTATTACTTTTTAAAAATAGCTGTCAGATTCTGAAATGAATTTCAATGTGTATGGTAAATTTATAAAACTTTTATCATTCCTCCATATTTTTGTTGTTTTAATATATTCAGTATATCGTGTTCTCTCTTAGTTAAGTTAAATATCAAGTTCCCTATTATTCACCAGTAAATTCTTCATAAATTAATGTTATATTTGTAGTGTAATATGTGTTATAATTACATTTATTTTAATTTCCCTTCACTTATTATATTTTAGGTTTTATTGAACCATTCAGAAGTGGATTTGTTAGTTTCTCAACTAGATTCATTGTTAGGTATTTCCCTAGGATCTGGCGAAGTAGACATAATTTTCCAGGGAAACTCAAATTCTTCCCCAATGGTCTTCTCTGAATTTTTATCACTATTGGAGTCAAGACATGCTTCGTCATATATCCCTCCTAAAGGCACTCTGTCAAATCGTGGTCGCCCACTCTCTGGCATAGAGGGCAGTCATGGGATTGAAGAAGGAGCTATCAAAGAGGCAGTGGCTGAACTTCATGACACTTTCGTCAAGGATGTACTGAAAAAGGTAACCAGCAAACTTTATTGAGTTTGGGAGAAAAGAAACGAAGTTGATGATTGAACTTGAACTTTTCACTTCCTAGTTATTGTGCTCTAAATCATTTCATAATTATATTTTGTTTTCATTATTTGGATTTTATCCCAATAGTTCTTAAATTAATGCATACATTTCATTTTTGTAGAACATCATTCTGAGATATGACATTTCTGTTTGATAACACACAAAAAAATATTTAACAGAATGATTTGGAAATGTGTGCAAATCTTGATTTAGGTAATAATAGTTCCTAAGAGGTTAGAAAACTAAATATTCCAGTAGGCTTTTGCATTATTTTTACGAAGAATAATTGCTTTTTATCACTCTAGTATAATTGTAAAGACATATTTTGATTATGCTCCCCTTTAATTCTAGATAAATCATTAAAATTTCATTTCTTTTGTTTGCTTGTATATATTATCTTTGACTCTCTTCAACTTATAGAACTCAATTAATTTTAATCCATCTTTGATAGGGCTATCTACATAAGAAAGGAGAGCTTTTGCCCACTCTTCGGGAATATTGGTTTGTTCTTCAGCCAAATAGAATGGCATATTACAAAGGTCGCACAGAAGAAGAATCTGGAGGAGAAGCTCGGGGAGCTATTTCTCTACAGTCAGACTGCACTATAGGTGTCTCTCCATCTCCTCGCACTGGAGCCCATGATTTTAGATTCATCGTCTCAACTGGTGAGAGAAGTTATGAGTTGGCAGCTCTTGACCAGAGGTAGTGTTTGTTTCCTTTCCTCTCTCAGTCAGATGACCTTGCTTTATCTGACAATCAAATTTTTCTCTAATCATTTAATCAACATTATTGAGTGGTGGCCTAATTGCTGTGAAAACTTGGTTTTTTCTTGAATATAAAATACAGAATTTTTTTCACTTCTTTAATACTCAGATCACCAGTGTTTCCTCTAAGCTACCAGTGGACTTTTTTGTAAGCTATTCCAGAATTGTTTGTTAAGAATTTACTCCCCAATGAAATATTCAGAAGCTTTTGAGTCCATATCAAGTCAACTTCATGACTTCATCCTTTACACCCAAATAATTTCTTTATTACTTAAAAATTAAGAAATTAGAGCAAACTATGGTGATCATTTTTCTGTTCTATCTGCATTGTCTGCCAATATATTTATTTCTGCTTCATCTAATGAAGTGTTTAAGAAATTTATTAATTTAAGAAGATTAAATAACTTCATTGTAGATTTTTCTTTTAATTAATGTTCTGAATTGCCATTTGAATCTTCTGAGGATAAGTGAAAGTTAATTTCCCTTCTAATTCTTCTAAAGTGGCAGTTTTACCCAGAACCCTAAGCTTTGCATAATATAGCCATATGGCATATTTAATTTAACTTTCTATGTGTATTATGATTGTTTTGTGCATAACTGGATTCAATTCTCTCATTTGGTTGTTCTCTTTCTAACACTGTTTTGTTCTGGTTCTATAATAAATTATTCAAAATTTTTCTTCAGCCTTACTCGTATTTTTTAATTTTATTAATGGAATATAACCTTGATTAGAATAACTTTTTAATGTAGAAACTTCAGCATCTTTTATTCTTCTCAATGAGTAAAATAAATTGGTTCCTGCCAAATTTTGTTGAGAGTGGGCAATATTCTAGAATTATTCAGTCTAGAATATAATTTTACCATGTGAAGTTTTCACATTTTATTTCAATGTCATGTATTAAACATTGATAAAATTTATTTTTCATCAAGAAATGCTTCATTGATATTATGCCAATTTTCTAAACTATAATCTTTGGTGTGCCTATTTAAATCAGTCACTGCTTTAAGCTATGAAACCTCAATATCACCTAAGCTAATGCATGAACGTTATTTGCCATGCCAGATAAAGCTACATAAGTTTGAATGTGTTGGTAATGTTTTTGAATTAAGGAATTTTTCTTAGAAAAGTCAGAATTCATACTCGTATGCACTTATTTCTAGTAATAGATAAAATTCCATGCTGCATGATGGAGATAAAGCTAGTTTTGGAAAATTCATACTTAATGCAAAAACGTTCTTGGGGATGAATAAGCATGGTTTTTTAATGCTGAAACAATGGTTAATTATGAAAGAACTGGTGCTTTCCTGGCGTATTGTGTGAATAAATTCTTCGCAGGTTCTCTGTACATAGCTACCTGACCTGGTGGAGAACCCATGAAGAATTTATTCAATGGTTAATTATTTCTATGAAAACACTTTATCCTTTTCCTAAAAAAAATTAGTATAATTTTGAGCTGATCATAGTAAAGATATTTAAAAGAATAAACAGAACAATGATCCTCCAACATTTACTCCCTAGCAGATAAATTTTATAAGATCTATTGTAAAAAAATTCTTGAAAATTTCTGGAATCACTATTTGGAAGGGAAATTAATTTTCTAAGGGTAGGTTTACAATCAAATAAATTTTTTCATAGTTCAAAAACTATTTCACTTGGAATGGTAATTTTAGTATCTCCAATATTTCTTAAAGTAGATGTTTTGAATGAGGACATGCACAAATAAAATCTTTTACTGTGGTTGCAGCTCAACTTCTTTGTGGTTCTTATTGTAACAACATAAATTTGAAATGCAATTAATCACAATTGAAGTAGAATTTAAAAAATTAGAATAAAGTAAATTTCCACCGTAAATGATTTTATTTATGGACAGGTTTTATTACAGAAGCTATCCTCATGTGCCTCTCAGTCTGTAATTTGATGGTCAGCCTTTTTGCAGAATCTTTTTTTAATCCTAATTCAAAATATCTTTCCAGATATACTTGATGTTTTGGAAAATAATCTATTTTTCATTCATTAAAAGAAATGAATTTTATCTCTCAGTATTTTTTATGTTTTTGTAGATTAGAAAATTGGAGGAACTTTCTGTCATGTACAAGTTGTAACCCTTAATGTTCTGAAGATATGGGGAGAAATAATGAAGTTTCTTGTGCAAAAAGAAATGATGATGTAATCTTTTTTGTACATCTTAGAATTCTGGAATTTATTTTCTGTTCATCAATGAATATTTTAGGAGTATTGATATTAATGTTATCAATACCTCAAATGTATAATTGAAGGTTACTTAAATGAATAATTGAATGCAGATATGCATTCATAGGATCTAGTTTATGAAATAGTAAAAATCACATGGATTTAAATTTTGTAAGTTTTCAATTTAAATATAAGAGAATATATATTTTGTATTGATTTGCTTGTATTTAGCTCAAATAACCATGTATGGCCATCACCATGAAAATTCTCTGCCATTAGCTTAACCCTTTCGCTGTGGCTGAACTATTGGTTCCCTTCGTCCTGTGTGCGGGGAAAAGGAATCCTATGCCTTACGCTGAGGGTTATCTATAATATGCTCATGTTTCCCTTGGAGAATTAAAGACTAAAACAGAATCAAAAAAAACATTGTAAAAGAAATAATTTATTTAGTATCTTTACGGAAAATTATAACTTTCGAAATGTGATAATCATCTCAACATATAAAAAAGCTAAAAGCCTTATCAGCATCCTTGCATTAGTACCTCGTTTCTGTTCGTTTTTTAGGCCTTCATTTTGTACTTTTACATACAGAGCATGGTCTTTCTGCTTTCACCTTTTTTTTGGTTGGTGGCAAAGTTTCGCGGAAGTGTCTTTTAGTTAATCTTTCCGGGTTATGCAAAACCCTTCGCATTTTCACTACTTCACCAGAAAAACTACCAAACAGACACTTCCCAAAAATTGCACAAACGAGTAGACAAGAAAATAGCAACTAAATACGCCAGGGAACACACATCAAGTAAAAATATTAGGGTTCCATGAGCCTATGCAGAAAGAGACTTTTCCACAAAAAAGAGAAAGTTGGTTTTCCCGATGACGGACCCTAGAAGTAAGTTCATAGCAGCCTACCAATACAACGTACCGGGTACGGTCATAGTAGCCTAAGGGTTAAGCTAGTTTTATTTCAGCCATTCAGTGAGAATTATAATGGGGATTTTTAAATTTTAATATTCTGTAATCTACTATGAAAGTGAAGGTGTAATATGAACACTCTATATGTTTGGCTTTCTAGATTTAATGCTCATATAAATTTTATCTACCTATTATTTTCCTTCTGTTTGAAGGCTATATAATTTCAGTACAACGTGATAAATATCAAAGAAGTGGAACATTAATAAATTCTGGAGTTGAACATGGACATAATTTAGGGGTTCTGGGGTTTTTTTATGATGTTATTCAATAGTACACAGAAATGAGGTTAAGTTTCTGTGCAGAATTATTTAATAATTGCATTTGAACTTTAACCTCTATTTTAATGTTGCTTATAAAAAGTTACTACTTATTGTATTTCATTGCCTTCAAGTAATACTGTAACCACATTATCATTTTTATTATTAAAATTTACATGTACAGAATCATATCATTACATTAAATCTCACTCTTGAACTCTTATTAATATTCTTTTAAAATTTCAACCCTGTAAAATTTTGATCAAAATTATGCTATCCAATTCATTTACTTTCTGGCACATGATACTATCCATAATATGTGCAATGCAACCTATTTTTTCCTTCCATCTATCCAATATCACAGACCCTTATCAAAGGTCAAGAAGTAGTGTCCAATGAGTTACATTTTAGTTTTCCCATTTCTATTCAATAAGGTATGGAGTTGGATATTTTTTCTTGTGTTTTTCAACCTTGCCATTTTGTTCTCCTTGTCTTAAATTTGTTTTGAATATTTTCTCTTGCAATTATAACTCATTCAGTTGGAAGAGAGATTCTAATTGGTATCTATTTTTTCTCAACCTTTATTTTCTTCTTTTGAAACAAACTACAACACTATAAAACTTTCCCTTGAAAACTCATGAAAATGAAATATTTTCAGCTTTTCTAAGTTGACATATTTTATCCATTGAATAGAAGTAATTTGTTGTATTATAACTTCTGTTTTGGAGCAATAGTATTTTTTTTTTCTTCAAAAACTTGCTAGAGTGATAACGAATAAGTAATTAGGTGATTACTTTGATCAATAGTTATAATTAAATGCAGAGTAAAGTAATTCCAAATTTATTGTATAGTAATTTATAGTTTGCTAATTCTAATGCTGTAGACAATACCATGAAAGGGTATCAATCCCAGTAAAAGTGTATGTTGCTCAATTTTGTGTTGTTTGAGTTCATTTAGGTTGTATCTTTAAGCATTTATATTGATATGTTATCATGAAATTGATATTGTTGATTTAGCTCTTGATGGAAATTATTATATTGCAATTGTTATTGTATTGTGTATTTTCCATTACTACTTTTCAGGAAATCTATATTGCTACAGTACAGTACTCTATAGTCATGTCACCTTGTGTCAGCTTCCTTCAGCGGTGTGGAGGGTATAATTTAAAATGTAAAACTATACAAATATATCACATGCTTATGTCTGTATATAGCTTGCTTGCTTACATTAATGGATTCTTATTGCTACTTGTAATGCTGTATATTTAGCATTTGCCTGTATAGCATGCTCAGTCCAAAATGGTTGATGTAAACCGATATTTTTTTTATTGTTTAATGAGTTTCCTAATTTCATTCTATAGGTCATTTAAGTGGCGCTCTAATTTTTAATCAGTTTACTTTTCATAAGTAACACTTTTTGATTCAAAACAGAAAGTAAGGTGATGCAATTGATTGAATTTCAACCTTGTTTTGAAATTTGCATGTATATAGAAGTATAATTCCTCATAGTGAATTTTTTTGAGTGTGACATATGACTGCTAAATCTCATGTTTCATGTTGCAAATTCCTTTTTATATTCTCTTTATCAGAAAGCAGTCATATTCTCAAATAATAATGGAAAGGGCAAGAAAAAAGTTCAGGATCTTCTTGAATATCATGACAAATAGCTGTACATCATGTAGGTGTCATTGCAAAAATTAGAGAAATTTGATCATTCAAAATGTCTACTCTCATTGATTCTTCAAATAATATTCCCATTCTTTTAATTTCTTAAAATTTTATGTTTGTAAGTAGTTAAGCATGCTGTTATCAGTTTAATGTTATTATATATTTAGCTCAGTCTTGATCATTTATTGCTTATGCATGTTTAGTTTTTCCTGTAGTATGTTCAATTACATGCAAATTAAATGCAATGATTCAAATATCATTTAAATTCCCTGTAAACTAATACTTATTTATTCATGAGTTCCAAAACACTGAACTGAAGACCATCATCTGTTTTTGTAATTAATGTTTCCCAATATTTTCATCATTTTAAAACATTCTGTGTTCCCTTCAATCTTTACGAGTAGAATGAAAACTTTGTTTTTTATACCCAAAAATAAATTATAGGATAAAATTGCATTCTGAACTTACTATGGAAACTTATTAAATTGTGGAAATTGCACTTAGCTATTAGTATTTGGCTGTCATTTTGTGTAGCTTCTCTGCATTTTTGTTTCTATTATAATTTATTTCTGTACTTGGAAAAGTAAACATTTTCCTTAAATGCTTTGCAAAAAATTTTTGTGTAGCACTCTTAGTTTTATGTTTTTGATTATGACAATTCTAATATTTGTATCATGTCTACTTAGGACTCGCTTGCAATGGATAAGTGCTTTGCAAGTTGCTCTTGCTCATTGTGGTGATGGCTTGGAAGGTTATCAGCGCCAGCTAGCCTTGAGACGTAGACTGCAGAGACAGGCTCAGCAGCAGAAGGAAGAGGAACAAGTTCGCCAAAAAGCAGAAGCTTCGGAGATAGCTAAACCACCTCCAGAACAGCAGCTGCTTCCCTTATTACTGAGAGTAGAAGAAGCTCAGGCTCAGCTACAGGCAGAAAAAACGGTATCTTTTTTCTCACAGCTTCTTAAGTATTGCTTCATTCAGAATAAGTATTATTATATTTAACGTGTTAGAGATAATTTCTTTCTAAAAATGAATATTAATATTTGATATAATAACAATCTTAGGAAAATTGTTTAATCCCTGTCAGAAAATTTTATATTTTAGTGAAACGGCTCAGGAGATATATGGTGCTAATGCTCATTAAGTATAGGATGACTCTTTCACTGCCATTTTACTATTTTATACACTCATAAAACATAAATCTTTTCAATGATTTATATATAATTAAGCTTCAAGTAATAATTATTTTAGATTCTTTACTAATGTCTTGAATTGAGACCTTTTATCTATTTAAATTGTATGACTTATGCAATTGATAAAACTCTTATAAATTACCTGTACTATTTTATAATTTAAATGAATATTACAGCCATATTATTTGAACAGACTTAAATGTTATGGAAGTACCTTTCATAAATAAGAATGACAAACTTTGCATTATTAATGCAATTTTTTGAGAAAATTTTAATCCTGCTATTTTATTTATTTTATATTTTCCCATTGTTCAAAGGTTTTAAATTATCTTGTAAATATGTCACTCAAGAAGAGGTAGTTCTGGTTAGGGGAAATTTCAAGTAGGTTTTTGTGTGGACTAGTCTATTGAAGTGAACAGTATTTTGTCATGATACAGTCACTCAGAGTACACAACTATTAAAAAATGGATTTAATCATTCTTTATATTCTAAGGGGGATTTCAAGGGTATCCATGTTGATGATTAAATTTAATTAATTTTAATGAATGTTTATTAAGCTGAGCTGTAATTAATTATGACTGGCATGATGCTCATATTAATTTAATTTTCTCAACCAACCAATCATTAACAAACCAAATTTTAGGCTCGCTTAGCAGCTGAAAGTCAGGCTCGTGAATTGGAAGATGTTAAAGTAAGGCTGGAGAAATTGCTTGAGGAGGAAACTCAAGCCAAAAGGGATGAGGAAATTGTCAGAGCTTTACAGGCAAGGTATGTAAAGTTCTTGAGTAATTGGAAGATTAATCTCTTTGCCACTTTACTTTCCCTGTTTCTGCTTATAAAATAATTCGGTATCTGAAATGAAAAATCGATGAGTTTTGATGAAAATTACTCAATATTGTAGTTATCATTAGAAGGTTATGATAATAAGTGACATTAATCATAAAATCCCTTTTGGAATTTTAGAGTTCTTAGAGAGGAGTGGGAGAAGAGGGAGGAGCTAGAAAAGCTCCAAGATGAACAGCAACTGCTTTTAGAGGAAGAAAGAGAAAAAAGAAGAGTGTTTGAAGAGCTTCAGAAAGATAAAGAAAACCAATTGCAAGGTATAATTTTGTGCATAAGATATATCCAGTTTATAAATTAGAGCTAAATTAATATTTTCTTAAATCTCCATCTTTAGAATTAAATATTGCCAACGTATATTTGACACAGCAAATAATGTTTAATTAGAAATTTTGTATTCATTATTATTGTTATAGTAGCTATTCTAATGACTGAAGCTGGTTTCTTCTTAAGGTGAAAACTTGAGTAAATGAGAATATTTTCATCCATTTAGCGCTATAAAAACATTAATATAATAATTTGAAATTATTTATTGTTCCAGAGAATTAAGTGAAAATTATGATTCATAAATTGATTTATTAACTTATGTTGATATTTTGAAAGTTCAAACAACAAGAGAGGAAGGACAAAAACTTGTAGTGGTGTATTTTGGATATTCAATTCCTAGATCTTATATTTAATCATATACTTTCTGAAATTGATCAAATTGTTTTAATGTCTTTAATTTAGTGCAATTATAACATACCAAACCTCTTTGGTATGTTATAATTTTTGTAGTTGTCAGTGGTTGATTCAATGTGTATGATTTTGGTTTATTGAACAATAAAAGGGAAGCATATAGTCTTCCTTTATGCCTCGCCCTTCTTACCTTGACACTCAGTTACATCTCAGTTTTTCAGAAGGACCCCTTCAATTAGTTTCTGTTATATTTTATAAACTATATGGGATTTTCTATCAAAAAGGGCATAGAAAATAATGCCATATGAATTTTGATCTATTAGGTGTTTCTATAGGTGTTTCTCTTTGAGCTTTTTATGAAGATCCATTGGAATTATGTAGAGTATTTTTGTATCTTTTATATAAATATCTTAAATCTGTTTGAGTTTCTTATCACAAAAATCTGTGCTACTTTCATGTCAAGGTACGGGCTGTCATAAATAAAATTTATGAAAAATTCTGTTCTTTTAATTTCTCAGTTTTTATACCTTTAGAAGAGGATGAATATTGGTTTCTCTGAAAAAGTTTTTATTAGAATCAAAGTTTTGTGTGTAGAATGGACAATGTTACTAGAAGTTTGTTTCACATCTCAATAATTTTTATGCTTTCTTTTAGAATGAGATACTTGTAATTTTGAAATAATTAAATTTTTCCTTTAAAGATGCTAAGCTAAAGTTGAAGAAACTGGAAGAGGATCGTATTAAGTTAGATAATGAGTTGAAATCTGCTCAGGAGAAAATTCATCTTTCAGAAAAAGCAAAAGATGTCTTAGAAGCCAAGTTAAGGGTAAGAAATTTGTTTTCACTATGACCTACGGGCAACTTTCCTGCTTTTATTTAGTTTTAACTTTGGGTCATGGTAATCTATTTTGAAATATTATTAGGTATTTTCCCTCAACATAATGAACAAGACCATTGCAATATGGATATGAATTATGTATGATATTTTTTCAAACTTTTTAACTTATTCTAACGAAAGATTTAAGAGGGTTATTCATTTTATTCATAAAATTTTATTTTTTTATCAATAAGTTTTAAATGATAACTTCCAGAATATCACATTTTTTATAATTTAATCCTTTACATTATACAGTAAGACCCTGCTTAACGCTGCCCTGTTTAATGTTGTTCCAGTATAATGTGGGTTTTTGGGGTTCCACTAAATTGCACACTGAATTGATACTTGTTATATATCTGGGCAAAGGAAACAGCCATGCACCAACCAAAAGTGGTTAACTTTATAGAGACGGTGATATGTAGATATACATTGTATTTTTTCAATGCTCTTTCGTTAATCTGTCCAGATAAAAGGATCCAACTGCATTCTCCTAAGTCACAATGCCAGTATAAACAGCTCTCCTGCATCGCAATTGATTTATTTGTTCACATCAAGAGTATTAGTTGTTCAAAGATATAAACATAATATTTTATTTTATTGCGATAAATTCAGAAAGAACTGATAAAATGTCTTATTCTTTGCTCTTGTCACTGATCCCCATTAAAGTTTTACATATGTATGTGTTACATTGCCTCGTTTAACGCTGTTTTGTTTAGAGCTCGAAGTTATTGGAACGTATCCCCTGCGTTAAGCGGGGTCTTACTGTATAAGTGAACTTGTTTTAAATTTGGAATTGTATTGATTATTTTAATTTGGAAGTATTGCTTTATATTATAGGTTATGTTTCCAGAAGTAACTAGAGAAGGTGGTGCAGAAGGAGTCAGAAGGGCATTGTCCTTCATGTCTTGTGTCAGAGATCGTCCAAGAGTTAGAAGAGACCATTGTGAAAAACATGACCAGTTAGATGTGGATGATTACACTCTTTCTTATGATAGTGCAAGTAACCACTCTAAATGTATAGATTGAATCATATGATTTTTGTGATTGTGCAGTTTTTTATCTGTGGAGCTTGCCATGTGGTTTTTGTACATACAAAATCCAGGTCAATTGAATTATATATTGATACTTTACTATTAATGTGATCATCAATAGAACTTGTTATATTTGTACCTTGCTATAAACTGTGCAGGACAACCTTGTTTTCTTTTATTGTTCATAATTAATGTTTTATTTTGGAAATGATTGTTATGCTTTTTAATCTGTTTTACTGTTATTGACTGTTTCTTATTCCTTGTAGAGTTTTGACTAACACTTGCTATCTAACAAGAAATATTTGCTGTGCAGTTTCTTAAAATAACGATTTGATAATAATTCGGCAATGAAAATAAGTATTGTCTTTTTGATTGTCTCCAAGAGTCTTTTATGGACAATCCATAAATCTTGTCCTGAATACAAATTTAAGGCTTTATATTAAGATGTTTTACTTTGAGTATTATGAATCACCATGTACATAAAATTTAAGATATATGTTGAGGTTGAGTTTTAAGAGTAGATAAGTTACCAATGTTTTAATTCTAATAAAAATTTAATTTTTATAAAGATTTTTTTAATTTTGTAATTCATCCTTAGTACCATGAAAGATAAAGTATGTTTCCAACCAAATTGTAATGGTAGAAGGAATTATAATTAATTTATATCTTAGTAAGACTCTTTTTTTAATAACTATGTAATATTAAGGACTGGATGTTATATAAATAAAGTTTTCCAAACCTTAACCATCTCTGATAAATGCATATAAGATTTGAAAATAATTGGAAGCTGACCTAAAAACAGTCGTAACAAAACTATGAATGTGATCTTAGTCATTAAACTATCAATCGACATTGCAGTTGTTGAGGCAGAAAAAAAAAAAGTGAAAAATACTAGATATTAAACATGATCTTCCAAGGGTTTGGCACAAGTTTCAATTTTTTTACTTGACTACATTTCGTTTGATTAATAATAACTGAAAAAGAACTTAAAATGGCACGATGACTTACAGAACAATTAAAAATATTATTTTTAGATTTAAGTATATGAAAAAACAAGGGAATATAGTGTAGAAATGATTTCAAATCATCATGAAGGGAATTAATCTATATTCGCAATAATTAACACAAGCCCAGTAATAATTACAAACAACATTTCTCAATTAGATTAAAAATATTCTTATATCAGTCCGAAAAATGTTTTTATGATCAATTAAACTATACAGTATAACTGCTCATGTACATATACTCAATGAGGAATAAACAAGTGAATTTTATAAATAATTTACTGATAAAATTCCCTCCCTTCCTAATCCTGGTTACTGAAACAGCAGAAATTGGTAAACTACAAAGCAACACTCCGGATTAATGAGGTTAAATCATAATTAATACTGAAGAGCATGTCTTACCATTAACTAACTTAAGCATATTGTTACCTGATTTGTGTTAATGCATGTAATCAATCATGTGGTAGATTAAATAATTTATAAACAGGAAGCGTACAATAATCAGCAAGGTGATACATATTTTCAAGAAAGACGTAGCATACTTTATTCTTTTTGATCCAATTTTATACAAGAATTATACTTACAAAATATAATAATAGAAGTCTTGTGCAAAATTAACGAATAGTAAATCATACACATCTGATACTGGAAGAAGATGAATAAAATACAAACTAACACGAATAGTTAATTATATTTTGAACTGCATATATATATATATATATAAGGAAATTTCATAACAAGGCGTATTTTAGTAAAAATCTGCTACAAATTGAATGAAAGACTAAACTAACAGACTCGATCGGTCATTAAAACTTGACTTCAGAAAACGTTTAGTGAGCACTGTCTTCGAACCGACAGTCGAAAAATCGATAAGTTGAATGATAACCTTTCTCGGAAGTCCACCAGAAAAATTGTCTGTTCGCTCAAGAAAAGGAGTTAGTGATGTGGCTCAGATGAGTATAAAATGAAAATAAGCTAAAAAAATATCAAAAATATTATACCGTATGGATCAGGGAAATCAAGTTGATATTAGTTTCCCCCTCAAACCTATGGCCTGTTGGTCTAGGGGTATGATTCTCGCTTCGGGTGCGAGAGGTCCCGGGTTCAAATCCCGGACAGGCCCAATTTTTTACTGTTAGCGAACTAGGGTAAAATATTCTTTTATTATAAAAAATGATATTCAACATTAATGTAAGGGTTTTGGCAAAACAATCTCGCATGTAATTTTTTCCAAAATATTTATTTGGAAGCTAAAGACTTCTGCTCTGTTTTGCTTTCTGTTCTCAATGGACTAGGAGAGTTTTTTTCTCCCTTCTTCTTTCCTTTTCCCTTCTTTCCTTTCCTCGTCTTTGCTCTTTCTAATCTTCTTCTTTTTAAATCCCTCCATCTGGTCTGGATGATGCGAGCTGCTACACGGCATCGAAGATCTTCAATTTTTCTCTCTAATTCCATTCTTTCTTCTTCTGCCTTTTCTTCCATAAGAAGAGTATATTGTGTACTCTGCTTACTAAAATTATTCTGAAAAGAGTATTATATAGCAACTATATAATTTATTCTGAAACGAAAATAAATATTTTTTAAATACTAATAATAAACAAACTTAAAACTTTTAAAATATGAATAGAATATTTTGCTGGATAACAATAAACTGTAACTTTTTCAATCAGCAAGTAAGATAATTGGAGTTAAATTACAATATGCTGATTTCATGAGGACATCAAAATTAATTTTCAATTAAGGTTACTTGAAAAAAAATTAATATACAATATTTTAATTCTAGTATTACTTAATGATAAGTAATTATGAAATTTTAAATGCTACATTTTCAATAGGAAGTTGATTATTAAGAATGTTTCAAATCTATCATTTAATTTGAAACATGTAAGTTCTTGAAAATTATATTTATAAATCAATGTGAAAGTTTCCTTGACTAAAATTCCTAGAGACCATAGAGTAATTTTTCATTTATAATCCAAAATGTTTGAGCTGAAAATAATGATGGTAAAATAAATTGATAAGTTGAATACATTGATTTTCTTGGATGGGCTTTCTGACTTCATCCACAATCATAACACTGGAATGTGACATGTCTACATCACTATATATCATAATATATTATAATTGAATAAGGTGCAACATGCTTTTTCTATATTAGTCTGAATAAGCCTAACAATTATATTCATTCGTTCACAGGAATTCATTAGATACAAGTATATATTGCTAGTGAAAAATGGCAAATGAATATGTTTAGTAAACTTATACTTTCTATTAAATAAATAATATGAAGAGATGCATTTGAAATATTTTTATGTATAATATGCAGGTTGTTTTGCTCTAAAAACTTGAGATCAATTTTGATGGATGAAAAAACATATAATAATATGATATCAAATGGAACCAAATCATATTAGAGGTATCTTTTTCAAATATGTAAACCAGTGTAATGATTGATTATTATTCACTGGATAAATTAGCACAGCAGAAAACTTTTAATTTTGAAAAATCAAAGAAGGTTTCTTACTTCCAGGCAATTTTTAGTAACTCTGAGTATAATAATCAGGATTATATTGGTGCCATTCCTGATAAGATTGACTTAGTATGGTTGGATATAATTAAAAATGTTAGATCACAAAATCAATCGCGTTCACATTCTATTGATATAGCAATCAGATAAATAATTATAATATTGAATTACAGATTGAATGAAGAAAATTTTTATTTCATTTCAATTAAAATTATATTTTATTACATTAAATTATATTATTTATAGCAAACCTCCAAGATATGTAATTGAAGTCCTTCTTCATCAAATTCTGCTTTTATTTGTCCAAATTCCTCCTGCCTTGAACCCATATCGGCATCATATTTACCAATTAAAGATTCCAGTTGATTTTCAAACATACTCCTAATTACAGATCAATATCTTTAAAATTGAGTGATAAAAATATAAATAATAGGTGTATGTAAAAACTGTGTTTGTGTTACAAAATTCAACCCACCTTTTGGTTCGTAGTTCTTTTTCTCTTTTCAAATTATTATTCAGTGTTTCTTGAAGATTTTTTTCCTGTACTTTTATTTCATTCAGAAGAATTTGTTTCTTCGATTCGAAAGCAACCCTTTCAGATTCAATTTTCAAATCCGATTCCGCGCTATAAAGACAAAGATTAATACGGGTTAAAAAGTTTATAATTACATTATTTAATTTGCCATTCATGCATTACATACCAAATTGTTCTCATTTGATCTTGGCACTCCAATTTAACTTTTTCAATTTTTCTAAGCAATTCTTTTAACTCTTCGTCTTTAGCTCCAACATCACCATTTATGCGATCAGTTAAGCTGACTAGAGCAGGTCTTAAAACTTCAATTTCGGAAAGAGTAGCTTCGTTTTTCTTCCATATACTTTTATGAAGTTGAGATTTCTCCTTTTCTTTGTCGTAAAATAGATCTTCCAGAAAAATTTTCTTAAAGCAATCCCGGAGAATAGATATTTGCTCCATAAAAGTATCTTGAAATTTTTTTGAGCAGAATTTCTCAGCATCAGTTTTTTGGTATTCATATAATTCGTGCTTTTGGCTAAGTAAGTCAAGAGTTCTCTGGAACAAAGGTTCCGCAATTTTGTAACAAGATAGCTGAGAATGATTAAGCTCATAATCCTCGATTTTGATTCTTGGAGAAGTTTGTGTTTCGTCGCTCATAAAATGTCCAGGTTCACCTGAAGGTATACCATATTCGTGGCCAGTGGAATTTTTCTGAATGCATTGCGCGAGTACATCCAATTCCCCCTCGCTAAATAGCTGTTTGTATCGATCAAAATCATGAGAATTCTCCGAAAATTCTTTTACAATCTTCATCTTACCAATACTCTCGTTCAGTATATTGACGATTCTCTCAGATGTAATGGTAATATCTGTGTATAAATCTTCTCTTTCCAGCGAAGCCATAACGACTGAAAATTAAATTATCGCTCTTCGTACGCTTTAGATGAACTTTGGCCAGTGGGTGTCTAATTCACTCTGGCCCTATTCGTTGAGAAGACCGCCATTTCAAACGGTTGCCATAGCGATAAAGCTCTGTAAATTCATTGAGCAACAAGCGGTACTTGGTACCGAGATGTTTGATGGTTTCCAGGGTGTATTTCTTGCTTTCTTTTTCCATTCAGAGTTTTAGAAGACGTTGTGTTTTTCGTAACATTTTTTCGTGGAGACGTAAAATGTTCCTTGAGCTCGTTTTATATAATTAAAGTAACTCTGATATTTTACATAATTAAAGTAAGCTTGAAGTATAACTAGGATTTCAACGTAGGGATTGATATAAAAGTTACCTTATTGTAAAATCAACATGGGACCGAAGAAGAAAAGCAAGGCAAGCAAGTTTGCTAGAATGACAGAAGAAGAGAAAGCACGTTACTTGCAACACAGAGCGGCTATTGAGGAAGAAGCGCGAAGAAGGAAACAAGAACTAGTCTTTACATTTTTGAAGGTAATTTGATTTTAGTTAGATTTCTTATTGCCAACATCTGAAGTATTTATTTATATTTCATTACAAACCTTTCGTATGATTGTATAGAATAAGTTTAAGAGGGAAGAGGCCTTTGCAAGAATAAATCTTGCAAAAATTAATCAGCAATGGAGGCAAATTCTCAGAAAAGTTAAAATTGAAGAAATGAAGAAAGATCTTGAGGTACTTATTTTGAACTGTTTCATTTTTATACTGCCGTATCAATTTTAAATGGAAGTTTAGTTTAGTTTACTGTACACTATAGGATCAGAGGGAATCTTTTCATCGGTTGATTTCTAATAAAGATCAGACAATAAGAAATCTACTTCATAGTCTACAAGAAGCGGAGATGCAGTATAGGTGGAATCTACAGAATCACATTTCTGCAACAGATAGACTAATTGGTAAGATATTAAAATTATCTTCATAGTTGATGTAAGTTCATACATTAAATTGACAATAATCATTTTTATATATCCCTAGAAAAGTTCATGAATTGAAGATACTTTATTTAATAATTACGGAAGAGAGCTATAATTTCTTGAGACTGAGAACTGTAGATAGAGGAAGTTATGAGGGAGTTTCCAAGATGGTAACTAGAATGGTGGAATTGATAAAAAAAAGACAAACAACAGTTTTGGACAGGAAAAATCATATATCCATAATTTGAAGTGTGTGAAATGTATTTTAGGTTAACTCAGGGTTGATAATTGCTATAAAAAATACATTGGTTCATTTATGACGTAGAAAAATCAAAGAAATTAGAAGGAAAATAAATTATACATCACAGATGTGTAAAATTTTTGGATAATTATTTAACAGGTGATGGTATCAATGATGGTTGTATTTGTAATTAGAATCAGTTTCCATTGATTTACTTATTTACTACATTCTCAAAGAATGAGAGCACTGTTGCAATCTTCATTTCCTAAATAAGCAATCACTTTTTACATCGTCAAGTGGAACTTTTCCTAAATTTCAGGAATATAAACACATTAAGTCAATATCCATGAGTTTCTGGAAAGGGATGTAAGGTATTTTTATTCCTATAATTTTATTTTTCATTTCAAATAAAAGCCTATTCCTGATAAAAAATGTTAAACATTAATACTGGGAAGAATATTCAAAAAGACTGTATATTTTGAGTTGTCTTATTTGTCTGTAATCGTTCTTGTATCTCTATTTCTAAATTAGTTAAGGAAGGATTAACTGGAATTAAACTGTTGACATTTCCGTACTGGATAAAAACATGTATATTTATCTTTTTCCAGAACTGCAAGATGAGCGTCTGAAAGTATTACACGAATCCTATCTTACCTATAAAAGAGCCTTGTTTCAGAAAAGGGATGCAATGATTATGGAATGTACTGCAAATATAAATGTTGCACAAGAGAATTTGCATATTATTATCTTTGCAACTGAATCCAAGTTTTTAAAAGCTGAAAGTGAAGAAAGGGCTGAATATATTACTAGAAGTAATGAGCTAAAGAATTTGGTGAGTTTCTCGTAATTCACTGACCAACTTTTGATGGAAGTTGTTAGAATGCTTATCATATGAATAGAATATAACTGATTAATATAAATCATTACTGATGTATTAATACTGTTTGTGAGTGACCTCATACCCTGAGATCTTACTCTATGATCATAGGAACTTTGCCGGTGAAATGTTTTTTATATAAACCTGATATATATATATAAAACCTGATAAGGTCAAAAGAAAGTATTTAAAGAGGTAATGAAGAAATTCAAAGAAACAAAATTCTTTGAACTTATCTATGGAATATTTAGCTTCATATGAAAGAACTATTCACTATGGATGTCATGTACAAACTTATTATGATAATGAGTCCCAAGGTTATTGATATTTAATCAGAGGAAGAACCAGTTAATTGAAAAGATATTTGTCATAATCCTACTATCTGAGTATTTCAAATCAAAAAACATTAAAAAAAGCCATACAAGAGGCCAGAAGGACTTTTTTCTTTTATTATCATCAGAGAAATCAATCTCCATCATAATCTAAAACTTAAAGCAATTAGATACTCATTTCAATTTTATTGCATTATAATAAAATTTAACTTGACACCTCAAAACTGGGCACCAATCCTCTTTGAGAATGAAATTCCTGCACATCTGAAAAAATTAATCCTTAAATTCTACTGAACAGATTTTAAAATCCCTTGCATGTCCCAATACCCTCACTATTAATAACAGCCTTTTTTCCTCCTGATCCTTTACATAACAGCTTAATTCTTATGCCTTACTCCATCCCCTCTTTACTCCTAATTCATCTAATAGTCTTTTTCTTTAATGAAAAAGTCTCACCTAACCACTGCTCTATAGCGTAATTGAAGAATGCTCTTTATGACCAAATCTATTTTTAAATACTTGTGTATAAATGTAAATTTTCACAATTGATAATTTTTAATTTTAACGCTAAACAATTTCTCTGTTTGAATATAGATTTTTTTGATTCTGGAATCATTTTTTAGATGGAGCATGAGCATAATATTGTGAAGACGAGAATGGAGACAACCATTGAAGAATTGTGTAAAATATACCAGGATACTATTCAAAGCTATTTGAACTCAACAGATGAGAGAAGAAAACAATATGCAATTCTCAAGGAAAAGGATGATCAAAATAGTGCTATTATTAAAAAACAAGCTAAGAAAATTGAGGAGTTAGAAGTAAGTCAATCTTCTATAAGTAATAACCTTATAATATTTCAGATAATGAATTGAGGCAAAATTTTCTTAAGTTGTTTAGCCATATCATCCCCTACTGATTATTTTTAAGATTAATTCATTTATTATTATTATTACATTAATTTAACTGCAAGTAGGCTGTAAGCTTGGTGGGTTATTTTCTTAATATATGCATATATATTAACATAAAACATTCAAAAAATAAATTATAATAAATAAAATGACAAAAACATAATCCTAAGTAAAATAACATTTCATTAAATAGTTATACATAACCAAATAAATTTAAGTATTAGGACTAACAGTCTTTTCGGGGTTCATGACATGCCTTCACAGCTGCCATGGCGGTCTCTGGTTGAAACCCCACCATATATCACCCTGTCCAGCAATCCCTTACTTCGTACAGAAGTCCCCACATTGCAACATCCCCAGTCCCTTATAATATACAATATTAAATCTACAAAATGTTGGAGCATTTCTTTTTATTATTACATTTGCAGAAAAGCTAAAACAAAATTTATCTCCCAACATCAATGGAATACAGAATTTCTGCTCTTCACATGACAATTGCAAGGAATACAGTCCCTTACCAAAACATAACTAATTTTTCTCTTTAAAGAGATAGTAATGTACACTGATACATCCTCCAGCTTCTGTTACAGCTTTCATTTTGCTGGCACAAGTACTAAATACCCTAACAGAGTTTTTAACAAACATTGAATCAGCTGATTGTTGAATGTAAGACAGACAATGCTATAGATAATGCTATATGTAATTATTAGAACGGTTATCTATGAAAAAGAAAAGGCCAGATTATGACAAGTACCATGAAACTGAAAATTTTGAGAGGTGATCAAGGCAATAAGATTGTTCTTCCATGAGTGACTAAGATTAACGAACTACTGAAACTAATATTGTTCGTCCAAGTTATAGAGTAGTTAGGTTTCAAAAAGGAAAGGGTTTCTACATTCGGGATGTAATTTCATCATTCAAATAATACCTAAAGTGAGGTGATGAACCATGAGAATGGATTCTGAATTTTTTTTAATGGCTTGATGTGAAACAGTAGTGAGAAAACCACACCGGTAGAGAAAAAATCTTAATGCTTAAACCAAGCATTCTCTGAGTTTGTAGATAAATAAATATGAAATTCAAATTTCAGTGATGGATACAGGCAGAATCCACAATATGTAATATTTTATCACAAAAAATGGAAGTGAAAAATAGTGACATAATTAGATAACTTTTTATTCTGTCTGTATATTTACTATGATAAAATCACAATACTTTTCTTGGTAGCTTCAAAGTTAAATTCCCTTCTAATTGTCCTTTTAATTGAAGTTAGATTAAAAACATACTGAAACTTAAGACTTTTTTCTTACTAATAAAAGTGATAGAGTAGCACCAAGCAGCATTCATTTTCAAAATACATGCAATAAATGTTTCTGTTCTCAAAGCTTACAATCTGGTGATCAAATCCAAATGTATAGTAGCGTAATCTGTTCCTCCTCCTCAAATGAAGATTTCGGTTTTCAAAAAAATAGCTGAAAAAACTTCGCAATCTCATGCAATTTACAATTTTGAACTACTTACATTTGCACAAGAAATGCACTCTTCATGAAGGGCTCTGGACAGAAAAGATGATACAGTAGAAAACATCTCTCTTTACTGTCTTATAACTGAATTAAAATTGAATGCAACATCCAAGTATAGATTCTGGCATACGCTTTGGTAAATGATTGTATTATAAGAAGATGTTTAATTATCAATCAAATTTCAATGTTCTCAGTAATATTTCTGGAGCAATTCATCAAGTAAGGAATTTATGAATTACTCTTCCCCCCCAAAATTATATGCAAAATGAAACATCATTCCTTATCAGATTTCAGTAGATTCACCTACTGAGCAAGTTTACAGCATGTCCAATATCTCTTGGAGACCTATCTTGGGTATATTAGGAATTAATGTAAAAGATGCAAAGAAAATATAAATTGCAAGTAATTGTATTTGCATTTCTTAGTATTGATACAAGGCACGAATGTATCTTCCAATTTTCAATTGAAGAGATACAACATCACAGATTTTTATAGCACTATTTTGAGCTCTATAAGGAAATGTGCAGTTGCAAAAAGTTCTCGAAATTCTGGTGGCCTGGTTATCCAAAACCCCGTCCGTTGAAAATAAGTGGAAGTTTACAGCTTCTCATTCTCTGTTTTAGCAGGACAAGTAACCTAGAAGTGAAAAATAAAACCCACAGTTAATTTACAATGGAAGATTTGAAAATGCGGGAATGCCACTTAAATCAGTGAAGAATTTGCACATTTTAATACCAGGAGGAGGTAAGTTTCTTTACGTCCTATAGTTTCTCCACCGATGAAGATTTGCACATAACAGGAGTTGATGCAGGCCCAGATATGCACGCTGACCGGAACGGTGTATCCCCTGGAATGAAAAAAAAAAAAAAAACATTAATGACCTTTAAAAAAAAAAATCCAGGGAGCATGAACGGCGTTCGGAAATGAACTATATTTGATTCTGTAAATGGCAAATATTGGTTTCGGAAAAAGAGGAAGGAAGTTTTGCACAGGTTTCCTCACCACGTCATGACGTACCGTGCATGGCGCGTTACCCCTTTTGAGTGGAGGGATTCGCCAGCAGATTGCAACCGATAAAATAGCGAGGGAACCTACGAACGCGTCAACAGTTGCAATTTGCCAGCCCTATAGAACCACAGTGCGACGATGGCACGATGACCACCGCCACGGAAATGATAGAAGAGGGATATAGTTTGAAGATCTTTATTCTAATGGCTAAAAAGCCGGTATGAACCAGAGAGAGTAGAGCCTATCACTGTAATTACCCACAGATCATTAAAGCGGAATCTCCAACGCCCATTTATTGGGCCCTATTGCGTTAATGTAGACCTGCATGTCTAATGCCCGTTGGATGGGCGCCCTTCCTAAAGAAACCTACCCTAAGCCTACCCGCTCATCTCCTGCAAGAGAAGGAAGATCCCTACCTTTGCAGCGGATTTCCTCCATCGTCGGCAGAACTCAGCGTTCCATCGGCGTACCGAATCTCCTCTTGATGTCACTAGCACAATCACTTATCACAATAATGACCATAGCACTCACTTTTCACACTCACAAAGGGGAGGGAAAGTCACCAGGGGAATGTACGTATCTTGAGACACCAGCATGAACCTGCAATGATAAAAAAATTAAGTACGCAAGATTCGATACAGAATTCCAAAATACGAAAAATGTACACTATCGCGAACACTCACCTTCCTTGGAGTCGTTGATACTTTCCCCTCGACGGTTCATCAGGTTGCAGCGATAGATTGAAAACGTTACATTCGACGTGCTTATTTTTACGTAATATACGAATTCTATATTCACTTGATATTGAACGAATTATAAAGAGATTCCGGATAGCGCAAATAATTCCACTTAGTGTAGTCTGAATCATGTCTATTCACGACTTCCAGCAACAGAGACTGGTCGAATCGCAAGTGTTTCGTCTCAGAAGCTCTTCCTCTACTTCTCCAGGCGTAACTGACAGACCTCTACGCAAACCCGCGACCTTATATATCCACTTTTCGACATCACGTGTTATTTGTGACGTAAGGGATCGCATTTTCGGTTTGCGTTCACTGACGCCGTATTCGATTTAGATTTAGAAACCAAAGGTTTTCCTGAAAATGAAACGAAAACATACGTATCGATCGAATAATTGATTTCTAGGATTTAATGACACTTTACTTTTATCGCCCCAGTGGTTTACTCTACATTCGTTCGGAGTGTTCATTTTACATGCTCATTCATATGCCGCTTCACTATTCTAAATTTCTTATTCCTTCAATATTTTTGAGAGTGCTCGAAATTGATTAGACAAACCCCAGATTAATTGTAATACATGCATTTTTAAGGAACTCATGGAGCAGCGCTATTAGATCCAATCGAGATTCAGCTTCGAGGAGAATCCATTTAACTGTGTTGGATGAAAGGTTTGATTTGAACCACAATTGTATTGAACCTTTCACGCGTAAAAATATGCTATGACTTATGTGTGAAATACCTAGTTTTTAATTCTTAGCTAAAGGTTTGTTATACACATATGATGCCCCTGTCAAATGCTCTCATTTTCTGCAATGGACTTAAATTATTAACGTTCCCCGTTCGATTTATGTTTTGAGCATTTGGCTTGAGTATTCGCAGAACACGAACATATTAAATGTAGGGAGATTATTTAAAGGATACTTTATTTTCAGTTTGATAAGAATGAAACAGTTTTATGAGGGAAGCTTGGCTATGGTGGAATCTCATAATTATAATGTCTACGATTCCTCGAAGATAAATTCCTCTTCTTCAGACCGCGTTTCCCTCGAATACGAGTACCCTCAACGTTTACAGAAATTGAGCCCAATGCATTGTATCAAATGCCTCCTCCCATTGGGTAACCCAGACGTCTGTACAACGCAGACAAGGATGGTCTCAACATAATCTTCCCGTTGCAACTAAAATTCTCCTTAACTGCGTTCGGGAGGCGTTTGTCACCTCAGGATATTCTCTATCATGAATGCGATATTACGATGCATCGATCATTCGTGGATGCATCATCACCACCATTATATTTTGTGAATATTGCTTTTTTTATGTACTTTACATTCGTCGATTCGTTGCAACTAGTCAATCTTCTTATGAGCTTGGAGTTAGGCATAACATGTAACAAAATATTCCTATGGAGCATTTTTTCTTCATGTTTAGGTGATTTTAAGGATCATTCAAAGTGATGTTTTACTCTTAAAAATTGCCAAATGGTCAATGAATTTGACTTGTCTTCTGTTGCGAGCTCAATCTATTAAGACAATAGGAATAAATGTGTTACGCAGGCATTCCCTACCTTTAGATTGGGTCATTCTAAAATTAAAATTTTTCAATAATTACTTTAACATTATATAAATAGCGATAGTCACATTTCTGAATTAGCTTGATTGCGTATGTGCAGTATATTGGAATGTATTTCCTTCGAGGTTTAATTCATCCATTATCTTCGTTCACCCCATTTAAGCTTATTCATCAAACTATCTCACTCCAATATACCTTCTTCGAGGCAAAAATCCAACCTCCTTACACCATCAATATGATGCAAAAAGGACGATTAGATAAGACAAGAGACGAGGGCAATTTAATTTTTAACGTATAACCAAGGAATAATGGTACAATGAATGAGTTTTTTAAATTCTAATGCGAAATTTCATCCAACACAGTGAAATGGATTCTCCTCGAAGCTGGCGAAATATTAGCAATCCATCAGACCCGGCGCGTATCTAACGAAGATTTCACATAGAAACAGCTGTGCTAGGATACCTCAAATTCGGAGACTGCTGTGATTTGATATCGTATGAAAATTGAAAATGATGATATAAATTAAGTGAAAGCGTGAAAGGTTCAATACAATTGTGGTTCAAATCAAACCTTTCATCCAACACAGTTAAATGGATTCTCCTCGAAGCTGAATCTCGATTGGATCTAATAGCGCTGCTCCATGAGTTCCTTAAAAATGCATGTATTACAATTAATCTGGGGTTTGTCTAATCAATTTCGAGCACTCTCAAAAATATTGAAGGAATAAGAAATTTAGAATAGTGAAGCGGCATATGAATGAGCATGTAAAATGAACACTCCGAACGAATGTAGAGTAAACCACTGGGGCGATAAAAGTAAAGTGTCATTAAATCCTAGAAATCAATTATTCGATCGATACGTATGTTTTCGTTTCATTTTCAGGAAAACCTTTGGTTTCTAAATCTAAATCGAATACGGCGTCAGTGAACGCAAACCGAAAATGCGATCCCTTACGTCACAAATAACACGTGATGTCGAAAAGTGGATATATAAGGTCGCGGGTTTGCGTAGAGGTCTGTCAGTTACGCCTGGAGAAGTAGAGGAAGAGCTTCTGAGACGAAACACTTGCGATTCGACCAGTCTCTGTTGCTGGAAGTCGTGAATAGACATGATTCAGACTACACTAAGTGGAATTATTTGCGCTATCCGGAATCTCTTTATAATTCGTTCAATATCAAGTGAATATAGAATTCGTATATTACGTAAAAATAAGCACGTCGAATGTAACGTTTTCAATCTATCGCTGCAACCTGATGAACCGTCGAGGGGAAAGTATCAACGACTCCAAGGAAGGTGAGTGTTCGCGATAGTGTACATTTTTCGTATTTTGGAATTCTGTATCGAATCTTGCGTACTTAATTTTTTTATCATTGCAGGTTCATGCTGGTGTCTCAAGATACGTACATTCCCCTGGTGACTTTCCCTCCCCTTTGTGAGTGTGAAAAGTGAGTGCTATGGTCATTATTGTGATAAGTGATTGTGCTAGTGACATCAAGAGGAGATTCGGTACGCCGATGGAACGCTGAGTTCTGCCGACGATGGAGGAAATCCGCTGCAAAGGTAGGGATCTTCCTTCTCTTGCAGGAGATGAGCGGGTAGGCTTAGGGTAGGTTTCTTTAGGAAGGGCGCCCATCCAACGGGCATTAGACATGCAGGTCTACATTAACGCAATAGGGCCCAATAAATGGGCGTTGGAGATTCCGCTTTAATGATCTGTGGGTAATTACAGTGATAGGCTCTACTCTCTCTGGTTCATACCGGCTTTTTAGCCATTAGAATAAAGATCTTCAAACTATATCCCTCTTCTATCATTTCCGTGGCGGTGGTCATCGTGCCATCGTCGCACTGTGGTTCTATAGGGCTGGCAAATTGCAACTGTTGACGCGTTCGTAGGTTCCCTCGCTATTTTATCGGTTGCAATCTGCTGGCGAATCCCTCCACTCAAAAGGGGTAACGCGCCATGCACGGTACGTCATGACGTGGTGAGGAAACCTGTGCAAAACTTCCTTCCTCTTTTTCCGAAACCAATATTTGCCATTTACAGAATCAAATATAGTTCATTTCCGAACGCCGTTCATGCTCCCTGGATTTTTTTTTTTAAAGGTCATTAATGTTTTTTTTTTTTTTTTCATTCCAGGGGATACACCGTTCCGGTCAGCGTGCATATCTGGGCCTGCATCAACTCCTGTTATGTGCAAATCTTCATCGGTGGAGAAACTATAGGACGTAAAGAAACTTACCTCCTCCTGGTATTAAAATGTGCAAATTCTTCACTGATTTAAGTGGCATTCCCGCATTTTCAAATCTTCCATTGTAAATTAACTGTGGGTTTTATTTTTCACTTCTAGGTTACTTGTCCTGCTAAAACAGAGAATGAGAAGCTGTAAACTTCCACTTATTTTCAACGGACGGGGTTTTGGATAACCAGGCCACCAGAATTTCGAGAACTTTTTGCAACTGCACATTTCCTTATAGAGCTCAAAATAGTGCTATAAAAATCTGTGATGTTGTATCTCTTCAATTGAAAATTGGAAGATACATTCGTGCCTTGTATCAATACTAAGAAATGCAAATACAATTACTTGCAATTTATATTTTCTTTGCATCTTTTACATTAATTCCTAATATACCCAAGATAGGTCTCCAAGAGATATTGGACATGCTGTAAACTTGCTCAGTAGGTGAATCTACTGAAATCTGATAAGGAATGATGTTTCATTTTGCATATAATTTTGGGGGGGAAGAGTAATTCATAAATTCCTTACTTGATGAATTGCTCCAGAAATATTACTGAGAACATTGAAATTTGATTGATAATTAAACATCTTCTTATAATACAATCATTTACCAAAGCGTATGCCAGAATCTATACTTGGATGTTGCATTCAATTTTAATTCAGTTATAAGACAGTAAAGAGAGATGTTTTCTACTGTATCATCTTTTCTGTCCAGAGCCCTTCATGAAGAGTGCATTTCTTGTGCAAATGTAAGTAGTTCAAAATTGTAAATTGCATGAGATTGCGAAGTTTTTTCAGCTATTTTTTTGAAAACCGAAATCTTCATTTGAGGAGGAGGAACAGATTACGCTACTATACATTTGGATTTGATCACCAGATTGTAAGCTTTGAGAACAGAAACATTTATTGCATGTATTTTGAAAATGAATGCTGCTTGGTGCTACTCTATCACTTTTATTAGTAAGAAAAAAGTCTTAAGTTTCAGTATGTTTTTAATCTAACTTCAATTAAAAGGACAATTAGAAGGGAATTTAACTTTGAAGCTACCAAGAAAAGTATTGTGATTTTATCATAGTAAATATACAGACAGAATAAAAAGTTATCTAATTATGTCACTATTTTTCACTTCCATTTTTTGTGATAAAATATTACATATTGTGGATTCTGCCTGTATCCATCACTGAAATTTGAATTTCATATTTATTTATCTACAAACTCAGAGAATGCTTGGTTTAAGCATTAAGATTTTTTCTCTACCGGTGTGGTTTTCTCACTACTGTTTCACATCAAGCCATTAAAAAAAATTCAGAATCCATTCTCATGGTTCATCACCTCACTTTAGGTATTATTTGAATGATGAAATTACATCCCGAATGTAGAAACCCTTTCCTTTTTGAAACCTAACTACTCTATAACTTGGACGAACAATATTAGTTTCAGTAGTTCGTTAATCTTAGTCACTCATGGAAGAACAATCTTATTGCCTTGATCACCTCTCAAAATTTTCAGTTTCATGGTACTTGTCATAATCTGGCCTTTTCTTTTTCATAGATAACCGTTCTAATAATTACATATAGCATTATCTATAGCATTGTCTGTCTTACATTCAACAATCAGCTGATTCAATGTTTGTTAAAAACTCTGTTAGGGTATTTAGTACTTGTGCCAGCAAAATGAAAGCTGTAACAGAAGCTGGAGGATGTATCAGTGTACATTACTATCTCTTTAAAGAGAAAAATTAGTTATGTTTTGGTAAGGGACTGTATTCCTTGCAATTGTCATGTGAAGAGCAGAAATTCTGTATTCCATTGATGTTGGGAGATAAATTTTGTTTTAGCTTTTCTGCAAATGTAATACACCAGCCATTGTGACGGAAAGACCTTAACGGAGATCATAATGGTTTGATAAGCAACCTGCTAATTCCATACATATCCAAGGACTCATGATTGTTCTACATAGATATTGTTTTCAACATTATTTTATTAAGCACTTATTTCTTTTAGTTACCCTGTTGCAGAGTCCTAATGTGATTGTCTTTTGATTCTTAAAATTACATTATTCTATTCTTATTGTTGTTGTTTACTCATCTTCATTACAAAAAGATGATGAAATATAAGTGATGAATTTTAAGATCAAAATAATCCTCTTTTCTTTCAATAGAGAACTAGTGAAAAGCTTAAGGATAATCTAATGCTAATGCAAATGGATTACTGTAAAAAAAATAAATATCTCAAAGAAGAAAGACAAGACAGTGCCTCATATTTTTATCAATTGAAAAATAAATTTACCTATTGGGAAAAGTTTGATAAGGAGCAGTTAACCTTTCTAACTTCTGTCTGCAATGAAGTGATCCATGTGAGTTTTACAGAGACAACTATTTAATCAATCAATAACATCCCCTTCTTATTATTATTTATATTACTTATGTTTCAAAATTTAGTGTTAGATTTTATTGAAAATAAAACTCTTTAATTGATACAGATAATTATCATATTAAGTTAAGTTAAATGGCTCTGAATAAAGCTAAAAATGAAAGGATGAAGAAAGCCTAACCATAGAGGCCCAGTTTTTTTATATCTGCTATTCTTTGGGTTTCATGAAAAACTGTAATTTATTTTAAATACTTTTGTCATTCCTTACCAGAAATTAAAACATCTCATTTCAAAGGCTGAAAGAATTTTAAAAATATCACAAACATGTCGTCGCTTTGAAACACTGGAGGAGAAAGTTATCAAACAGGAAAATGGTAAAACCAGTGTGGAGGAAGACCTTGCTGAATTATCAAGTCAGTTAAATCTTTCTGAATTGAGTGAGCTGGATGGATTTTGGGCAAGATTCAACAAAGTTCTAATGGAATGTGCTACTTTGAAATTACATTCATCTGCTCTAACGATAGAAAATGAGCAATTAAAAGCTGCTTTGAAACATTATTTCAATTCTATATCTCCTTCATCTCATTTCTTAAGCAATGGTATGTCAAACGAGTTGATTTATTAGTAATACAGTCTTGATGCACATATTATTCCCATATAAAAATTATGAATGGAGAAGAATATATTTGATGGGTAATTTTTTATTGCTTAAAGGCTAAAAGTTTCCTTGATTTGATGCTTAGTTGTCATATTGCAAAAATGAGCTTCTATTTTCTTATTATTATTAACATTCTTCTAATAACTTAACAAAATTGATGTGCTCATCTTTTTATAATAAATTCACTGGATGATTTTTTATATGACGCTGAAATGATATCATACCAATTTTATATATTTATACAATTCTACTCTTTTTCTTAGTAGTTTAAAATAATTTTGTGAGAGTTCAGCATATTTAATTTTTCACTTCGATAGTTTGAACTTAATTATGATTATTATCTTATTTCCATTTCCTTCAATGTAATTTATAACTTGATCAATAGCTTTTTCAATGAATGAATTTGTCTCATTTTAAATTTATTATGTTTATTATTTTTCACATTTATTGAAGAATGCTTATTGCATCATATCAACATGATCTACTAAAAGCAAGCAGACATTAATAAATTGTTATTGAAAAGGAAACTGTGCATAACATTTCCCCTTAAATAGAAGAATGTCGGCTTTTAATCAACTAATATTAAGAATTAAATTTTGACCTGCTCCCTTCCTATTGAAAAAAATTTTCTCATTCTTTAACTAAATTAATTCATTTAAGGATGGGGTTTTTATAATCTATGTGGCACTAGAGATATTTTTCCACCATTTCTCACAAAAATTAGCTGAAGTTAGAGAGAAAAGGCTTATATTTCCATGAAGGAAGAAAGATTAATGAAAATTTAACAAGGAATGATATGTTTATGCCTAAAGTATTATCTTTATATTTTCTGTCCGAAAGTTTCGGCCCTGGAATGTCAATAATGACGTTTAATGAAGAAAGTTAGGAGATAAAATACCTTGATAAATAAGTCTATATAATTACTCTCACTGTTAAAAGTTTTAAATAAGAAATATTTTGACATAAATACTTCAAAATCATTTTTCAGGTGATCTCAAAAATCAAAGTGCTAAGGAGGCTAAACAAAAGTCTGCATTGACTGTGGGTATTTTAGAGACTTCAAGCAAAATATTTGTTCCTCGGAAGGTTTTCAATTCAAAACTTCCAACAACAGTAACTTCTATAGAAGGTGCCATTGCAATCAAATCCAACTCATTCAAGTGATTTTTATGAGTGTGTCCATGAAATTTATGAATAATTTGATATCAGTTCAATTTCAAGGTTTTCCACTTTTCCTTGCATGTGTATATATTTTAGCAAATGTCTATATTTTCTTGAAATACATGTTTGATCGTCTTTAAGGAATAAATTATGATTTTATATGCTTGGAACTGAATGAACATCCATCATAAGATTACTGAGATATCTCAATGAATAACTTCTTTTTAACAAGAACAACTGTAAATTTCCACAGAAAATATTCGCGACCGGTTCCAGGAAGAGAACAACAGACGATTAAACCTTCTTGAAGAAGTAGAAATGAATGGTTGAATGAAACCGGTTGCAAATATTTTCTGTGGAAATTTACAAAGAAGTTTTTATTACTATGGAATTCCACAAAGTCACACCTTCTCATATTAACTTCTTTTTATTATAGCTGCATTACAACAGTTTTTGTTGGCAATGTATGAAAAAATTATGTATTTCAATGTAAATTGCACTCCATGAATATCACTTAATTTTTTATCTAATTGACAATTTTGTAAAGATATATTTAATTTTTATAATACAAATAAGGAAGTATCATGTTGAACTTCCTCATGCTATCCTGCCCCATGATTTTTGAAAATCTTCATCTATTCAAATTGAAACCTCAAGTCTGTATGTCTTTCATGTTCTTCTATCCATTGATTGGCTTCTTTTGTCATTTCCTCTGTGAACTCTTCCTTCCAACCACCTATTTGACCTAAGAAATGGAAATTTATTCTTGTTTGAATTAATTTTAAAAATTGTCTTCAATGAAAAATTTTTTGCTTTGATTCAAGATTAGTTTATTAAGTGAAAAGAGAAGAATTTTTGAGCAATGAACAAAAGAAATTTTTAAATTTATTGGGTTAAGTTTTCAAAAAAAATAAAGAGGTGTGAAATTCTTCGAAGAATAAATTAATATGAAAAAAGTCAAACAAGACCAGAACTTGAAACTTGATTACTCTTTTGCTCTGAAAATTGAATAGAGCAAGCAAAAAGTATTCATTAGAATTGGCACTCATAATAAAAAAGATAGTGGTTTCTAAAATATTTCTATAAAATTTCTAAATAAAAATTTTGAGTAAAACAGTTTGTATGTTACCAAACATTACTATCCTTGGAAAAATTCTTCTAACTTGTTTTATTCTCATATTCATCCAGAAGATAAGTTCCACAAAAGAGACTGTAGGATAAACATTCTTTGCTGTTGGAAATCCTAAGTAAATTATTTTAAATGAAAGGACCATCAAAATTTTAATATTGAATAATTTTTTAAGATATATTTTTTCTATATTTACATGTATGTAAGGGAAAATTATAAAGTTATATTTTTTAAACTCATGGAATATCATCAAATCAATTAATTTGCAGTAATATTAAGTTAACTTATTTAGCATAAGGAACAAGGCTCATGGTATTGCACAGTAACGCTGTGTGCCGTGGATGATTCTAAAGGTAGAATGGACTTGGAAAAAGTCTGACGGGAGTGGGAATCGAACCCATGTGGCCACACAAAGTTTCCCGAATGGCTTGGAGAAATGTGCCAGGAGAGCTCAACAGACAGAGCACCTGACCGGCAATTGGGAGACCCAAGTTCAATTCCCAGTCCTGTCAAACTTTTTCCAAGTCCATTCTACCGTTAGAATTAACTTATTTATGTTACCTTTTCTGTAAAAATCTCCCTTTTCTCCATGTTTAAGGATTCCTTCTGTGCTATACTGCAGTTGCTCTAATGCTGGATTTCTTCTAAAGTTTCCAAAACTCAAATGACTCACTAACTGGGGTATTTCTTCATCTCTAATCTTTTTATTGAAGAAAGCTGCTACTTTCAGTATTGTTGATTTCAAATCCTGATTTAACGTAAAAAATTTCAATAATTTTTCTATTGCGGGATATTGAAAATAATATGTAATTTAACTTGATATTATTAATTGTAGTTAGAAATGCATAAATTAATAAAAATCTTGATTTTATGAGTTACATATTTAAGAAGAATTTTAAATTTCAAATAAAATTGAAGATTACCTTTTTCATGTCCTCATAGAAAAGAAAAAGCATATTTGAATGATTTTTTAGCTCCCAAGCTTCTTGTACATGACTCCAGAATGGTGTCCATAGAACTATGAAGAAAATGAAAAGGATGAACTACTGATGAATTGGGGAATATTTTAGTAAAAGTTATTCAACATATGATTTTCATTTGGTACAGTCAATAAAATTTTTGTATCTACCAGGATAAAAATTTAGCACTCCCAAGATAAACTGTAATTAAAGTTGAAAGCCATGGTTATTCACACATTCAGCCCTTCCTCTGATTAAATATAGGTGTAACATGCACATAAGGAATAAAAAATGAGGATATATGGCTGCTTTCAGTTGGGGTGCCATCAAATATCTTTCCTGCATCTTTTAGGTTCATTCAATCTTTCAAAAACATGTATTCTTCACTTTTAAATTATCCTTTGGTTAATTAAAAGATAGAAGCATTTTTCTGCTGAAGAAAGATTATAGGTAGGGGTGTATTTTTAATTTTTATTATCATTAAACTTATCAAGTTCAAAGAGACTATGTCCCATACTCTTATCATTTTGAAATAGTTCCCAAAATTGTTTGAAATCTGAATTGTAGCCAATCTCATTCAGGAGTCTGCTCAGATAGTAAAAGGAAACAGCAACATCTTTTGGATTCCTTGCTACATAGACAACCTAGAATCCCAAGAAACAAAATAGATGATGCTAATAAAATCAATTTAATTTTTTCTGCTTTCCAAATAATTTGACAAAGCTCTGGAATGTTATACATTATTGTATTCTTCAATTGTATGTCTATAATCATCATTGTTTAATTTTATATACCTTGCACATATCTAAGAGCTTTGGTGGCAAAAGACTTAAAGGAAGATGGGATTTGATATTACGTGGTGACATCATTTCATCCGCTTTCTCATTTCCTGGTCTTAGTTTGTGCAGAAATTCATTTGTAGCACTTTCATCCATTTTATTTAGCTTAATAACTTCTCTTTTATAATTTTCACTTGTTAGGATTGGGGCTCTGTAATCATCCATTATTTTCAAATCAGTATTTGAATACAAGTGTAATTAGTATCCTTATTTAAAAATATTACATGAACATTTTAAAATCCTCAAAAATTCAAATATAAAGAAGGTAAACCAAAAGTTTAGAAATATTAACCTTTTGACATTAAAAATAATTTATGTAGATTAAATTTTTCACATATCAATGTCCTTATGTTTGGAGCTTACAATTAGATAAGCTAATAAAAGTACTTTGTTGTCTGAATTTCTCATGAAAAATTTCACTTAAATATAATACATCTTATTGAAAGTGTCAAAAAGGAGAGTTGATAAACTGGACCTTTTATTACTTATATAATTGTTTTTTTTTTCCATTGTATATCATTAATTTCATCTTAATTTTGTAGTGAAGTAATGCTTAGGGAATTCTACTAGTCTAATCCGCAAAATTCTTTATAGGTTATTAAGGATGTGAGTTATAAAGGATGGGATAGATTGAGCATGTTAAAGCATGTGCTTTTCTTCCCTTTTTTCACTTCTGTTTAACTTTGTTTTTTTTTTTAAGGATGTTAGTAATAAATTAAACTTTATGATTCGGTTTGAATTGATAATTTAGTATGTTTAACTATATTACTTCTGATATCTTACTCAAGAAATAGACATCTGTCAGTAAGTTTCACTTCAGATGCTTTTCTGTAGTCTAAATTATTAGTAATTAACCATACCAACTCCTGAGTCCATGTTGTGCCTGAAATAACAGAAGATGATGTAATTTCTAATGTATCAACATATCACTAATTCAAATCAGAGGTTCCCAAACTTTTTTGTGTCATAGACCCCTTGTCATGTTTTTTGGTTTTGGGTAGACCCCCTACTTACCTGAAATGAATTTTTTGTAAATTTCTACCTGTAGTGAAGTTTAGTGTTAAAAACTGAAAGTAAAAACGCATCAAGTTTAATTCAAATGATTTTTAATAAATTTATGCAAATATGTGTAAACATGCAACTATTAAAAAGCATTTGAGCACAGGATTATTTTATAAAGGACTTTATCTGTCTTTCAACAATAAGGGCTGCCAGTGGAGCCAAGCTCAATATGTTTGCAATCGCCCACTACAGGTTACAAAAAAGACGTCAATTCTAATTACAAACATTTTACATGGGTGACTGTAATCATGAAGCAGCAAACTGAAACTTCGCATTGTTATGTGCACATAAATATCACTTTTCACACAAATCCTGTAAGGGATGACATTTCATGTTGTCATACTTTCATGAACATACAACTCATTATATGAAGTATTATAATTTAAGTAGATACTATCAATTTATGTTGAGATCCACTATTAGGGAATCACTGATTCCCTAAGTGAATGAATTATAAATTCAACACTATAATAATCTATGCTAATGTTTTAATATAATTAAACTTTAAAACTCTTGGGCCTCAATATGCAAGTGTTTATATACAACTAGTATTCCATTTCATTCAAAGAAATTAAATTTCTAAAGTTCTTTAGTAACGAATCTTTCCTTCTTCTGGTGTTTCTATGATTTTAAAGGAGATGGTTTCTTAGATTTACAAGCAATTTGTGCCAATCATAATTTAGTATTTTCAATTATTTTGTTACTTAGAGTCATTTATAGGTATAGATTTGTTAAAATCAATAAAGTTGATTCAGGAATAATTAAGGATTGCAGTTTCTATAAAAAACTTTCTGTTAAATGATGAAAATTTAATAAACATTTTCAAAATTATTTCTTAAGCTCCCTTGCCATGGTAGAAGCTTCATCGCAGTATTGAGAAACAAACAGTATATAATTAAAAGGTGTAATGAGAGCTAAAGAAAACCTTATTATAATGACAGAAGAGAAATGGGGGAGAGTGCATTTGATTTTAGGAAACCAAGGTCAGGTGAGAAGTTTGCAATTTTGATAATTTCTTGGATAATTAAACATCCTATTTGCATCCTATGTATATAACATCCCTCCTGATGTAACAATCGGAAATAAAAAATACCACAGAAAATGCAAGATAATTCGGTAAATTGTAATAAAGTGAAAGTAATTTCGAAGTTAACGCAATATTCATCTTATTGAATGAATTTTGATACATACCCGATCTCGGATAAGTAATTACCCAGACATCATCAGTTCTCAGTTTCATGTTATAATATCCAGCAGCTTGTTTCTCATACTCGGATGTGAGGATATATTTCTTGGGACCTACTTCGAGGTATCCACTTGTTTCTCCGGTGAATAAAGACATCAGATAATCGTTCACCTCTGGAGGCGCAACGTTTATTTCAAAAGGTAGGGACATCTGTAATGAAAGAACATGCTCTCTCTAAATCACTGAATGGCTTTGATGTTTCAATTAATTCCTTCAATTGTTCCTCTCATGAAGTTTCTTTCTTGACTGCTTAAATCCACGACAGACTCTTTCGGACATTTTCAAAGAAAAAGATTCCATAAACTGCATCAGCGTTACAGCCTGTACTTATTTACTTGTTTGAATAAGAAAATGAATGAAAATTTGTTTATCAAAGCCTTTGCAAAAAGAAGGATAAAGATATAAAATTTCGTCTGTGACCAATAAGAGAAATAACACAGGATAAATTTTCGATTTTGGAAAATTAAGACAAGAATTTACAGAAAAAAAATATCCTCACATATAGCAAAAATCCACCGATAATTAGCGTGATTGTGCAATTTAAACATCATCAGTACTTATTATAAGGATATGAGATTCATTATCAACATTTAAGAGACGTGATAAATTAACTCATCTCATCTAAATTTCGTCCGTTGCTCTTTCAGAAATATATACAATTAGAATTGTATTGTTTCCTTACCAGTATTGTTTTATTCCAAAACAGTTGCACCGTTTGTGAAAACTATCTTCTTGGCGGAATATCACACTTACACACCTCGCTAATGCGTAACCACTATAAGCCGTTCATCTTTTTATGCTCCTACACGAACGGGCGAACAATTCTCTCTGTTCCAATATTAGTCTTCTTATATCTTATCTCTATGAGATTTTTTTGCGTTCATTCAAATCACGAGTCGCGAATGCTGGTCATATTTAATTTCCTGTCTCTCCGCGTGGAGAAGTTGGATTCAAAACAGTTTATTCTTTCTTCTACCCTGACTCAAGCACGCTAGACGCGATAACAGATAACCCGATTGGTCATTAGATAGGTAACATCTATATCGCTGAGGATAATATCTCATCTATATAGTATTTATATCCCTGATCTCCATAGAATCCAAATAAACTGCCCTTGTAGCTGAAGTGCATAGTATTCCGAGTACTCTACTCTCCCGAGTTCAAATATTCTTATGCTCTCCTCTTGGTGCCTTTCTATATAGAGATTTACTGAACCAGATACAGCATACCTGAAGTTACGTGCAGCTTAATCCTTTTACGCAACTGACGTCCCAATTTTAGAGAAAAACTCCATGGTCCCTTATCAAGCCCTACAAGGCAGAAGAATAATTTGCAATTGAAAGTAGTTCTTAAATTTAACATTCCTAAATTAAAGTTCCTAACATTAATTTCGACGCAAAAATTCTCTTTACAACAATACAATAAATCTCAGACAATTACCTAGGAAAAAATTAATTTTCGATTTATCTTTTCATATTTCTGACACTACATTCCACACAGTTTCTCGTATTCTGCTCTAATTTGGTCTTTTAGTTTATAAGCTTTGTCATATTTTGCACATCTTTACTGTTCATGTTAAGGATAGGCATAGTAATGCCTTCAGATTTGAAGTTATGGCGGTAGATCCTTATGAAGAAATGCGGCGTAGTAAATTTCAGGAAGACTAAATCATTGTAAGCAAACTAGGTAATCATTCTAAGCAACAAGTTTGCTTTATCGAAACTAAGGATAAAGATTTTATCGTCGACTGCTGATTTTTTTCCAGGAAATCAGTTGGAGATGGCTTGTCTTATCAAGTCACTCGTAAATCTAAATGATAAGTTACTAATTTTACATTTAAATTACCGTTAATATGAGAAGTTCGGTGAAAGCCATATGGCATGTTGTTTACCTTGTGAATTTATTTCAAATGAGTAATCCTAATCACATCTGTCAGTCTTCTCTTAATAACAGGATTCTGAGGAGTTGGGTAGAGATTGAACATTCAAATCTCGAATTAGCTCAAAACGAGAAAGGTTGAAATGTTTAAGATACATGTACAGATTACTCCTATATTGGTGCATTGGTCGAACCGTTTAACTTCAGGCTTCAATACTCAATTAAAATGTATAATTATTCAGAGAAACAAAACGGTAATATATAATTGATCGCCGTGACACAGTGTTACATATTGTCATCGTAATGGGGAATAAATATTGTTTCAATAACATTTCATCCTCTTACAGAAACTTCTTTCTCATATTAATCTTTTCATTTGCAGCAAGATCGGCTACAGCGCGATTCCCTGCGCGCTAATGTCCGCGTTACGGCCGTAATAAAAATTCGGTATTAACAGCTCTGTTGAATATAGAATACTAGAATTCGAGGATATATGAATTTACAATGAAATTTCAATGTTTTAATTTTCCATGCATTTTCACAGAATAAATAGAATATGAGAAGGCTTTACCTCATTGAAGGCTATTAGAAATAGTATTTGAACGCCGTTGGCTATGAATAAGAGATGCAATATTCATATTAGAGAAAATGAAGACCAAAGTATCTTTCTATCGCTTCCTCATTAGCCGTGATGTCACTAAAATTAAAACAATGAGTATAATTCAGCTCATTATCCTTACTATACATGCATAGTCAACATCTGGACAAACTAGCGTCGAATAGAATCTTTTGTATTTATTAAGCCGTTTCATCAGCGTTATTCCGCACAGAGAATGTTGGAGCTCCGTGAAAAGTTAGCATAAGTCACTGATATCAATCAAGTTCAACCGATTAAAACGATATGACATTTCCAGCTCGAGTCTGGCCACTGTTATACGACCGATTCAATCGTCGCCGGACACACGGTGATACGAATCACCTATCTTATCGGGAGTCTCACTGCGATAATGTTGGGTTGTCCGCAGACAGTATCGCTCCATCATCTCTTGGACGAGGGGCATCATAGTACGGAGAGAGTTCCTATAGGGAAATGTGCGTTTCGCGATGTGGGGCCATCTACTCAGGGGTATTCAGCTTGGTGAGTTTCCCAACGGCGCCTCGGTATATGTGTGCATGAATGAGGCGCGAAAGCTTCGTGACCGATCAATTGCCGTTCTTTCGCGAGAGCGAGATCACGAGCTGTTGCAAGATTTGCTCGCTGAGGATAACATCATCATCTATGGTTTAATATTTTGCGGCGACTCAGAGACACGAATTCAATTCTTTCCGTGTTCTTGGTCCATCTTGTGAGACCTAGTACAATCGCTGAGCGATCTTATGGATTGTGCGTATATTATTGCAAGCCTTTCAAATCAACTTCACATACCAATTTAGGAGGTTATTTGTGCTGAAACGCATTGATGATTAACATTAACTTATGATATAATGAGTGTAGTTGTTCTAAGATCCTGAATCGCGTGCAATCGGAGGAAAAAAGGAACGCGAGGGTACTTAAATGGGCAATGTATTTGCGGTGAACGTCAGTTAATTTTCCTCAACCTGTCAGTTGTCTAATCTGAGGCATCGACAAGAATGAGATAACATTCATGCGGAATACAACTGAAGGGATTAGAAGAATCGTTTGGAAAGAATTTCGAATTTCTTGAGCAATGTCACTAAAATTTATTCTTAAACTAACTGTTCTTTAGGCCAGAGTTGTCTTCGAGCAGTGCACCAACATTCATGCACAGTTGCATTATGCTAGTAAAATTTTATTCACGCAGGGCAGGTGTGGTAATCTTCATTCATTATGCATTAATATTCATTGATCTTAATTCATCCGTAGAAATCCACGTAAAGGAATTCCAGCGAGAGGCTAAGTTTATTCTTTATAGCAGTTTACGTGTGTTTATTTCCCCATAGGATTTCTATTATATTGCCATGTCGAACTGCAGCACATTATATATTGAAATTAGTACCACTTAATCCAAGTTTTGCGACGATGCTTTAATAGCTCTTGATTTTAACACGTACCAGCCTCCATGCGAGTATATTTTCGATCTGGGTTTAAGTTCTTCTTCCTTATCAAAACTGATTTTAATCCTTTTGCCATTTACAGGTTTGCGGGCTCATATGGTTAGCAGCGTACATCATAGGACTCATGGCCTTCAAGTGCGATTTCGAAGTGAATAACGATGTCGTTAACATATTTCTCGACGTCTATTTTAACCGTGAGTACAATCAGCACTTACATAAAGTTTTATATAGGATATATGTCACATCGTTACAACCTTCCTATTTCTGAAGGTCTAGGTAACAGCAGCTTTATTATCGTTCTTACGACTAACAGACAAGAATAACAAGGATATATGTTTATCCTAGAAAACATGAGAATACAAATATGCTAAAATTCTAAGTATTATAATAGCAGATAACTAATAAAAATTAAATTAAATAACAATAAAAAAGATTTTTTACCATAATCAACATGAAATTGCTTGTAGAAACAGGAAAGAAAAATGCCAAAAATTTTTCTAAACATTTAAGAAATTTAGCTCATTAATGTTGGCTGAACTGGTATTATAATTAATAAAATACTTAATTAAATAAATAATAGCTTAAGTATCAATATAATATAAATTTTTGAACGGTTTGAATCAATTTCTTTTCAATCTTTGCAACTACTTTGCCTCCAACTACCAACCCCAAGTGTCTAATTATCGATTGATAATTGTATCTCTTTTGCTCTTACAATATAATTCATTATAAGCCCTTATTGATAAATACCTATGGATGACTTACAGCAGGAAGAATTTGTTGAATCATTTTTTATTTCAACCTAAAATAATCTTGATAGTTTCTGAAAGAAGAAAGTTCTAGAATATGTTATATTTTTTATAGTGTTATGAGGACCTTCTAATCCTGTCTCACTTCAAATTTTATGTTTGCAGATGGTAGTTGTGAGGGGGCTACACATTCAGAGTTGGATGATTTCTTGAAGGATAGCTCCATCACAAATCTAGATTTTAATATATATGCCACCAATACCTACCTACCTACTTACCCTACCAGTGATCCTTTTCATGAATGGCCCAGGTCCACCATTGCATCAGAGAGGACTCAAATTCTATTGGTAATCTACGTTGTTTTGACAGCCTGTTGGATCTTGTCCTCAATGATGCTGACAAGTGAGTGACAATAATATCAGAATTATGCTGTAAATAAAATAAAACTATAGAATTCAGTGGTACATATACTGTCCTGAGTGGCTTAGTGGCATGCTAACTTTCCATTGCTCAGCTCCCAGGCTCCTGTTGCACCTGGTGGGAATTTTCTACTAATGAATGGATATTTCTAGTTGTACATTGTTGAGAACCTCAGTGTAATTATTCTATAAACAGAAGTTTGGAAGGCTCTGTTCAATCAAATTGAAGAAATTTTTGGTTTAAAATATCCTCATTCTAGAATTTACTTCAATTTTCAAGAACTTTGTAATTTAGGAATAAATACAAATGAGTTTGACTTATATTAAAGATATTCAGGAAGAATATTGAATGCCTTTAGGTAGCTTATTATAATTATTGAAAGTACTGTGAATATAGTGCAAGGTTTAATATGTGGTGGCAGTCTTTATAAATGAATGAAACATTTAATTTATAATACCAATCTTAAAAAAAAAAACAAAAATAACAAAAATTGCATGTAAAAGGGGAATAGCAGTACCCTGCCTGGAATTTGTCTTAAAAGGAACACCACTGAGAAAGTTTCCCCTAGAAAGCAGTCCAATACCTGTCTCATTCCAATATATATATATAAATATATGAAAAACATGAAATATTTTAATAAAAACTTTTCTTTGATATTAAAATACTTGAAAGTCTATTTCCTTCCTAGTGTATTTCCTTGATACTAAAATCCTACAAAAGCAGTCAATTGTATCGAATGAATACTTAAATCACGCATTCATATTATTCAAAATGATTGGTTCACATATATTAAGATTATGACACATCATTTTGTTTCATTCATACCTCCATATGGAGGTGTTCTTCTACTTAGCCTTAAAATGGCATACATCTGGAGGTAATAACTCAAAAATAACAGCAGAAAAAGTGTTCTACTGCTCAATTGTGGGATTATAATGTGCTGAATGATTAGGTTTTCTCTAACGTAAGTTGAATTTGTGATTGTAATTTTTATTTTTTTTTTTCAGTTGGAGCTTCAATTGATTCCAAAGGCCCAATTGCTCTTATCTTTTACCTCCCATGGATCTCTATCACATTTATAATGTGTGTGACTGATGTGGTTGCTACAATCTTATATGCACTTGACATTCCAAAGACAATGGTAAGTTAAAAATAAAATCAAAAATCTTAAACTAAATGAAGGATGGAATAGAACAATTTGAGAGAGAACTGTTTTGAGATGGCTACCATGTAATAGGTTGAAAAATTATTGATTGCTTAAGAAATAAATAAGGAGGATGAATTCATTACTTTTGAGATTCTATAAATGTTATTTTTCAAAAGATCATATGAAAATGAAACATTACTTTAACCAATTGAGCTATCTTACCGCAGAACATTTTGGATAACAGAATAATAATACCTTAATCTTGCAGTGCTGTTTAATGACAGTTATAAAATATATGTATAAATTATGCTGAAATGACTGAAGTTTCAGGAAATGATTGAAATAATTTTTGTCCTTATGGAACAGTTGTTTTCAACTGATAGTGGATGCAATTTACAATGATTTTTATCATTAACTTGCTGACATCAGTTAGAAATATTTTAAAATAAACAGTTCCATTCTGGGTATCAGTTTTAAATTTGTATTGAAATGATTAATATGTAATAAAAATTCCTGGTCAAACTGTGATTATTTACTTTTGCCATATGGATTACTTGTTTTTTATATTTTCAGACTGTATTGGATTTCCTGAAGTTTATTGGTCTTAATACTTCTGTACTGGAAGAACTTCCAAATTCCCAGAAACTATCCGAACCCCAGATTTTTACCACAATTCCTGCAGTTGTGATGATCTTAATTTGCTCAAAATTTATTTTGATATGGCTGTTTAACTTAATTCTGTTGTTGACTACATCCTTGGCACTACGAAATAACATCACAAATTACAAACGCAATGAAAATAAGGTGAGTTCAGGTTGAGTGTTATTTCAAACAGACCTGAAAAATATATTCTTTTTCTGAACTTTGAATTCCATCATTGTTCCAGTAAAAAAAGGACCCTTTTCTCATTGCAATGAATATATTTAATTATTACCTCTAAGTTTTATTGTATTGCTTTTATGCATTTTTCAAATTTTTATGCAAATTATAGAAAGTTGATTAGAAATCTGACAGTTAATAAAGAGTTACGACTTTGAATCTTAATAGTAACTGCACTCTTGTTTCTTCTTCAATATTTATCTAACTTTATCCTTGACTCACCATGTATTACTGAAAATTGCCAAAGCTTAAAGAAGGTGAATGGAGGAGTGCATCCAAACTGTGGCTAACAGAGCCTCTTCCAAGGAAAGATTCTACTGAAAGTACAACAGGAGAAGGTGGATCAAATCCATGGGGTATGAGGCCTAAGAAATCATCTCCTCCAGCTAGAAAGTATGACATGAGCAGCAATGCAAATTTGAATGTGCAACCATTTCATAACTTCATTAGGTAAGATTCTAATTGAAGAAAGTATTCATTTCCCTAGATTTTCTTCCAGAATGCATCTATCATGAGTTTTTGTTTACATAGACATTAGTTTTTTTTGTTACATACTTCAGATGTTCTTACTTGTCTGTGATACTCTTGGGATCCATCTTGGCTTGGCCTTTCCTATTTTCATTCGGTATAATTTATATATGGATTATTGAGATTCATTGACATTGGGATTTGCTAAGAAAACATTTTAATTTGATCTTAATAGAAGTATCTCTTAATCAGTTACCATTAGGATTTTCAATCAGATTGGTGGTGGAGTTACAAAGAAAAGCATTGAAAGCTTGTATATTATTACAAAGAGAGATAGTACGGCAATTCATAAGCTTGACAGGTGTGATGAAACATGTTATGTGTGAATTCAACCCAGGGTCTATTAAAATTCTGATAAAGAGTCGCAATTTCATCTATTTTTTTTGATAGTAACTCTTAATGGTAAAAATATACAAAAAAGAAAATAAATTTCATAGTTTCAGGGAAATAAGTTGAGCAATAATCAATTAAAATACAGTCGAGGGTTGTACTGATGTTCATCATCAACATCTTCACATCATTCCATGGAATTTCACTTCCACATTCTTACTTGGAATTCCAGTCCAGTAAAAATGTTTCAGTTATAAAAAGGACTTTAAAGTTCATTAATTAAGGTGCTTCACTTCCTTAATGTGAATCTATTTTATGACAGAAATTTATCTTTAAAATGAAAGTGATATTTTAATTTGTTATATATTTAGTATCAATGATGGATGAGCAAAACATGACATGCATTTTTAATTATATACAACCAGGGCCGAAGAAGAAGGCAGGAGCTCCTTCAGAGATAATGGTCCACCCCTTGATGAACTCCGCAATGAGCTTCCTTGGTCATACTTTAGTCATAGAGATGATTTGAAGGGACCACCAAAACGCAATAAGAATGTTCTAGAACCAATGCCTCCTGTTCCACCTCCAGACTACACTTTAAAGTTTCCACAATACACAAGACCAATCATACATAGGAATTCTGACTACAGGTATGATTTCCTCTTTCTTAACCCTTCAAGCACGGAGGAGATTTAAATGAAATTGCCAATTTCCGCTGATGTTTATAAAAAAGTTATAATGTATAAACTAATCGTCAAATTAAGTCATAGTTATTTATGCTTATCAAATAATGTCTTGTTTCCTATACTGAGTAATTATGGTTACTTTACCTATAGTACTTTATGATAATTTCTTTTGTGAATCACGTTTTCTTTTCTACTGCTAGAATAAATTACCGTATTTGACGGCATATAAGACTCACTGGTGTATAAGACGCACCCTCATTAAGTAGGCTATATACAAGGAAAAAAAGTTTTTATAGCTCGTGCGACAGCATGTTACAACAATAACATAATGACTTACCACTGCTCAGTTTCCATGCTTTTTAGCATAATTTAACACTCCTAGTTTATACTGAATGGTGTTTTTTAATCCTTTGCTTCCTTTAGTCATATTTCTGATGGTATTTTTAAACAAATGTTTTAAGCACCGATACCAATACTTCCGCTTATAAGACGTGGGTAAATTTTTTGAGACCTAATGTAGGAAAAAAAGTGCGTCTTATATGCCGTCAAATACGGTAGTTTTTATGTTCTTTAATGCATTTGTAGGTCTGGTCTAGTATTTGCTTTAAGCTAAAACAATTATAAAAATTCACATTCTAAAGTAAACTATAGAAGGTAATCATTTTATGGGTGCAAAGGCATGACCATAAACAGCTTAAGGATGAAATTCATATTCAAAAGAAAGTATATGCAGAGCTAAAAATGCTTCACATTGTTTATGATTGTTTGGAGTGTTGATATATTTAAAAACCAGACTTAAGTCTTAGATTTCACAATCCGGTATTGAGAGGGGCCAGCAACTGAACCTTCTTTCTACAATGCACATGGAGAGTCACTATAACTATCTGTCATATGGGGTGCAGCGACATAATTTCTGCTTTTTAAAACTTATTAAAACCCATTGCATAAATCAAAAATTTTTCAATTCTTTCCAATATGGTTTTTAGTAATTTTTAATATTACTTCAATTAACCTTTATGGGAACAAAACTTCTAGTTACACCTCTTAAACAAAACCAATAGCAGTCCATTGAAACGTCAACCGACAAAATCGATTGCATTAAAGAAAAGGAATTTATGTTGCTGCACCCTGTATAACTGAGACAAATAAAGAAAATCTATCTCACAAAGAAATACTAAAGTACAAACTTATAGAGTGTGCTAAGAAAATGTAGAATATTCCAATAAATTAAATGCTTTCTAAGTAGTATCATAAACGACAACTACATTTTAGATATGATTCGATTGAAATTGTATAGATTTTCTAGTGATGGGAGCTCTCAAATTCAGGTCCTCTTGGAGCAGCAAGGATGGTTTTCCTACAGCCCATGAACCGTTCATACCAGCACCAGATTATGAGAAAAAGCGTCTTCCTTCAAGAATGGTCGGTAGACAAACATCTCAAGAAAGTAACAACAGTAGAGCACTGAAACATGGGACAAAAGGGACACCACATATACCTCAACCGGATTATGAAATTAGGGAAGCACCTCCAAGTATCATAAAACCTACCATGAAACAGGAACTTCAGGCAAAGGTGGCAGCCAGGGGTCATTCAAACCTCTCGTACCTAAGTACCGAAGACGATGGTTACCGTCAGCCTCACATTCCAACACCTGACTATGCCAAGCCAAGAAAACTTAAGTCTAGCCTTGATGTTTTAGGTAGTAGACCTAGCAATTTCTCTGGCATGGAAAATTCTCCATTTAGGATATCAGGAGACCCTAATAAAGTAACTGGTAAGTCTCATTTGATATGCGATCATAAAATATAAGTTGATACATTTAATCTAATGAACTATTTTCCAAGTAGAATGTTACTGTACTTTTGTATGAAATGATTGGTGCTCTAAAATGTGTATTCTTATTGAGATTGTGCCAGTTATAATTGCACAGCAAGTTTATGATTCTAAGGCCAACTTACATATGCCCACTAAGTTTGATTTTTCTATTTCAGGACGGTCTAGACACTACGGATACTTTTAAATGTCCATAGAATATTGTAAACATAACTTTTAGTCATCAATTGTATAAATCATGACAGGAGATGGAAACTATTTAAATAATCTCTCTCATCTATAAGGTAAATAAGCAATGAAAATTGTTTGAATGATTCAATTTTGGGTCTAATATCATAAGAAAGCATAGAACTATTATCAAAATCATACAGAAATATCTCCAGATAATTTTTATTTAAATCAATCAAAACTTTTTTGCAATGCATGTTGAAGGTCCGTCATCCCTTGCTGTTGGCAAGCAAATGGTGCCTAGTAATATTGTTTAACCCACCAGAAGAATGTTTATATGTATATTTATAAAATATTATTATTAAATACTATTATTCTGCAATAAATATATTTTTATGTTTGGGAAGTGTTTATTTATACATTTGTTTTGCTAAAGAATGATAAATAGTTTGTTAGACGTATCCCAACCGACTGACCAATACCCGTGTGACCGATACTGGACTGACCAACAGCAGAAAGAGTGGAATCTTAGAATTTACAATTTAAATATTCTTTGCAAGACGCCTGTTCTTCCAGCTGTTAATCTAAAATCTGATAATAATGATCAATAAAACAGAAATATTGCCAGTATCCGTTTTAAAGATCTAATTAAATGATAGAATGCGCTTTTCATTTAAGTGCTAATTCGGCAAACGCATCACTTATATTCAGACCTCACTTTACGAAAAATATGTGTGAGGGTTTCGGTGTGGAGGAAGAAATATAAAGTTCTCTAGGTAATGCTACGTTGCTAATTCCTCTTAGTTATCAACTTCGAATGCAAGATAGACAAATGACGCGACAGGATCTCGGCGCAGGTATATGACGTAAGTTTCAGTAAATTCTATTGAAATGAAAGGGATTTAATGTCTGAACAAAATTTTTATTCGAGGAAAAAAACTTTTGAGCGTCGAAGTAATTGATCAGAAGCTAGATAAGAATCTCTCCCGGTTTGAAAAATTTCAAACAATTTCTCATATATTTAACAGTCTCTACATCTTCTCAGGTGCTAAGTTGAACATTAAAAAGCTAACATATTTCTTATAATTATGGTCTCGTCTTAGTTCTCCATATTCGCTTTTGCAAAAGTGAGGCGATGGATTCATTAAACTCATCTTTATATTTGCTATCAAATTTTGTGTATTTGTTGAGAAATTAAGGAAAGAATCCGCCTCGATCTGATTCGCTCTCTCATCAAGTCCGAAAAAGAGAATCTTTGGACATTTGAGATTGCATTTTTCTCAGATTACTCACATTAATCACATTTTCATTCTAAAATTTCAAATTGAGGAAAGGCAAAGAGAAAGTCCTATCACCTTATCATATAAGCGTTAAAGGGATAGTAAAGGGTGTTAAAGCCTACTGCTATGAGAATATTCATAAAAAGAGGGTTAATTCTATAAACGCCTGTCTTCCGAATTTCAATTTTTCATTTTAAGAAATGTCTATGTATATAGATACCCTGCGAGCCACCTTTCGGGGTGTGGCAGGGGGTGCATGCACCGTGAATTTACTTCCCTAGACGGTTATTTTCGTGTATTGTTCGAGGGAAAAACGAATTTTTGAATCGGTTAGTATTCGCATTTCCCTTATTTTATATCATAATCGATCAGATATAGCAGAAAATGCGAGTAAGAGAATTTTCTCCGCATATATCCATGACTCTCCCGTGGGTTGCGTTTACATTTTCCTCGCATTTCTCATCTCCGGTGATTTCTAACCAAAGGTGCGCGTCTTGGAGATAAGCTCAGTGACAGAAGTTTTTCTTTTTCTTCTATAAGTTTATCTTTTACGTACGAATCGTGGAAACCCAAACGTTGATTTTGCTGACCTATCGCATCTGCGCAAAACTGTTGAATGGTCACAATTTATCTTTCTCATGTCTTAAGAAGTGGATTAGCCTCTAGTAACTGTCTCAGATCGTCTTCATCAAAACCAGAGGGCCGTCCAGAGATTAGGAGATAATGTCGACACCAAAGGCTTTCACTAAACGACGAAGAGTAAATCACACGGTACACACCTGTGTATTATATGAATTACTGTGATGGTTTACGCACCTGTATACTTCATGATTAACTTTCTGGTATGATATCGCAAAAGAACACGTATCCTTATCGAATTGAAAAAAATGAACATGTATTTTCAGTCCCGTGGATTGAAATACTTTGCTGTGATCAGGTTCACATTGTCATTTCCAGAGGCACACGATACTACTTCAACGTTACGCCAACTTGTCATCAGCTACTGACGCAGCAGTCAAGAGACATCAATTGAGTCGCAAAACACTTCCCTTAACTCGCTGAAGCAGAGATGTTTTGCTCATTCTTGAAAATTACGGAAACTTTTGCATCAATGCAATAATTGTGTAATTATATTACGTAAAAGACAAGTTACCAAGAAGTTTAGTTTGACTTTTCTTTCATTGCTTTCCAGCACCAATATTCTGTCAAGTTCCATGGAAAGGAAGCATCCGTCTTGCATAGATTTATTGCTCATCATTTGCGTTATCTTATCATTCTCACCATAGGCAGGTGGTAAACATTCTCCAAGCCTCACTCACCGATCACTTTTAGATTTGTGACAAATAGAGCAATCTAGCGGAGAGAAAATGAACGTGTTTTTTCCTGTTTCCGAGATATGAGATTTAGGGAGTCAAGGAAGAAAGAATTTTAAGTGATTAGATTTTAGGAGGCGCATCGTGAGATACCCAATCATTACGATTGCATTAAAATCGATGGAATGATTATATTTAGTACACAATATTCCTGTTCTTAACACTGAATTTCTACTCTAAAATTGGTACATTTCTTCCATCAATACATCTCTGTATTCCTATTCATATGAAGTATTTTTGTAATTCCATCAAAACATTGCTATACTTCAAAGTCATTCACGTTAAAAGTTATTTATATATCATAACTGGTCTGCATCAAAATTGGGATGCGTAAATGAAAATACAGTAAGTGTGACTTTCATTCATATTTTTTTCTGATCAAGATTCATAAGTTTCCTATACACGATACATTCCTAATAAAAACATCACGATTTTGATAAATGAAAGATGGCAGCTAAAAGATGTATTTCGATCAATCGAAGATTAAGATACCGAAGACCGATCGCGATATGTCGCTCTGCGGTGCGAACTTTTCATTATCATCCGTTGGAAGATATGTGTTGACTCTTATCAGTTCGGTGGCTGAAATACAGCATATTGGATGTATCTCATTCAATTGGGTGTTCAGGTGAAGCTTCATTCGGAAAGCGGGAGTGTTCAGGAGGTGATAATGGTGACGAAGCCTTCAGGTGTTGTCCGGATAGTGAGATAAGGCCGTGGGAATAGTAGACTACGTGGAAAAGTGAATAAAACACAGAGGAGTTTGGAACTTAGGAAAGATGCACTATCCATTCCTGGCCGCGCCCTCGTTTTTGCGGCCTGTGGCCATCTTTGCCGGAGTATCGAGTTCGGTGAGGTTCCTCAATAAGCGCTCTTTTGTTTGGATTTGTTCATTCCGACAACTAAGACCACGTCTTCTCGGTTGTCTTACGTACGATGACCGCATTGAGAGGAATTCGTGGGCTGCGACAAGCACAAGAAGAAACTCAGCTGTCCTAAAATGTATCTTTGAGGCTCCTTTCAACGCCTATTTAATGGATTACTGTCATGTAATTACTATGATGTGTTAAACGATGGAGGCTGTGTAAATATCAAAAGGTTTGAAAAAATCAGGGAAAAAGCCTTAGCGGATACCCTGGTCATTTGAACTGTTCCAAAGCGTAGATTGACCCCGATTTTGAATTTATATCCGAGTTTTTTGGTTTTTTTTCAAAGAATTTCTTGGGCCACGCTTTATGGGCTGCGTAAGAATTCTTGCAACCGTTCTTGCTACGTCAGAATCAATAATGCCAATATATAAGATTACATAATCCAGATAACCAGTTGAATCACGTATTCATAATTTCACCTTATGGCAACATCGGGATAATTATTTAATTCCGTAATTGCCGATTGATTATCAGGAATTGCTGTTGAAAAGGAAATTTCACGTAAATAATAATTGGTAGAACAATATCGTTGGCGTTTAAATTTAATAGTCAAAAATGCTGTTTCTTAGGGCTTATATTTTTCTATTGCTGCGCAATGATTGTATACTATATTAAGACTAAATAATTTAAAATTAAATAATATAATAATTTAATGCGATGCATAGATATTTAAGAGTTTTTACGTTAATTACATTCTAAAGGGAGTCAAGAATGTGAAAATTTTCCTCCCGAGCACATTTTCGTGTTACTTAACTTAAAGTTTGTAATCTCCTGAAAGTAGATTTCAGTTCGGGCTCAGAATTTTAATATGTAGCATACAGCATGATTCAATCCAATATCCTTCGTTAATAATTTTGCGTCCATATTAGATATCTATATTGGATTAATATTCATCTTGCATTGATCCTATTGAAAATAGAGCGATTAAGTTAATAAAGCGAAGTATCGTACAATTTAAATTGAACAGAAATTATAATTTCAGTTTGGTACATTTAATTGTTTGTTATTATTACTGGGTAAAGAAAATGCTGCTATACATCGATAAAGTAAAGCATTTCTTCGAAACATATTGCATATATTAATTTTCCTTTTACGCAGATTTTGAATTTTATATTTAAGACAAAGAAAACGCTCTTTGGCTTCAATAACTTGTTATCGATATTTCAAGAGAATAATTATTACATAATATATATTATATACGTTGTTTGCTTGGAAAATTCGTATTTTCTTCGAAGAAATTATGATTAATTTACATTATACTTGAAGTCTGAAAGTTATTTTATTCTTGATGAAATAATCAATCCATTGAAACTCATGTTATAATATTCCAGATTTCCTTAGAACATTATTTTTAAATTATACTGAATTTAAAATACATGGAAAATATTTAAAATCATTAATTTTCTAAATTTCATTTAACTTTAGAATGTCCCAGTATTTTCCACAGTGAATGATGTAACATTTCTCTTTCCATGAAGAGAGGAAATATTATTTACATACATTGCGTGGTATTACTATTCATTAATACTGATCGGATTATAATACTCCTTCAACTTAGTTTCTTCTCTCGACTTTCCCTGCAATTATTTGTAAAATGTTTGTTAATATATTTCCGTGAAAGATTTACTCAACTTTCATTCTTAATCTGTGGAAGGTTACTTTTTCACAACAACCGTGAGTGACAGTTTCCTTCTTCAGACTGGTTGCAGACAAACACCATTATTCCGGATGGACCTGATGTCTGCTGTGAGCTTGTATTGCTCAAATGTTTATTACTCAACAATTGTAGAAGTGATTGCAAATGATTTTACAAGAAATTAAAATTATATTGGCTCACCAAATTTTTCGTTCTTGCAGTTTGCTCATTACTATAACACCAAACTGATAAATACTGCTCAGAGATAAATGGGGAAAATTGTATGAAAGGACGTTTCAAAACTTTACCTTGAGGTAAAGAATTGCCAAATGAATTAGGACAATGAAGACGGATTAGGAAGCGTCTAATTCGTTTCCAGAGCTATAAAATCAGCGAAGAATTGGTCAAACGTTTAAAAAATGATCATGAATGTGAGCTAATAGTGTGAATACTCAACACTTTTGATACACAAAAACTGAAAAACTATGGGTACAGAGAGAAAGAAAATAAGTAGTTGATGAATAAACGCGAATCATAGAAATTTTAGTGATAAAATAATTATATAAGAACTAAATTTGGCGATATAAATATAAGATAGATATTAAGCATCTTTATATAACTGCTTCTGAAAATCACAAAATACTGATCATGTTTAATTAAATACATATATAATCTTATGATATTCCATCTAATTCTAACGAAAAAGTGTTCTGAAATGCGCTGAATTATTCCACAGGATTTTTCAAAATCAATTTCTAATATTCTTGTATAATACTAAATTAAGCCAAAGAACTACGATTGTTTTTGCATTTTTTGTGGGATTAAAGTCATTATAGATATAAGAATATTGTCATTTATTTTTCTATTCTCTATTATTCCAGATCCAAGCTTTGGCGTACATCACTCTCACCACTTTAGGGATCCTGGTCTATCAATGTAAATTAAACGTAGAAAACCAACTCGGAGGCTTCAACAAGTGCATCGTAGAAATGTATTTCCATGGTGAGTATCGAGTCATGGGAACGATAGATAATTAACAGTTTATCAGCAAAATGTGGAGAGAAAATATCTGACGTTTGAATAATGCTTGCTTGAAAAGGAGAAAATTTGGTATTCTACATGCTGATGGAACATCACCATTTTGAGAGGCAACCAATTGCTTAATAATCGCGCTTCGAATGTGATAATATAACGATCCGATTAACAGGATGAAATTTAATTCATACTCAGTTATCCATCACTATGTTTATCGCTCGTTGGATAATTTTGGGTTGCCTGCGCTTTAGAATGTTGGCTTCATTTAGTAGCAATGGGATCCTATTATATTTTAAATAAATATTGGCAATTTTTATCTAAATATATCTTTTGTTGACAAAACTTATGGTTGTTTCGAAATTAATTTATTATTATTTTCTGTATTATTATTAGTATATGCAATTTTTCGTTTGTTTTCTTCTAGTTTTTTAGTATCTTTTATTTATTGTAATCAGTTGGTCCGTACTTTTCTTTTCACACCACCCTTAAGCGAGTTTTCCTGTTGTGGATTTTTTTTATCATCCTCATTTGGGTTTTAGAATTCCACAGCTAAATTTTTTCTGATTTTACCTGAATTTCAATTGCTATTCATCTTTTAATATTAAGTAAGATATGAGTGTAGTTAATCGACCGAGTAATTTCCCAAAAGTAGTAATTGAAATATCTTAGACCTCTCTGAATTTTATGTTTTATTTAATATATATCATTATTATATACTATTTTACATAGTATACATTTTTATTCATTTACATATCTTAATTTACTCCTTACTGTTCATCAGATGCGGATACGTGTGGACCGCGAAGTGGCATCTTCGCGGACCTGCTCTCACCTGAGACGACCCTCGCGTGGATGATCACGTATTTGGTCGTCGACTGCATTTGGTTCGTCATCTCCATCGCCTTCGTTGTTCGTAAGTAAAATCCTTTTTCCGAAGAAAGAAAATCATATAACATGGATAGCTCATTCAAAGCGGTCTAAGAAATGGTAGACGTCATTCGAAAATCTATTATACAGAACGAAAGAAAAGGTAAAACTTTTTGAGACAAGAATAAATTCAGGTTCGACAATATCACTCCTTTGAACCATTCGATACGTTCTTAATAAAAAGGGATACAAATAACATGCTGCCTTCGTCATACACATTTTTGTTCTGCCTTTGTTTACAGTAGTGTAAGTAAATTGCCATAATTTCTGAATTGGAGAATAGCATTCCCAAATCCTAAAATTTAATTTTTTAGTACTGTTAATATAAATTCAAGCGCATAATTTATAATGATATTTCAATATGTTTCTACTTCGTAGTTATGTACTTGTCTTTTTTCAAATGCATTATTTGAGAAATTTTTGTATCAGTTCCACACATAGAAGGAATTAACAGTATACAGTGAAGGAAGAGGAATGGTATAATGATAAATTTAAAAGGCCTCGCTCATTAGAATTATATGCAATAACTGACTTTCATGACGTTTTAGGTTTAAGCATTGAGTATATACAATATTTCTACATCCACAATTTATTATGGGATAATTTGTCAACATACAGTACTGCATTTAATTTCAACTTACAGTTTCACCAGATATCTTCAGAAATCAAAAAAAACATTTTAATTCGATTATCATGTTTTGATAGTCTCTTGCATAATGTTGAATATGTATCCCTTTACAGTGTTAATAGCATTCCAAGAGAAGTGTATGTTCGCTCTCTTCGCCTGGAGTTCATTTTCGATGTGCGTTTGCTGTAAGGACTTGGCTGGCATTGTATACTACGCTCTACAACTCCAAGAAGTAACGGTGAGCTCATTATGTTAACAAGAATCAAATGATGTATTCATAACAGAACTTTATTATATCTGAGTCTTTCTATGAATTCATTCCTATTGATGAACATTTACACATTTAATCGTGTTACTTATTATAAAAGTTTCGCAGTCACCGATTTTTATCTATTTAACATAAAACCCTCAAACAGCTACTTTTGATGACCACACTGAGCAGCTCAAATAAACAATGGATGAACATACCTTAAGAGGGAAATTCGAATCTTCAAATATTACAGAGTATTTTTTAAGTCTTCCATTCACTCCTGCGTTTTCATTCCATACCAATGTTCGACTAGGAATCCATCGCTTTCTTTTTGATTTGAGTGAGCTCTCTTTTTTTCAGCGTATTTCTCTCTGGCGATATTTTAAGTCTTCTCTGAATAATTCAGTGCATTCCCGACGCCAAAGAGGTTGAATTAATTAAATCACTCCCAACTTTCACACTTACTCGTTGACAACCCAACTTTATCATCTCTTCATCATTAATATTAATCAGTCTTGGAACGTTCGATTCGATAGTCATTAGAGAGGAGTTGAAAGGGTTAACGAACGCGAATGTCTAAAGATCTCTGAGTGTATTAGTAGTGCTGTGTGATACGGAAGTGCGATAATAAATGCAGTGAAAATCTAATAATAAGTCCAAATGTGTTGCATTTTTTATATTTGCGACCCTCACGTGTTCAAAGTATACCGGAACTAATGACTTAATTGTATGCGAATATTTACAGCGTAGTGTTTTCAAGGAACGCAATAACCCTTTCATTTTAAAACTAAAAAGCGTTTTAAACGCATTCGGTTGACATATTGGGGCAAATGCGAAATGTAGCAGAAAATCTTTCGTCAGATTGAATCCTCTCTTTATAAATGTCTCGAGGCATATTTCAGTATGTATCATGTCTCTAAATCATTGAAATTGTATTTTAATGATTATGTATTCTGATGTAGTCTCATGTCGATTTATCATCCTTATTTATCAAGTTCAACCATCTAATTGGCAGCACTCTTCCGATTACACTCACCGATAATTCAAATAAAAGAAACTGAACATTTTGCAAGAATTTTACAAAAAAGTGTCTATAACGAATCCATATGAGGCTTTATTGAATTTTCCCAATCCAGATATACAAATTCTTATCGGAAGGATTTTTTCGCTTTAACAAGAGAAAAGTGTCTCATACTAATAGGGTGCATTGAAATAATTCAGTGATGAAAACATTTCGTTCTAAGTTACGAACCCAATGAATGATGTCTCCTTACAGATAAAAGGAGCCATGTTCGCCGGAAATGGTAATCAGGCGCTAGTCGAAACGCTGTGCTCTGATCTAAATACAATGGTCCTGGTTCCCGGACTGCTGATGAGCATCGCGGGCAGATTCTACATCTTCTGGCTCAGCAACGCCGCACTCACGCTGCTGATTGGCGTGTGCGCCATCGGAGTGTACAACAAAGCAGCGGAAGATCAGGTTGGAGAATGGTCTATGGAAGCGTTTGATAATTATGGATCATACAATGTATCATGAACAACTCCCTCATTCTGTGTCGATATCGTGTACTGATTTCATCCACTCATTTTTTTTCACAAAATATTAAAATAAAATAATGAATCAAATTTTCAGTTTGAAATTTTTTTTGCGACAGTGGCTTAGCTCAGTTTCCATATGGTGTTTTAGTATCCGGAGTATTAATACGATAATTTCGAGTTGAATAATCTTAGTGCCCAACGACTAAGATTACGAACATGACTTTTCAAAGCCGAGGCTAGTGTCATGAAATCAATCAGGCACTGATTTAGCGAAGGGTTGAATATTCATTCCTGCACTACTTGAGATTAGTTTGATTCTTTACCTACGAAATACTCGTCATTTTCTTTACATCGCTGTATCTATTACTGAAACGTATCATCTCTCATTTCCAAAATTGACAGTCTCAAAGAATTTGTTGGGAAAGGAAGAGCCGAATGATATCTCGGAATAATAAGTGAACCGAAATACTATGAGCAAAATAAACTCTCATAACCTAAAGTGATTCTAAGAGTATCTCAGTGAGTGGACCGCTCTCATCCCCTTACTAATCGTATCCTTTGTCGGGATCACCTTAAGCTTCGTCTTATCTGTGAGTGACTTTAGCTGTTCTCTTTAGTGATGTGGATTGCGATGAGATAATAAACAAAAGATCTTTGGAATAACGGATATATTATCAGTTAGGAATCTATTACTTACGTTTCTATATTAAGCGATGATGACTTTGAGTTAACTAATGGAAATCCTCGCTTTAAACGTGAAAAAATTAAAATTCTTAAGGAGTCTTACAGAAAATGTCAATTGATCTTTTGTTTCCAGACTATAGGACATAAAGTTCATCTTCACCTATTTAAATTATATATATAGAAATTTTATATAAACCATTCACGGAGAGTAATCAGCATCGATATTCTTTCCAGTTTTTAGTATTATTTATCTTCATTCGCATTAAGCACTAAAGGATTTTGGTGCTATTAATACTCTCATTAAGTGCTTTCAAATTCACACGATGAAATTCAAGAAAAGTACGGAAATCTGTTTTTTTGAGAATTTAGAATGCAACTATTCATACTTTATCGAAACTATAGGCAGCTAAAATTGCTGATGAAAACAGAATATAAGATACTTGGGGTTTGATTGTTAAAATTATTAAACGATAACATATATTTTCGTCAATATTGTTAGGGTAATTGAGTATATGTCCTTTTCGTTTACACAAACTTTACATATTCGATATCCGCTGTCAAATTCAGAATTCACTTGTTTTAAAATAGACGCATTTGAAGGTTTCCAATGCCGCAATTTATCGAGTGAGATCTTAAGCCCCTGAAGGCGAGTGCAGACTGATATGTTCGTGGACAGTCATGAAGATCTCAGAGCCTTTTACCTATCTTTAAGATACGAAAGAATATTATTTTATCTTTGCTTGCGCAAGATGCAGGATATCTCATATCATCATATTTATATTTTATTAATTTTCGTTTCTTTTTTATCTTTTTTTGAAGAACTTCTTGCAAAACTCCGCTACTTCTCCATTCTTTTTCGAGCCAGCCGAATCCGTCAATTCCATAGCTTTTGGAAGGTAAGCATACTGTTTTTGCATATTCTTTCATAAAAATAATGTTCATTGGATTTTGATGCTGCTAAACAAGATGGCGTTTCTCGAGTACCTTGATTATTTCATAGAAAATTAGATTGTTATTCGGAAAATTAGCTCTTTATCATTTTATTGTTTCCATATTGAAAATCCCAGAATTTAATGATATTCAATGTTCTTGTCGAACATGAGTACTTTTATCTTTATATACAGAAAATTAAATGCATATGTTTGATTTTTGTGTGCATGAATGTTTAACATAAATGACTATAAAAAACAACCGAGTGATTTTATTCGTGGGAATTTCATTAAATTAATTTTGATTTTTGGATCGAAAATGTTTTATTTATTATCATTTGTATTTAAATTAAAATATGTTGCAATTTAGTGCATACGAAGGACATAAGGGAGAGAGTTACTCGATATTCTCATTGTAACTTACAAACTGTTGTCCTCGATGCTTTGGTTAATTCTATAGAGAATATCCGTATTTCTTGGGAGTTAAAGAACGGAAGTATCGATTACTTTTATCTTCGGATTATCAGTGGTGAGAAATACGCAATTGTGACATTCATAATTCGTTGAATGATGAGGTTTATCTCGAAATTCTAGGGAAAAAATTGTTAATTTGATTGACTGCTTCTAGAGTGAGTTATTTTTGAGGATGATATAAATGAAATATTGTAGAGAGTGAAATCTCTCCGTCATGGTTCGTTTCTAGTTCATGCTTAAAAACCATATTTGGTTATTCACGGTACTTACGATTTTATTTTCCAGCGAAGATCAGTAAAAGTGGTGCTAATAATTCGAAATCGAGAACCGTATCAGTTTACCTTTGCAGAATTAACATATAAAATTATTTTAAATCAGAGTATGATGCGTCAGTTATTGGTTCCTATCTAATTCTCCTCCTTTCTGGAGTAATTATTCTTTTATCGTTATTTCCGAATTTTTGAGATTTTTTCACTTCCAATTTGAATTTCTGTACCTTGTGGTAATGATGCACTTTCCGATGAATTTAAATCCATTATTTGGACACTTTATTTGGACACTATTACCACTTTTGCTATTGAAAGGAAATGTTAAAATCCGTTAGAGATCTTCCACCAAAACCTGATGCTAGTAGGTCTAGATAGTGCGTGGAGCTTTCATGGTCTACATTGGTGATAACATTTGATTATAGGAGACCTTCGATCATCGAAGCGTGGAAGAGTTCGTGGAGAGACGCTCCTCCGGTGCGCATTCCAAAGGTTGACCCATCAAAGAAACATCCTTTCTCACAGCACGGCTCGGCTCCTTCGTCCATTGCCGATAGCAGTTATGTCCATCGTCCGCGGAAGTCGTTCACGATACCCGAGGAATCCCTGGAACCTTCTTCGCCAGTATCGATAGTACCTCAGCAGCTGCCGTCCTCTTCGCGAGATCCTCCGGAGAGAGAACGGAGGCAGAAGGCCCTACCGCCGCTGCGGCGACATCCGCCACCGCCGCCTGATCTGAAGCCCCTGCGTTCGGCTTTGAAGACTACCGACGATTCGAGAACAGGTTCGTCGACACTTGCCGATAAATCGTTACTTAGAAACGGCGCACAAAGGACATGATGATAGGCTACGGAGCCACATCATCGGTGTCATTGCTTTCCTAGGAAATTGCAGTTTGGTAATATATTAATATATTATCAGTGAGTCTACTAACGAGTTATGATTATTCTTTTATTGATTTGCTGCTGCAGTTGGACATCTGTGTTTTTTCAGTGCATTCAGTTAATCTGAGCTTAAAATGTTCTTCACAATTTTACGCTCTTCTCATAATATGTTTCCTATATTTTTTTTCTTGTAAATCTCATTTGCATGTAATACTGCTCGAAAAGTCTTTATTTTAATGTTTATGTCTGAAAAGAAAAGCAAGTTGAAAGAAAGAAAGATTGGTTGATGAGGTTAGAATCCTAAAGAGAATAAAGAGTTATTCATTGAGTCAGTCCGTGAATGCAAACTGAATATTAATAATCCATTGAATTTCCGTCGAAGTTCAAAAAATTCTAACCTCAATAATAGATTGTAAAGTATTATGCAAACGAAAGGGAATATATATTATTAGAATGTTTCATTATTTAATGTGAGCTTTTTTGTATAGAAATATAAATCAGGTGTCATGATTAAGGAAAGAGATAAGTGAGGAATCAAAAGTTTAATACATTAAAACATAATCCGTTTCAAAACATGTGTTGTTACTGCGATAAGTCTTTCATCGGGAATTTTCAGATTTTACATATAAACTTCCTCCGTCTTTCAAACATTAAAATTTACCGGATATTTGGTACGAGGCCGTGTCTTATGGAAGGTGAGAACGCAATCGGAATACGCTCACGTATCTTTTGACGATTCGTATCGCACGCTCTGCCGTAAGGTGTTCTCAAAGACGTGTCTTGTGCGGTGTTAGACGAGCGCGTGATGGCGATTGTGTGCCCATGTCCAATTGCTCAATTGATGAAGAAAGATAAAGGAAATACACCTTTTAAATAATTAGAACTGCATCTCTAATTAAAATATCATCATTTTTAAAAGACGATGATTTCTATGAGTTTGAGGTAATTTTTTCCAACAAGTCAACAGCGTTTTGCTTCAATGAAAGATATTGTCGATTCTAGCGATAGGGGTACGTGATCTTTGGTTAGCCCTCGTTATTATTTGCCTCCCCATGCCTCATTTGCCTCAGATTGATTTCGTATGGAAAAAGAGACAACGAAAGTGAAAAGGGATGTCTGCAAATTGTCGGTTGACTCACTTCTGAGGCCACCACTCGAATGCGGGATTGAAATTCCGATTGGGTTCCTTTATAAGGCCCACACTCCGGAAGGTTGCTAAGGGAGCGATCGGTCGCAGAGTTTCTTGATTTTTTTCTTTGGAACACTGCCAACGAATGGAAGCAAAGGGTATCGAAACACTCAGACCACAGTAATATTCGATGTATTATGGAAATGTCACTTTCTCATTATCACATACACGCACACATATTATGAATTCGATAGAAGTTGTCCTCCTCTTCGATTGAAGCATCAAGAGAATAAGAAAACCCAAGTTATAAAAATTTGTTTCCGATCCCGATGTCATGTACTTTTTGGATTTCCATGTTCTGGCAATTTTAGGGTGCTCCAATAAGAGCGACTTCTCTTTTTTTCTATCAATTTATTCATACGAGTTTTACCATTGAAAATGGTAAATGAAAGACGGTGGTACGAGTTGTGTTGTCTCTCATTTATCATTCCTTTTCTCGGTTGGCAGAGCAAAACATTGTCTTTAATTAGGGTTGTGTTTGCAATGAGCTAAGATATTACAAATGAACGCTACAGTTTTTGGAAATTTCAATTTTACTCGGTCATTTTCCATATATTTCTAAGCAAAACATAAGAAAGAGTATTGAAATCAGATATATCTTCTATAATAATTTTCGTTTATTCTCTAAAAGAATATTTCAATTTCTAGCGGAGAATATTTACGGGTAAAATTTTTGTGGCAATAATTATTAAACTTCAAAATTCAATGAGAAGACTGATATTTCCCTTTTATTTCTTCTTGAAAAATATGTTTGTTACGTTAGATTTTTCAGACGCTATTTCAATTTATATATATATATATATATATATATATATATATATATATATATATATAATTATATACTATATTATACTATATATCTATTATACTTTTATATCTGAGAGTGAGAATCTTAAAAAATTGAGAATTCGATGAAATTTTTTCTTTTCGTGGAATTAATATCTCATTTTATTCGATTTTTGCAGCATTTTGAATTGACTCGAGGAATAAAAAGTTGTCAAAAACATCCCAAAGAGATCTTCAGCAGCTGTTCAAGAAATTCTTATGCTCATCATTCATCACCATTTTTATGTTCATCCAGAAATCAAACATCAATCTTCACTATCCTATAAATGTATATTTTATTGAAAGCCAATTTGTAAATTGCCATTTTATCTCAGAAGGAGAACCATGCGTGGAGGGGAATTAATAAATGTTTTTCTAGTAAATAAATATTTCTCTTCTTTCCTAAAATTACCACATTAAAATCTTCGCAAGGAATCTATCATTCGAAGAAATAGCGAAATGTCACGATCCCTCTGCGGAAGAATGACAAATCTTTGTTAAACTTTATTTGCAAAGAAATCTGGTTTCTCCATATGTATTGGGGCCACGTCTTCAGAATCCATTTGCAGTTTATCCTCATTCGTTTTCTTATTTTTAAACGCTCATTTGTTTCTATTAGCTCGATGCCAAGAAGAAATAGTGATCCAGGAATGTGACTTCTGGCTTCTATTTCATTTCCGGGAGTGCGTAGTTTCTCTGATTCTTATCAATCAAATGTTTATATTCGATCTCAATTTTAAAGAGAAATTGAGAGAAAAATCCCTTTCTAAAAACGGAAGTATAGAAACTTAAATTTCGTAAAACTTTATTCCTCAAGTTTATATTAAACTGCAAATTAAATGTATTAGTAAAGCAATCAGCAAATTTACTGTTTATAATAATAAAAGTAATATATTTTATTTATTTATTACCGATCCGTAAAATTGTAAAAATATAAAAAAAATGTTACTTGTGTTTCTTTGTGGTTGTGGTTGAAATGTCGATTGCTTTAATAAAAAAAACAATAAAAAATAGGTTAAAGAAATTTTTTGTCAACTTGCACAATTAAATTTATATTTTAAAATGCAGTAAGCTTGTCGCTTGTTACAGCCGCAAAAATTTTGAATTAAAGCACATACATCGATGGGCATTTTGTAATTGTTTATTTACATTTTAATTCGTAAGAAGCTATGCATACTTATGCAGCCCCTACCTATTAGGCCAGATTATTTTCATTTGGCGATTAAATACCGATTAACTTTATACAAAATAATAATAAGTCATAAGGATGGTGGCTTACCAACGAGTAGATACCAATAAATAAATTAAACTGGTCCAAAGTTTAATAAAAACTTTTGCTTTATTGTAGAAAATAAAAAACAATCACATGTCGATTTTTACAAACAAGGGATAGTATGAGAGTCGTAATATCACTCGATTCTTCGAATGATTTATATCTTGAACTCCTTTCTCGAGAGTACTGATTTTGCATAATAAGAGTGCATAGTAAATATTGGAATTAAATGTAACACAGAATTCATAATTTTAATAAAGATTACATAGTTTTGGTAAGTACTAATTGCTTAGTATGGATGAATATACAGTAGAATACTTCAAATTGTTGTATGATGATTGAAAACTAAAAGTCTCGATTCAAATAGATATTTACGGCGTTTAACAATTTCCCATTATTCCAAAGGCGATTATCATCTCTCGTTTCACTCCAGAAAACGTTTCCGAATGTCATCGAACTGCGAATAGCACTTTAAGAGGTGTCGAAATCGATCCATTACATCTCCGTGATTTCAAGGCTATAATTCATTCAAACCTTACGAACATTATTCACTTCTTATCTCTTGAAAATCAGAGAAACCGATTAGGAATCAAGTCGCTTCCCTCCGACGGATGCCTGAGAATTAGCCGTCCTCTGTAATGAGGCTCCCCTTCGTTTTATGACCGTTGCGAAAAAAATGAAACTATTTCCAAACGCCGACAAACCCCTTCGACGAATCCCTTGTTTCAAAACACCTACGTATCGAGAATATCTACAAAAGGATTTCACCTTCGGAAGGTGAGAAAAAAAAATCGATGCCCGTCATGTTCGATCGTTTCTCCCGTGGAATTCCTCATCGCCTTCATATTGAAGCGGAAGGGCACATTTGGATTCTATTGGAAGCCCATGCGATTTGGAGTACGGCCGCCCGCCATCGTGAAAGCGGAATTCGTGCCGTCTGAGAAGTCTACAACAGGACATGAGAAATCAAAGAATAAATACATTTAAATAGCGTATCATTACATGGTTTGGTAAAATATTCCAAATTTAATTTTGGGAGATTTATCTTTATTCACTCTCTCATATGTATTCATATAAATATTTGCGTTTCCTAAGAAAGAGACAAATGAATACACGGATCCAAGGAAATACTCGACTGAAATGCAATCTCAAATTTGTGTCTTGATCAAAACTTAAAATTAATTATCTCCTAAAAATGTTTCACTCTAAATTGTAAAAAATACATTACTTAACTCCTTTTTAACAACTTTAAATTAAACAGGAAGAAATAATGTGAATGTTACGAGTGAGCAAATTCTTTGACAACCACTAAATCTAAAGATAAGGCATGAATAATTTCAGAGGAAAGGCTTGATAGACATATCTACTATTGCTAGTTATTATGTTTCATATAATCTGTGAAAGTTATCGATTAAGAGTTTTGAATGTTTTCTTTCACATCCAACATTTAGGAGAGCAATGAAAACGGGGAGTAATAAGTATACTTATACTATTACCACAATTTTATTATTATAGATATATTAGGTATAATTATACTTCTTGTTATCCCTTTTCATTATAGGGAACTATCAGGAAGTCAAAGCCGAGTTAGCAGAGAGTTTGGAGTTTGTCAGATTATGAAGCACGTGAACAACTATTTTCAGAAACATTAATACCTGTTGAAATATATTTTTGAGAAATGTTCCTTATAACTATTTTCTATTTTTCTACCTTGCATAAAAATATGAATTGTGATATAGGATTGTATTCAGTATTATTCAAACGAATGAGAGACGATATTTCGTAATTAATACAGTTATTTTAGTTTTTACGTTAATTACGTTTCAAGAATATTTTTATTATCAGTTATGCTTTCATCCTCGATTGCATCATATCGAAGGAGTTTATTACTATCCGTTGAGAATTATGTCTCATAAGCAAGATATGTATGTTTTATTGTATGAGGTAATCATATTTATGATTTGTTTTAATAATATAAGGTAATCATATTCCTTGAAAATGTATATTACTATGTATGCAACAAATGAATTTTTGAAGAAATATAATAAATTCATGTTTAAATGTATTGAAAGAATTTTAAGCTGATTCATAAAAAACAAAATATTAAAATGATTCACGAAGTGTAGTTTCCATTTCATTTTTGAAGTATCACTTTCCCTTATGACACCTTACTAGACTTAACACCTTAACACCAATACTAGACACACATTTATCGTAAGGAATAAAATGAAGAAACTTTAAAGCATTTTCGCTCCTGGAATATTTGAAATCAAATGTACTTCTTAACATAAATATCGGATCAGAGATAGTGAATGAAATCGGTAGAAACTGTTCTGACGTCACTCCATTCGCATACTTATAACGTTCTAACTCAACAGTTACCATCTATCTTTCGTGGAAGCGGACATTTTGCGTATCAATATTTTTATGTTTACTCTAGACTAAAAGTGGCAGTAGGAAATTTCTTCGAACATTATGGAATTCTTTACACTTCTTATTCCTTTTCTTCCATCTTTCTATAGTGGCGCATTTAGTCTTCCATAAAATGCAAACATCCCTTTCACAGTACAGGTAAATCCCCATAAAATTGCACGATAGCTTCAACGAACCGAAGCTTCTTTATCATAAAAAGCTACTCATGGATTGAATAGGAATCTTTCTTAAAAGGCAATGTGAATATCGCAATGGAGTCGGAAAAGAGCAAAAGAAATGCTCAATGTCGCATCGGAAGAAAGGTCGTGGCAGTAGCCAAAAGGTTCATTTGGGGAGGGTTGGTGGTCTCTCCGGGGACCGTATCCAAGGCACGTTCGTCGAGAAAGCTAGAGGGGTCTGCAGTGGAGAGGGAAAACAGTGACAATGGTTTAACATGTATATATAGGGAGTGCTAGACCAGTGACAGTATTCAGCTTTCAGACTTCATTCGAAGAACAATACGGACTAACATGGAGTTCACGAGCAAGATCCTGGTGAGTAGCACGGATAATCGAGCGACGTGCAGAACGGTTCTTGGGAATCTATTGGACGTTGAGTAGAAGCACCATTGTTCACGGATATCAAACATGTTTCTCATCAAAATCGGATGAGAAACATGTAAATTTCCATTCGATGGGTTGCTGTAGTTGGCATAAATGATCAAGGAGATTAAATTCAATAGATTTATCATATTTTTTCAACTAATCTTAAAAATATATTCCATTCAAAATTAAAATAATTAAGAGAGTTTAAAGGAAAGAAATATTGATCCTAATAAAGTGATTTTAATTTGAGAAATTAATTTGAATCATAATTATAATGAACGGGATTCAGATCATCGTTTGGTTCGAAAAAGTGACGAAAACAATATTAATCAGTAATCAAATAGTAAATCATAGTTTTCAGAGCATTACGAGTGATGTATTTCCTAAGATAATTGGATGATTAGTAGTTTCCTGTAATTTCATGTGGATACACGAATAGTATTTACGATTTAAAATTACATCAACAATAGGTCTGGGTAGATACGATTGAATACGGTTTACAATTTTGAAACAATATAATAAATATAACAATTCAGGGTTATGACTGTATAGTTCGATGTAATTGGGAAATAAGCGATACTCATACTATCTCAAAATAATTTTACAATTCAGATTCTTCAATGCGTTAGTTAATTGACGCTAATCAATCAACCTGTTTCGAATCCTTCGGAAAACATAGGCGCGTGAAATTTGGGGTGTACACCTCTTTAACGCTGGTGATGACCTTAATAAATTTTATTATCGATCTATCTCAATCATAATTTTCTTTGCAGTTCCTGGTCGGCCTTCTGGTAGCACTCATCTCTTCAGGAGAGGCTTTGTTCCTGAAGAAAAAGTAAGTTTTACCTTTCTGTATATCAAAACCCATCCGTTATTATAGATATAGCGACTGGTAATTTTTCAGGACAAGTTGTTCACTCGATTTAAAAATTTAAAATGCACAACTTCATTTAGAATTCTCTCCGATAGAAATATTTCACAAAAATATATAAAGTCAGCATATCATGGTAGAACATCTCAGCTCGAAATTACCGCGAAAAAATATTACGAAAGTAAATAAAATTCAAGCAGTTGCTATTTTAAACCTAAGATTAACCCTATATATTCCATGAAAAAAGAATTGCAACTTAATCTGAATTGTATTATACATCGCGGATTCATTTCCTATGCTTCATAATTATTCGTTTAATATCCGACATTGTAACAATCGACGCCTATTTGCAGACTGATTGTGCATCACATCCATCCGGATCCTCACCACCATCATCATCATCACCCGGTGGTCTACAAGACCGTCGTCCCATGGGTCGAAGATGACCACCACCACCATCACCATCATGCACATGATCACCACGACTACCATCACCATCACCCATGGTGGTAAAGGAATCCAAAAGGGGACATCGACCAGGAGCGGATCTACATCCATTTGAAGGAAACACATAGGAGATAAGGGAAGAGTTCTAAGGATAGCCTTCGGCAAATGCCCTCTCACATTGATGCCAGAATCGAGATGCACTTCTTGGCGACTGTTGGACGCATTTTGGGATGCACTTTGGAAACAGGTCGAACGTATACACGTGACGTGAAAATAGTACAAAAATCATTGTTCGTCGCTTGGCGATATCTGGAGCTGGCAGCGCCATGGATACGCGTATAGGTGTTCATCCCGAGAGAGTATTCGAAAGGTTTTCGGAATCTTCCTCTTTTTTGTTTTCCTTCGACGAATTTCGTCAAATGATGGAGTTTCTGCTCGTAGCCCGTCCTTACCCCGAAGAAGCTGGAACTAGTCTGTGAAGACGCACTATGGTATTATCTACTCATAACATTGTACCTCTCCTTTTCCGCTAACCAAATGGTTGAAAGTGTTTTCTACTCCATTGTACGTTAAGTTTTTCATCTCCATTGTTATTCTCTATCATGTTAAGCTCTGATGGAATTTTTCAGTGTAAAAAGTATCAATAAAAAATAACTAAACATTAATTTTGTCAGCACTTCTGTTTATGTTTAAAAAGGATTTAGTACCCACCGTCGACCTGCCATTTAAAGTACACTTTCTTTATACTACTATATCCTTAAAAGTACTGATCCCACATAAATTCATGCACTGATGTGGAGCGATTAAATATACGATATTGAATTCGGATGTTCTTCACGTAAGAAAGTTTCTAAAATATTAAATCCCCATAAACATTAGATAAATTGTCGTATCGCAAAGAAAGATTCTATACATGTATTCGTTAGTTAAATGAGCATCAATTTTGGTAATTGATTTTTAATGATGGTTTAGAGCTTGCTCCTATTTCTAAAAATTCTATTAACAAGATATTTCGCTAATTTATACAGCTTTTTGTCAAATACTAGCTCCCTTTGTAGTCATCGTTACCATGAGTTTCTCTCCAACTCACAAACTTGAATTGATGTTCAGAAGTCTTTCGATAATGATGCTGCTTCATCATACGAATGTTTGTACCTCGTTCAAGTGGCTGTGATGAATTATATTCTTAGTGTGGACAATTTGGATTTTATTACAAATATTAGTGCGTTGATCATCAGCGAAGAGCGGAATTTTCTTGAATCCAGAAGGTAAAATTAAATATGTGCCTTTAAAAATACTTATATGTAGTAATTTAGGATTACAAAGATATTCGTTTAATGTAAATAAACCGAAAACGGGATAACTTACCCTCGGAAGGTTGTAGGCGAGGCGCCTAAGACGAGTCCAACTTCGCAGGGGAAGCACCAAGGAGTACTACTGCACCACAATGTCCCGATATTGGAGTGAGTTATTCTATTTTAATTATTTATGTATGATATACTGATATGTTAGATATAGTGTGCAGAACATTGATGATCTAATTTAAAGGAGATGAGTTTGGATTATGCTTTGTGATTAGATGAACCCTGATTAGAATTATTTGATCACAAAACACTTCCAGATCACGTACTCACTATTATGGGGTAAATTGAAGAGCGTTGCTAAGGATTCGCTGTATAAATTTCGATAAAAGCCCTTATGATTCGTATTTTCTTGAATGAGAAAAAAAATCTGAGATCTGAATCTAAGATTTGTTCCAAGTTGTTGATTTGAGAATCATGTTTATTAATATATTAGTATTATAAATAATTTCAAATTAAATTCAAGTCAATAATGAAGTAATTTAGATTTTATAAAAATCCCTATTAAATTTAAACGAAGAAAATAAACCGAGATAGTACCCATATTATGATAAAAATTCCTGTGAAATGCACAAATTGAAACGGTTCAATCAAATTCATAAGTAGTAACTAAAGCTATGTGTTTCATTTCATGCTCGTGATAATGGACTAACCATTCTTCGATTAATAATGGCATCGGAATATCCGTCGTTCCCCACGTGACATTCGTAAACATCGAAAGTTAGTTTGCTTAGCATCGCCAAGTTCATGTTTCACGCAGCTGAGGGCAACTGTTATCTCCATTCGATCGCCGCAGTTAAATGGCCTCTTTGTGCTGCTGCAGGTAAAGAGTGACGATTCTACTCAGCATGATTAATTCATGGATTGAAAGTAGGAGACTTTTAAACCTCATTATTTGTAATAATTATTTATTGTGTTTCTTGGTGTTTTAGTTGATGAGAGTATTTCTGAGATCAGAATCTAATTTCATTTTGGATTCACCGATTAAAAATTTTTGCTATCGAGTATTAATAAAATACGCTTAAATATGATAATTATTACAATAAATATAAAAATGTTCTATCTATGATAACATTTCTTAGAAAAATATTCTCTAAAGGCTGTACAGTAATAACATACTAAGTAAGGAATTGGATAAATAGTAAGTGACATACTTAGAAGAAGGCGATTCAAATAACACTTGTATAGGCTTCTCGATAGATTTCATTCGATATATAATCTTAAATAAATGGAGAGCACTTAAATAATGCCGCAATAATTCTGTGAAAGTTATTGCATTGTGTACTTTGTAAGTATTGCAGTATCCGCTTTCAACAAAGATGATCTTGATCGTAAGAGATTTAGCAATAAATGGGGTACGATAGCCGTATCCAGTATGTGTGCGTTAGAGTATATCTTTTATTTTTTAAAGCGAGGTATTACCCGAACTCATTTGCCCTTTATTTCTGTTACTCTTTCGAAGAGGGCCTTTCCACATCACCCGTCTCTTTTGAGGGGCCCTTATCGCGGACGGATTCCCAATTCTGTTGATACCACTTTCCTGTTATTGCTTTTTCTTTGACGCACGTTGGTTTCAATGGTATCATTAATCGATAAAGCGTATACACTCTTTTCTCGGTCGATATCTATACATATGCCTCATAATATTACGGATTGAAGGGACTTAAGAAACGATGTAGATAGCAAAGATTGCAAATTTGATGGAAATGTATCATATAAAGAAAAATACATTTAATATTAACTTCCATTAAAAAGCAGTACGCTAACATCAAATAGCAAAATTCCTGTACGCACAGACGAAATGAATTTAAGTACCTCAGAACAATTAAGAAGATGTGTACCAAAAAAAGTTGTCTGTTGGAACATCATAGAACATTTGGCGAGTAAGTTCATCGTAGCTCCGTGGACAGAAATATTTGAAATAAATATTTCCTTGCGGTATTGGATTAAATCAAATGCATTAACAATTTATGTTAGCAATTAATGAAAACGATATTTGACCGGATCTGAAAAATATTGAATATATATTCCTTGCCTCAAGCCAAATATTTTAGGAATCTTACAGGTGATAGGAAGTTTGAATCGTTGCCAAAATCTGATTCGTGCAAAGGACTGTGCGAGATAAGCATATTTTGAGAGCCACCGACGATGTGTTCTACTCCGACTTAAGATAAGTGAATAAAAGAGGACAGACGCGTGATAAATTTTATCTGGAACAAGACGTACATTTGAGAAACAGGATGCTTTCGCCTAACATAGATACTGTATGTAATTTAAACCAAATAAACGATCCAAATCATGAAAGAGTAGGGGATATAAAGATAGTTCGAGATAAACCCCATGCATCCACACAACTCGTTGGATAATTGGAATTTTATCGATATACATTGTCAATGAAGAAATATTCGTTATGAAGATCATGTTCAAATTTCCTCGATTACTTAACTTTAGTAAAACTCAATTATTCCTTCTATTTTTTCTATCAGTTTCATTTACTCGCACGCTCTAGATGCACTCAACGAAGTCGTTTATACTATAGTGTTAACTTCAAAGCAATAGAAATAGAAAACTTTCTTATGTGCTTCAAGTTGATATAGTCTCATTTTATCTTCTCACTGTTGCTGCATTCAAACTTTTGCAAGACATAGCGCTAAGTATTCATTTAGAACCACTCGCGTCGGATTAAAAAAATACTCCTCAGTATTTACTGATAGACTATTTACATAGTCTATACATTTATTTTATAGACTATTTACATAGTCTATCAAAAGTTCAATTCAGTTATCGATAAGAGAATTTGAATGGGTAATCTGTATTGAAGACCTCTCCCACCTATACATGTCACAGTTGCCTCTCGTATCAAATGAATGCACGGCGAAGAAGAACATGATCGCTGTGTTAACGGACGTTTCTAGACATCTCGTGTCTCGGGAGGAATTCCTCAGCGCACCGTATTCTCACCGAACAGGAATGTGTCGAATGCGATCGTCCTCGCGTAAGCGTGCGTCCGATCTCATTTCCATGAGCTCTTTTGGACGCCGCACAAAATCTCACGGAGAAGGAGACGCCTTCTAATCGACGCATTTGACGCGAAGAATCCGTCTTAAGCGACCCACTTTGGGAAGCCCTCTTATGAGAGAGGCGTTTGTTTGGGTTCTTATCTCTGAGTAATCTAGAAACATCTGCGCTATTTTGAGGACTTATCTCTCCCAAAAAGCATTATATCCTTCTCGTTATGTTCAAATAATAGAATAAACATTGTGCTGTCAACTTTCGGGTGCTGAACTGAATTTTCTTTAAATGAAATACCTCTCCTATTATGAATGGATGTATGTAAAGGATGATTATGTAAAGAATTCTGGAGGGATGTCTCATCTATATCACATTAATTTAATAAAGGAATTCACTACTTAGATACAGGAAATGCAGATACGACGACTTTAAACAAATAATAATATTGAGATAAAATTCGCGATTGAATATTTCTATATTTTTGTTGATGTAAATTTTAAAAGTAGTAAAATAAATTCTGGGAAATAGTAATACTAGTAAATGAATAATTCAGGGCATAGTGGGACTTAATATAGAATGGATCCATAACAAAATATTCTAAAATCTTAACTAGCAATCCAATATGCTAACTTAAAATTTTCACTGAGGATATTTATATTAAAACTTTTTTTATAGAATAATACATATTTTGAAAAGTTAATTAGAAAAAAACGAATAATACTGAAGAGAAGGCACATTCCAAAAACTAGTTTCCTTTGTTTTGACTGAAATTGGTTTACTATTAAATCGAAATATTTGAAGACATTCTTTTGCATACTTATCAAAGATTAACTTGTTATTATTCTCAATTTATTATATTCAAATTGTAAAGCTACTATGCGTTGGAAAGCAGAAGGCACAGCTTTAAAATCATCTAAAAAGCATTATTTTGCTAGATATACAATTCGGGAATACATAATTCTAAATGCTTTAAACTAAAAATATATTTAAATAACACTACTAATGTACATGATTATTTCAGTAGCGTAACTTATTGAGGGAAAAACATCTAATTAAATAGTTAAATAAAAATATATTTTTCTATCCCTTCCCCGTATTATTTAAGGAAAATGAATTACGTTTGTAAAAAGTTTATATTTTACAACAGTGAAGTTATCTTTCATTTTTGCTTAGTTTTAAAATGTATTAATTTGTTTTACAACTTTTTTTTGGATACCCAGTCATCCTATGAGAGTAGCATCAGGTGACATGAGCCGAAGTTCTCAGAGAACATTTATTATCTCTCCATTTCACCATTATCGAGTAATAGAAGAATTGCGAGTAAACTATTCCCAAAAATATCGATCCATTTTCTAAATCCTCCGCCAAATTCTACTCAAAGGTCAAACCCTTCGATTTCGGAAGTGTCTCGTAGAGAATCTTTAAAAATGACGGATCTTTTGGAAACTCTGTTGAGGACCCACCGTCGCTTTCACTCTTCTAAACTGCGTTCTCCTCATCTTTCCAAAATCCCTTCGAACACTTTCACTCGGAGCGGTTGTTGGGCGTCGGCCGTTTATACGATTCCATGATTTCTTTCTTCGGAACATTCATCAAAAGAAAGAGCAATCTTCCATTTGTTATTCTTTCATATATATATATATATATGAGATTAAATACCAATTCAAGAAGTTTAATAACTAAAATTTTAATGCATATACGGAGTTTCAATAGTATCTGATAATTCGGCTTCGACCTCGTGGTACTTCCCAAAAATGAAAAGGGACCAAGTAAAAAATAAAATAAAAACTGCGGTAAAAGTGCTTCTTGTCCCCTCTTTTCACTATGACGTAGTTTCATTTAGATATCCATTTCTGAAGTTTAATAAGATACCTAAACTCCCTTAAATATGATATGCCGATATTTATAGATATTTATGAAAATCTTATCCATCCTCAAAAAGGACTGTGGGCACAAGAGCAGCTCCATGGATTATCCTATTTGTGCGAATGTTCTATAAATCACACGCAGTAAATCTGAATTTCCTTAATTGGATTACTATAAAAGGAAAATTCTTTTAATGGAAAAAGATCTTTCCGAGCATTCCATTGAAAAGAGATATGAGATCAGCAAGTGCTTCTGGAAGCAGAATACAAATGGATTTGTGAAACGCCCTTATTCTATTGCGGAGGATATAAAATCCACGTGATGTTGTGGAAATTGAATTTCTTACTGAATAAAAAGTAGTCAAAAAGTCTCAGTTAATATGGAGACGAAACAAATATTTTTTTCCTTATCCATTACACTTAAAACTAAAGTTATTTAGTATAAATCCATATCCGTAAGTACGTTACTTGAAATCGGAATATAATTTTCAGTTTCTCTTAGATAAGATATAATAATAGATATAAGATAAGAGGTAATATTTTCTCACTGTATATATCCTGATCGTCACTTAGATTTTGTGAATAGATACGTAGATTATACATTGGCATTTCCATATTCAGTATATACATATAAATGTAAAGTTTTCGCTGGATGTTAATGCTCACTATAGTCTGTTCCACTTTTCTATAGTCCGTTCCACAAATGCTGGCAGTACGGGAAGCTTATGGGGAAATAAATGCACGTAAATTCCCGTAAGGGAGCAACCTAGCCTCTCCCAAGCCGTCAGTTAATTATTTCTGAGGTACTTTTATTGATAAAATTAATATTTTCATCATAGTTTGGTTGATTATTTTCCAATTTTTTGGTGAAATTTGGATAAGGAAGGATGGTTCTACATATTGACGAAGATTTCTCATCATTTTAACAAAAGAAATAAATTTTATAGCGGAAATGTTGAAGCTTTGAATCGAGATTCCATCTTTTGAAGATTGTATGCGTTTCAATGGTCCATTTATCAACTTCTTAGGATGCCAAATAAGGTCAATTTTATTTGGGAGATATGGGTAATAATGACCCAAATGTTATTTACGTTCGAGCGATGGAGAGCTACGATATTTTAAATTCTAAACGACGAGTTTAAAACACTTATTTAAATTGGGACTCAAAATTATACAACAGCATTTCATATGTTCATATTACTATATATATAAATATATAATAGCTTTATCTATGTACACATTTTTAACTCCTGTTCATGATGATGGCATAGTTGCCGAAACCGGTCGTCTATTAAAAATATCCAGTGGAAAATACGAAGTACTTATTTTTCCTATTTAACTCCTGTTCGTTTTGTAACATCTACTCTTCTTGAAGTTCCTTTTACATCTCAAATTGTCCTTTGTTTCCTCCCAATTCAGCTAATAGAACCGATTCCCACGTGTTTAGAGCCGATTTCTATACTGGAATCGCATAGAAAAATATTCTAGGACAAGTTCGGCCTTCAGAGGGCAAAAGATGATTGAAGGCAGGGAAAGTATTCCTAAAAATGAGAGTTTCGTAGAAAGTGAATGAAAAATAGACGAACTGGACAAGAACTATTCGAGACTAGTTTTTATAGCGACCGAGTGGTAAAAGTGAGATTTTTTTAAAGGGGATGACTGGTAACAACTTTTATCGTTTTAGAGAAATCTTCTTCCAAAATGAGTGCGGAAAATTTCACATCACCGAAAATTCTAAAACCGATGCATCCGTGATTATTTTCATGTTAAGACAATGTAGTAGATTAATTAGTTTATAAAGAAGCATTTCAGTTCGCAATTTGGTGTAGTTTGAAATAATACAATGAACATAAAGATATTTAGGAAACCGAAAATCGGGTTTTGTATTACTTGTGTTTGTATTTATAGGATAATATTATGTGAGATATATTCACATTTTGCTTCTTGCAATTTCCACGATATGTTCATTAATGCTTTGATACAAAAATAGTTTATATTTCACATTGCATTTACATGCATTCAGATGTTTGAAAAAGCAGATACTCGAAGTATCAACTTTGAATGATGGGCACAAATAAGTGTAACAAAATAACCGAAAAATTGAAAAATAAAATGGTTATGCATCGATATCCACTATCACTCAAAGTATTGATCATTTATCATCTCTTTATCTAATCCGTTAAATATATACAGTTAGTAAGTAGTCGAGAATGATAACATATTTTCAAAATGTATCTTTTGATTTTATCTCGTTTTTGGATAACAGCACCCGATTTTCATAAAACTTACTCATTTATTCCGTGTTTTACTTAAATCGCTTGAGACTTTCCAAGCGACGAAGTTCATTTTAACTCGCCTGAAAGTTTTCTAAAGGTCATTATGCATTTCTTTTGCTCCGGAAACTCTATCCTCTGAAAACTCTCTTTCTGAGAACATTCGCTTAAATGTTTGCGCATAATTTAAGTATCTGATGAAATGAACACTTGCAGTTCGGAAAGCACGAAAGGATGTGGCATTTTACAGTTGCATTAAGCAGCTTTCGAAGCTGAAAAACAGTAGCAATAATTTTCTTTTCACGTGCACCATGCTTTAAGAAACCGTCTTTTTTCAATCACCCATCAAAGGTTTAGAAGGGAAATAAATTTTTTAAATGAACGAATTCATGTAAACTCGATTCATTTCACGAAATGAAATTGCTGAAGGTGAGGAATGTAAATAATCTGACTCAAAATTTGTTCAATTAATTCATCAAAAAAGACTTGAATTCCCTGTTTCACCACTAGTCATCATTGCTCCGTGTTATAATTTAATATCAAGAATTATGGAGAACAAATAAAAAAGTGAATCACATCTACTTCCTCATATTACTATGAGCGTGCAATCAGAGATATTTCATTCATTCAAACAACATTCAGTCTCATCAAATTATGTCACTTTTGGATCAGAATTAAATAAATAGGAAGGTGCCATCATTACTTCAAGGGACAACGAGCAGAAGACTAAAGTTTAAAATTTTAAAGCTCTTTATTTTAACGATAAGTCAATCTTTGCAAAGAAAGCTTTCAAAATGCATCTTTTTTTAAAAGAACATGTTTCTATGAAATGCGCACGAGTACATCCAAAGAGCGCGTGCCCATGGTCAAAGACGTTGATGGATTCTCTTCAATGCCCATGAAATGCCCATTAAAGACGTGAAGTGATGCCAAGAAGAAGAGCTGTATAAAACGTTTATCTATGTTTCTCGTAAATAGCGTCGGTCGTTTTTATTTGGAATGGGAGTTCGTGAGAACACTCCTGGGTTCTGCCAAGTAACGATGACCAAAGAATGAGTTGGTCTTTCAGTCGCTTTTATTTTTCAATCGTTTCACTAACATAAGATATACTTCAACCACAGTCTTCTCCTGAAAGTCACAGAAAATATTGATGATAGCATAGATGGACCCCTGCAGATGAATATGTCACTCGTTTTCATGAACAATTTATTTAATTGATTGGTCACGCTAAAGCATCCCTACACGTATTTTAGTTCTCTACGAGTGAGCCATGAATAGTTATGCAGTTCCATTAGATACAATTTCCCATATGAACACACGGGACCGGAAAAGATTCCTCCTATTTCTTAAAGCCCAGCTTTCGGCGAATTTTGTTAATCTTCCGGATAACGTGAGGAATGTCCACGAAAAAAACCCAATTTATTCCTCGTAAAACTTTCTGTAGAATTAGGACAAGGGAAAGGGGAATCGTAGAAATATACCACCATTGTCACTTTCTTTGGATTGTTCACCTTATCTATCACGCGTGTTGTCGGAACACGCTCGTCTTCCTCACACGACTAATGGAAACGTGATTGGTTCGGCTCCAAATAAAAGCTCTTTCGAAGCTTTTGCTCACATTTTCTCACCTTTAAGCGGTCCTTTCAGAGATAAATCGATTTCGCAACGAATTCCCTAGAAATAGATACATTAGAAGTTATCGGAAGATTTCCTCAATGATATCTCACAGGAAATAGCCAGAGATTGTCTTACTTTCTTAAAATAATATAAGGCGATGTTTAGAAAGTTCGATTGAAGATATTAAGAGAATATGTAAGATGCATTTACGTATCAAGAAAAACTTTTCAATAGAATCTTAATGTAATTTTATAAACTTAGTCCTTTTGTACAGTTTTCTGGTGGTCTGTGTAGATGACGGTTCAATCCTTTAATGACCGTGCTTCTTATCCGTTTTTTTGTATGTTCTCTTTCTCATTCACTTTTTTCTCGCATTGGTCAGGAGTTGATAATTATTTTTGGGTGCAGCAGAAGCGAGGTTTTTCTTAATTACCTTTCCCTCAGAAGCAACCGTCTCCATGGAGGCAATCGCCTCAATGAAGACACTGATACAAAGTGGGCTGTTATGAAGGCAATTGTGCATGAAAAGGATCATTTTGACTCTTTTTCTGATTTCGTCTTTCATTCGCACACTTTTTACAAACGAGTGATTCCAGCGCAAGTGGTGATCTTGTGCTCTGAATTGATGTTTGCACACTCATAGAGAAGATGAATGGATCGAGAATTAGAAATTTAGAATAAGATCCAATATTGAACTCCAAACAAGAACTTTCGAATACATACGAAAAGAAGTTCACACTAATCCAGTTGGTCTTGTACTGGATTTTTTTACCATTGCCTTATTAAATTCAAATGTAGAATTCTGAAACAAATCTGAAATTAGCGAAAGTAAATGGGATTGGCCGAGATTCTTCAGAAACTCTAATGATACTCAAAAGGGAACGGAAGCTGATTATATTCTTCGTCCTGAGGCAATTTTCTACTTCCAAATCTTTTGAAGGAGATCTGTTGGTACATCTTTCCACGGCATTGGAATAATGTTACTAATCTTTAAAAGAACATGCAAACTCGAGTAGCCTTGAAGTTGAATATCGAACAAGTTCTTGCATTGTACTCAGTAGAGAAAGTGATAGATTACTTTCCATTGTAAAGGTACATCGGGTAACAAAGATGTTAGTTGTATAATGGTTGTTTAATAATCAGAATATACCAATACGTTCAATTATTTTGTCATAATTCTCCCAAAAAATGTTCACTTATCTTCTAATAGTTCTATTCGTCCTTTTTGATTAAAAGTATTATGGTCATCAAAGTGCAGGAATTGATGTAATTACTTTATCGATTGATATTATACAAAGATATTCTATAATGCTAATATTAAGGTGTATTTTATTTCTTCCAAAAATCATCTCCTGTGTTTGAATGTTAAAGAAAATAGGGAAAGAATAACAAAATTCGAAATTGCAGATCATCGGTTCGCAAAAGTTGTTACCTAAGTATTACTCTTGAATTAGGAGCGATATTCTCAAGTTTTTGTCAAAAAGCATACTTTTATGTGTCAAGGATAGATTAACTAAGTTCATATTGGAGTGGATTGCAAACTTAGATTCTCTTTACACTTATTTTATTAATTTAGTCCATTTAAACGCAAGTATATTTTAGAGTATGAGATATCTTTTGTTGCGGTCCATTAATTTAATTCACTTCTTTTATTAACAGACGGCTGTTCAAAAAGCAATAAAGCATTAATTCCAAAGTTCCCACGCTTGTTAATTGAGTTGGGCAACTTCTTTCACTTACCTTCCGTGGGAAAGGTCGCTGTTTTCCGAAGTGAGAAACCAAACTCTCAGTGGCCATTTTAAAGTCTTTTATTTAATTTCTCCTTTGGAGTTCAATTGAGTAACGAATGCGAAAAAGAATTCTTGTTGAAATGAATTGATCATGCATTCAATCCACTGTACCTCGTGGCTATGATGTGCTTTTGTATAGAAATTCACTAAAGCCTTACCATATTAATACTTAATTGGACCTTTTAGCGATAATCGTATCCGTATGTTATTTCCATTTCAGTCTAATATTACCGTATCTGGATAGAATTTAGAAAGGGTTAAAGGAACGTAAATAAAAGTGGAATGTTAGTAGTTTATTTCATTTACCCTTTACAATTGCCATAAGCTCACAGAAAGTGTAAATGCAGTTAACAACATTACCAAGACAGGTGCATGCTTCTGGTTTCTTTTCCATTATTCAGATTAATAAAAGAAAATATAATTGTCAGAAGTCTATTTGATCAAGATTCGAAGTTAGTGTTCTTTCTCCCTCTTATTCATGTTATCTTCCTTTATTATTTTTGTTTTACATTCATAACTTTTCTCTTCCTTCAAGAAGAATCAAATTTTTGTCCTTTCTTTTCTAATTCTATGAGCGTACGAGATACAAATTCTATATACGTTCAGTCAAAACAATCATGGTAGTAACTTTCGCTTCGGAAGATTCAAGCATTTTTCATTTTATATCGAGTTTCGATGCTTAATTATATAGTATAATGACATATAGTATATGACGTAGTGAATATTGAACAATCATCCATGCTATATTATCGGATACAGCGAATAAAATTAGGAAAGTAGATACAAAAAAAGGATTTGAAATTCAATACACTGGCAAATAGAGTCGCGGTACTTGCTACTCCTGCCACGAACCGAAAGGTATCACGCAGGAAATATATGAAAGATACATGTTAGAGTTACACATTCATCATCCATTTAATCATATTTATTGCAAATATATATTTCAATTGTTAATTTGGGAAAACATATTGCACATTATCTATAATATTATGATCAAAATTCCAACTTGAAAAATGTTAATTTAATATCATCATTTTTTCGTAAAAGTGGGCGTTTGAAAACCAAGAAATGTAGATACGTCTAAATGAATCTAATGTGCGCATTTATATCAGCTGATTTCGAGTAAAAAAATATCTTACCTAAAAGTATACACTGAATGATCCTTGAATGAATTATCATTTGAACTTTACTTCTTGTATTTCGCCAAGTCAGGAATATCACCTCGCATAGCATTCCGTTATCTGAAGTTATCTGTTTGCAGGTAAAGTTCGGGTTCGAGTTCCGTTCATCGATTTTTTCACTTTTGTTTATCTCCTGAATTCAGGGCATATGAGATCGGTCCTCCATCGATTGGTTCGGTCGATACGTGATTCAAACCGAATATATCTGTTAATTAACTAGAAATTAATAAGTTGTTATTTTTGTGTCTCAATTGATTTCGTGGTTTGTAGTTTTCGAATGAGCATCTTGCTTCAAACACCTTCTTGAACATTTCAATATATTTCGATTACCCTCGTGGAGGTTTAATTGAAATATTATATTGCTGCTTTCAGATATTACTTCAGCAAACACTATTTCAAAATGAAACGAAATACATGGTTTCGGAGTATTATTAACACATTTTATACTAGAAATTTAACAAAACAACCCATACAGTATATAAGTTCATCAGAAAAGATGTTTGATGAGGCCCAATTCTTAAAAGTTGGGATAACTTTTAAATGATTATTATTAAAGTGATAAATCATCTTCTATGGATGGCAATTTAATCCGGTTTTAATTAATATTGACAATCAATTGAATTATTTAATCAACTTATAGCTAAATAGTGTAGGTTATGAATGACGATTCACTTTCATTAAATTGACAGCACGCATCATAAGAGATTACTTAATTGAAGTTTCCCAACTTACGATCATTGAACGATTCGTGGTACTTGTTGACGAAAAATTCTGAAAATGTCATGAAAATCACCGGAAAATGATGCAAAAGATAAAATAAAGATTTTCCCGGATTCGCTGATTAGATTTGTATAGATGTAACAAAATCGATACCATATCAACCGATAAAGATTTGCAGAATTCCGATTGGGAGTGGCTCATGAGATAAAAGAGGGAATGATGCGGTCGATGATAAAGAGTACCAAATAGTCCATGATGTCGTCTCAATTTATTATCAGATAATTTATTTCTTTGCTCGTGTTTGCGATCTCTTGTTTCGGGTCAGTGGCAGTTTACGGGAGTTATGAACGATTTAGGGCTGTCATAAAGATAGTTTTAAGACTTGGAAAACAAAATTGTTTTCTCAAAGGCATCAAAATGAAGATTTACAAGAGGAAATCTCAGAATTTATTGCATCCAAGTATGTTTGCAATTAAGAAATTCGTGCACGAAGGAGAAGGAACAATCAAAGCAAAGGAAAGTAAATAATTGGGATATAATTTACGGAAATACGAATCAGAGGAATTTGTAATTAATGGAACTCCGTATAACTCTTAGTTCATAGTCATCTCAATGGGGAGTAAATGATGGTATGAGGTCTAGGGTATATTCTAAAGTTTTCTATAAACAACGAAGCATTGAAAAAGTAGTGGCAATGAATAACAAATCCTTACTTCTAAGTTAATTTTACTACTCATTTCAGTTATCTTCGAGCCAATAATTCTCAAAACATAAAGTGGTAAATAGGGAAATATAAATAGAAATTGTAAGTTGAGGACGCAGGTGTATCACTCACTTTAAAGCTATCGAATCATCATCTTTTACAAAATCCTGAAGCACCTTATGAAGGTCTCAAAACATAAGAATTTTATATTTTCGCTTATTTACAGTAACAAATTTATTTTATGATGGATCAATTCCAGTAAAAATTTCAAAGATCATAATCAGAACATTTTGTAAAAAATGGATTAATCTTGAGCATACAAATCACAATATAGTGATGAATTTTATTGATGTTTTAGGAAAGTATGCTCGGAAATTTAATCCACCCGCGAAAACTATTACTCTCCGAAATAATTTATTGCTATAATAAATGTATATCATTCAAATGTTATTGTTTGAAAAGAGTGGAGAGAGAACACAATCGATGATAAAAACCAAGAATACACTTTAAATTTTCTTTATATCTGGAATATGTTCAGCCTTTCGGTGTCTGTATTTTTAGTACAAATCCACTTCCCTTCATACTGTTTTCTATTAAAAGTGATGGGACTACATCCCGTTTATGTGCAGTTAAAGATGGAATGCTATATTTAAATGCGCGGCAAAACTACCTTGCTCCATAAAGATTTTCCGAGATTCCGTCTGGTGGCGCTGCCATCATCGTCTTCGTCTGACTCAATGAAATTTCGCTTGTATACGAAGTACGCCGCCACTGCGGAATATATAGCTCCTTGCAAATGCTCATCCAACTTGAGTTTTTTAAAAATTTTATGTTCCATTTCTGAAATGTGCGAGATGAAATAGGATGAAAGGGAGAGGAATACTTTTTTGTCCTTCATATATTTATTCACTGAAGTACAAAACTTATCTATTCATTTTACGCGATAGATAAAAATAACTAAATGTCTCAATGTGATAACTGCTAACGCCAGCAGTGTTTTCAATCTAACGATTTCTTTGTTACATTCAGCAACTTAGTACTTGTCTCCGCTTATCTTTTCTCACAGCGATATTTTTATTTTATTTGGAGATTTGATTTTACGAATAATAATTTCTACGTATACTTAACAGAAAGAGATACTTTTTAATCACTAATACCAAAAAGGCTTAGAATTGATATGACTCGTGTCATATTAATCACTGAAAGATACAAAACAGATTTCTCATCAATCGAATATTATATGACATCGTAAATTTTAATAGTATGGTAGTAGTTTTATATTTATTTGTATTAAAACAGCAAAATTTGTGGATGAGAAGAACAGTAATAACAACTACACTTACAAAATTCATTACATTATTACAAACCGAAACTCGGATTCCAGGGAGGAAATAATTATTAATAATGCGAAATTAGTAAATAATTAGGCAAAGGTCCGTGTTTAAAGCGAATAAAAATTTCCCCATCTTTGTGAACGAGACAAAGAATTCCCTTCTATCAATACACGGCGGAATAGAAGGTTAAACACGTACCTGAAAATTACAAATTGTTCTCATCCACCAAAGAAGAACATCACAATGGCTTATTCGATCACGTTTCGTGTTGTGAAATTGCTGCAAGGACCCGTGGAAGGACAGTCAACATGGATGTTTGAGGTTCTGCAGTCATGGGAACCACCTTGATCTTTGGGCCAAATTAACGAAAGCATCTATTTCAGCGCTGTTCTTTTGTCTATTGAATTTTCTTTTTAACAGGAGGCCAAGCACAATTGAGACTCGATTAAAATGTCTCAAGTTCAGCGAACGACCTTTAGAAGAACTTTAATTCAGGTCTTAAGGTAAACACGAGGTGCTCAAGATTCCAAGAGTTGGTCGATAACGGTTCCTCTGTAATTCGCTTAACGGAAAAGAAGGTTTTTACAGACGACTGATCAAATTTGAGGTATTTGCCAATTCAGCGCGTATTTTCGTATTACAAGTCAGTGCCCCCGAATTAAGTAGTAATTACACTTTAAGACAATCCCTAAACTGTGATTTGTTTATTATATATCATTTAATGTAGTGAAAAAGATACAAAATTGTTATTGCTTCATGTATGCTCCAAATATTTTTCATCTAGTAGAAAGGGTATTTTTCTGAAATTTTACTGCCGAACAAGTTGTATATAAAGTTTAGAGTTGCATATAACAAAGATACTATGTGTCGTTCATTATATTGAGTGAAGAAAATAGCTTAAATTTTGCTAATATCCCTTTCAAATAATTATTTCTAGTGAATTTTCAACTGGAAGAATATTTCGCTCTTAGGAGATATAGGAATCCAACTATTTCCCTATTAATTTGGTATTCTCATAAAATATGCTTTGATGGATAAAAGGATATTTTTAGATCAATTCGCCGCTATAAATTTTCATTATTCATAGAATACGAGATTATCACTAAAAGTATGGAATAATTACTATTTAACTAAAGATGACTGCTTTCCTTAATTTATTTATCAAAAGCCAATCATCATAGCATTGGATTCTTTTTAAAGAATGTAATACTTATCAATGGAGGAATGCTGACTTAAGTAACATGTTTATCTAAATAGTGAAGTAATTTTCCCAAAGGTTAAAAGATGTATTGAGATTAATGCAATAATTATTGCGTACATCACAATAAAAATCGAAAATAACTATTAATTCGAGAAAGGGAGGGTGAATTTCGGAGGGGCTTTTGTCTCTATGACCTTTCGACCTTTCCTTTCCATGTTCTTTTAGCCCGATTTTGACTCTGCAGAGGTTGATTTTTTCCTTTTTGTTCGAAAAAGGATTCAAAGAACCGAAATCCTATTTTTCGAGAATTCTTTTCGCAGAAGGAGAATAGATTTCATTATCGCAATCGGTGGAGCGCGGGGAGCATTGATTCCTTTCTCTTTGTTTTCTGTCTTTTCATAAGCATTGAATGCTCTTTGAAACTAGACTGTTTCGCATTGGACAGGATTATATTTCAAGCTCGAAGCTTATTTTTTCCCCATTTATTTGTCTAATCAATTTTTATATCTAATCTTAAGAAATATTCAATCTTTATTGAAATTGATCAAGGTGTCGCAATCAATCGAATATTGTGTTAGAAAAGATACATATCTCACGTACAAAGAGTATAGAATAAATACCGAAACGTGTGTAAGTAATTTTGTAATTCAATCAAATCGGATGGCGTGTTTCGTGAATGGAAAGAGTTGCTCTAAATATTCCTCACATTAGATATTAGCTAGGGAATTGGAATAAACATTTTAGGGCCAAACAGTATGAACTGTTGTCATTCGAAAGTAGTGAAGCAAATCCCATTCATCGACCGCAGATACGTAATTCGGTGAGACGAGTGGGCGAAGTATTTGGGAGGGGCACATTTAAATTCGAAACTTGAGTGTGTATTAACTTTCACCTTTTGAGAGCCTTTTCATGAAAGACAAAGTCTGGCTTGCGTTTTAATACTGTGTTTCCTTTTCATTTTTATAAGACGACGGATGAAACCACTGAATCATTCGCGAGATCTTCAGCTGAAAAAGATTGAGCTGGTGCGTATATCGCAGATAAGAAAGTGAATGGAATTCAGCAGAATAAATATTGGAAGTGATAGGTTTATATCTTTAGTTACCTTCCGTTACTCTTATTACTTCATTTCTTAGCTATCTACAACATACTTTTTCCACCTTTAGAATGATGCATCTTTCGTCAATTTTAATTTTTCAGTTAGTTTCGTTCAGTTTGTCAGTTTAGTTTTCAGTTGGTTGTTGATTTCGGATCAGAGCAAACCCCTCCATGTGAAATTATTTCAGCAAAGAGATGTATGAGTATATATTAATTTCCTGGTTCAAAATCTAAAATTTTCTTCATTTCCCATCTTCGATATTCGCTCATTCTTTCATTCACTCATCAGGTACATTTTATTTTCAGGCATCTCATCCAATTTAAGATGAAACATTCAAGTGGCATAAATTATTTGTTTTCTCTTCTTGTCTGCACTCGATTTCAGCGTATTCATTTTTTCTTCTTGATCCGAGTCGACGTTTCTTACCGCAACGGTTTTCTTTTCTGTCACAATATCCCCTCATCCGAATCATTTACTTCGAGTATCTTCATATTTGTTTAAGAAATGAAAACAGTAGCTCAGCGAACAAGCGCCTCGCAATTTATTACACCTTCCAGAAGTGGGAATAATGGAATGCGAGCCATCGTTCAGAAAATAGCGTGAAAAATAAAGAGTAAGATGAGGTTTAATAATGATACATTTTATGAACATATGAATAATGAATTTATTTTGGGTTAATTTACGTCTATGTTATTACCTGAGTCGATGGATGTAGAGTTTTTTCTTGAGCAGATTTTTTGCGAAAAATTACATGGAATGGAATCTTTTTTTCACGGCGAAACTTAGTTCTTTCCTTATTTCTTAATATTGTTATTATAACAAATATAATTTAAGAATAAATTCTATGTAATAAGTGTTTGAACTCAACTTACCTTATGCTTTTGTGATAGAATAATTTTGTGAAGAAGTAGTTAAATTATATGTATTGCTCTTCAATCGGTAGAAACTTAAAATCTCCTACAAATATCGGAAAATTCTTGTAATACGAAAAATTAGGATGAACGTCATTATGCCATGTCAACGTGATTATCTTTATTGAACGTATTGATTGAATGAAGCTAACTCCTTAATAGAGATAAGGATAAGATAAACTTTAAGAATAAATTTTCTAGTAATTAAAGATTAAAAGTTGCCGATTTAATTTTTCATGCGAACAGCTCGCCAATGTATCTCTTCTATAAATGAGTCAGTGCAGCGTTAGCACGTCTGGTAAGCCGCCGATGTGATATTATCCGATGGAATGTCTGTCGCCATTGACTTTTGAACCCGGCATAAGACCACTGGAAAAGTAATCTCGTTGAGAAACAATTGAAGGAGGAATTAGGGTCCATTGGCAGCATCACTGGAAATGCACGTTCGCCTGCGCTGTGACTCGGTTGCCCACGGCCTAAGTTTATGGTTAGAATTACCATTTTCGCTCTCTTAGTCTTTCTTCTTTGAAAATATAGATGGGTTTATATGTCTTTATACGAAAAATATGTTCAAGGTATGAATATCCTAATTATTATGTAATTCGTATTCTTTTCCACTGCCACATTAAAGATTAGATGGAAATGGATCTTTCAATTGTCGGTTATATCTAAAAATTTATGTTCCTTCGCGGAAATGCATTTAAATTGTGATTCATTCATTAGTTTGAGAATCTTATTTCCTGCGAACATTTATCATTGATATTTCTATTTTACAAATTTGGACTTTATAAGGACAGACTTCATCTTTTGAAATCCTCCTTAAGGTCACTCACTCTGTAGTACTTTCGGTTTTAATTTAAAAACGAAGCATCGGAAGAAAGAAAATGTATTTGCAGATAAGTAATAATGGATGCTGAATGAAAGGGCGACTATGATTGATTGACCGCCATCGCGATTATGGAAGATCGTTTGTTCTGCCAATCATTTCGCCATTGTTTTCATCTTCCAAAGGAAACGATGTTTTATTTTGCCCTCTCATCGCCGTTTAATCAGCGAAAATGAGTTAATCGGAAGTGTTAACTTAACACCTTTCATTTCCGCTGGAACATTCATTTTAAGTTCTCCATCTCTAGTTAGATCTGTCAAATGAAGGAACATATGGTACGTAAATATTCTCATCGCTGTATAATCTGATTCTTATTCTACCATCAGTTATAATAAGATTCTCTGTAGAATTGAATATAATAGGAGAAAATATGAGTGAGGAAATATGAATTGATTATTCTCAATAAATGATTATAGAATTGGTTTTAGATTTTGTTCTGCATTCACTTTTTCATAGCATGAATCAAGATGAGAGCGGATAAAAGCCAATACAAAGCAAAATATGCAGGTTCGTTCCTTTTACGTCATCAGTATGGACATGAGAAAATAGGTCATTATAAATTACTCACGTTTTGAAGTTTCAAATAGAGATTCATTATGCAGAGAATACTTTACGTTTTCAGCAAAATATAACTCAAAATAAGTAATAAAGGTTGAACAAAATCGTTTGTAGACAGAGATTAATTCAAGTTATTTACCAAATATTATAAACAAGTTTCCTATTATTACAACATCTGTGTTATTCTTAGGCCCATAATAGATCTCAAAAATAATTTAACGATATTATTATAATTCTTCCAGTACCTGTCAAAGAACTGCGTCTATAATATTCACAAATCGTCGAATATTTGCGTGTGTCTATTATGAAATGGAACTTCTTCTCAGAAGACAAAAAAGGGAAAGTCCTTCAGCTGTTCGATGAAAAAAATCCCATCTTCACTATTTGTCAGAGATGACATCATAGTAACCGAGTGAATGATTCTTAGACAAACTCTCCAGCGAACATAGGTGAGTGGGTATGGATTCCTAAATCATCAATTAGGGAACTACAAATAGATGAATATAAACGTCTTCATTTGCTCAGTGTGTCATTCAATTGCAGATAACGTGCGTCGATTGATGCGAAGAACAAAAGAAGCCGAACATCAGTAACACCGATGCCATTCGCTGTTTAGCTGCTTAAGAGTGAATACGCGTGCATTCTGTCCGCTTTCCCAACTGTCCGTCGTCACCTGCCTCGTTACTCTGCTGTTTGCCACTGACATCCAAAGCATGGCTTTTGGGAATGATGAAATTCCTTTTCATGATTTTAGAAAATTATTACAAATGTTATAAGGGAAGAATAATGGTTCCTTTTCATAAGGATCAGAGACTTTCCCTATTTTGAAAGAGGAAAGAAGTTTATCCTTGTCCATTTTCACCGTTTGTTGTGTGCCAATGGAAGCTCTCTCATTATATTTACACGGAGTTAATAACAAATATTGCCTAATTACTGCTTGAGATGTGATCATTGGTAGTTCGATTAACAATTTGCACACTTATTTGATAATCTGTCTGTTTTTATGTAAATTTGATAAATTTGTCATTAATCAATCGTCAAAGCTTCGAGAGTAACATATATTTCCTCATATTTTTCATAAAGCAATTTTGTTAAATAATTATTTTAAAATTCCTCCCCCGCTCTGATAAATCCTAATTTCATTTTGCATAAAATTTATTTTGAAATTTCTACAAATAAAATCGAGAAGATATGGAATCGATGTTGAAACTTGTGACTTTGTATCAACATTCAAACTCTATATTACATTAATTGCGAATTCATTTTTTTAACCTTAAAAACATAAAGTTACTTTTAAAAACAATGTATGGGTGCCCACTTCTTTCTCTTTAAAGATTCGTTTTTTCATAAAAAACGTTCGGAATTGCATGATATTCGGTCGAAAGAAAATGGAAATTTCGTTGCCGAAAGTTTCCAATAACCTTTGCTGCGAAAAACGACGGCCATGGATAATTAATGGAGAGTTCCCACAGATGATGTCGAAACGCATCCTTATCTCTTTTAGCAACACCTAATGGAATGTTAGCATGATTAATTATTGCTTTCAGAGAAAGAAAGACATTGGTTTTCCTCTTTCAAAATAATGGACTGAAATAATCACATTGCATAGCCGAAAGAATATGTAATTGTCATTTAAAAGAACCTTTATGTAAAAAATGAAATATATTTTAGCAGCTTTTGAAATAGTTTCGCTCTTGGCTTTGAAATACGCATCTAAGTTGAAACGTCATTTTCTTCCAAGAATATTCTAAGAAAATCCATAGATAAGACATTTCTTGGAGTATGATCATAAATATTCGATGTTATGTTTATGATACTCTTTGGGAAAAAAGAGACATGTGAGTGCTGATTCATGGAATGTACCGCCGATGATAGGAGTTGGTGCGTAATGCAGACATGCAATGCATTTGTAAGGAAAGGAAAAGAGTTAATTGTAATTTCACTCATACTGCACTCTGCCGTGAATTGCGGATTTTATAAATAGATGAAATTAAAGTGGAGGCGTGAATTCATCTAAATAAGTGCACGTTTTAACATAATTGAATTTTTTTGCAATGATGAGGACAGTTTGCGGAAGATGTCTCTCTTTTATGTAATAGATGAGTTCGTTATACTGAATACTTTCTTTCTCATACCAGATGGTTGCTTCCAGCAGATCCGAGGAGCAGCACAGGTGAGTCTTTCACTAAAAAGATTAACGTATTTTATTAACGGATTCCGTTGCGGTTAGACAGCAGTCTCATGACAACTGATCTCCATACGTACGTTTATTTACGGAAATCCAAATTATACAATAAATTAAACCAATTTCTATTTGTCATTCATTGACTAAAACCTATCATTTTGATTAATTTTAGAATAATCAGAAAATCAGAGCATCAGGTATAATTCAAGAGATATTTAGACTATTATTTTATTCTGTGACTGTCTTCTTCCTAAAATATTTTGTGCTTCTAAAAAAACCTTTTAAGGTTTCCACTTTATTTTACAATTATCAGGTAAATACAGCCAATAAAGTTTAATTTCCTCCTATCTTTTAGTTTTCCGTTTCAAGGCTTTTATCATTCTTGGCACCAAATTTGTTCTCCCATGCTTACTAACAACGCATCTTCCCTTTTAGATTTTTCTATTGACGAATTTCATACGCTCACAGTTAACTTTTACAATTGCGCCGATCTTAAAATTCGTCAGTTATTTCCAATCTATTGATGGTTAATCCGATTCAATTTCAATAAACGAAGAAGTAGCAGAAATTGAAATTCTCTTCTCACATCACATTCTGTCGTCATCTTGAACACGTTCGGAAGAGTTTTGTTTTTATTTCGCAATCCCTTGAGGTATTTTTCTTCTTGTTGGCTCTCACACGAGTCCACATTCCTCCATTTATTTCACGCTTTATGGATAAAAGAAACCACTGACAACCATTTCGGAGAAACAGGAGAAAACCAAGGCAAGCGATGGTATCTGTTTTTGTTGATTCTTCGAGACGAGTGCATCGAGGTTAGAATTCTCATCTAGGCCTTAGTTTCTAAAATAGCAATCCAAAATTCTATTCGCCGTTTTATCACGCAATCACTTTTCATTTATTTCTCTTCTACAATGAATGGAAACGCTCCTCTCTCGTAGGAATGGTTACAAATACAAATCATAAAATACATACATAAATAACCGTTATATTTGCATTCGCTGATTTGATGGAGCCACCGAAAAATTGCAGACTACGGATCAACGACGCAAAAAAATCGGCACGCAAAATTGAAGGTCTAAAAGTCGCTAATAACATTGAATTACCTACTTATAAGGCATTTCCAATTCCTCTCTCATTACAGCCAATCGATGCAATATCCTTTTCCCAGAAATATCTTCAAATGCAACACTTTCTCTAATTTACGCCATTCATTTCGGAGTTTTCTTTCAAATACGCTTCCAATTGAGAGAAACTCAAGGGAAAATGATCAAAATTTACCGTCAATTTGCTGTGGAACTTTCACGGTGTTCGAAAGAGGCGAAAAGGGAAATTCGCTTGAATTAGCAAGTGGCGCCATTTTAAAAAACGGGATCATAAACCTTAAAGTTTCCTCTTGACAATGACATTGATCCATAAAAAAGATGAGACTTTCAAGTGGAAGCGTTTTCACAAGATGAAACTTTTTCCTAAACATTTCCCCGTCACTAATTTTTCGCACTCGACATCCAATGATTCTTTTACATTAAATATGTGCAAATAATTTCATCGCACGTGTTTCACGAAAGTTCAAGTGCACTTTATGAAGGAATCTCGCGTTTAAAAGTATTGAGGCAGAAGACGAGTGAAACTGGGACATTCGCCAATTTGAGGAAGAGGATCTTTTCCTCATTTATTGCCCCTGAATTTATTTAAAAACGTCTAATTACCGTTCAGATGAAAGCTGTTTGCCTCGGAAGTCAGTAATCTGAGTGTTACAATAAACAAGGAAGGACGTGAGCATATTAAATAGCTTTAAACTGGATTTGAACTATATATGTTTTGAAAGATATACGGACATTATTCTCTTTTAAACTTGCGATTGTAAACAAGGATAGCCAAAATAGATATCTCGATATTATGAGTATGGCTTGATTTTTTAACCTCAACCACATCAAATATGATGATTCTTGTAAAGAAATTGGGCTTTTGATTCATAAAAATTGCACGTAACTGTTTGTATAAATATATTTTTATTTATTAAGAACACTTCTATGTAGCCCATTCAGAATACTCTTTAAGTCGAATAAAAAAATCAAACACATTACAATTTACTTTGTACATGTATTTGATAATTGGTATAATTTTTTGATGAAGTTTGTATGTATTTAGTACAGCAATTTCTCGTATTTGCTGTACCATGGATTATGATAAAATGTATCACGAAAACTATTTTATTTAGGAATTTCAAATATAAAACCATCTAGAAACAGTTTCTATAATTGCGGACGAGTGATTCGGAAATTAATTCACTAATGCTGTTTTTGATGAGATGAAACGAAAATATTTGTCTTTTCTTATATTTCTTTACATTAATTAGTTACAGAAACTTCCTCGTTTAAATTTCTTCTCAGCATATATCGTTTTCGGTGAAATTTGAGGAAGATCAACACGTGTAAAAACGTTTCTCCAATGTATGTCTCGTGCGATTATCTGTATCCTGGTTATGCATGTAAATAGAATCGTAATTCATAGTATAAATACGATATTCTGTAAAAATAGGTATCTAATAATTCAATAGTAATTGTAATTTTTTGAAATAGGATCCCATAAACAGACCGTTTATTTCCAACCATCCCTTTTATTCGATGATAAGTGGAGGGAATCCCCTTTCGTACAGTTGAGTGCACAGTCGATGATTTCAATCATAGCAGCGGATAATATTTTCATTTAGGTGGCGACGTAAGAGAAATTAATTTCAATTGAACTGAAGTTGTGCACGTGTCCATCATTAAGGGGAAAACAGTCGGAATGCCAATCGCGAATGGGGTAAACAGAAGACGTCAGCAATGCGCGAGAAAATCCAGTTTTTTCTCCAAAGGACTCGAATGAGCTGCTCTCGAGGGAAATGATTGCGTCTTTACGCAACAGCACTCATAAATGCACAGTTTTATCACGATATTTAGGAATATACAGTACCTTTCCGCAAAGGGCCTGATGTCGTCGCAAATTAAAATAATTAGTTACATTAAACTGTTATATGGCGGAACAATTTTTACGCAATGAAAGCTAGAATTATTTTTCTACTTCGTAACTTAGAACTCAAGATACACAATATCTAGTCATAATATTTGTTACTGGAGGGATAATTCTACTGAGTGATTTAGTTACTCCCGTTGTTTCGGTAGCGGCATACAAATATCAAACTCTTTCTTTCATTTTATTTCCTTTCTATGCCCGTCAAATTATTTAATCATAAAGAATAGCATTTGTTGAATTGGCACGGGTATTATTGAAACGCATATTATTACTTTTATATCTACAACATTGATGATCAATTGGAATTAAATCATCATTTTCAGATTTCTTCATTAGCATGATTGATAAATGATTTTTGATAGATTGTAAAGTTAAGTATGTTGATAAATGCTGAAGTTAATTGTATAAAAGAAAAATAATTATTATCTTTCGAAAATTGTTGGATAATATCAGCGTATCCGCAAAATGAAATGTACGTTAAATCTCAAACTGATTGGGACAGTTTTCAACAATTTCAGCCACTTAGTCCTAATATAGTGAGACTATATGGATTATAAATATTATTAAATTATATGGATAGAAAAGAATAATAAATAAGATTATATATATATATATATATATATATATATATATATCTTATTATTAATCATCCTTAGAGATGAGTTTTATTTTATAAATTGTCTTTCTTACTTGAAAATCAGTTTTATATCACTCATTTTTTGTCTACTGTTCTTCAAATTTGAAAAGAAATTGTTTCAGTATAAATAACTTAGAAATTCATTTCATCTAAAGTTTAAAATATTCCTTGAGATTGATGAAAATTAGCGTTTTTAAGTTTTATATTCCCACAGCAATTAAACTTCTTTTTCTTGACCAAGTACTTTCTTCTGCAAGAGATCTTCTTCACTCTCACTTCCAATAGCCCACACTTGCTTATTTATTTCTTTTCATCTGATACAGTCACTTTCATCTGCAATACAACACTTCTAAATATCTTTTCCCCTTCAATTTACTCAATCGCCTCTCCCAAACCTTATCCCGATTATTTTCCCATCGTTGTTTGCTTTTTTACTCAGTACCTTATTCACTTTCCAATGGCCTAAAGCGCTCAAATATATGTCTTCTCCGGTTGTATTATAACGATTATTCTCATGAACAGTTCTAATAATATATATAAATATCTGTTTATTAAAATATGTATATATATTTGTCGATTATATAGTTGCCACCGGACAATTGTCCTTTCGTAACTTGAATTATATAAATACATAACTTTGAATACATTAAAAGTATGAATGAAGAATAATGATATGATAATTTAACGAAGAAAATAATTAAATGATCTTTCTACTTCATATCTTAATTATTTCGATTAATTTTTCAGAATATTCTTTTTACATTTAAAAAATATTTTTCTTTCGATCTTGTTAATTTGAATCCCATTTTTGGAAAAATATATATTTCATTGTAATGATTCGATTAAAATGAAATATCGTTTTATGAATATTCCGAATGGTGACCAAAGTATTTCTTGTTTGGTTGCTTCTATTGAAATATTGCCGCTGCTCGCAGTTTACCGAACTGACGTTGATAAAAAGTTACTTGAGAAGTTGTATAGGTTATATATGTTATTAATCGATTATTATTAATAATTTACTTCTCTTAAGGTATTAAATAGTTGCAGTAGAAAACATCTGTTAAAAATAATGCATAATTTTAGGTGAAATATTGGATTAAAATAAAACGTGAAATTGTATGCTGAAATTTAACGTGGATCAATGAATTCTGGCAATATTTTTTTTCAATTTAAGAAATCGAAAATACTAAATAAAGTTTTAAATAAAATTTTAAAAATATTTTTATCTAAAGACGTACATAAAATTTGAATATGCAGATCTGTAAAAATAAATAGCTATTCTCTGCTCCTTCTAACTTAAAATCAATATTCAGCACAACATGATCTCACCAAAAGAAATGGCAACCGAGAGCTTTTTACGCAATCATTTAACTAAATGTTTAACTTATTATGTCATCGTGAGTTCCTTGAGATGTCAATCGTCGAGAATTTTTCTAATTCGTTGCAATGATGCGAACAAATGCTCTTTTTGAAATGCATACTGATCCCGGAGACGATGTATCCCCACACAATTCAGTTCCGTAGCAACTGTTCATTGTTGCTCTCCTTCTACACTTCCAGTAGATTTCAAATACCTCAAAATAAAAACACGTTCTCAGGAAACGAAAATTACACGATGGCCTTTACGCATGTTATAACAAAACCACTCTTTCACACGATCGTCTAAGGAACTGCACCAGAAGCTCTTTGGCACCCACTTGAAGCCACGCCTCAAGTGTCGCTGGATTCTCCAGAAGGGCTATTCACTTTCACTATTTTTTCTAAAGCTTAAGCACGCCATCACGCGTGTCCAGGCGAAGCTCTTTAGATGCCATTTGTTGCGTAAGTATCGGTCGCATGTATTTGCTTTCACTTTTTTTTGGGCGTGCGACAATTTGGCTTTTCACCTTTCGAAAGGGTCGTGATCTTCTCAAACTGTTTTACGCCAACGGAATCCTTCCATTGGCAGCAGAAGTAGAGTTTCGAGGCCGTGTTTATGCTCTTTATATCGCGAGACGTGTCGCAGACGACCGTGTGACGTAAAGAGTAGATCCCATTGTCTCCGGAGAGCTTTTCCAAGTTTTTGTAATCTAGCGATGGTAATGTTTAGCTTCTGTTGACGAAATTTCCTGCGAATATGTTGTAATATCTAAGCAATTGTCGGAGATGACGGTGGCAATAGGAAATCATAATTTTAGAAAGTTACGTATTCGGGCAATTTTATTATAAAAATGTCGGGATTTCATGCAATTTCACATGAGATGGTTCGATTAAAACGGAATAAAATAAAATTATACTGCGTTTCACTTCTCAACGTTCTGTTTGTGCAGTTTGAAAGAGGTTCACAGGTAATCATACAAATTAGGACAGAGCATATGAGATGTTTTTGCGATTGTAAAATGCATTTACACAGTAAAATAAACGAAGTAACTCTGTAAGCTTTCATACAGTATAGGTGAATGAATTTTCCAATAGGCCTAATAGATAAAAGTTTTAAACAAATGATAATAATAAAAGTAACAAAAGAATAATTAAACTCAATTTATTTGAATTTTTCATTTTCTTTCAAACGATTTTTAATTTTTTAAAACCACTTTTTATTTTAAAATGAATCCTTATAAGTAAGCTTTCATTTTTTAGCCGATGTAACATTGTTTCATTCGTTAATTTTCTATTATTTTTTGGCTAAAAATTGTTTGAACTTTCATATTCATATTTCATTCATATATTCATATCGCTTTCCTTTTAATCAGTTTCAAATAAATACTCTAAATTAAAAAGGCTTTCAGATTTTCCTTTCTGAATAATTTCAATCCTCATTAAGTTACCTTACTTTGATTCAATTTCAGAGTCAAAGGATGCAGTTTATAGATCGAATAATCTCAGAAATCGGAGAGTTATAATTTGATTTCGAATAGAATAAGATCAGCGAGTTCCTAAGAATTAATTACATCTCCCTTAGTTGGGATTTCTAATGCCGGAAATTTTCCTCTCATGATATGGACCATCAATTGCATCCTTCAAACGATCGAGCAATTGTGATCTTCAATGGACCCTTTCTCTCCTTAGAAATCGTTCCCTTTTCAGAACTTTCGATATCTCACGTTTCTAAGGCTCGTATCCCGGGAAACGCTTTCGAAGGAGCGCAAAGGTCGAAAAAATAGGGATTCAAAGGAGATTCTCGTCACGAGTTCCATTGAAGTCTTTGAAATTGATCGTATCTAGGATGCGTCCCGAATCGGTCGCATGTTTTAGAATATTCTGGATAGACGCATTGCGGAACAATACCATCGTAAGATTGGAAGAGAGAGTTGGAAGTCTCCGTTTGACGTGACGAAGGGAGAGACGATAAAATGTTGGTTCGAAGATTAATTGGAAGATAAGGAGCGACATGGAAGGTTCGTGGAGAGGATATCCGACTCAGACGATGATTTTAAGCGTCGTGTTGTTTGGAGAAATTGGATCGAATCTGTCCAATGGAATTAAGAGATGCGTGAATCCGAGTAAAAAGTCATCAAAGGACCCGAATGCCAGGCGATTGTGAGGGGCGATCGGTGATCGATATGAAGATTACGATAACATTAAACATTTGGAATTTAAGTCCATTAAAGTATAAAAATAGTGCGCGAAGTATTTCCCATTCTTAAATTTTTACATATTCTTAATATTTTCCTGCTTTATTCTGCGATTGAAACGTAGCTAAAGAATTGTGTTCGACGAACTTAAGAATTTAAATAATTACTTATGAGATATCTTGAGTTAGATATTATTGAATGAAGATTAAATTAAGACATAGTTATTCAATTAGAATATAGGAAACTTGTTGCCATGCATTCCTCGCCTAGTGAATACTACTCATTAGAAAAAATATGATTATATAATAAGAGTAATATAGTGCTAATTGTAAGTATTAAGTGTAGTACTGAACCAGAGACGATCCACTACGAAACAACAATTTAGATGCCAGTTTTGATAATATACTGTATAAGGAAACTTAAGCCAGCTGTAGTGATTCCTATTTAATAAAAGGCTAATTTCTTGAAATACCGCAATGTTTATCCATAGAAAATTTTTAAATTGGCAAAGGACAGCATCCAATCAAGAATCAGTTAATCTTACGATCGACAACTGTTAATATTCCTATGAAAGATTAATTGGGGTATTTAATAAATATCTACACAAATAACAATGCAATACCATGACTTCAAGTAAATTGAATCATAACATTCTAACTCTCCATTTAAGTTACGTCATGATTGAAATGATAAAATTTTAAATGAAATCAGATGAACTAAATGAAAATAGAATAGAAAGAGTTCAATTTATGGACTTGAAACTTATTTTTAGCTTGGGAAAATCCAACCCTAAAATCGGTAGAGAACTCGAATGCTTCTAATTATCAATATTTACTATAATATTTAGACTGCAACTGAGAATGCATCGAGAAATGAAAGTCTTAAATATCATATTCCTAAGAACCAAGACGCATTATGGGACAACATCTGGCTAAGTACCTGGACAGAGAAGAAAACAAGGAAGCTATGGAGAAGAAATGAGGTAGGGTCGTGATTGGTTGATATCACTGGTTTTGCGGTCTCCTCGGATGGAAGTAGTGGGTGGGGAAATCTTCGGAAAGAAATGGGTTGACAGGAACCACCGTTTGGGTGGTCAGCCACACCCCATAGAAGCCTTTTAAGCTCTTAAAAGAGGTTCGAATGTGGCAAATCAAGCGGTCGTGGGAAACATCCGAGAGAAAGTTGAATTATTCTCATTTTTATTTCACTCTTTTTGCGCATCGGTGTATCATCGTGACTTGCCGGAGATCCATGGGCTACGTATCAATCATTTCCCTAATAGAAGCTCTCGCTTGCGATACTCCTGCGCATGTCACTTTCCTATTATGATTGTTTTGGGAAAGTACTTGGTATTTAACTTCATTACTTCTCTTACTCGCTGATTGGAGTACAGTCATTAATACCAGCAGATTCTACCTCCATCAAAAGCATTTCTCATCGCAATAAAAAAATCTTACGAACATTATTCGTATTTATCTTTACTGATTGGCTGCTCCTGCTATAAAGAAATATTTCTTGATTTTGTTTTCTCCTAATGACTGTTTAAAGGTCAATAAATCACTTAATATTCACAAACTTAGAATATTATTCCAGCTGTTCCCGACTGAGATATAATTTTGTTTTGACTTAATTACCATCAAATTCTGTAGAACAATTCAAGTAGAGGTTAATTAATCAGTAGATGAGACGAGCCAATGTTGACGCACGTTTATGATAAAAACTTTTATTTTTCTGGTGGTAGAGGAAAATAAATCCATCAATTTCCCTTTACCATCTTTTACGCTTAGTAACGACGACATATTTCAAGATCTATTGGAGTATATGGAATCAGAGTTGAGTCTCTCTGAATCATCAGGAGCTTAAATTCGAGAAGCAATTACGTGCACTGGAGAAAGCAATTAAAGCGGGAAGATATCTCGGGATCAGAGCAGCCATATTTATGGGGAATCGTGAGGACGACTTCTCAGAAGGAATTATTGGCGAACAGTCGCTTCTTAATAATGCCAACGCGGAGTGTACAGAGCTTCAGGTTGACGGCGTAGCTTAGAACTAGAATCGATAGTGAAAGTAGACCTCGGTTTCCGGTTCCTTTATTTAGCGTTCACGGTTGATTAATGGCCTTGAAGTATCTAGACTAATGAATTACCCGCAATCGGGTGGAAGTTCACGAATTGCTTTCGGAGATTGGGTTAATGGTGTTCGGTGAATGATGGTGAAATAATGGACACGGTTGAGGACCAAGGGTATGAAATAAGGGTTAATTATGAATGAGGCGGAGATACGCGCATTTGCCTTTCATATTATTCTTCCTCTACGTATTAATGCGTCATTATCTTGATTCCGTCAATTTACCTCTGTTGGAAAAGCACGAAATTTTCTGAGTTTTCACTTACTTATTTTTTGGTTCAAGCGTCTTGAAGAATGTAAATTAAAATGACGGAGTGAGTGAGTGTGTCCTATTGTATGGTTGGTGTAAAAAATAATTCTTCATTTATTTGTAAAAATAAAGTTTAATTCTAACCTGGCACGAAACAGTAAGAAGTGATTGACGGATTAAAATTATCTTCGTAAGTAATGTTACATATTTTCGAGAGGAGAAGGATTTGAATAATATACATCCACTCGATGGATCATAGTTTCATTTTGATTATCATAACTAAATTCAATCATATAATATCTTCATTTATTAATGAATTGAAATAAAATCAATCAACTAATTCTTCCATCATCTTTTCCTTTATTTCAATAATATACCAAATTAAATTTAAATTAAAACAAATCTGAATTTATTTTTTGAATTTTATAAACATACAATATTTAGGAATTATGAAATGACATCTATAATTAATTGATGGAATATACTTATAGGCCTTGTGAGAATTAATATTCAAAAATGAAATCTAAGAAAACTATTCTTTGACCCAACCTTCATGTATAAAAATGATAGTGAAAAGGTTACTTTTTGATGATCAATACAAAAGGGAAGGCCAATGTATTTTAATATCCATTATGGAATCTAAATCTCACTTATCGAATAATTTCCTAATTATCTTCGAAATATTTTTGACTAATTTCTCATTAAAAACGTTTATTGACTAAAAGAAATGCTTTAAAAATCAATGAGAGAGAATGAGGCCTAAGATATCAGAGTGAGTGAGTGTTTCTATTGTAATATGGTCGCAGTGACATTACAATGTGTTTCTTCTTTGTGATTGAATGAATCATTCTCTCATTCAAAAGCGCTTTCACCTTCATTGAGCGTTTGTGCCCAAGTCATGCGATTTTCGATGCAATTGCCCTTCGTCGCACGTCCGCCGTATCATAGGTAGTGCACTTTAGGCACTGAATTGCATCCCCAAGTCACACGCCGGCGAACGCTTTTGCATAAGAAAATCGGACCTCTTGCCGAAAATATATATCTGTTCATCGAGCAATTTGCATGATTCGATTTGCATTACAACCAATTGCAGAGGCACTCGTCCGTAATATTGATCAGGTACAAACATATGAGCGAAAGAAGCTATTCATATGATGGCAAGATGTGGTTGCGCCGATTTATTTAAATTAAATAGATGAATTATGATGACTTATTATGAATTTATTTTCATTATATATATGAACAAAATAATCGGCTTTGAATTTGACCAAGGTATCGCTGGTACAAAAAGTGTGCTTAGAAACGTTATTTGAAACTAATTTCGAATCGGACGCCATATTTAATCTATTTCAGTAGTGTTTCTCCCTATCATGTGTAAGCAGAGTAACGCAAGATAATCGAATTTTTATAAAAGAAAATGGTGTAAATACGATTTCACTAAGCTCTTATAAAATATTGGCTGGTTTATGATACTTGCTGTATATCACATTTCATCTTAATTACCTCTTTGATAACAACTTTATGATCATATGAACGATAAGTAAGTATTAAAGTATATTAAACCAATCAGCATTTTATGAAGTTATTTTGAATCATAAAATTGAGAGCTTGGTTTAGAGTCTTATTAAATATAGACACTAACTTTGAACAATGACTTGGGATGAGTGATTAAGATTTGAAGTATAAGGTTAAACGAATGTAGGATGAAATACTTTTTCTTAAATTATTTTTGGTTGTGGCATTTAATCAACAACCGTCTCTTTCACATAAGTTCCTTATCCGTAACGTTGAAAAAGTAATTGATTGGCTCATTCTTAAAAAACTGATTTAATAAATAATTTGGAAAAAAAACATTTAATAAGGATTGGATTTTGCGGGTTATCGATGTCATTACGTGTAAACATCACCACAGCAGAACGATTTTTGAAAATAATGGGAATATAAGAATGTTAACAGCACTTTATGTATGCAATGTAGTAAGTTTGATTGAAGTGTGGGTACGACAACTTTCGCATTTCTATTCATCATAATCGAGTGAAATTTACCGTTGTATTTTCAAAGAAGAACTTCATATGCACGATTTAGGTCTGCCTGAATGCATGTTTATTTTGAACGGAAAATTTTCATCCTTCGCCTAAATGCGCCTCATTCGAAAGAATAAGTTTGTTTTTATGGAATTAATAATTAATCGGTACTTATGAAGGCAAACAATACATTTTGGTATTACTTGTGATCATTCATACGCTCAAAGTTCCTTATAATTAACTTTACTTCTAATAATATATTTGATTAAGAACTTTAGGAAGGAAAAGAAAGGAAGGAAACTTAATTCTCCCAAACGCAAAGTTTCTATATCATGGAGATCACAGAACCGTGAGATAAAAGAAAACTCTTGTGGTTGCATATATCCGTGTCGTGCTCAGAGCGAAGAGCAATGAGCTAACTTCCTGAGATTAATTCATCGTAATTCAATTTGTACGCACTAAAATTACTCCTATTCACTCCTCAATGGTTCTCTTACTGTCACAACCATGAGCTATATTAAGAACAAAGTTGATGCAATGGTAACTTTTTCACTCTTATTTCAAAAGACAAGTAAAAGATTCTCCAGAGTTCAATTTAAGATTCTAGGAGGTGGAATCATATAACATCATAATAAATTATACTTAATTCACAGTCTTCGAAAAATCAGAAGAAAATTGAAAGATTTATCAATTTATAACTGTTAACAGTCACGATGTGATGATGTTCGGGAGGAAACGAGAGTAGTGTATAGTACCAGAGACCCTTCGAGTTCCCGGTGGTTAAAAGACACTTATCTCCCCACTTTGGGAGTATAACCTTCTTTTTATGCATGAGTTCGATAAAAAATGGTAGCTGCTGCCATTCGAAACATAGATGGATATAAAATTACCGATGAAAAAGCAAGGTTTCTACACCGTCGTCCATCATCCTTTAGAAAGTTGGGAAAATGGTAAATACTACACTACCATGGATACATTTTCTCATGGATGGTTTTAACAACTAGATTCATGCCAATTAAAGTGGATTTTGTGAAGGAGCAATACAAGTGGTTCGTCTCAGAGTGGTAAAGAGTTCCTCTGCAGCAAGTTACAGGTGTTTTTACCGCAAGGATTTCAGATCACGCAGTGCGCTTTCTATCTTGATAAAGTTCATACCGCTTCAGTCGTAGTTATTCATTCCGATGGCGGAAGAGGATTCTCTTCTCCTACGGATTCTTGGCTTCCGCGTGTTTCTCAAGTTACCTAGCAACTGCTCGTGTGATTGATTGGCTTCGATCTACGCCTCCAGTTGATGAGATGGTTGATTAAAGTTTTGTTAGTAAATAAACTGTGACCTTTCGTTGAATCCCAAAAACAATTATGAAATAGGGTAGAATAATCAGTTTAGTTGTTTATTATAAATCCTTCGTGTAATAAAATTATTTTCTCGTAGTTAGTATAGAACTATATACCTGTAAATGAAGGAGATTTTGTTTCATAAAATTTCATTATTTTCTTTACTCTCAATCAAAATTCCAAATGATTTCAGGCAGATTTTCAAACTTTTTGCGTAGTTTTTCCTTCTATTTTAAGCCCTCCTCAATGACACCCTTTGTTCTCCCAATCGATGCCTTTTTTGTCCCTCTCCCCTTTTCTATTGAAACCCTGGAAAAAATAGCCCTCCGTATATGATCACTTTCTCTTCGGGAAAGTTGTGTGATAGTGAAAGGATTGGGAGAGAGTGAAGTTGTTTTTTTCCTCCACAAGGCCGACCACAACGCTCATCACAGTATCGCTTTCCTCTTATAATGATTTTTCTCAGAAAATCACTCGCACTTCCAGGACGTTTCCCCTCAGTGCAGAGTCATGGCGGAGCTGATTCGAAGAATAATTACATTCCATTCTTAGATGGATTTTCTCATCATGAGTTCCTTTCGGTCTTTTAGGAATTTGCCAATTGACCTCATAACGAGGGTTTATAACATTCGACCTCTGAGTCTTCAACAGTCTTAAGACTGCTTGGTTGGTCTTAAGGTTGCTCAAGTTAATAATTGTTATTAACTAAGTTAATTAATAACTTTGTTAATTTTAATGATAATTTATTGCTGATTACCTAATAAGGCATCGGATTAGATCTCTCGCTGAATTACATTTAATCTGCTCTTTTTATTTATTTAGAAGTCTACAAATGTTGGTCAATCTCTCAGAAGAATGGCTCTCCGATTAAAAAGAAAGTCTTCTTCTTCCTCTTTATCGAAGTGCTAATTTGGTCATTGCCACATGAATGTATTTGTTAATTTGTAAACTAAGGGAACTGCCAGTGGAGAGTTTTTTGATTGTTTTAGTCTTTTATTAGTCGTTCCTTTCAAATTACTGCAATTTATATAAGTAAACAACACTCCTTTTACGTTTACAAAAAGCGTGAAAGTTAATTCAAATATAAAATTTTACTGATATGGGTAGAGTACTGTGGGGACAAGAGGGTAAGGATATCTGTTACTTAATGAGAATCTAATGCATAATTAGGAATTGATTCCATGCGTCTATCTTTTGTACTAGCTCTTCTTTGATAAAATTAGCTCAATAAAGAATTAAAATGATCCATAATTAGAACACTCAATGCAAGTTTTTGTGAGTGAAATATTTTGCGGCTTAAATATCTTGTACTTTACTTAGTAAAGGGATTTCAATGGATGACTCATCGAGAAGTTAGTCTTTACACTGGAAAGTCAATTAATTAAAATATAATGTAGTATACTTGCATAAAAATGTGTGTAGACTACTACCACCTTATGCAGCATTCATAAGGGAATGATATTGCTTTGTAGTTTGAAATACCTTCGAAGCACTTAAACACAAATGAGTTCACATGCATATATGTCATCTCAATGATTTAACTTCATAGAAGATATTAAGACAAATTTATTACATTGTCCAATATACTTAGTACAAAGTGACTGTATATAACTGTCAGCATCAAACTATGTAATTCATGGATATATAAGTTATCATTATAATTAACATAATATATAAGCATATAATTAATATGTTAATGTGCATATAAATCAAAGTTTGGTCTTCAATTTGTCTTCATAGTGGCTGAACAAGACGATAGCATTCAATACCCTAAAGTAAAATTAGTCCATTCACAAACGTATCACTTTCTCGGTCTTTAATGTGGTATAAAAGTGAAGTTAATGGAGCTGATGGAAAAATTATGCTTCTAAGGGTCACTTGAAATGCTTTCTTTCCACCAATTAGTGCGAATTCACGGAATCCTTCACCAAAAAGAAAGTGGTCCATGTCTCTTGTATGATGCCACAGCCAAAAGAAAGTTAATGGATGGTATATATTGACCGAATTGTGATTCGTCCACTGAATGCAGAACCATGTGAAAATCCTTCAAAGATCATCTTTATGAGGCATAGAGAATTTTTCCTTTCTCTTGATGGTTTGATTGCTCTGAAATACTTTACAGCTGCCTGTTACAACCGTGTAAAATCATTATCCATTGCTTCTTTTCTGAATTTTACTATCTCAGAATTCCATCGTTTTTCACCTGTAATTTTACCAATAAATGAAGTTATAATCCAAAAGAGAGTAAATACTGTTTGAAATGAGTAATGAAGGGATACGTTACTTCGAGACACAATCCGAATATCATAGTATCAAATTTAAAGTTTTAACAATATTTAGACGCATTTAGTTTAATGATTAAGTAGCAAATTAAATTTCTACATTACTTATATTTTTCGTCTAACATGCTTCATTTTGCTTCCACCGTTTCACATTATTCTTTCCGACATTCTATTTATTTCCATCCCTCCTCGACCAGAAGGACAAACACTCACTAAGAGCGACATGCGTGAACTCCAATTGTATCCTTCCTTATAAGACGACTACTCCACGAAAGCATGTCTCAACTTTATTTCCCGTCTCGAAGGAAACAACTACATCGTGTAGTCCATCGTTTCACTACCAGTGTGTTGCTATGGATGCCTGAAATTACTTTTACTCGGTTGATTTATTTCCCAAACTTCTGAATTCCCGATATCTGCATAAAACTTAATCGCGGTATCGGCAAAAATTATTTTAGAGTCCGAACGTTTCAGTCTCTTTTAAGAGCCACTTTTACATCGGCTATAAAAAGTGAGTTTTAGTGTTTTTCCGTAGACATTTTCATTTTTATACCTTCGGATTTCTTTTCCAAACATTCCCTTGGGATACTCGCTATACCTTCATCTCAATTTAGTTTTCATTTGTTGCTTAATTAGGGTTTTTAATTGGTTAATAATATATTCATTTAATAAGAGCAATAATTGAGCATTGATGCTCAAGATATATTGCGGTTGTGAATTCATTGCCAATGAGTTCTGCATTGTGAGGTACAATTATTGTAGTTTAAAAACCGGTGTTTCCCATCAGTTCTTTTACTTTTTTATCATTTCCCAGGATTTAGACAAATCGTTCGAGTGAAAGATGAAGTAATTCCATTGCTTCACATTCTTAAATATTTCAATCGGGAGAGAAATATTAAATATTCTGTTAATCACCAAGTAAAATTATGAGCAAATATTAATCAGCAAAAATTTAATATTCTCATTTCCTTTTTGCTTCATCAAATTGATTTAATTACCTCTTATTCGCTCATCGTAGTTATAGATTTTGGAGAAATTCTTTAAGAAAGTTAATTCAACTTATTTAAACTGTCGAACTCCAAATATCGGTTCATTCGGTTCGATAATACTCTATTCTCATCAGAAAGTATTTTGTTTTATTGATCTTTTTATAAAGGAATTAATTGCAAAATTATTTTATCCCGAATGCCCTTTGAAAGGGAACTCTCGAGGCCTAATTTTTGCCCACTTAGTGAGACCTCTTTGAGTGTTTACTCGCTGTCTCTCTATTTTACGAGCGAATATAAATGAGAATAAAACGAAATTGAACAAATAGGAAATTTCACTTCGAAATGATCGATTGAAATGGAGCTCGAAATTTCAATTAGTGGCTTTCGAATGAAAGAGAGCTGTTCTCAGCTGCTTCCATTTATCGTCCATTTGAAACCGTCTTTCGATTCAATTTGATTGATCTCTTTTATGAGCAATGCCTTCTTTAAAATAAATAGAATTTTCCCGTTGAAGAGATTCGGGTATTATTGTGGTGGAGCTCTGTTTTTGTTAGTTTTAATAGTCGAAAATTCAATCTTAATCAATAAATCGCGTTCGTTTGGGTAAATTGTACTGGATTGATATGGAAAACGAGAGAATCTTCTTAGGGAGGGAATCTTAAAAGCGGAAATGGGAATTTTCAGAGAATTTTGAATAGTATTCTCCCAAATTGCATTACACCCTTTTACCGCTGCTGGCAACAAAAATATAACTATTTATCATTCAGCGCATTTATTCTAATTTATGAAATCAGGACAGACTAGAATTTCGATGTAGATCCCTGAATTCAATATGAAAGAAAGAGCGTAATCATTATAAACATCTTATTTCGTAAATTTAATCATTTCTTTTGTTCACTGGAACGTAAAATAAAATTATTTCTGCGAAAAAGGCAACGGAGGTTAAATATTACGAAAGAAGTTTCGCAAAAAGACCCAAAGAAGAAAACACTCTTTCAATATTATACATTATCGCGATTTTTCCAGTTTATTCATTTTATAAAATATTATTATCTGTTATGTAGAGAAAGAAACACGGAAACTGTACTGGAAAAAACTCATACAACCTTAGGAAATCATAAGTCATTCAGTGTTTAAAGAATTACTATCATTTGCCTCGTAACTTGAATGCTTGCTTTGTGATAATGTAAGTTATGACCTTCTGGAAATAACCGACAATCTACTTTAACGACTTTAATTTCTTTCGTAATCTGCTTTATAAAGCAATACAAATGCTCACTACGGTATCTGTGACTTGATTTTCCATATTGAAATGAAAATGAAGTGTTGAAAGCTAAAAAAACCCTGAATTGTTTTCTTCGAATATTTGGGTAAATTTGAATGTTATTTTTGTTTGAAATTGTGTACCTTAGTTTTCAAAGTAACAATTTTTTCAAAAATAAATTGGTGGAATATGTGGTTGTTTTAATAATATAATCTCTTAATCTCATAGCGTTAACTTATAAATTTTAATATCCAATTTAAAAAGAACGTGAAAAATTCGTATTATATATGTAAATGCTATAAATGGTGAAACAATTCACAGATATATTAATAATGTAATAACTAAATAACCTAAGGACACTGAATAAAATGTTCTAATTAAAACTCTTTTATACCTGTATGTACAAAAAGTATATTTGTTACATAATCTTTAATATAGGACACATCTCGGCACGAATTAAATAAGGTATTTTATGACTAGATATAAATATTCAGGTGAAAATTGATTATGATTAAAATATTCTATAAAAAGAAGTAAAGTTGCAGGAGTAGTCAAAACAATAAAATAACGAGTAAAGTCCTCCATCTTTTACGATATTTTACGAGATCATTCATTTTAGTATCCATATCATTGTTCTGACGGAGCACGTCATTTTAAAAATGACGTGCAAAATACTCTTCCGGATAAAACAGAAGGTTTTATTTCCTTCACTAGGTCACACGCCAACCTTTCATCACCCATTCGATGTAATTTTTTCCACCTCAACAATTGGCTGTTCATCTCACGTAACAATGAGGAATTTTTTTGCATCACTTTTTCCACTACCGATCATCGCACGCCTCAAAGGTTAGACGCGGAGGAACTTCCATTCCCCCGCTCTGATTACCAAGGCCAATGCCGAAGCCCTTTCATGAACACACTACTTTCCTCCGAAGACTTTTTCACGCGATGTTCTGGAATGAGCGGATGAAATCGAGAGGTTTTATTCGTCGGAGGGTTTAATTGACGTTTTTATTTGTGTAATTAGTCATTTCCCTAATTTACTTCTAAAAGGCAATCTATTTTCTCTCGATTGTAGGTCAGCCTTTTTCCTCCAAATTATCAAATTAAAATGACTGTGTCCTCTTTTCGTATTTTCTTTGAGAAATGCAATTTTATTATCATTGATTTTCAGTTCATTTGGGACATATTTATTAATGACATATATATATATATATATATATATATATATTAGACTTTGTTCGAATAAAAATTGAGAAAAATTTAATTGAAACAAATAAAGTAGAAGAATTCATCTTAGCAATGCAAACAAATGCAAATATCTTACTTATAAATTCAACGGAAGGCACAAGAAATCGCCTCTTGACCTTTGGAATATGCCTAAATAAAGGTAAAAATTGATACAAAAGTTTAAAAGCTCATACCAAAATACTATTTTGTTTGAAAATGTATGTATGCAAGTAACTTTCGCTTAGTAGAGTGAGACTACGTTTTATTATCTCGTTAATATGAGCCGTATATTGTAAAAATTACTTAAATTTGTAACCAAAAATAAAGACCGAATGGGCATTTAATATAATCTAATACAATTTTTAAACTACCCCTTTAATTTTTACAAATTTTACAAATGGAATGTATTTCTAATGAAAAAGAATCCAAATTTGTAACCTATGCCGTTTTTGTTTTTCACAGCCTTCGAAGCTGAAATCGTTTGCAAATAAATGTGTTGACAGAGACGAAGTTGGGATGAAGGCTACTTATTCGAGTAGAAACTCCATTCCTTGTTTGTCTCTTCCTTAATTTTCTCAGAATCCAAGCTTTCAAGCAAAAATATTCTTCTCTCCTCGTCCTTTAAAATTTTCTTGTAAAATTCTAAATAAATATGAGAAAATAATTTTATCCAGACGGTGTGTCAATCAGAAATGGACACATCTTAACTTTCAAAACGTTAAAATGAATGATGATCGAAACGATGACGATACATTCCATGAATAAAAATATTCCATCCTGCCTGAACTCTTCATGTCTTTGTTGTATAACAGAACTCGCAATGTGTGTTACTATGTCATGCTGACAAAAATTATTCCACTCATAAGATAATCAATCAGTGATGCTAACGTTTATGATTAAGATGCAACTCTAGTGCAAGAAGTGCAATTCTGAGGATTATTCAGCCCAAATATTGGTTTAATCCTCACATCACTTAAAAATGGTGCTTATGAGATGGGATTGAAGCAGTTCAATAAGTTCCTTTTTGTAGCACTGATTTCATTTCCAGCACTTCATAAAACATTCAATGAAAATTTAAATGCTTTATACTAAGTATCCCGTATACCTGTCTAGTTTACGAATTATTATACATTAGTATGACATTCACGAATTTCTATCTACTATTTTGGTCACCTGTCTCCATCTCCAAAGAATCTTACAGCTATCCGCTCACCGACCGTGCCTTCATTAGATATATATGTTGACAGTTCAGCTATCGCTTAATAAATATTATGCGAATTCAGGAACATAAAAACTAAGATTTACAATGAAGTTAATTTAAAAATTAATTCCCTAAATGTCCACATAATCCAGCAAAAGAAGTCTCTCCAGCATCTCTCGTGAATCGTATATCATCAAAAATCGAGGTAGAAATGCTTGGCTGAGGTGATTCCCAAAGCGATGTTTTTACGATTTGCAGATCCAACTGCTTCAGGTGTACTCTATGACCTTTGAGGGAATTTATCGCTAATAATATCGGAATTCAGGAATATTCTTTTTTTAATCTTCCCGAGATTGCTTTCTCCCCAATGGGATTTATTTTTAGATGGACTCGCTTATCTTCAGAACGACCTACTTTCGGTGGCCATCGCTCGGAACCTGAGGACGCGTAAAAAAATCCATTCCGTCGATGATTTCTCTAGAAAGGGGTGTCCGCCCTCAGGGTCCACTTCCGCAGATGATTTCTAGGAGGAAACCAAATGAAAGTGATAAATAAATCTATCGTGCTTGGCTGTTGGGGACTTGCTTCCTTTTGGAGAAAACATTTGAATAAATTAATTTAAACCAGAGAATCAAAGGAACTGTATTCGTAGAGATTTGGTAATGATGTACTTAAATCTCTAATTTGGAATAAGCATAAAAATCTACAGTGAATGTCAAATAGTGTATGGCAGTCCTATTTAATTTATTCCAAGTTTAAGTTCCAATAACGTATCTTTCAGTCGGGTAAAGACTGTTCAGAATGTTTAATACATAGTATACAACCTAATTGTCAAAAAGTTTTTCTGCCAATATTCCATCTTATATGAGGACGGAACATAGTTGTGAATACAGATAGAATACAGATATTTAAGCTTTAAAATCATTCGTGAAACAGAATGTTATAATTTATCTTGTATTTTGACTTTTATCATTTCAACAACTTTGAATTTGAATTGAATTGCATATCATCTATGATCAAAACTTAACTACAAATATCAGTATAAATACTTTTCACCTCAATCGTGTGTTTATTTGTAATGTGAATATTTAGAATCAAAAGACATTGAGAAACACCTATTTAACGCATAAGAAAACGAGGTGAAGTACTCTTCAGATAAGATCTGTTCGATGAAACTCAGAATTTATTGCTATTCGAGGATACAATGAACTTGTGTTAATTGAAAGCATTAGAGACATAACTCTCAACTAAATGGATCTTCACCGGCTATTTGAGGATGTTCATTTCTGCAATTGGTGTTCAGGCGGAAGGTTTTAAGAACGTAAAAAATGAATCGGATCCTAAATTCTATGGAGGACTGGGTTGCGAAAAGCGCGTTTATGTTGAATGGACTTTTCTTTCTGTGACGCTAAGGGATATCTTTACGTTGACAGTAAGCGTGAGTTAATGCTTCCATAAATTTCGCACGAAACCGCGACCGGTTTCGTGCGAACTCTGGTGTGTCACGAACCTTCGCCTCTTCTTCTGGTTCTCTTCAGGACAATCAAAGATATTCAGTTTAACATGTTCGAGTAAACATAAATTTGACCTCTAAAATTCTTCAACCGACTTTTTTGTGTCTGTTGAAAAATTCTCTCTTTAATTAAATCCCGCACTCTGATTTTAAAAACTATTCCTTTTTTGTAGTTTATAGTTTAAATAAATGGCATCTAATAATTAAAGAATATTGTTAAAGAACAGGTTCCGTGTTTTCATTGAAATAGTATTTTTCCGCTAATCATTACAACGTTCGTTGTTATATTTGATCACTCCATTGTTAGATTAAACTTTTGTGAATTTCTTGATATGCCAATTTATGAATTTATTTATTATTATATTTATTTATTGAATTTACAAAACTTTACTTGGATTTTCAGAAACAAATAGTTGTAACCTTATTATTCTAAAATATAACATTATTTATATGGATATAACTACCCTCGATTTCATTAAGATAAATTTTATAAAAAATATACCAAAGACAATTACTATTGACAAGTATCAATTAGGCTAAACTATACGTTGATCCAATTGTATGTTGAAAACCTTGTAAAATGGCTTTAAATTTTTTCGAGAATGTTCACTGATACAATATTTACAAAACACACCTCCGTAACTTACCCATGGAACAATTGGTACATAATGGAGAGAAATTCTGATGCACTAAGATAGGAGGAATAATTGGCTGTAACAACTCATCATTTAAGATACTGCGAATTCAATGGACAGTAAGACTTAGCGGTAAATACCCTCCTGAGTTGGATTGATTGATGAAGCGACAATTGGAAGTGATATTGATGAATCGCTCTGAAAGAATTGTGGTTATATGGATTGAAAATAGTTGAAAGTTAATCAATTTCGTTCGATGGTTAATGAAAATTATAATGTTAAATTCTGAAGCAAATGCATATTCTCTTAAATGTTGAGGTGCATTACACTTTCAAAACTTTTGGTTACCATAGTAATAATAAAAGAAATATCCAAAAGAGGATCATTACGCTACGAGTAATACAAATTTAAGATGATATTTTAAGGAATAAATGATTGCTAAAAGGAGACTTGGTTAGTCTTCATTTTACTTTTGAGGGGATCATGGTTGACTCTTCTGAAATCCGTTTAATAGGCCAATGATGAGCTTATCTCGGCAAATCTTTAAGCGCAAGTAAATGCATCTCAGATAAGATTTTTAGAAAATTTCCAAATTAACGCTTCGGTGAGCAAATTGAAGACATCTTTTCGAGACGGATTAACGGTTTCCGTTACAAGTAGACTTTAGAAAGTAAAGATAAGGCAGCAAGATAGGATAGATGATCTGACAAAGCGGATTAAAGGATTTCATGTATATTAAGATTCCCATCAGCAAATGGTTCAAGTCATTGCTCGTTTATTACAGCGAATAGGGATTTTAAAGCAATCCAAATGGAAAAATTGCCCGGAGAACGATTCAATTTATTTGAATGAATAAACTATATAGTTTTGGACTGGCATAGCCTTGGAATGCGTGCCGAATATTTTAGTTCTGTAATGTAAAATAGGTTGAAAGTTATGATGATACTTTTTCGAAATTTATTAAATTTTGCCATGGAAATTTCGCCCAATTGATTTGGATAATTCAATCACAAGATAAAATTTTACGTAAAATTAGCGCTTTAAATGAAATATTTTAAGCATAATACTATTGGTAGTCATTGGTCATCATAAATTAAATAACTGCATTTTAGGGAGGGTTAATAAAAAATTAAGGATCTTTAAAATTATCAGAAAAAATGCTGGTTAATGAAAATAATTTTCGTGTTTAATATTCAAGGAAAAGAGACGAAAACATTAGATTTATTTCTTAAAAAAATCATAAAATTTGATCTTGAATTATCAATACTTAACAAGTTATTTTTATACTAAATTTTAATTGTGATTTAGGGAGAGTGTTTTGGTAAGAGTGATTAAATAAGAAAGTCATTCTTTAGAAGGCAAAGTGAAATACACAAGAAGACGAAGCATATGGCTTTAGGAAAGAGAATGCTTGGGTGTAATCAAGATTAACAGCTGGTGAGCTGATGTCTCCGGCATTTTAGAGAGCTCTCTGTTTAAATGAAAGTAACTTATCGATTCGATTAAAAGTGCATTTCAGTCTTTTTATTATATTAAGATATTGAAGAGGCCATTATTCTTGAGGTGAAACATCGTCGAATCTCAAATATGTTTGTAGAGCAGTTTGAGAACGGAATTGAGATCATCAACATGTGAACTTTATCGAGACGATTCGCTCCAGTTTTCCCCTTAGAAACTGGAACGATTGTTTCTCAGGCGGACATATTGTATCAAGTTTAACGAATACTTTAAAGAGATATATTAAGAAAAGGTGTTTGGAAAATAACATCTGAATATGCTTTGATTTTTTGGATCGAATGAAGATTCTATTTTGTGCTAATATTTTCTTCATACTATAAAAGGGAATATGAATGAGGAATCAATCATTTGAATCGAGGATAATTTCAAAAAGGTTAGTAAGATTCACTGAATCTGTCATCGACGACGAATTTCGACGGATGATCGTTGACCTGACGATCATTCGTCGAAACCGGTCGTTGTTTGTGAAGTGAATTAAAGGGATTTTTACGGTCAAAGGACGAAGTCTTTATTTTAATGACTCCAAGATGAGTAAGGAATACCCATAGATTATTTCCGAATACCGTTTAAAAAACAGTAAGAAATAAAATGGTATCGATACCACAACGTTCTTCTTTTGATTCCTATTACATATGATCTAAAAAATTGATTTCTAAATATTTCTTTTTCCAGTATTATATTTATTCTCTCGGCTACTTAACAGGAGATAAAATCAATTGAATGCTGAAATTCGTAGCAATGAACCCTCGACAGCATCTGAGTGCAGAATGAAAGGGGCAGAAAATCAAGAGTGAACCACTGTGCAGGCTCAAGTTACAAAGATTAGAGCGAATGAGGTGAAATGCTTGGAAGATGTTCCGTAATTCGTGACCTGGAGGCATGAAAGCCGACGGTCAGCAAAGCATCTTCCGCTCGTGGTCATCTGGGTGTGTCCTTGGGATATTCGGTGGATGAAATGGGTCGGGAGACTTTCTCTCCAAATTAATGGATGAAACAACTCCGCGTTTTCCAGAAGGACGTCGAAACTTTCTCATAAGGTCGCCTTCGGAAGATTTGGGCGCAACTGCCGTGCGAAGGATCAAGAGGATTATTAAATAAACTCATTACGTAGACATGAACCGTCTATGGATACACACCTAAAAAGCATAATGATGGCTGCTGAAGATTGTTTACGATGTCTGTACTAATGATCTGCTTTTTCTTACGATAAAATCGTTCCCTTAATGCAGATGGTCCTCTCACTTTGATAACGTGGGAAAAGGCAATTTAAGTTGTCGCTTTTGATTTAAACGACGATTCACAGGAAACAATTCGATAAAGGAAACATAAAAACAGCTCTAAGGCAAATTAATGATTCAGCGTATAATATAATACAACGAAGGTGATGTAGGATGTAAGACTAAAGATTCGTGTATCAACATACAATTTAATTAAGGTGTTATCGTTTGTGGTGCTTATAACACGTGAGATAGGACATTTCTAGTTTTGGCATTCTCTCGAATGAAGTGGTAAATATCGCTTCAGACACGTCTCTGGGGCAGAACTATATTTTTGAAGGTTGATTAAAAGATCGGAGGGAGAAGTGTGTGTGTATGTATAATCTCTCTATTACTTTGCCAGAGGTTCTTCAGATCCAAAAGCGCTAATGTAATGTTATTTAGCATATGCAAGAAATACTCTCGAATTCTTATGATTTCAAATGTCTAACACAACCTCGTTCTAAAAGGAGCAGAAAAGTTTCTTCATCTTTCTGTTGAAATTTCGGCCATCAACGCTTAACTTTACATTTATAGGTTCTCCACGTTTTCAAGTCGTTATGCAAAGGGGTCGCAAGGGTATAAGTTATTTTATGCGTCCGAAATCAAGATTGTCTCCTCTGAGAGATTATTAGTTGACTTTGTGTCCCTTTGGAATTTCAAAGCGTTTTCCATCGCATACTGCACATGTTAATATGATTGTGATGAATATTAATGCTCGAATGGATGCCAAACGCATAACAAATATGCTTGTGCTCAGATACTTGCCAAATTCTTGAACATACATGCAATGATTCAAGAGTCTTGAAAGAGAACGGGTTTCTAATGGATGTTCCTAATCTACAATAGCAACTCGGCATGAGATTGTTCCAAATGCGCTGGATTTAAATCTTTGATTCGATTCACTCAAAATTCAGTAATTCATATCCGATGGCAAATCCATTGAAATTAAATAGCGCACCCAGTAAAGGTATATTTATAAGAATTTAAATCTATTATAAAGAGACGAATTATTACGGAAAACGTTCTCGTACAATTTTACCTACAACTGTCGTCCTTACCACATAGGTATAAAAAGGTTTATGTTTCCCTGTGTAGCTCTTGTAAAAATCAAAAAAACAGTAATACTCGATTTCAAGGATTTCGTTCGATGATTAAAATGTAATACTTTTTAACAAATAAGTTTCAGTTATTATCACATTCCTTATCCATGACTGTTGTATTATACGATATTTTAAATGATAAACTTCTAAAAATGTATAGTATCGTTTATTGAGAGGGGTAAAATATATTTTTGCTAATTTAAGTTACAATTTGTTTTGGAGATACATTTGTCCTTCATAAGGTTATTCCGTTTTCTATATTTAATAAGAAAGAAAAATACGTCAAACAAGAGAATGATTTTTTCAGTCTTCCATATAATTCATCGATTTGAAGAGCATAACAGTGGTATTTTCATATAAGATAATTAGGTCTCCGTTTCTCTTAAAAGTTTTTGAAATTTTTCTTGGAAACTGTAATTGCAATCGAAAATAAATTGAAAATTAATATCTCCTGAATTCCAGTCATTTTGAGAATCGAATAAAATCTATTTTCTGTATCAATGGAGATTTATTGGTTTTGTGGAAGCAAAATAGTTTGATGCCAATTTGGCAACGGTCTCCATTTCGCAAAAAATACCCCGTTAGTAGAGGATACATTGGACAGATGCAACACCCATTCTCCTTTCACTCATATGTAGCATATTGAGGTTATTTTAAGCGAATTTGAAAGTAAAGATGATTTTAATATCTTTCTTCATCTATCTATTATATCTTTTAATAATAGATTCGAATGGAAAAATTTGTATAATTGAATTAAAAAAGATAGATTATAGTCTCCTTTGATAAAGATACAAATTTATATTCGTGAATAACATTTTTTGCTAAATATCTTTATCGGAGACTCAATTAGGTAATGAAACCAGACGGTTATCTTCTTTAAAGCAATAATGTACCTGCAATCCACGCCTAATGAAATCACGAGACGATACAAAGGATCTGGTGCTTTCCCGGCGAATGCTGTGGGTGAAGTTATCTCGGGTTGTCAGCTTTCTTTTTTTTTGGTTGTTTCTTCGATGTCTCTCGACGTTTCGGTCCCTTTCTCCGGAGTCGAAGTCGTTCCTGAAGATGGCCTTTCAGGGTTCAGCAGGCCTTCACGGCTACCGTAGCGGTCCCGGAGACTAATCCCCACCGTACATCACCCTACCAGGCAATCCCCTACTCCACCTGTACTCGTCAATGCTCACTCGTCCTTAATGTTTATTAATTCTTTTTATCAATTCCCTGTGATTTTTTGGGAAGGGCTCCGATACACTTGCAGGCGAATTGTTCCAATCTTTAATTGCACGATTTAGAAAAGTGTATTTGCTAATATTAGTTCTCTGTTTAATTGATCTAACTTTATTCTTATGGTCCTTTCTGCCATGAAATATTGCCTCATTGATTTTCTTCGATAATTCTTTTAGCGATTTAACCCTTGTATATACCTTAAAGAACAACGCTAACCTCTTCTTTTTCCTTCGCTCCTCTTAACTTTCCCAATTCCTTAATCATCTGAGTTGCACTATCGAGCTTTGCGTACCTACATAACACGAATCTTGCTGCTCTTCGCTGTACCTTTTCTATAATTCGTTTAAGTCCTACCTCATGTGAATCCCATATACATTCCCCGTATATATATAAAGTTAAATTTATTTTAAATATGAGGTTAAGAGTTTTGTATATGATACAATTTACATAAATAAATGTATTATTTATATCTACATCGAGAATATATTGAGAAATTCGCTTACAGAAAATAGTTCCTAGTTCAAAAGCTTTTATGATATAGATCTGAAGTTCATTACATAAAGTTTTACTTTTATGTTATAATATTTTATTAAATATAAATATGCGGATGGAAAATAAATATGCAGAGAGAAGATTCCGTTAAGAATGTTTAAGAAGCTAGCATTCAATATATATTGTAAGGATTTGAAGTTTTAAAAAAAAAGAATGATATATCCCCGAAGAGATTTTAAATATGGGTAATGTAGATAGAAACTAAACTACAGACTAAAGGAGTAACAGATGAATAGAATGTTAATAGCCAATGAAACTATCCTTCATCATCTCAATGGTTTTAAAAGGATCAGCTGCCGATTAAATATAAGAGATTAAGTTGCATGAATCAACGATGTAATGAAGTTGGCGAATAAAATCGAACCTTTATTGAGTCACCGGTTCTATTGCCAACACAATCCAGTTGATTTTCAGAGCGGATCGATCAACCTTAAATTGAAACGAAAGATCTTATAATAATTATCTCAAGATAATCCAGTTTCATTTCCACTTAATCGAATTAGCTCCTTAAAAAGAACGGCATTCGGTTGCCTTTTTTACCACAAAAAGAATGAAAGCCAGTTTCCCTTTTAAACATACAAGGTTAACTATTTTCAGCATTTATGGAATAATATAATAATTGCCTTTTTCATCGGAAAATCTTCTTCATCACAAATACAAGGTACTTTGGCCAGTGATCGTGGAACAAGTTAACTCCAAAAAGGGAAGCATTTTATTTTCTCGTCACTATATATGTATGTGTGCAATTCCTTCTTCTGAGAGTGACTTAAAAAATGCATTAACTGAAAGTAAGAAGTAAATCAGGCATTTTTCAATAGTATCTCCTTTGAAAGTTTTCCTTGGGAATGAATATTACAACTGCACATATTACAAGAAGGATCAAACATTATTAATTTTGGATAATCAAGAATAATGTGCCTGAATCTGTCAGTTTATTGTATATAAAAAAATTCAGGATAGAAAAATTAAAAAATTTTAAATTTAAGATCATTAAATAATTCAGCAGGTTTGTATGTATACTAAATATCTTTCAGAGTTTAATTTGAGATAAGATAAAATTATACTTAAAATTCTTTTTAAAACATAAAATATGAATGAAAACAAAACTATAAAAGACTTCAAATTCCAAATTCGACAGTTATTTCACTTGCTTTAATCATTTAGTTATATTGTGGTTGTGTAGCATTCACCATTATTTTCCAATTTTTCGGTGGAAAGCAATATTTGCATGAAAAACCGCCTCAATTCGCCCTGAGTTATGCTTTCTCTTGTTTATTTCTAATGTCTGAACCAATTCAGTGAAAATACGTTTTTCTTTCGAACGAAAACTCTTTGGTCACGCAAACAGTAGCGTTTCTCGGAATTCTCTTCAAAAAGTTGTTCCTAAAAGAGCGTCTGGAAGGAACCGCCAAATATGTGTTTAGACTCGAACGACGTAATCGGCAACGCATTTCACACAGCTCTCATTGTTGGCAAGTGATTCAAGTGAAAGCCCCGTCGTCCAAGTAGTCAAAAGAAAGTCTTGTTTTTGTAGACACACTTGTGCAAGATTTCAACGAAAATACGGTTCCTAACGTTGTTTTGTGATCCTTTTCGAAAAACCATTCGCCACTTTTTCCGAAAGTTTGCATCTACTGGAGGGCAAGAAGAAGAATGTTTTACAGAAAAGTTTTCTAGATTCCCACTCCGAGTTTTACTTTACTGAGCATATTTTGGTTCTTTCTAAATTTTCTCGTTTATGATCGTTTCTAAAAATGTATATGGGCTTCTATTCTTTCATCAATTAACTTCACACATGTAAGTCTTAACCCTAAAAAGTACCCACATAATGATCTATTTATATAATCCACATATAACTCATAACGCTAAGTTTGCAAATTATAAGTATAAGTAGAGATTTATTTAAACTCTTTCTAATGTAATTATTGATATTTTATTCCCAAAATGATTATAAATTTTAAAATGAATTTCGTTAATTTCCTTTCAATTTTACAAAACAATACTTTAAGAACGTCAAATCTGCGATTCTATAATTAATGAAAACGTATTAAATATTATAAAATAATTGAATTTCAGATAATATTTAAAAAAGGATAGATTTCAAAACTCCTTCATCTTAAATAAATAAGTTTCGACTGAAATTTTTTTTGCACAAATATAAAGTGTCGATGTTTACTTCGTGGTCTCCTCGAAGTGCTCCATTCACTGCTCCCATAATGGCTGCATTTCTGAGCGGGTTAAGTGCTTAACCCTTAGCCGCGAATCTAGGTCCGCAGTTCCTGGAAGCCGCGTTAGTGACGAAAGTCTGGAGAAAGTAAGCCTTGATGCCAAGAAGTTCGCATGAAATACATTCAAGTGAAACTATGGCGTACAGATGAGAAAAAGTTATTTAATTGGTGTCATAAGTATGTGAAGATGGTGGAAATTGAAAAATGTTCATTCGTATATAGAAATGAATTGTTAAACGATGAATATGGGTTAATATAATTGAAAAGATAGGGATATACTAGTATGGCATTGTTTCAAAACTTAAATAAACATTCAATATTATGGTTAAAAAATGATACGATGCATAATATTCAATATAAATATGCGGTAAATGAAGGTATTTATCTGAACTTTTGTTAAGATAAATAGGTTTTAGGTTTTGGGGGGGTTTCCCTCTCGACAAGGGCGAATGCCAGGCAGAGTATTGCTTATGTCTCCCTGTAAATATAGAGCTATCACCTGGCCTGGTGCCTATTTGTAGTTCTAATAGACAATAAATAAATAAATATGCTCGATATCTTAGTGATTAATAATAATTAATTATTATTAGCAGTTATTTAGATAACTGGAACAACAATATCTTTATTTATCAGCGAAATAATAAAAATCTTTAAAAATCGCTATTCTATAAGGTGAATTTACATTCTTATATCAATACATATAATCAAAATTTATATTTGCTATTCATAGGAAAAATATTTTTAATAAAATACAATGTTATGTAGTATGATTAATTTTAAATAAGATTTACTAAAATGAATTCTTTTATTTTATTAACGATTAGATAATACTGAGGGTACATGTCAGTAAATCTATCTCTAATAATTTAATTAATGGAAATTCTTTCTTCCCTTATATATACTCATATTCCTCAATATTTAAAACCAATCGATGCCATAAATTTGCTAGCTTCGTATCTTCCTCACGAAGAAGACTTCATCGCGCTGCGACAGTAATAGATCTTTCCTTTAATAAATTGCCGAAATCCACCCATCAAATAAATGGGTTATTTCTTCGGATATGGGCGTACGTAAGTGATCTGCAATGGAGTGGAGAAATTCGAATGTCTGCTTCCTGCATTCAATCTTCAACTTCTCACGCGGTATGCTCTTATCTCACCGCCTTCCGATGTACAGAAGGTGTGCTTTAAATGCAAATGCATATCTTCACTCCTGCCAATCGATGGGAACTCGTTTCTCGCCTTTCACAAAAATGAGAAGAAAATTTGTTTTCCATTCAGGTTTTCCGATCCATTGAGAGTTCATTCAAATGGACCTCATGAAGGAAGTCTCCTCTCGTACTTATTTTTGGGTGTTGAATAAAGATTGGTTTCAACTCATGGGCCGAAATTTTGATGAAAGGCAAAGCATCTCTATGATTATGTAAAGTTAATCATAAGAGAGAATGGAAAAGTTTTTCTAAATCTAGCAACTGCAAATACATGGCACATGGGGATTTTTAAGTTCTACAGTTTTGAGTGAATGACATAAAAAGAAATTTCTTCTTAAATATCCAAAATTTTCAGTTGTTTAGTAAAATAAGGATTTGTTGATTCACCACTGATTTTAATCTGATACTTTGTAGGTTCCTTAGAATTTTTAACAAAAGCATTGTATGTTTAATATTTGCATTTGATCTAAAATAAATTTATCCTAATCTTTAATTTCTTTAAAAAGAACCTAAAATCACAAATTTTGATGAATGTGGATTTCGATTTATTTACAATAAATAATCGACTCTTGTAAGTATTTCTTATTTTATTTCATATCTATATTTATGAACAATTTCTCTTTACTATTAATAAATTTCAACCAGAATAATGAAATCAATTTGAGAAGGGGTGACTTCGTGGAATGCCATAGTAATAAAACAACTTTGTGAATTTCTTCTGTGGAAATTTACAAAGTTGTTTTTATTACTTTTACAGAACAGAATATAACAGAATATTTATTTAATTTCGGATTATATCATTAATACTTTTAGAAGTAAAGTTAGGTATGAGGCAATAGGTTAGATAATATGATTTCATTATAAGAACTATGTCTTCATATCATTAGATAGAAAATAAGAAATTACATGTTAAGTTTCTTAGCCAAAAAACTAGATAGAGGAATCAATCTGGACCACCAAATCCTCCTTAATATTTTTAAGTTGTGATAAAGGGCAATGGACTGTCCTATTATTGATAATTATCTATAAATTTAATAGTAGCATCTAAGTGCATAATGAAGGACGTATTAATTTGGCTGTATTTAAGCACTCTGTGGTTGAAAATGCCTTTCTTCCTTAAAACGGTATGTCACTATGGAATTTGTAATCCTAAGATATCGCATCGCAACATTTTCGTTAGTGCTTTATATCATCACCAAGGGATGTGGGCTTCGTCGAAGACCTTCAACATATGTGAAGCGAGAAAGTTGGATGGCTCGACACGCTTACTTTCCCCACGAGAGAGTTTTATATCGATAGTTGATCCTCCTAAGGAGTGCTCTCGTGAAATACCGGTCTTAGAGAAGATGCGCATTTGACCTACAACGAGGTCGAACTTCGCAGCATCCGTGTATCTTTGCATGTACCTGAAGATGCGTGAGTCCGCAGTACCATTTCCAGACGTCTCAACTCGAAGGATAACGTACCGATAAGGAACAATCCTGGAGATGACGATTCGAGGGCAGTGACACAATTACGGGATGATTTGCGAATGAGTAATTTGGATTATTAACTTGGAGATAATGGAATATTATGCACGAGTACAATTAAAAACCTGAGCAACAGACGCGGATGTTGAAAGTTAAAACGGAATCATTAGTTTATTAAAAAAAGTATTTCGCATATAATATAAGTGATACAAAATAGTAGACACACACATCATGTAATTTCCTTTTTGTTTAATCGAATTCCAAAGGGGCGATTTTGTTTGCAAAAGGTTTTACTGCGTTTTCGCGCTACAAATTATTATTTCAATGAAACCTGTGCTCATTGAAAGACTGTCGATGTGGAATTATCTCTTCTGACCACTTTGCATGGAACGCATTTCCAAAGTAGCATTTCAAATGGCAGATAACACCTGCTCTGAGATCATGTACTCGCCAGTGAGATAAAGTTGGGAAATTAAGATAATAGTTGATAGAGTTTTGTGAGCCATTCTATGTGTATTTTACATACAAATATTTATAATTCCAGTTTCATATATCCATTAAAACAGTCAGAACAGCAGTTTTTCATTTTATATGACCTCATCGGATGAAATTTGTGCGTGCATCGAGTTAAAATTAAACTGCTATATCCCTACAAACTGTTTTTGTTTTATAAACCATTATCATTACTTCATTCCAATCTTATCTACTTCGTTGCCATGGTTTTTATTGTTCTATTACTCTCAGTTATTACTTTAAATGATCCTCTTAATCTTCTTAAATTGTTCTATTGTTATTGCACTCATGATCACTGAAATTGACCAATGCTATTTGCGGGGATTATCCACTTAAATTGAGACAATTGTGCACAAAGTTTCCATTGTCTTGTGATGAGGGTTTATGGTGACATCTTTCCCCATTGCTGCTCATCACGACAGCGGAAATGCTTTCTCGTGGAACGCACGCTTTGAAAAGGAGTAGAAATCACGCGTCAGTTGTTTTTATTTTTCTTTAATGCACTTTCGTAATGAGTCTGTTGATATTGAAAGTAAGGTTTTGACTCCGAATGTCGAAACCAAAATAGATTGTTGTTTTTATTTCCTCAAAGGTGTTTGGCTATGTTGGGTATCGTTTCGTAAGTTTATTTTATTTCAATATATAGAAATTGATTACGTCATAGAGCTAATTGAACCAAACACTGACAATTGACATCTCATTTTTCCTTCTAGGTTTATAAACTTAGCTCTTGGATTGAAGTCTTTGAGAAATATTTTCTCATTTGCTTTGGTAAAAAAGACATCATTGCTCGTGTTACTCCTTATGAAGAGTAAAAGAACAATTACATATTCTGTTATGATATTCATCCTTGTCCAACACCTAAAATGTCTGCTGAAGCTATTGTGAATATGACAGATTTGGATGAAGTTAACCTACGAAGCCGTAATTAGCTCTTAAACGTAATATCTCATTTAGAAAATCCATATGCGAAAGCGAGCGAAGTATTAATCTCTTGATAAAACCGTGTCCTTCCAAACGTTGTGTCAATAAATTATATGAGAGATAATAATGTATTTTAATATCAAATGGTAATTACAGTATTCTTGTTTGTCAGTTTGTATATCTTCGTCTTTGTAAGTCAGTTATAACATGTTCATACATGTTGGTCTTCCGAAACAATTTCTATCTTATTCTTTCCGCCATATTACGCATCAGAACTTGATCCTATACCCATTTCATTCTCCTTTTCTTAGATTGATATAAACTTCTATTGGACAGCTCAGAAAGGATCATAGATTGCCTTTTCTCCTTCTCTTGTTGTATGCCAATTCATATTGAATTAATTTTACTCTTTATTCCTTCTTTTTAATTAATAAATTCCCCTTTCCTTCATTTACATTAATGTATTCCTATTCGAAATACTGTTTATCACATCAACAACAGGAAAATATAATTAAAAGATGAGAATCTTTATTATCGCGCCGACCTAAATTTTTCATTCCCGAACCCTTAAACCAAATAATTCTAGAGAATTATATAAATACATACGCACGCAAGAAGATCTACAATGCAAATACCAGATGATGTTTAAATGCAGCCTTCTCATTACTAGGTAAAGAATGAATGACCAACCACGTCTCACGACGTAACGTGATAAACTCAATCGTCTCTTCCACCTTTAGATTCGTTAGCCATTCCATGTCCATGTTACCGTTTCTTAGAGCGATTTCTGTGACGACGCACGCCTATTCGACGTGTCCGTGGCTTCCGCCACCAGCAATTCAGTCCGTCCCCGTTTAATAATTAATAAGCCGAACTCAGGTCGGTCATTCGTCGCTCCGCATACAAATAGGTAAATTGGATATCTCCAGACGGAGGAAGCTTCTTTTCCTGGAAATAAAATTATTACGGCATCTTCAAAGACGGTGCCGACTTTGTTCAGCAGATGATTGTCGATAGAAGAAGGGGTCATCTTTTGCGTAAGAAGTGATTTATTGGAAATGGCATCAGGTGCCAGGGAAAGCGGGCGGTTCGTTTAAAAGAATCGCCGTCTGAGGATGCGTTGGGAATGGGTTGGAAAGAGAGGAAGATGGTGGCATTAATATTTAAGGAAACGACAGAAGAATTGACCTATGACCTTACATCAAAACGGTGCCAAGTGTGATGAGGAAATGTGGCCTACGATGAACCAGGTCTGATGTTATTTAATTCTTCCGCATATTAGATAACCGTCTTCGGGCTGATTTGATCCTCAGCGCAATTAAGAGAGGAGGTCCTTCTTAAAATATATTAAGAGAGAGCCTTCTCAGTGAACTGGTGTTCTACGAGTGAAAGTAGTAAATGAATCAAGCTTTTAACAGAATATTAGCAGATACTACACATATTATGTTATACATTATGTAAACAGATTAGGAGGATTTTTAAAGAGTATTTTTCTACACACATAAAGATTTTGAGGTAATTAATATATTTCAATGCTTGGTAAAATAAGAATAATTACATGACTCATAAAATCACTTTATATGAATACTTCTCTCTTCATTCGTTGCTAATATGAACTTTTGAAACAAAAAAGACACTTCCGTTGATTTTTAAATTTGATGTACAAATAAATAAAATTAATATTCTTACATTAATTGAATAATGGGTAAAACAAACACATTTATTTTACGTTTTGTAATTCCACACCTCTTTGGCTGTACCTATAGTAAGGAAAGACAGAAAAGTATTCAAGTTAATAAAGTCTGGTGGGAAGGAAAGGCGTTACCTAGAATAAAAATTGAAGATAAATAAGACAGAATAAGAATCATGGGCTACCACTTTCTTTAGCATAAATCCTAAATTCTATTGGGCTGGTTCATTACAAATTCCTGTCCCTCGACCGACTAAACCTGATTCTAAATGGGAGTGAAAACACAATAGAACTCTTTCTCTTCTATTTATGCCATCTTAATTCAAGTCTGGGATATTATGAACTCTAATATGATTTAAATTCTCCCATTCATGGGTTCCACTTACGGAGAAAAGTTTTGAAAGATTTTTTAGATAGAACTAGTTCATATGAAATATCTTCTTTTCGGCAATGCGATGCTACTTACGAATTTCATGAAATATTTTATGCATCGTATTAAAAATACAATAAATGAGTAATATGGAAAACCTTAGCAAGAAATAAAAACTGATAAATTGAAATTTATTTTAATATATGTCAAGTCTACATGTTTTTAATCATTTAACGCTCAAATTACTTAAAATACATTTTAAATTTCTAAAATTTTGGATACTGTGTTCAGCTAAAGCATCTTTAGTGGGAAATATAATCTGTTAATAGAATGAATTGATTTATATCCTGAATTTAAAAGATAAATTCCTCTACTCGTTTAATGTAAATAGTAAGAAAAACAAACTAAGGAAACGTTACTCACTTATGAACGCCAATTTTATGATTCAAACGTTCTGCCAACATTTCCACTTTTGAATCATCCGAAAATCACAGCTTTCTTTCTTCTAATTCATTTTCACCCAAAGCAATCATCAGAAATAGGGTGAAGTAGGAATCCGAGAAAGCGGGACTCGGAATCCATGGCAAATAAGATTGAATCGCTGGAAAAGTATCATATGAAGAATGGCTGGAAAGCGAACTTTTTCTTAAGGATCGTGTATCACAAATCTCACTAATTGATTGTTGGATACAGAAAGTGGCACTCCGTGTTTTTCTAACCGCTTTATCTATCTCGAGTCATCAGTTTCCTATTCGTACGTCGCTGTAGAATCCGGTGCGATTAACTGTAAGCTACGGTCTTTTGATGTTTGATGTGGGTCAAGGTCAAAGATTGTCTCGTGCTGTTACTTTTTCTGAGTGGGAGATAAGATTTTATTTTTGAGGACGAAATTGGTTCAAATTTATGTGATTTAGTCATCGAAGGACCTAAATTAAATATCAGATTGAAAATTGAGAACCTTCAGTGC